>OZ020497.1:25199142-25865599 GCA_963971365.1 Lasioglossum villosulum
TACTTGCACTCGATCGAGCTCGTCCTTGATTTCTTCGATGATCCAACACATGTTAGAACGCCGCGTTCGAATCGAAGCGAAGCGAAACGGCGCGGCGCGGCGCGGCGCGCTGGAGCCGGCGAGGTCGAGTGCAACTGGAATTGAAACCTTCGAACGACGAATTTGGAGCGGGAATGTATCGATGCGCGATGAACTTCTGACGTCGACCAACGATACGTGTACAAAATAATAAGAAAAGCCGAAAGCAAAGGGGTAAAAAGGGTAAAGGGCGTGAAGAGCGGTTAGGGAACGTTGTCTATCCATTGTGCTCCGAATTATTTTTCAATTTTGTTCACAAATTCAACAAAGTCAACAAATCCCTACTATTTTAAATGTTTCGTTTGAAATTGACTTCAAAGAATAGTGACGGCTACTTATTTTAATGGAAGATTATTTTTGTGGAACTTCTACCTGCGTTTAACTAAAATATAAGACAATTAAATAAAGGAAAAAATCATGTGCGTGGAAACCACGCGCGGCAGAAGTGAAACTTATACGTAGTCCAGTCGGCAGGTCGAAAAAAAGGCGTCTACTTGGAAAGTATTCCGAACTCGATGAAATTTTGACACGTCGTTTAGGGGTACTCTGGGGTGTCGTATCTGAGTTTTCGACCTCGAAGACCCTGTGCTATCTTGGGGAGGGGGTAAAAACCACGATTTTTATTACCTTGTTTTGGTTTTTCGCTTATTACTCAAAAACTGTGGGCCCCAAGAACTTTTTGTTTTCATTTTTGGAAAGAGCATTAAATTTCCTTCAAATTTCACTGTTCAAACGTATTTTTCGGCCCAATAGGCACCGAGAGGCAGGCGTTCAAAATTAGGAAATCAAATAGCAACTGACGAATATGTATGGGGAGGACAGAGCAAATTATACTGTCCAACAACAAAAATGTTTCCATGTTCTCAACTATTGGGTGTAGGGTAACTGCACCAGTGAATGAACATTTAAGAAATTGTTCAGGAAGATATTTTATTTTTAAAAAAATGTGTGAATTAAAGGAATCTCATATATGCCAAATGGCTCCCTATACTTCATTCGTCAAAAATAAATGAACACAAATAAAATGAAATTATTATTATTTTTCTTCATTAAACGTTGAATAAAAAATATAAAATGTACCAATCAATGAACACTACATTCTAGTAATTGAACAATGATAGTCCAATGAATGAACAAAATTACTAAACAATATTCTCCTATTTATTTAACTCTTTAATCACAATTTTATAGCTAGTATGCCGTGCGGGTGAAAATTTGTTGAAATATAGAAAAGCGTTCATTTACTGGTGCAGTTACCCTATCTTATACAGCTTTTAGCATTTTTGGTCATCACTTTATGACTTTATATTAAAATAATTCAAATGGAATTCCGCTTTTTCCTGTTAAATGTCACAATGCGTGGCTCAAAATGTCATTTTGAGAAACATTTCCTAATTTTGAACGCCTGCCTCTCGGTGCCTATTGGGCCGAAAAATACGTTTGAACAGTGAAATTTGAAGGAAATTTAATGCTCTTTCCAAAAACGAAAATAAAAAGTTCTTAGGGCCCATAGTTTTTGAGTAATAAGCGAAAAACCAAAACAAGGTAATAAAAATCGTGGTTTTCACCCCCTCCCCAAGTTAGCACAGGGTCCTCGAGGTCGAAAACTCAGATACGACACCCCAGAGTACCCCTAAACGACGTGTCAAAATTTCATCGAGTTCGGAATACTTTCCAGGTAAAAGTACCTGGCGACTGGACTATTATTGTTTATTAGGTATAATAGTTTATCTGTATCTATACTTAATACGCAATAAGTTTTACTTCTGCCGCGCGTGGTTTCCACGCACATGATTTTTTTAGCTATTAGCAATATCTAATAAGCTATATGTATATCTCTGTAAAATAAAATATTTATTTAATATTAAAGCAGTTGCACGTGGTGTCGTAACATAACCATGTATTTTTTATTTTTTTATTTTACAAAGAGTGAGAGAGAGCGCTATACATAGATCCCAGCTAATGCTATTATGTAGTAATAATGTAACATAACCATGTATTTCTAACCATTTCGTTTGATACCAGTGTATGTACTACCAAAATCTTCGCTGTCATTATAAGATCATTTGTTGTCCAAGCGGTTAAGGAGTTGGACTATCAATCGGGGTTCGAATCCCGTCGGGGTAAGAAATTATTTTTCTCCGTTCATTCTCAGTTTAAATTTTCGCGCCACTCGACATTCGACTTCCGTTGCATCGACTTCCGCTACATCAGAAAATTGTTACCTCAGCAAAGAAGTTTCACTTCAAAAACCGAACACATATAAAAACCCGTTTTATTAAAATTTTTTCTTTCTCTGACGTCGAGTCACACTCGACGAAGGATTGCAAAGGGTTAAAATGAAACTCGGGAGCTATTTGATCTTGCTGATCGGTGCTCACCTTTCATCTTTTGATTTTGTGTCGTTTCAGTGACCACGGGAGAAGAGGAGCGTGCCGGCGTTTTCTAAAGCGCCTGAAGAGGTCGAAGACCAGGCTTCTGTAATCGATGGGTTGAGAACGCGAAATTCGTGCTTCCCAGCGTTTTTTCTCACGTAGTAACCAAGGTGTATAGCTTACCGATGAGCCATGCTGAAGGTAGTAGGAGCCTCCTGGCTGCAGACACGCATCTCCACCTACATTCTCGTCGCCGTTGCTCTCCTGGGAATTGGAGCGATAATCCTCGGCGAGTTTGGACAGTAAGCAATCCTCGTTTTTTTCTGCTCTACGTCTACGTCTTACAAGGGAACATATTCAGATGAAACAAACCAATCTTGATGAAACTTATGCGAGATGTAGTTCTTCGAAAAATATTTGACACGTATTTTCTTTTATTGGCAACCATCCACTTTGAAGGGGTGAAAACAGCCCTCTAAGTTCCCTATCAGATCCATATTTTTTTAGATATCTTGGAAACCAGAGATCGAAAAAATTGATTTTTTTTTAAATTTGTGTTTTTCTTTTAATGAGGAATGTAGTAGTGCAAAAAAATTTTAGCAAAATATGTTTGCTCAAACAATACATTAAAATATATTGAGATAGTTTTGCGATCGAAAAGAATTGATAATAGATAGATGGTTTCGACGCACAGGTTCGATCAAAAATAAACTAAAAATTCCATGTTTTATAACAAATTTGCAAGTTGAAATCCCTTGCAAATATGGGATTTCAACTTGCAAATTTGTTATAAAACATGGAATTTTTAGTTTATTTTTGATCGAACCTGTACGCCGAAACCATCTACGTATCTAATACATTAAAATTTTGATGTTTTCTTTCGGTTTCTCTTATGTATCATTAGTTAATTTTAATGTACACTATGTGTGATTTTTGATCCAAAATAGGGGATACATGTTTTAGGATCTTCTTTTTTTCCATTTAACAAAATTTATGCATAATGAAAGATAGTCTTGCACGTGGTGTGTGGAGGGAGGAATTCTGGCTTGTTTTACAGAAATATAAGCGTTTATTTTTAACATATTATTTAAACAAATGTCTTCTGTTAACATTTTTTTGCACAACTATATTTCCCATTAAAAACACACAATTTAAAAAGAAAATCAATTTTCTTCGACCTTTGATTTCTGAGGTATCTCAAAAAGTATGACTCTGACCACGAATTTTGAGGGCTGTTTTCACCCCTTCAAAGTGGGTGGTTGCCGATAAAAAAACACCTGTCAAATATTTATCGAAGAACTATATATCTGATATAGGTTTCATCAAAATCGGTTTGTTACACCTGAATATGTTCCCTTGTTAGTTACATTTCCGTACAGCTCGCGTAATCGTCGCGACGATAAGCAACGAGGAAAATCGTAGCCGGTAGCCACGATTTAGGACTTCAGCGGCAACGAGCTCGATGAGAGCGGTCGCAACTTGCCGCTCGAGTATCGGATAACGCGAAACGCCACGTCTGGCTTCTCAAATTCTCAAGCCTCGTTCAACGGTTTATCTTGCACCAGCTGTATCGTACTCCGTCTACAACAGAGTGTACACATTACCAATAACACAATTAGTTTGCCTTACCCTTACAAACGCGCCACCCACCGTCGCACAGTGCACAGTGGTCCAGAAGCCCGGTTTCTGTGGCCAAAATTCAAAATGTTATAATTTTCTGAAAGTTGGTAATTAGGAGTTTTTGGAATCGCTGATATTCGAATCTGATATTAAAAATTGAAAATTTTTTACGGCAGGGTTATTATGGCGATCTAGATCTTTTTCATCATTTTCATAGAACAATATCATTGAGACACTTAATGCCATGTTTTTTAAATTAGTATAACCTATGAAAAGAAAAAATACCTCGGACGCCTTTATTAAAATTAATACAGAGTTAAAAGTTGCAAGAGGGAGCAGCTAAACATTGCATATTCTTTTTAACAAATGTTTAATCTTTCGTACAAAATAAGTCCAAAGTTTAGCACTTTTAAGCATTTTTTTGAAACCCTTCTTAAAACTTAAATTGTTACAAACTTGAAATATTTGTTTATGGATTAAAACATGTTTATGATGGCATTTAGAAGTTAAAGTACATCTAGTAACATATAAAAAATCATAATTATAACTTGTTTTCTGATATCCTATATGTGGTATTTAAAACGTTTAATAGAATGTTCAATTTTATGATTTTGTTTTTAGAACGCTGTATCTTATTATACAATTACCTAAAATCAATAATATTTTGGATTTAGGAGCTTTGAAGAGTTATCAGTTTATGGCAAAAAAAATGTTTTAATCTATTAACCTTGAAAAATTGAATTTTGGCCACAAAAACCGGGCTTCTGGACCACTGTGCAGTTGTCGGAAATCGCCAAAACGTGGTCAAAATAGGAAAGAGTACTCCAATTTAGTTCCATATTGATACTCATAGGTTTTTCGAGTCGCTGATTATAAATCTGAAGTCAAAATTACAAAAAACAAAATGGCGGATTCAATATGGCGGAAGCGTAACCCAACAAATTATTTATTGGACTCTCTTGAAAATTAGTATTCCCATATTTCTCGTGCCGTTGAATATGAATCTGAAGTCAAAATTACAAAAAAAACAAAATGACAGATTCAATATGGCGGAAGCGTAACCCAACAAATTATTTATTGGACTCTCTTGAAAATTAGTATTCCCATATTTCTCGTGCCGTTGAATACGAATATGAAGTCAAAATTACAAAAAACAATACGGCGGCCGGTTATGTGAAAAAGTTATTTATTTCCACAAATATTAAATTATTAGCAGGTGACTTCAGATAGTAAAAAATGCAAGATTTTAGTGTTAAATATTGCCCACGAAAATAGAACTTTTCCAGAATTATTGCTATGAAACAGCACAAGAATGTGTTCGATTGTACCCATGGTACAATATGCCTCCTACGGTGCACAAAGTACTGTTTCATTGTGGAGATATAATGCGACACGCATTTTTGCCAATAGAGAGAAGAAGCCCAAGAAGCTCGAAATAAAAAGATCAAGAATTTTCGAGAATTTAATAGTAGAAAGATGTGCAGAATTAAAACTATGGAAGATATTTTTAATCGATTACTAGTTTCACCTGAACCATACATAAGTAGTATGAAGATGTCATGTACAAAAAAGAGGAAACAATATCCCTCCGAAGTCACAGAATTTTTTGAAGAACTTGACATAAATGAAGATATGTCATGTGACGAAGTATTTTTATATACATTTGTATACAAATTATATTGTATTTTTCATAATTGTAATATATACCATTTAAATCTTACACTGTTGACTATCTGAAGCATTTTATTATAATATATAACAATAATGTACCTTACATTTCCGAAAATTAGTTTTGTCTACGATTTAGGGAAAATTCGCCATTTCGGAACGTTACCGGTCGCTAAGGAAATGGCGATGATTCATAAGGTCGCAATAGGTCGCAGAAAAATGAAACGTACACTTGTTTAATAGCCTTAACAGCTTCTTTTCCAAAAAATGATTGCTTGATCGCGATTGATAAGCAACTTTTTCGTTAATGAAATGTACCAGACGTGTAAATTTCTATTTTTCATCTCCCAGAGCTTTAAAAAATTAAATAAAGCGATAAAATCAGAATATTATATTAAATTAGGACATGCCCAATAACAAGTAAATATCATCGGAACTATATCATATGTGGTATCATTTTCTTTAGAAAAATGCCACAAATATGGTAATCGAAGTCTCATAAAAAAATCATGTGCGTGGAAACCACGCGCTGCAGAAGTGAAACTTATTGCTTATTAGGTATAATAATTTATCTGTATCTATACTTAATAAGCAATAAGTTTCACTTCTTCCGCGCGTGGTTTCCACGCACATTTTTTTTTTATTCTGCTCCACACACGGTAAATGACCCAAAGAACCTCTCATTTCCGGGAGTTACACTTATTTTGGGACACCCTGTATACCAAAATGTTCGCTTTCATTCTAAGATCATTGGTTGTCCAAGCGGTTAGGAGTTGGACCACCGACTAGATACAGGATAGACCTATCATCCAATGTATTTCGGTGGCCATTTTTGCCAGGGCCACTTGGCCCATTTTTCTTGTCATTTCCTGTATTACCAACTGGGTTTAGGGCCACGAACAGGGTCTCGTCGGTGGTGCTGGCTCTAAAATAAGCTGACAGCACAAACGAGATATAGGCATAGGATTCCTATACCTCGTTTGTGCTGACAGCTTTCTTAGTGGTAGCACAGACGAGTTACATCTCGTCGGTGGTGATCAGTGATGATAAGAATTAAAATGAAAAATAGCTGTATACATAAAATGAATACATAGAATATTGTTTTGATTAGTTAATCCTTATATTTTTAATAAATAATAAACGAATGATTGCTGTACGTACAATAAAGAATATGTTTAACTACAAAATTCGAAATGTTGTAAACAGCTAAATATTAATACATGTATTTTATAAATGTAATATATATGTAATTATATATATACTCATGTAATTACATGAATGTAATGTTTGGAACTATATTGTTATTTTATAGGATGACATAATTTAATTTGTTCCTGTTATTAATGATTAACTACGTTGCTTTGAACAATAAGAAGAGAAATAAATAAACAAGAGTATCGTTAATTAAATCATATGTGCATTATATAGCAAGTGGTTTTTATGAAAATTTTCATGAAAATTAAAATAAGACATCCAGTAAAGATGAAAGTAACACAGTCCGTAAATGACTAAAGGCCGAAAGTACTAAAAAAATATTTTTCCGAAAAATTAATTAGAAATAGTCTGAACATCATTCAAAAATATTTTTACAAAGATTTAAGAACAATCATGTGATTAAGAAAATACTTCTGATCAACGAAAAAAAAATTGACTTGACCGGGATTCGTACCTGGTCCAAAAAGTCTTCGGTGGTTCTACAGCGGAGACCATAGCAGCTGAACCAACCGGCGCCGTTGGAATCATGTTCTAACTATTCAAATATCAGTACAGAGTATTATTTTCATTTTTTGTATTACGCAAGTTTTAAAGTCTGGAAAATGTTTCTCTGAACATACGAACGTTTAATATTACATAATATATTTTTTAGCTTCAGGAAAGGTAAGTGTAACTTAGAAAAAACGCCAAAGTGTTATTAATTTTTTTTTACTATGACGCACCACTCACAGGAATTTGAAACAAATTGAGCATAATACCTACGGTAATATTTCATTGCTAAATTAAATCTGTGGGTATCAACTTAAGATTTCTATATGAAATCTGCATTTTTCCGATTTTTTTCGTGTTTTTCATTTTTTACATAGAGTTTGCAACGAAAAAATCTGAAAATGATATCTAATATGTGGCTTAATATCCGGAATGTGTCAGATTTTTTCAGAATTTTTAACTGTCAATAAATAGGGAAATTAGGGCCAAAAACTGGTTTTTCGATTTTTCTCAATAACTACCCTTACAGATGAGATATGGGATTGAAACTTGGCAGAGAGGGTTTTTTGGGTAGGCTATCGAATGGTCCAAGCACGATTAAAATCCCGCTGGGGGCGAATTTCACCACCAAACCCGGCTATAGCCATTAAAAATTGTAAATTTTTTAAATTTTGACATAAATGGACGAGAGAGAGAGAACATTTTGACGAACATTTGGGAGCGCACGAACGCGAATGGGTAGTACATATACTTGCAAATCTGTTTGCAGGGCAGATAGAACATATCCTAAACATTCATAATACATAGAATTATTAAATAGGCATTTAACAAATAATATTATAAATACATGTTCTGAATTTCCTTGTGTGGTGCACACCACTGCAGCTTCTATAATTATTCGCAAGAAATTCTTGAAATAGCAAAAATCTATTCCGTTCGCTGTTCGGCGCGGCGCACTATGGGCCAAACCGATTAATTCTGTATCAAAATCAAAGAACTTTCGTTAGAAATGAGATAGAACGATGAAATTTTTAAAAAATGAAAACTGAAACTTTGCAGAATATGAAATAATTATGTAGATTGTGGTACGAAAGTTTTTTAACCTGGATAAAATAAAACCTAAAATTTCTAAAAATAATTCGATTTTTTGCAAAATTCGAAGGTCGTAGCCAAATTGTGTATGTGAAAAGTATACATGCGAGCGGCAACGACTGAATAGCATATTAGTTTATTTAATAAATATATTAATACATAAAATAGTACTATTTATTACATACCCTGTTTCATATTTGATAGTGATCTTTTAATTGTAGACAACTAATAAAAATGTAATTGCTAAAATACAGTGATTATTGTTTCAAATCTGATAAAAATAATGTTAAAAGATCAACAATATATTAAATCTGAATTCCTGTATGCTTTTGCGATATAATAATAAGTCAGACCAAAAATAGACAGAGTTTTATACATACTTATTATACATTTAATTATTGTTTATAATTAATATAAATTCTTGCACAGCATTTGAAAATATTTGAAAAAACAACTAATAATTGTATATTTAATATTAACGCATATAATAACAGACACGCCGGAACTTGTAACAAAACCTCGCATAACAACTTGTCATTGAAATTTTTTGTTAACTGATCTTCTAAATATTTTTCCGTCCTTTTGAAAATTGTATTTTATAGCAGAAGGTTCAAAGAAACCGACAACAGTTTATATGAATCAATTTCAAGATAAAAATAATGTTAAATAGGTCATTCAATTTTCAACAACAATTATTATTTCGTTTACTATCAATAAATGACAGTTTATTTAAATCAAAAAAGCATTTATTCAGCTTTAAAATGATTATAGAAACAGGAAGCATTATATTTAAACACAGATGAAATATTCAGGTTGAATTAATCTTGTATTGACTGACTCGACCTTTTTCGTTTGCTTTTCCAGAATTATATCATATGACTGTAATGTGGAAAATAGCAGAAATACGCGCTGAGCAGTAACAGTAAATTGGCAACCATGCGACGAATATTCTCGGATGTCATTTGGCAACTACGCCTTCGATATCTGAAATTCAACATAATTCCTAAACTCGCCACTTTAAGTCGTAGAGGGCATACCAAAACCTCTGATTTTTTGAACAGTCGGTAATTCACAACATGAGACACCAAGTCCCATAAGATGATAGGTCTATCCTGTATCTAGTCGGTGGTTGGACTACCAATCGATAGACCGGGATTCATTCTCAGTTTAAATTTTCGCGCCACTCGACATTCGACTTCCGTCACATCGACTTCCGTTACATCAGAAAATTGTTACCCTCAGCAAAGAAGTTTCACTTCAAAAAATAATTGAAAATAAGGAAGTTGGAAATTTGGATTAGCCTATGTTTACATTTCTCAGCGACCGAGGCCTCTCGAGCTTGGCTGTCCTTCTCTACGTTCGGCAAAACTCGAAGAATAGTGTCTCTGCGCATAAATGTCCCTCGGCAGACCCGTGTTAGGAACTTATATCAACAAAATACTGTACCTCGGATCGAGTCGCGTTAGACTATGAACAGATCGACTGCGTTTCTTCTCACAAGTATCTTTCAGAAAATCCTCTACGAACTGAAAATATACTAACGATGCTGTTCTCTTTCTCCTCTATAGCGTTGAACAAGATGGCACTTATTCAGCTACCGTGTCGTGGAATCGAAAAGGTGGGTACCGCATCGACTTCTGGGGCCAAGGCAACGATTTGAACGCAGTGCCGTCGCACGCAGCCCGTGCTTACTATAAAACTGGAATTTTCGAGCATGGGTAAGCATTAATAGTTCGTATATACCTATGGAACAACGAACAAAAATTCTGTCCGTTCCGACGATAATGTAAACAATGTTACAGGTGGTCTTACATCGAAATTGAAACCTCCTCAAAATACCCGGACACTGTACAAGCCTACGCCGCCGGTCTCTTGGAAGGTAGCTTGACTTGGCAATTGATCCATCATCATTGGCACAACACCGTCAGAGTGGTATGCGAGGAGAAGGTTGCCGAATGCCAGAAGTTGACGCGATATCTTCGGGAAAATACTATCACGATTCGCCAACGCGCTGAACTATTGGAAACCACTGATCCTTTTTGGCATATGGTACGCGTTTTCGGTTTTTTCTGAAGGTGGTTCGTCTATAAATTTTCAAACGATTGGACCAATAAAAAAGAAATATACAGGGTGAATCCGCAGAAACAGAACACCCGAATAACGCGGCTGCTGTTGGTGTTAGGAAGAGATGCATCACATGGAAGTTGCATGGTTTCGAGGGGGCATTAATCTGACGTTAGAAGGTCAACTTCATTTATTAACTTCCCGATTCATAGGGAAGTTACTGTAATTTTAAATGAAATGAGGTATTTTTTAATACATCATTCGATGCAGCTGGACATCCGTTATAAAAAAAATTCTAACCTATATATGTCGAAAAGTTAGTAGTTCAGGAGATGTTTCAAATTAAATAACTCAAAAATACCATTACTGTCGTACTAAGACCTTACACTAGTAAGTAAACGCTAACGACTTACAATTAGTATGACTGTAATGGTATTTCAGAGTTATTTAAATTGAAACATCTCCTGAACTACTAACTTTTTGACATACATATAGGTTAGAATTTTTTTATAACGAATGTCCAGCTGCATCGATTGATGTATTAATAATTATTTAAATAAAAAAAAAATTTTTTAAAACCACGTTTTTAAGACGGACTAAAAATAATTATTTAAATAAAACAAATTTTAATATGCGGGCTAAAAAGTATAATTTAAGACGGACTAAAAAGTATAAAATTATTTAAATGAAAATTAAAAAATATCAAATAATAAAACAAATTTTAATATACGAACTAAAAAGTACACACAATTAAGACGGATTGAAAAGTATAATATAAAATGGACTAAAAAGTATAAAATAATTTTCCCTAGCCCCATACAGATAGTCCTGAAAATTTGTAATTGTGAATTTTTAAAAGCAGTGAAATAACTTGTAAGATTTTAAACGAAAAACGTGAGCGCATGCAATAGATGAATGAATAGTTCACCTAAATCAGAAACAATTTTATTGCAATGCAAATGATATGAACTGTTATGCGAGTTTTCTTAATGATAGCTACTTTCTAAACTCTTTACTATTACCTTGCGCCCCACGTTTTTCGTTTAAAATCTTACAAGTTATTTCACTGCTTTTAAAAATTCACTTCTCTATGAATCGGGAAGTTAAAAATAAAGTTGACCTTCGTATGTCCTTTACGCGTCCACCTACAAAAAAGCTACTAACATTAGCCCCCTCGTAACCAACTTTTTAGTCCGCATATTAAAATTTGTTTTATTTGAATAATTATTTTTAGTCCGTCTTAAAAACGTGGTTTAAAAAAATTTTTTTTTATTTAAATAATTATTAATACATCAATCGATGCAGCTGGACATTCGTTATAAAAAAATTCTAACCTATATGTATGTCAAAAAGTTAGTAGTTCAGGAGATGTTTCAATTTAAATAACTGTGAAATACCATTACAGTCGTACTAAGTCGTTAGCGTTACTTACTAGTGTAACGTCTTAGTACGACAGTAATGGTATTTTTGTGTTATTTAATTTGAAATATCTCCTGAACTACTAACTTTTTGACATACATAGGTTAGAATATTTTTATAACGAATGTCCAGCTGCATCGATTGATGAATTAAAAAATACCTCATTCCATTTAAAATTACAGTAACTTCCCTATGAATCGGGAAGTTAAAAATGAAGTTGACCTTCATATGTCCTTTACGCGTCCACCTACAAACAAGCTACTAACATCAGATTAATGCCCCTCGAAACCATGCAAGTTCCATCTGATGCATCTCTTCCTAACACCAATAGCAGCCGTGTTATTCAGGTGTTCTGTTCCTGCGGTCTCACCTGTATAAATATAAATAACGCAATGCGTTTGCATTAACGCCGTTACTGCCGCAGGTACGATTATTTTACATGCAATTGGACGGTTTGGAAGCTGGCTGGAAATTCGCTGTACGCAGAAGTCGCGTGTCCGTGTCACTGGAATCCGACGATTTTCTTTGGCTCGCTCTGGCTTCCGACATACCCGGTTTTCAGCGGCTATTCAACCTATCGGACATCCCCCTAAGCTCTATGATCTTACTGAAATCATTACCGCGAGACGATTCGGAACCTTTGATCGCGGTTGGCCATAACACCGCTACCTCGTAAGTACATAACGTTACGTTTTTCTCTCGATACGATGTTAATTGCCTGATCAAACCGATAATTATTCCGTACTTTTGTCCACGCGGCAAGGATAGCGTCAACCAACGTGGGTACCAACAGCGATACACGCATAGTTATTCGGCACCTTAACACTGACTGTACCGGAACTGGTCGAATGACCGCTCTCACATTGTTTACTTTTTAATTATTGATATTATAAAGATGATCCATTAGAAATTGTTGAATAAATCAAGTGTTAACCACCTAACGTAAACCTAATCAGTCTGTTGTTTACAGTTACTCCGAAATGTTGAGACTTCTGAAGAAATACACGTTCGGATATCACGTGTCGCCTGCCACCAAAACTGCCGCTCAAACGCCAGCCCGGACGATAGTAATGTCATCTTATCCCGGAGCTTTGTCGTCCCGAGACGAGTTTTATTTGATACATGGCGGAGACCGTAAATTGATTGTAACTGGAACGTCTCTGGTCGCGACAAACAACAGCGGATGGAGCTTCTTGTACCCAAACGATCATGTACGACTCGTTCGCAATTACCAGACTGCGGCTTTTCTTTTATTAACTTCCCGATTCATAGGGAAGTTATTGTAATTACCCCGAAAATCGAAAATCGATTTTTTAGCAGATCTTCACGTTTCATGGTCATTGGAGTCATTTTAGACTATTTTTATCAAAATGTTTGTGTGTGTGTGTGTGTGTGTGTGTGTGTGCGCGCGCGCGCGCGCGCGCGTATGTCCGTTTGTATGGTATCAAATTTTTCGTTAACGTTTTCTGAAAAAATAACAATGCGATCAGAATAATGAATGATGCAATCGATGCGCCCCGCTGGAACTTAGAGCTGATTAGATTTTGGTCCATATTGGTCAAGTAGTTTTTTAGTTTTTTTAGTTTTTTTTCGAAAGAAGTTCATTCAACAATGCAAATTATACGAGAGGACGGAAATTTTCCACCGAAGAAACAAACATAATAATTACATATATTTTATTTTTATTTTTTTATAATTTAAACAAATTTTTTTTTATTTAAAAAAAAATTTTTTTTTATTTTCCTTTTTTAATTATGCAACTAATGCTAATATTACCGCTTAGAATAATCGAAAATTATCCCAATGCAAGAGTGAGTTATTCATCGCTACTGCCGAGAATACATTTTCAAAGAATATCGATGAAAGTACAAAAACATTTATATTACAATCTTTAAAAAAACAAGCAGTTCAATACGAATTATTAACTGAGATGAAATTGGAAGTTAATATCAAAAAATGGTTAATGGAGCATGCGAGCAACGAGCATACGATGTTGGTTTAATGCGACGCCATACAGCAAACATTTTGATAAGTAGAAAACTATTGAACTTCCCTGAAAACGTATAATCTTCTTAAAACGTACACTAAATAATGATAATAATATACTGCAACTAACGAATCGGGAAGTTCTTTGTGTGGCTCGTGGAGAGTCACACACCAAATAACATCCGTACTACTAACCCTCTCGCGAACTCACAAAGCGAGCTACAACACCCCCACCCGCGAAGCTCGCGAAGCGAGCGAGCAACAATAACCAGCTAGTTTTATTTTATTTCATTATATTTTGTTCGATGGGTTTCAGGTGATGCTGTCGGCTAGATTGATGGCGGCAAATCGTTTGGCAACGAACGAACAATCCTGGTTCAAATGTATGTCTCAACAAAACGGAGGAGCCTCTGCGATCCAGTGGATCGTCTACGAGCCGCGTTCATCGGCCATGTTGTTGGTGGAGCAATTGCCAACCTTGACCGTCGCTATGAATTACACGCACGAGTTCAAGAAAGCTGGCTACCTATTTTACAGCGGTATATCAAATTTTCCGAATGTCAACGACATTGTAAAACCTGCCAGAAAGGATAGAAACGACGACGACTGGAAGAATCGTTTGGCGCGTTTGCAAGAGAACATCACTACATACGAGCAATTTCGAAACACGATGCGTGGATGCAGCCAGGAAGATTGCGCTGCGGAGACTCCAAATTCAAAAGTTGATCCACTACAGGAATTAGCGTATCGCGGTGATTTAGATACGGTGCCGGTACCGTACGGTATCGTGGACAACAAAATTTTAGCCGTCGACGGCGACGGCAACGAAGCTTTCGAAGCATTTTCGGGGCCAACTGTAATACGATCGAAACCACCCTTCAAATGGTCTGAAAAATTTCCTAACATTTCGCACATAGGACACCCGGACACTTTTGATTTCGGAAGCGTTGCCCATAGATGGGTTTGGACTTAATCGTCCTGCCAATGTATTACTAAATTCTTGAACAGGCATGGACAAATTTTTGCTCGATCTGAGGCATTTTCAAGGGATACCCTCACTTCTCCGCCACGGGGAGCGAGACGCGCGACCGAGAGAAGCGAGGGTATTCCTTGAAAATACCTCCGATCGAGCAAAAATTTGCCCATGTCTGTTTTAGAACATGTACTCGTCATTTCAAAAGCGATATTTTATACTTTCGAACACTAACTGTTCCTTGTATGTGGATCGTAATCTCCTTTAGATGAAATTTTAAGTAATGACATTATTATATACATACGTATTTTTAATTTGTTAAGCTGGCTCTTATCTTAGCCACCTTTGGTGACATTTTATGAAGTAAAAGAAAAATCAAACGCACTGTGTTCTTCTTACCCTCGTCGCTACCGTTTCATACCTATTATAAAACGATCGATACCAAAAGTATTGATTTCTTTATTCATGAACGTATAATAACACAGTCCAACAAATTCAAACTTCTTTTTGATGTATCGATTCTCACTATGCTATTTTTATAGAGTTTTCCGCGGTGATTCCGAATCTGGCCTTATTTTTTCTCCTAGACCGGTGGTTGGCAAACTCATAAGCCAAAAGAGCCAAATATCAGCAGTACAACGATTTAGATTTCTTTCGAAAGCCAATTTTCGTTACAAGAATCCTGTTTGTAGAAATCGGTTGAAACTAGGTATGCTGCAATCTTTATGTATTTGTAGCAAAATTGAGTAGATGAAATTCAATATTGTCGAAAAATGTTTAAAACTGAAGATGTCTATATTTGATTTCTCTCCTCTATTTAAATCATTAAGGGAAGAATTAACATGCAGTTTAGTTTCTACTACTTGCAATCAATGCAGAGGATTTTTATTTTGTATAAAGATTCGCAGTCTATCCATAAAAATAGAGTAGAAATTGCTCTTTATTTGAATTCAGATATAATGCATTGACGGATTGAGAATTGCCTTAAAATACTATTGACTCGAAACAAAATCAGATTATTTTAACAACCGTCATTCATGAAAGAGCCGCACTCAAGTAGCCACAGAGCCGTATGTCGCTCGCGAGCCGTAGTTTGCCAACCACTGTCCTATACGCACAGTTTTTGGGAAATTTTAGTTTAAAAAAACATTTTTCGACTTTGAACAAAGATTGTGATATTATTATAAAAGATATTGTATTCTAATATACAGCAAAAGACACTCTAGACTTTCCCGAATCCAGTGATGTGTATTAGTAATACATTGTGATTGTTTAAACAAGCATTAAAGACGGAGATGCGCCGCTTTTGCACCGTTTTTTGATATTTTTTAATTTATCTGAAAAAATAAGGGTCCAGCGAAAAATCGAACTACACAACGCGATAGAGCAGACTATTATCTTGAGAAACCACCCTGTCAGGTTTCGAGCGTCGACGTTTTTACCGAGCCAGAAAGCAAAATATCATCGTGGAACACGAGTCGCCGCCAGTGGTGCTCCACCACTAGCGTCTCAGATAGCCAAATGCATCGATTCTGCCCAGGGCAGTTATGACCGTGAGGGCTCGTAAAATATCCTCGGTAGAAACGCGGTACAAGCTGCCCTCCGCCCAAACCCGCAACAAGCTGCCCTCGGCCCGTTGGTCCTCGTTTCTGCTATGCCAGAAATGATGATTCCACAAAGACCGACGTGCCGAGGGCAGGTCCTACCGTTTCTACCGAGGGTATTTTACGAGCCCTCACGGTCATAACTGCCCTGGGCAGATTTGAGGCACGAGCTACCCTCGGCACGTCCAAGCGACGTTCGGCCCGTAAAAATCCCGATACCTGCCCTCGGCACGCCTTGCTCGATTTCTGCCCTAGGTTCGCTTGGCTATCTGGGGTGGTTCGACGGGATACGGCGTACAGTGGGCCGGATGGGGGTTAAGTGTGACATTGCATCGTAACTTTTAATTCGTAAAAGGTATGGACGCGAAACTTGGACTGGACAATGTAGGAATGTCATATTAAGGATTAGTTAAGAAAAAATACATTAATGTTATTACTATTATTATTATTCCCATTCAGCACGCGGGCTCAATTTGGGCCGGACAAGTGCGCGCGCCAGTCAGTGTTCCGATTGATGGTGCAATTTCCCGCGCATGCACGGCAATTTCAGCCTCAGTAACGTAACCTTTTCGATGAAATCGGGTAGCTTGAGCACAACGCAGACTTCTAAAAATTTACTAGTGTCAGATAGTGTACACATATGAAATATTGAAATGATAAATCGAACAAAATATTGTTCCCAAATCATGAGAACAATAATACCGGTACACTCCCGCCAATATAACTGCCACAGGCCGTCAGGGCCCTGGCCGCTCTGCTGCGTCATTGTAGATACGCTACTGTTTTCACCGTGCATGCGCGGGAAATTGCACCATCAATCGGAACACTGGCGCCAGTGCGAGCACATCAGTTGCACATTCCTGAGCCCAGGCCACCAGATGGCGGCGTCTTCAGCCTCAGTAACAGGAAAATGGGGTACCTTGAGTACCCCGCAGAATTTTAAAAACTTATTAGTATATACATATGAAAATGTAAAGAGTTAATCTACCCTTGAAACGTTATCAATTATATTTCAAGACAGAACACACGTCCCACTGATAACACCGGTACACACCCGCCAATATAACGGTCTCAGGGCTCCGGCCGTTCTGCTACCTTATTCTCGACACGGCACTGTTTTTACCCCATCTGGTGGCCGTCGCGTGCGAATTGGTGCGCAATTTCCGAACACTCCCAGGGGCTGCCCGCCGGGCCGGTTTTGGGCCGATTTGCAAGGGTGCGGGATCCGCATTCTCATTTAGTGATAATACCAACACGGGTTGTTTCGGTAGTCAAAAACGCCAGATGAAAAATCAATCTAGGCAGCAATCGTCCTCAAAAGTCTGATTTTTTCGTATACTAGGTGTGATTTGCATTATTTAGCAACGTATATGTTATGAAAATTGCTATATGCGCAGTTGTATGCTTCCGAATGATGCAAATTACGACTCGTATACGTAAAAATAGGACTTTCGAGGTCGATCGCGGCCTAGATCAATTTTTTATCTAGCGTTATCGGAACAATATATATGTCAAATAAAAGTTATTCCGTTTTTCTAGATATTTCTGTTTTCTCAGATCGATTCTTGGAACATCATGTATTAAAAAAGTGTAAGGAAATAATGCTCATTTATGAAATATTTTTAAATTAAAATTCTAGATTTTTCTAAAATTATGCTTCAATACTTTCTTACGTACAATGTTTCTAGGAAACTTGTGTTCTTGAGTTTTGCTTTTAATATTTAAAATCTACAAACCAACGCCACCGACAAGATACTGCAAGCGCCCGTGCTATTCCGCGGTCCGGTAAATGGGCGCAATGGGCGAGGTGGTAACGGTGGAAATTACAGTGACCTGAAAGACCACATCGCTAAAAGTGACTCCACCGACGAGAATAGTATCAAAATGGTGCCAAAAAATCGTCTAAAATTTGGCGGAGAATGCAATATTTAATAATAATATCTTTAGTGGTCTTCTGCACTAACGAAATGTCGTCGGAGGCTTTTTATTTTTCTGGCTGGAGCCAGAATAAATCCCAGAGGGCGTAAGAAAACACCGAAATTTTCGCGGGACACGTAGTCCCGTAAGGCTGGTAGTCTTTAACAGTATCTCGTCGGTGCCAACGCCAAAACATCGTGTGAAATATAGCGGAGAATGTAACATTTGATGATAATCGATACGGATTTGTGTTGATTCGCCTTCTCACCGACGCGTCACGACGAAAATCTCTCCTCAGTGGTCTGTTGCACCGACGATGTTTCTCCCTCCAGTTAAAATATATCCTAGAGGGCGTAAGAGAACACCGAAATTATCGCGCGACACGATCCCCCGTAAGGCTGGCAGTCTCTCGTCGGTGGTCATTTTTTTACTATTTAGGACGGTGGGGAAATGCATCTACGCACACCCTCTCCCTAGATGACAGTTGGAGAGGGTAGTGTGGGACTCGGCACCCCCTACGATGACGTGCGGGGAAAACGGGACTAGATGATAAACCAGATCATAGATTCCTGCCCATACCCACTAAAACCCCAACGTATAAGGCACATAAAGTTTTATGTCATAAACCTGTCGCCTCGAAATTTTCATGGCTAGCGAGGGATGTGCGATCTACTGTTCGCATTACTACACACCCCTCGACCATGAACCACTACCACTCCTGTTCTTGTCTATTTCATCGGTGGTCAGGTCTACTCCAGGTCTCTCTGTCCAGGTCTACTCCTATTTCCCATATCTCGTCTCAGACGAGATCTGAGATGACGTCTGCGCTACTGTATCTTCAACAAATAACACGAGTTGCTTATCGACGGTAAAAAGTATTTCGCGAATCTGTGATATTTGCGAAATCTCCAGTAGAGAGCGCAGATGTTTGATCAGGCCGGTTCTCAGGAGAGACGGAAGAACATATGTTTAAGTAGTGGCGCATGCGCAGTCATTGCTTCCGCGACGTACCTAGCCATCTTTCCAGACAAGCAAAAGTGATTGTTTTCAGCTTTAGTCTTATTTAACGGAACTTTTATTAATGTCAGAGCCACAGTCCGCGCTTCTACTACGAAAACAATTAGCAGGTATCCAGTAAAATGAGTATAAGTGTTAAGTGTGATCCGTGCGACGCATTCGAGCTCGACGAAAAGCCGGAACCGTTTTCGTACTCCAAACTCGTGCGACCTCCTCACCGCCGTGTCTCGACCTTCAAGATTGCTTTGTGAACATTTTTTCCCTCGTGATATCAGTTTAATCGAGATCCCTGCAACTGCATCTAGCGACCGGTTCGATCTTTCGTTATCTCACAGTGGCCCTGCGCCCGATTAGGGCGTGAAAATCAATACGGCTACGGAACCGTCGTGTACCTCCCATGAATAACTTTAACCTAGCATTCGGAATCGCCGTTTATCCCTAACAATATCGTTACACGATATAAGTCGGTTTTTCACTTGCAATGTTCGTGCACGTCGAACGTCGTTTTCACTGTTACCGAAAATAATTACAGGCTGTGTTATTTATAGCGTTTAGCACGTCATACCGTGCACGACGCGATTTCGACTAAAAAAAAAAGATAGAAAATCATGCCGTGCAACGACCACCGAAGGTCAGCCTCCTCCAACCCGCAAGTCTATTACTTTTGACGCGCGATCGACGGGATAAAAAGTTCGAAATCTCTCGGAATTATCAAATTTTTCTGTTAACGATTAACGGAAATTTTCAAACTGTATACTTCGGATTTTCATACAGTATTATGTCAACGCTGATTCATCGTCATTGACTCGTGTATGGTTGACGGTTACATTATTTACAAAAGTTTAATTTGACCCTAACCTGTACCGAACGAATGTGAAAAGTGTTGGCATTTCGTTTTCTGTATATTGTATAGTCTCGTGTGAACAGTGTTGTCCTCTAATGTTTTCGTGTGATCAACATTTTTAAGTATCGCTTATTGTATTGTTTTTTTTTAAATTTCTTAGCTTTCAGTGTTTTCATATTCGATTAATGTACTTGTACTTTTTAAATGTGGGGATACTCTGTGATACAGAGTTGAATACGGTTATTGAAATGTGTTGAAATGAATTTTTACGATAATATCTGATCCACACTCTCTTTTGTTGGACAGAACTAAATAAAAACCCAGTAGAAGGGTTTTCAGCAGGCCTCATAGATGACAATGACATATATCAGTGGGAAGTACTCATTATTGGTCCACCAGATACATTATAGTAAGTCCAGTTTTATAACATTGATCGTTTCGTACTTACGGTTTCTTGTGTAAACCATTTTATATATGTATATATTTTTTCTATCCTTCAGTGAAGGTGGATTCTTCAAAGCACACTTAGAATTTCCAAAAGAATATCCACTTAGGCCACCCAGAATGAAATTTATAACAGAAATATGGCATCCAAACAGTAAGTTTTATTTTTAGAGTCTTGAAGGGATAGACTCGTTTCCAGAATTGCAAGCGTGTAGGATATTTCTCGATAAATCAAAGATTGAGTTTTTCAGTAGTCAAAAGCGTTAGATAAAAAATCAATCTAGACCACAGTCGCCCTCAAAAGTTCTATTTTCACATTTATGTAATCTGCATTAGTCGGCAGCATGTAGCTACCACAGCTTTATGAAAATAGCTACACGCGCAACTGTATGCTCCTGAGTAATGCAAATTATGCTGCCAAATAATCCAAATTGCACCTTGTAAACATAAAAATAGGACTTTTGTGGGCAATCACAGCCTAGATTGATTTTTTATCTAGAGCTTTTGATTATTGAAGAACCCCATCTCTGCATAATTGAGAAATAAGAGAAACGAGTTTACTCCATTAAAGTAGGAATAATAAAATTCAGATCAAAGTAATACTATTTTCTTTGTTTATAGTCGAGAAGAACGGTAACGTCTGCATATCGATTTTACATGAACCTGGAGATGACAAGTGGGGCTATGAAAAAGCTTCAGAACGGTGGTTACCAGTTCACACAGTTGAGACTATTCTCATAAGTGTTATTAGCATGCTTGCAGATCCTAATGATGAAAGTCCTGCTAATGTGGATGCTGCCGTGAGTATATTGGGCATTAACGAAAACGTTGTTACCATCGATTAACATGGAAAATGTTGTTAACAATAAAATTGATCACATTATAGAAAGAATGGAGGGAAAGTTATGCAGAATTCAAGAGAAAGGTGGCGAGGTGTGTCAGAAAAAGCCAAGAGGAGTGTTTGTAGGAGATGAACAAATATTCAAATGGAAAGACTTATTTAATTCTGGTAAATCTATATACTATTATATGCGGAATATAATCCTAAATATTGTTTAAATATATTATCATCTATGTCTACAGGGAAGCCGTAAGCACTGTAAGAAAGAAACCGATGCTCAGCATTAAGCTAAATGAATCACAGTGCCACTAAAAACGGATAAAGCCTGACCCATCCTTATACAAAGCGAGGGAAAGAGAACATGTGTGAAAATAGAAGATAAGTTCACACACCTCTATCAAGTTTATACCACCGCCACTGAAGTACCATCCATTGATACGAAGAACATAAAGGAAATACATGCAGCTCACCTTTTACATAATAATAAACAGCTAAAAAAAACTAATTTACACATATATATGAAGCAAAAAATCATCTGTACGATTATTACCTTAATATTGATAGTTATAAACTTAACTTCCTTGTCCCTCCTGCTCAAGAGCTAGCCCACAACCCAATACATCTAAAAGAAAGTCTCGTAATTTAAAATGTTTATGTTTATCATCATTGAATAACAATTCCTGTGTCGTTTCGTATTTTCTTACTTTCGTAAATATATATAAATAAATTTTGTAAAGTCAACTATACAGAACATATATATATGCTACAATCGTTAATGTAATGCCAGTAAAAATGAAAACGAAATATATGTGAATCAACAGTGACACTGATGCAAACATTATGTCGAATTAAGCTGTATTGAATTGCAGCAATGTAAAAAATAAAGTGAAATTTGAACCGTAAGTTGCCAAAATAACAAATTCTAATATTGAAGTGATAATACTAAGTAATTATATTTACTGTTAGAAATATACCATTACTTACAGCTGATAAACATATAATGTAAGATTAATAGTGTACACGTTACAAATGTTTTGTATACATTCTCGACTATAGTGTCAGTTTGTAAAGTTCTATCATTCAAATCAACATTTCTATTGTATTGAAACTTGCGGTTCTAAATCATAAATATATTGATACTTAATTAAACGACTTTTGTTCGATTATATATATTAATTATAATTTCATATTGTCAATTAAAATCTACAAGATGAAATGTGTCTTATGTTGAATCTATATATTTCCGTGCGTTCATATTAATATTCAATTAAAATATATATAACGATAAAACATTCAATTATTGGACTGTGCAAATCAATAATCAACATTGTACATTGTATAAGATTTAATCATTTGCTTTGTAAAATGATTCTTCAATCAAAGAGATTAAATTCTTTATAAGATATAAATTCTTTTACATAAATAACTTTAACATAATTGAAAATTAGTTTATCAAGAAAAAGCAAACTTTTCACGAACTGTTGACATTATTCCAATAAATGTCATCGAAGTCGTTGAATTAATTTAAAAACTACAACATAATATGCAATTAAAAAATCAATGAAAGTGTTTATATATACGAATACAACTGTCAATAAACACAGACGTTTATAATAATAGAATTATATTCTTCGTAAAAATGCATATCAATATTTAAATATCGTTTTACGATTTTTATTGAATCATTTTAGTGACCATTCATAAATGGTCAATAATATTTGACGAGTTTTATTATTCTTTGGAATCTACAGTCATCTACAGTATCGATACGATAAAATACAACGACCTCTACTTGAAATTTCAAATTTTGTAGATACCGAAAATGTCTACTTTATCTACAATTTTGTATGTACATACCGCGATTTCAAAAACGTGTTTACTTTCTAAATTAGACATGTTGTGGATGGAAGACGTGCCATACTTACTATTTACGTTTCTCTGCGGATTTGTTATAATTCTTTCACAAAGTATCCGAAGCTCATTGTTGTACATTACTAAAATAAGTATTTCGTGTTATAATAATATTTAAAGAGAAAATAGGAATTAGATTACATTGCTATGGGTAATACCGTTCATCCTGAAAAACGCAATTTCGTTTGTTGACATCGAAAACTTCGACGGGCCTATATAAGAATACACATATTTTTGGTTTACATTAAACCAATTAATTTACAACTATGAACGATGAACAAATTGTTTTAACATTACCTGACACTCAAGACGCGGACTCGGTATGTTTAACTCAGTCTCAGTCTCAACAGTTATCACAAGAAAAAACTACAACTATCTGGGGAAGACTATGCCCCATTAAGTTGTCTTTTAAAACAATGGGTAAATATACTTATTTATTAAATGCTATTTCATGTGAATATGCTAGTCTGCGTTCCACTAGGCGAGACAGATGTTTATAATATTGGGTTGGAACGAAAGTTCGTAGGCTTTTGAAATTAAAACTCGAAGATAAAATTAGGATATTTACACATAGATTTGTTCGAACATATATTTTCCATTCTCTTCTATTACTTTTTACCATTTTTTAGGTAACTTATCTGGTAATACTATAATAATAATTTATTTCGGCTTCATAACCCAGAAATGGACTTGATTTTATATAATCTACTATCGCACTCACTCATTTCTATACCACGCACATTTACATGCTTGACTATACTTTAATTATTGCTCACAATACTCCTATTTCTGCTCTATATTCATTTTTATTTCACTTATCCTATATTATACCTCCTGCAATTGCCTTTGGACTAGTGCTCATTTCTAACTCCTCTACGCTTAGCTTTTATCATTCTCGACCAGCTTAGCTTTTATCATTCTCAACCAGCTTATCACCCTTTCTCCTGATCTGCCCTCTACTTTATAGCAGTCTTCTAATAGATGCCTTATTGTACCTATCTGTAAGGTGCACAACAGACATTTCCTTTTTCCTTTTCTAGCCAGTACCGATTTCCTTCTTCGAAGTTTATGCATCTAGCTCTTACTATTAGCTCTTGGCTGTCCCCTTTTTCCTGTTTTTCTAAATACTCTACTCTACGTGCTGTTCTTATATATTTGTACCTCCAGTTATATTGCGCATTCTTAACTTTGTTATATTGCACCTCAGGTTGCTGTTCTCTATCTCTTTTGGTCAGAATTTGAATTATATCTGCTTGCCATCTCCTTAAGTCCTCTATTCCTAGCTGACTGTACTCCAGTCTCCCTAAATATTCCTCTTTTTCCCAGCTATTTTTTGTCTCCTCCGTTTTCCTCTTCTTTTCAACCAGACATTCCTTGGCTAACACTCTTCCGTTCCTCTCCCTAATACCTTCTTCGTACCTCAAAGCTCTTTTCTCTTCTTGTTTCTTTCAGCACTATGTACCTAAGGATTTTAATACCATTTTAGAATAAATATTCTAATTTTATCTTTGAATTTTGATTTAAACACGTTACAAATTTTAGTTCCAACCTAATATTATATTGTAACTAGACTGCGCATCTTTATGCATTTATAGCAAAATTGAGAAGAAAATTAAAATCAGTAAGGGAAGAAATAATTCAATTTAGTGTCTATTTCTTGCAATTAATGCAGATACTTTATATTTTGCATAAAGATGCATAGTATAACTCTCTAATTTAAAAATTTACCTATTAGTGTGCATTATATGAATCATGATTAGACTGCGGATGTTTATGCAATTTTCAATTTTTATAGACAAATGTTAAAAAAGTGGCATGTAGTAAAATCCTATTTTCAATGAGAAGAACAGCCTTTGTAGATCCGAAACAAAGAAAAATCTTCCTAAATTCTATCGAATTTTATATTCTAGCATTTCTTGAAAATTTTCATAAGCCATATAGATGCATAAAGATCCACAGTCTAATCATAACGCACAATGCTGATGAATGTAATGATTTATCTGTGAACTATCACAAGTAAAATAAAACAGGACTATCTTCTAAACACATGTAATTGCTTATATAGAATTGACAAAGGATGTATACACACTTGGTCGATCGGAAAGCTGTGACATTTGTGTAACTAAAAATGATTTAAAACCAAAGTGGGTTAGCGTGATGAGCAAAGTACACTTCAGAATAACCAGAGAATACATTGATGGTAATTCTAATGATGCAGTAGTATATTTAGAAGACTTAAGCCAGAACGGTACATTTGTTAATAAAAAAAGAGTAGGTCGTGGCAACAAGGTTGTGCTTGAAAGTAACGATATTATATCATTAGCACAGCCTATAGTTACAGGTAAATATATATATTATAAGTTGTATAACATATATAACTAGATTGTGGTTGTTTATGCAATTTTCAATTTTTGTAGACAAATTTTAAGAAAGTGGTACCAAATAAAATTCTACTTTCATTGATAATAGCATTTGTAGATCTATAATAAATAAAAATGGTGCTAAATTCTATTGAATTTAATACTCCAGCATTTTTTGAAAATTTTTATTAGCCATACTTGCATAAAGATCCACCGTCTATACAGGGTGTTCGACTACAGGTGGGAGAAAATTTAAGGGTTGGTTCTTAACGATGATATAAGACGAAAATGAAGAATAAAAAAATTGCGATTTCGGTTTCGTTATTTAGCTATTAACAACGCGACAATCACGTATCAAGTGACAGATGCATGCATACCTTGGTTCTCATTTGGGGCCCCAGCGAGGTGACAATGTTTAATAAATCGTTGGACAACATTGAGCTCACGTACACAAAGTACACTTTTGTTAGACGCGTTGTTGATTTTTAATTGTTAATAGCTAAATAATGAAGCCGAAATACTAATTTTTTTATTCTTCATTTTCGTCTTATATCATCGTTAAGAACCACCCCTTAAATTTTCTCCCACCTGTAGTCGAACACCCTGTATATAACTTATAATCTGTTATCAGTTGCATAATATATAAAAGTGTAATAGTAATCGTTCATTATATTTTTATATGTTTGTAACAGTCTACGTATTTATGAGTACTGGTGCGTTCGAAAGCAATGACTTGCCTCCAGACCTCAGAAATAGATATGCAGTTTCTCGTAAACTAGGGTCTGGGGCATGTGGAGAGGTAAAATTGATTTTTTCTAAAGTCGGTTGTAAGAAATTTGCTATGAAGACTATTATGAAAATGGGTGGCATGACAGCTGGACCAAAGAACTCGTTAAACGATCCAGAGAAAATTATGAATGAAGTTAAAATATTAAAAGCTTTAAAACATGTAAGTTTGAATAGATTGTATATTACTAATTGCATGAAATAATTCTATAATCCATGAAACATTTTATTTTTAGCCTTGCGTAATTAGGATGGAAGATATAGTAGACACGCCAAAGGCAGTGTATATAGTTTTAGAGCTCATGGAAGGGGGTGAACTCTTTGAGAGAATTAAAAATAGGGGGAAGTTGTCGGAAAAGAATGCCAAGTTAATATTTTATCAAGTTGTACTTGCTGTTAGTTATCTTCATGACTCTGGTATAACGCATAGAGATCTAAAGGTATATTTGCATAAACTGTATTTTCATTATCCACGTTAAATAGGAGTACTAAATAAAATCTTACTTATTGTAGCCAGAAAACATATTATTAGCTAGCCCTTCAGATATAACGTTAGCTAAAGTATCAGATTTTGGTTTATCGAAACTAGTTGATGCACAAACTATGATGAAAACCTTTTGTGGTACTCCTATGTATGTTGCCCCAGAAATACTATCTAGTATTGGACGTGGTTCATATACGAATCAAGTATGTATATTTCATTGTGCATTGTGTGTAAAGACGGTAAACTTCTATTAATTGTGACACTTCTTTTGTTATTAGGTAGATGTATGGAGTCTAGGAGTAATATTATACGCTTGTCTGAGTGGTTCAGTTCCCTTTAATTGTCATGATAAAAAAATGGGCTTACAAGAACAAATAAAAAGGGGATATTACACTTTTCCTCCTACAAAATTTGCTCATGTTTCCGACAAAGCTCTAGACTTGGTATTAATGCTATATAAAAAATATAGTTACTTAGATATTATGTTACACATTGTTTTAATGGCTCGTTACATTGTAGATTCAACGTATGATGACAGTGAATCCTAAAAAAAGAATCACTATAAAACAAGTTTTGTTGCACCCCTGGCTGCAAGATCGTGAACTCAGAAATACAGTTGACATGTTGTTATCTAAAGAAAATGATGAAAACATAGCACCTACAAGTATTTCTGACAACTACCAATACAACAACGAGCAATATCAAAGCTTAATAAAACGAGCACGATTGGATATATAAGTACAAGAACGTAGAACTAAGTGATACATAATGAAGAAAATGTTTACGAAGAACAGATTACTTTTTGAATTGTAACTTATTGCAACTTACAATTGCAACGTTCTGTGAGTTATGTATCAGTCGAATTCTAATTTATTTTTATATGTGTTACATAAAATATACATGATGTACCTTGAATCGTTTTTACACGAAAGTTGAAATGAATTTAGAAACTTATCACTAAACTGTGAATCTTTATGCATTATGGCTTCTAAAAATTTTTGCCTGAAAAAATTTAGAATTGCATAAACATCCGCAGTCTACTTATCACAATAGATTAGAAAATTTAGTATGGTAATAGTGAAATTAAAAGAAAATTATGATTTCCATTAACGTGCCAGACCAATGATAGTATTGCCAAAGTAAGTGTAAAGTTTTTGAAATGAACACGAAAATGTTATATAAATGATAAATATCAGGTATTATTTTTCCACTTCGCATTTCTTTTATGCTTGTAGCATTAAAAGTTTGTCAATTATATAACATTTTTACTTTATTTCCGTTGACATGTACAAAACGACTAGAACATAAGTCTTTTAGCTAAATTTAAAGTAAATAAGACTTCGTTTGTAATACAAAAAGACCGGTTTATATACAATTACAAATTGTTTAAAGAATAATATTGTGTTGATCGCATATCCTGTCCCTTCGAGTAGTTATTCTTCCCTGCATTGATATATATCTTCACCATTACAGGGATTAGGAAGTGGAGTTTCCATATCCGGTCGTTCTTTCTTAGCAAGTCCCGCTAACAAGCGTTTTATTTGAGCTATTGCTTTGCCGGGATTCAAACCCTTAAAAAAAGTATTCTTAGTTTAATGCTTAACATTAATTTTATCATAATATATTACTTTATGTATTTTCTTTCTAAATACATAATATTATTATGCCAAACCTTTGGACATGTTTTCGTACAGTTGAAAATTGTATGGCAACGGTAAACCGAGTAAAAGTCTCGTAATTTGCTGAGTCTTTCCTTATGTTCCATATCTCGTGAATCTATTATCCACCTATATGCCTGCATAATAGAAAAAATCTTATTACGCACAACATCTCATGTAATGTATATATATATACATAAACGTGTTATATATGAGGATAACATCAAGGATAATTCCTTGACTACTGGATCTATGCATAATGTAGTAAGTTGTTTTCCACTTTCACGATTTTCTGCATGACAGAGAATCCTAGATAGCCAAGCGAACCTCGGACAGAAATCGAGCACGGCGTGCTGAGGTCAGGTATCGGGATTTTTACGGGCCGAACGTCGCTTAGACGAGTTCAAGGCACACGATGCCTCGAATCTGACCCAGGCACTTATGACCGTGAGGGCTCGTAACGTTCCCTCGGCAGAAACGCGGCACAAGCTGCCCTCGGCCCGTCGATCTTTGTGCAATTATCATTTCTGCCATGGCAGAAACGAGGACCAACGGGCCGAAAGCAGCTTATTGCCAGGTTTGGGCCGAGGGAACATTATATTACAAGCCCTCACGGTCATAAGTGCCCTGATCAGAATCGAGCATTTTGGCTATCTGGGAAGATTTTCCTTTCACGATTTTATGCATGAGAGAGAGAGAGGAAGGGGAAACGTGACATCACATTATTTCCTCTACGAAAGGAATCAAGTCAAGTTTATTTAGTGGTGGACTCAAGGGGGTGGCCAGCGGACCTTGGACCCCCAGAAGAAAAACGAAATAGAATATTGGAAAAACCATAGAACAGCTGCTTCTAATGTGCAGGGTCGAATTAGCTGTATAGCAGAAGTAGCAAATGCGCTTGCATTAGAAAATGAGCAGCATGTAAAATTGTGTGATAATAGCCCTGGTTACCATTAACAGATATTTTTGCAGAAATATGTCATTCTGTTCAACTCGCTCTCCCCCCCCCCCAGATTAAATCCTGAGTGCGCCATTGCGTTTATTGGTTGATGAGGAAGCATTTTGAGGGGAATACAAGTCCACCTTAGCAACTCTGCACGTGGCCAGTGTGGCCAGATGATGTCAAATCGGGCATCATTCCTTCTCCTTTTCTCCTTCCACTATCCCATTCATTATCATGAGCACGCTCCAATGTCTCACCATGTCTCATTCAATCCCCGCCGCGCACGTGCAACATGTCACATATTACTCTAGTCATCAGGGGGTACCTGTATTCCCCTCGATTTTCTCGACCTGGCCAAATTGCACGTGACGTGACTATATTCGGTACTGGCAGAGACAGGGTAACTATACTCCCGTCAATTTCAGTCAATTCCCCTGATTTGGTGACATTGGTAACGCTGATCATACGATCATAATCACAGTTAGAGGTAGGCGGGTACCCCGAAATTTGGGTTCGAGTCTGGACCCGAAAATTTTTATTGTTCGGAGAGCCCAATTTTGGGTTCTCTACCAGAGTATCACTAATTTTTGGGTCCTGATCCGACCCGAGGCTCGGGCACCTGCTCACACCTAGTAGTTGTCCATTCCATTCACAGGTTGCAAATCTGCCCAGATACCTCTGGGAAGCGAATCTTGAGCAGAAATCGAGCCCGTCGTGCCAAGGTCAGGTATCGAGATTTTTACGGGCCGAACGTCGCTTGAACGGATTCAAGGCACACGATGACTAAAATCTGACCCAGGCACTTATGACCGTGTGGGCTCGTAACAAGCTGCCCTCGGCCTAAATCCGGCCTAAACCAGGTACAAGCTGCCCTCGACCCGTTGGTCTTGGTATCTGCCATGGCCGAAACCACAGCCTACTGTAATACTAGCCATGCTGAACAACTTGGCAACACTGCGAGAGTCCTATTAGAGATATATCTATATATATCAGTATATACAGATATATCTCAATCGGAAAACCGGACTCTCACAGTGTTGCCATTTTACCTTCAGCACGGCTAGTATTAAAGTAGGCTGTGCCGAAACCAAGACCAACGGGTCGAGGGCAGCTTGTACCTGGTTTGGGCCGGATTTGGGCCGAGGGCAGCTTGTGCCGAAGGAACGTTACGAGCAGAGTAGCCAGACGAGTCCGACCTTGGAACTCGCGAGAGGAATACAGTACCCCTTCTCTGATGACCAGCTATATGCGCGTTTGCGCAACGTGTCTCTCATGCGCCTTACTCGACCCCCGTCTTTTGCGTATATTACTGTTCATCAGAGAAGGGGTACTGTACTCCCCTCGCGAGTTCCAAGGTCGGACTCAATGATGCTATGTGGGGCTCTATTTTCGCGCATGCGCGAGTTTCGTCAGGAACGTATCTGCGTCCGAAGTTTGTGGGGGACTATTGGGGAGAAAGTAGTGGGAGACTATTATTAGCGGGAACGTCTAGCGGAGTCCGTTATGATCGTTACGACACAAGGCGCGAAAGAAGAGCGGGCTGTGAGAATTTCAGACAAGTTATTGTTAATATTTAATCAAATAATAAATTTTGCGAAATTAGCGGGGCAACCAAGGTACCCGATTTTCGTACTTGACTGAGGCCGTCTGACATCAGAATAATCTCGCATGTGCGAAAAAAAGCGCCCCACATAGCATCACTCGTCGGACTCGTCTGGCCACTCTGGTTAAGAACCCAGATAGCCAAATGCCTCAAATCTACCCAGGGCAGTTATGACCGCGAGGGCTCGTAAAATGCCCTCGGTAGAAACGCGGTAGGATCTGCCCTCGGTAGAAACGCGGTAGGACCTGCCCTCGGTACGTCGTTCCTCGTTTCTGCCAAAATTTTATAACGACGTTTGCCACATTAGTGCGACCGTGCTGTCCTTTTACAATCTCGGACCTACTTTAAATTTGGCAGAAACGTGGTAGGACCTGGCCTCGGTACGTCGTTCCTAGTTTCTACCGAGGGCATTTTACGAGCCCTCACGGTCATAACTTCCCTCGGTAGATTTGAGGCACGAGCTACCCTCGGCACGTCCAAGCGACGTTCGGCCCGTAAAAATCCCGATACCTGACCTCGGCACGTTAACATGTACGTTAATAGGTACGAATGTTTTCTAACCTTGAAAAAATAAAAGTTTAACTGTCTAACAATAATTACACATTTTGGAAAATTCTGAGGCCGTAGAAAAATTTTGAGACTAGATTTGAAATCAGCGTGAAAAAAATCTAGAAAAGATTAAAACACATTCGTACCATAATCTCCCTATTTTTCCCATATTCTGTGAAGTTTCAGCTGTACGTAAAAAAAATTCATTGCTCTATCTCATTTCTCTCGAAAGTTATTTCTTTTTGAATCGAGTTAGGTCAAGTTTCCCCACTGTGGGGCGTAGCCTTCAAGAATTGGCCGTCGCGTGAAAATAATTCCGAGCACTCAGCACAAACATATTCGATATCGAGTCACGCTCGGCAAAGGAGTGCAAAATCGTGCCTATCCTATCTGCATGCATGAATCGGTTTTTCGTAAATCGCAACATACCTGTAAAAGTGTTGCAGGTCCCAGGAATTTATCGCCAAGCCACCAATAAGGCGGACAGGCAAAAGTACAACACCCACAAAGTATACAATCATATAAGCCATTCAGTTTATCCCTATCCCTAGGACTCTGTAGAATTTGTCGAAGACCAATAAAATTTTCTTCCCCCGGACGTTTTAAAAATGGCTCAATGTTTTGGTACTGCTTCAAAAATACCTCCATGTCCGTTATCAAATCTCTGATAACATATGAATGCGGTAAAGGGTATATAACTATCGGCTTCGACGATTCTTTTACTTTCCTAAGGGTAAATGGAGAGCGTTGTATTTTCGCGGGTAAAGAAATCATTGTTTCTGTTAAATTTTACAGGTCTGGGCGACGCTGGCCCGCGGTACAGATGTTGCTGGCGTTGCTGCTACTCTTCTTCGATAGAGAGAGAAGTAGCCACATCTGTCTCGCAGGCCAGCGTCGCCCAGGCCTGCTCTAAATCATTGTTAGATAAACTAGATTTGTATATATGTATATACAGGGTCATCCGTTTTTAAACGGACAAACGTAAACCAGCTATAAAGAACCCCAAATGGAACAAGTTTTACCCCTGCCACTTTTTTTGTTTCGGCCTTGATTTCTAGAAAATTGCAAAAAACCATAATTTTTTTAGTTCACATAAACTTGAATATCTCGGGACTCCAGTGATGAATCTTGATGATTTTTTCTTTGTTGTGTTGAAAATAAACAGGAGCATCTTTTTTTTGTTCCCAAAATCTTTTTGTATGACCTTCGAATCTTGGTTTTTTCTGGATCGGACTGTATATAGCTATCTGAACGGTTCCAGGATGCGTGACTTCAATGGATGATATTTTCTTGGAATAAACGTGCTAAAAAAAAACAAAAATATTTTGTTAACAAAAAAGATGCCCCTATTTATTTTAAACCAAACAAAGAAAAAATCATCAAGATTCATCACTGGAGTCCCGAGATATTCAAGTTTATGTGAACTAAAAAAATTATGGTTTTTTGCAATTTTCTAGAAATCAAGGCCGAAACAAAAAAAGTGGCAGGGGTAAAACTTGTTCCATTTGGGGTTCTTTATGGCTGGTTTATGTTTGTCCGTTTAAAAACGGATGACCCTGTATATAAAGCGAAAAATATGATTATTTCAATAAAACATAAGTTACGTGAGGCAAGCCAAAGTATTGACACCATTTATATTCATCGAACAACATCCGCAAATACCCTCGCGGCATGATCTTCGGTAAGATAATGTAGGATCGTGTTGTGCTTTTATCAAGGCCAACACATCCAACACCATTGTACCACATTTATTTAAATCGACAGCGAACTGTTGCATGTAAGGCTTTACATTTGGCTTCTCTGGATTCCAACGATAGACTCGTACTGTCTGCAGTCTCGTTTTCTCCGTTACCTTTAGATGGAGAATAATTAATATAACAGATGACATAACGAGAATTCTGCAAAAAATAAAGTGAAACGTTTTTGATTGCTAACTTCTGGAGGTGTTTTGCATTTTTTTATAAGCGCACGTTCGGCAGCTACAAGATCATCTTTCTCGTCAGGTGGTTTTTTGGCTGTTTTTCCAGCTTTCTTTTCACTCGAGAAAAATCTACGGCTTCGACGATGACTACATTTATATTTGACTCTTCGACAAAGAGACAAAGTTGTGGCACTCTTGAATTGGTTTATGTAACTTGTGATATTGAGGTTGAACATGCTTGTAAAAAAATGTACGTTGCAAGAAATTCTTTTGCGAATATCGAAGTCAGGTTACCAAAGCATGTTTTCTCTTTTTAATCTATCGATCATTTCGTTGTCCGGTGTTTGTGTAATTCTTTGCCCTCTGTAAGAGAAAAACAAAACATCATCATTCGAGAGAATTTCACTATCATTCATATATACTAATCGATATACGTATATACATTTTGCAAATAAGAGTAATGAAAATATGTAAAAATTAAACATGTTCATCTTCAATTATGGAAATCGATTCAAACAATTTATAGTATTTATAGAATCTGATTCCCTTTTCAATCTGCTCATTATCTGTCGCAATACGTTCGCGTTATTTGCACAATCGTTTGTTTTTGCAGATTTCGTTGCGTAAACTACCTTGCACTTTCTAAGAGTATATTCTTCTATAATTTCCATAAACAAATTCGATTAAAGTTTATACACGCATATATATTGGGTTGGAAAAAAGTTCGTAGCGTTTTGATATTAAGGTATTTATTCATATGTTTATTCAATACCACGAGAAGTTACCACGGAAATGGCAAAAAGTAATAGAATAGAATGAAATATAATTATATGTTATTGAATAAATCTATGAATAAATATCTGAAATTTAGCTTTCAATTTCAATTTACAAACTCTGCGCACTTTTGTTCCAACCCAATATATATAAGAAAATGTTATTTTATTTTTTATTTGTAACTATTCATTGAAAACGGTGTATCAAAAGACATTCTTTTGAATAAAAGGAATACACTATACATTATGGAAGTAATGAAAAATTAATTACAACTAACCGATATATTGAAACACGATCATTTTTATTAATATTTGTACTACACAAGCATCGAATTGTCTTCTTTTTCCATTTTCAAGTATATATACATTTCATAATAAAAGATACGTGAACGGCTCAACAGGTCAGATGTCATCGCTTGTGATAAATGGGTTATAATGTATTAACCCCTGCGAAGAAGTTAGTACATGCTAAATAAATAGTCTTTCCGTAATACGTATAGCGATACGTCAATAAATAGCACTCATTTTATAATCATTAGCGAACGAGAGCCTTCAATACACAGACTGCATCCTTGCTTTACCACCTGTTGCGACAAATAAAGCGAATCCTTTGAACGCTATAAAGTAACCGGGACAAAATTCCGACCACGTGTATCATCGAAAAATCATTGACAAAGTGAGAAAGTGAGTACTTACTTACATACATAACGCTAATACGGAGGTTATTATTTAAAATAGTAAAACATTGGAAGTGATATACATTAGAGTAATTGTTAGACTCTGGATTTTATGTATTTATAACAAAAAATGAGGAAGTGTAATTTAAAACAGTGAAAATATTAGAAAACTTTAAGAATATCAATGTACAATGTAGATTTATATTTAGCTCTTGCATCTTGCAATTGATGCAGAAACTTTTTATTTTGCATAAACATCCAGAGTCTAATTATTATTCTATTGTTAAATTCTTATTGCTAAATATTTGTTCTACATTAGAGTGATATACTTGCTTCATTATGTACTACTGTGCAAAAGAAAGAAGCACCCAGTATAATTATAAGATATAATGACAAACAATATCTTTATGTAGAAATTGTATTGTACAATGATTGATTTATTGCATTTAAAGTATTAGATAATCAGCAATAACGGATATATATTCTCAAAATTATTCAATTCAACAGTAGAATCCTTTTTCAAAACTTACTATGTTTTTATTTGACTTTTTAAGCTTTTCTATTAAATATCGCAGAGTGCTTCTTCCTTTGCACAGTAGTGTACATCATTGAAATTATCATTAAATTTTATATTTTTCAGACATAACAATGATGCACACTGTTTTGGTTATTGGCGGTGGTGGTAGAGAACATGCCATTGTTTGGAAATTATCATTATCTCCACAAGTAAGTATTTTAAATATCAACTTCAAAACGTATTTGTTTATTAATTATGTACTGTTAATATAATAGGGTTCAATCTTGTATGTAAACCTTAACTTTTCGTTTAGGTAAATAAAATTTATGTTTCTCCCGGAAATGTTGGAATGACATCGATCGATAAGGTTTCCTTAGTACAATTAAATGTGAAGAGCAATGAGGTATTTTTCTATATTACTTCTTAAAATATAAAACATATACAGGGTAAGATACCTAAGATTACACTGAAAATATTTCCATTGTTTTTTAGTAATACAAGAAAATGTTTGGTTCAGTAGAGTGCAATAAGCATGAACGTGGCTTCGTACGTTAAGTTATGCTTTTTAAAGAATAACTCCTTCGAAGGTCATTTGAAGGCCTACATTTTATACATGGTTGAATTTGTCTTTTCAGTAACTATAATGTTACACTTACAAAATAGTTTGTTCCATTAACCTTTCCTCGACGGTGCCCAAGTTTATTCTGACTTAGAGTATTAAAATCGTAATTTAATTAGCTAATTTCAGGTAATTCACTTGAGTGAACAGCTTACACATTAGGAACGATAGAAAGACCAATTTATCTACAAGAACTATTTAACAAAAATGTGTTTTAAGAAAATTGATAATGAAGCTGAGAATGGTCTTAAGAAGCTGAATTGTAAAAGTGTGAAAAGGGTCTGACGTTCGAGTGTTAAGAAAATACGACAATGAACTTCAAATATTGGAAAATATGAGTTAGAGAAAGAAATTTCTCCATCACAATAATCGCCCCACCAAACCAAACATCTTTTGCCTGAAACATTTTCTTGTATTACTAAAAACAACGGAGATATTTTTGGTGTAAGTCTTAAATGTATTAAAGTTAGTTGTTTAATAGGAAGTAGCCAAATGGAGTAAAGACAATAAAGTGACTTTAGTAGTGGTTGGTCCAGAAGAATATTTGGCGAATGGATTGGCTGACGAATTGAACAATCTAGGAATCCATTGTTTTGGTCCTCGAAAGGCAGCATCTAAAATTGAAGCTGATAAGCATTGGGCAAAAGAGTTTATGAATAGACATGAAATTCCTACGGCAAGATGGAAAGGATTTACCAATGCCGAAGAAGCAAAGAAATTTGTTCTAAAGTGTGTATAAATTTTTATTTGCAGTAAGTAAAATTATTTTGAAAAATCACTGTACATGTGGTATTTCATTGTAGTGCAACATTTCCAGCTCTTGTAGTAAAGGCTGCAGGTTTGGCAGCTGGTAAAGGAGTGATAGTAGCAAAAGATAAACAAGAAGCATGTAATGCGATAGATGAGATTTTAACAGAGAAAAAATTTGGATCTGCTGGGGAATCGGTAGTTGTGGAAGAACTACTAGAAGGAGAAGAGGTCTCTGTACTTGCGTTTACAGATGGTACGATGCAAAAGCTGCAGACTAAATACAATTTCATTGCATTTTAACACGTTTATAAAGTATATAACATATAATATATATTTTATAACAAGTTTAACACTGGAGAATATATTCCTACCATAATATATATTTTATAACAAGTTTAACACTGTAGAATATATTCCTATCAAGAGATTGAATAATGCATACAAGTTTGTTTAATTGAGTCGAGCAAAAATAGCTCAGCGGGGAACGTGTTAATACTGATATCATTATTTTGTCCATAGGAAAAACTATTGTACCAATGGCACCGGCGCAAGATCATAAACGAATATTTAACGGTGACATGGGACCAAATACTGGTGGTATGGGTGCCTATTGCCCGTGTCCGTTATTGCAAAAAGAAGACTACGAACTAGTAAAAACAAAGGTTCTTCAGAAAACAATAATTGGTCTTAGAGAAGAGAAAATTCCCTTTGTTGGTCCGTCCTATGCAACATAATATTATTCAAGAATAAATAAAATTATACAGAAACAATATAGTAGCATAAAGATTGATTACGTTAAATAATTTAGGTGTATTGTATGCTGGATTAATGCTAACAAAGGATGGGCCGAAAGTTCTAGAATTTAACTGCAGATTTGGGGATCCAGAAACGCAAGTGGTGTTACCACTACTAAAATCAGATCTTTTTACAATTATGAAGGTAATAGATACTTGAATATAGTAGTATTTTTTTTATTAAACTAATGTTGCGTATATTAATATCCAGGCTTGTTGTGAGGGTTCGTTGATCGAATCTCAAATTTCATGGCAAGAAGATGTATTCGCTGTTGGTGTTATTTTGGCCTCTCGAGGGTATCCTGCATCATCGTCGAAAGGCCAAGTTATAACTGGTGTTAACGATGTTTTACGAAAAACAGATCATTTTGTTTTTCATAGTGGAACGAATATTTCCCCTGAAGGAGAGCTACAGACTAATGGTATATTTTTATTAAAGTACAGTCGGGTATAATTATACAGTATTCTCGCCCAATAGTTCGAAAAATGTTCCCTTACAGCCTTACCAAACTATTGAGAGAGAAAGAGAGAGAGAGAGAGAGACAGAGAGTATTGTATTATATTAGGTTGGAAAGATAGTTCGTAGCGTTTTCAAATTAAGAATCGGAGATAAAATTAAGGTATTTATTCCTATGTTTATTCAATAACGAAAATGGCAAAAAGTAATAGGACAGAATGGAAAATATGCTATTGAATAAATCTACGATTCAGATATTTATATCTGAATTTTAGTTTTCAATTTTAATTTACAAACGCTACAAACTTTCGATCCAACCCAAAATTTACAATTGAATTATGAATTGTTTCATTTCCTTTTGCTGCTAGGCGGAAGAGTACTCATTACAGTGAGTTTAGCACCCTCATTAGCTTTAGCTGCCGCTAAAGCTACTCATGCTGCTCAAAATATATCCTTTGATGGAAAACAGTTTAGAACTGACATTGCGCACAAGGGAATCGCAAGGTAAGTAAAATTTATACTATAAGTATAACGAATATCACTTCATGAGATAATACTTCCAGATCTATATTACATCATGGAAAACTTACATATAAAAGCAGTGGTGTAGACATAGTAGCAGGAGATTCATTAGTCTCAGCTATTAAACCAGCTACATGCTCAACGCAACGCATGGGAACAATAGGTTCGATAGGTGGGTTTGGAGGATTATTTGATATAAAGGCAGCCGGTTACAAAGATCCAATTCTAGTGTCTGGTACTGATGGCGTTGGAACTAAATTAAAGGTATCAATCAGTTGATAATTACTAGAGGTGTACAATAATGGTATTTCGTATACCGCTATTATACCTCCAGTAATTAGAAATTTCTAAATATGTGCTAGTTTTACAGATTAATATTCTTTTATTTTCGCAGATAGCATTTGAGTGCAATAAACACGACACAGTTGGTATAGATTTAGTAGCTATGTGTGTAAACGATGTTCTTGCGCATGGTGCTGAACCATTATTTTTCTTGGATTATTTTGCCTGTGGAAAATTGAATGTTAATGTAGCTAGTGATGTTATCAATGGCGTAAGCGAAGGATGTAAGAGAGCAGGATGTTCATTGGTATGTAATAATGTTTTTAAATATTATAACTATACACAAATAAATGTTAGATCGTGCAATACGAAATTACTTTCAAAGTTGCTCAAATGATACAATTCTTCATTAGTTACACGATCTGCATTAGGTCTGAATTTTAAGTCGAAAGTCAAAAATTAAAAAATTGCGATTTCAGCTTCGTTATTTAGTTATTAAGAATTTTTAAAAATGAAATCGCAATTTTTTATTCTTCATTTTCGACTAATGTTGTCATGGAGAACTACCCCTTAAATTTGCTTCCACCTGTAGTCGAATACCCTTTATAAAAAAGTCATCATTATGGTGACGAAATAAGATTGATTTACGCAGAAATATAAAGTTTTTCAACAGTTAAACAATTATTTGAGTGATCAAGTTACACACGATTAGAAATCCGACATTTCATATTACATGACCTAATACTTATTTGTGTACTGAGTTTAATAAAAGATCATCGTATTATTGTTAGGTAATATTTTTTAAAAAATTTTATAGATTGGCGGTGAAACAGCAGAAATGCCTGATATGTATCCTCATGGAGAATACGACTTAGCTGGATTTGCTGTAGGTGCAGTCGAAAGGGACATGTTACTTCCACGTTCAAATGATATAAAAGAAGGTGATATTGTAATTGGTCTTCCATCGAGTGGGATACACAGTAATGGATTCAGTCTCGTCCGAAAAATTTTGAAGCTTGCAAATAAAAAATATTCAGATACTGCACCATTTTCGGAGCATGCGCGCACGATTGGTAAATAATACCTTCTTCTTAGCTTTTTACGTTACAATTTGCTTTTCTAGAAATAGTTAATTTATATTTTAAGGTGAGGAATTGTTGGAGCCAACTAAAATTTACGTAAAGGGAGTTGTTTCTGCTATGCAAACGAATTTGGTAAAGGCATTTGCCCATATTACTGGGGGAGGTCTCACAGAAAATATACCAAGAATCTTACCAAAGAATATGGGAGTATTATTAGATGCTAATCAATGGAAAATCCAATCAGTCTTCAGTTGGTTAGCAGCTTTCGGTATGGAAAAAATAAGAATAGAGTAGATAAATTACATTATTTACGCAAATTCACTTCACATTTGTATATATCTTTAGGTGAAATCAGTAAAGAAGAAATGCTAAGAACATTTAACTGCGGTATTGGTGCAGTGTTAATATGTTCGCAAACAGAAAAGGACAAAGTTTTACAGAAATTACAATCAGAAAATCCAATGATCATTGGGCATGTGAATAAGTATAAGGGTAAATTTCGAAATATTACGTAAATGGAATGTTTGTGTTATTATTGTATAATAATCAGCGGTATATGACTTTGTAGACAATGAAGTTAGAGTTAACGTTAAAAACTTCGAAGCATCGTTGGAATTAGGCATGAAGCAATATGTACCAAATATCGTTGCAAAATTAAGCAAACCTTTGAAAAGAGTGGGAGTTCTGATATCTGGTAGCGGTACCAATTTGCAGTCTTTAATCAACGCAACTCAAGATGCAACGCAACATATTGGTGCAGAAATAGTTTTAGTAATTTCTAACAAACCAAATGTTGAAGGACTTAAACGGGCTGAAAGAGCTGGCATCAAAACTAAGGTATATTATTGTAGATTTGAGTAATAATCAACGATGTAATGGAATGTTCTATAATAGGTTTTGAAGCACATGGATTATCCTAATCGAGAAGCTTTTGATTCAGCAATGCACACGGAACTAAAAGCTGCTGAAGTTGAAATAGTTTGTCTTGCTGGATTCATGCGTATTTTATCAGGCAGTTTTGTAAATAAATGGCGAGGAGCGTTAATAAATGTGCATCCATCATTGTTACCATCTTTCAAAGGGGCGAATGCACACAAGGATGTATTAGCAGCTGGCGTACGTGTCTCCGGATGTACAGTACATTTTGTTGAGGTACAAAAGATCTTCTTAAATTGATATGTAATTATTAAATGTATTCGAAGTAATATTTCGTACTAAACGAATAATTGTAGGTCGACATAGATTCTGGAGCAATCATTGAGCAAGCAACAGTGCCCGTTTTACCAAACGACACTGTAGAAACACTTCAAGAACGTGTGAAAACAGCCGAGCATCGTATATTTCCCTTAGCATTAAAATACTTAGCTAACAGTACAATAACATTAAAAGAAGATAATACTATTCAATGGCATTGTTAAAAAATGCCATATATGTTATACTACTTTTTGTCTATTAAATGATATATATATTTTTATTTTCTACCTTTTATTATTCACTTCTTATATACAACTATTTATAATTGTGGAGAGAAAGAATCGATGAATTCAAAAGTGAAAACAAAAAAAGACGTATTTCATTTTTTATTAAATGATTTTGTTAAAAATGAAGTTATAGTTTCAAGTATACCTTCATTGTATTCGTTTATGGAACTCGAACGTTTCTTAATCCTTGTCTTTGGTGTCATAGAAAGTACTTCATTTGCTAAATCATCTAACTTAATATGAACCATTTGTTTCTGGAGTATCGGTACTAATAAGTTGTATTTATCGATTTTATTATTTACACGTTTCGCCATTGGCTGAAAATTTTCTATAATCCCGTTCCAAGTAGTTTTATCTACATCACTCAATGGTGCAGGACCTACTTGGTTCCGTTTTTCTATTAACTTTTTCCGTAAGTTTTCAGTTTCTTCTCTAATTTCTTTGGACAATTGTATCCATTCAGGAGTAAATCCATTTTCTATTAATACCTGTAGATAAATTCTGTATGTAATACGCTCTCAACTTTTCATGAAACCTAATACTTTATACCTCATTCAATTTGTACGTTACAAAATCAACATATGGATTTCGTAGACTTGTATTTTCTTTTAAAGGTTTACCCGTGCCTGGTAGATCACTGAATTCACCTTTCTTCATCGCTTCTTGTATCAAATCTTCTACTAAACGATCCATTCCAAAACGAGTTTTGATATCTTTCGCACGCTCCTTATCTTTCCCAACTAACGTATTCCGTTCTTCTGCCTGCAATTTCTGAAGTCTATGCTCTATTACATTATCAACTGCTTTTTGAGCTCTATGCGCTGTATACAATTTTTCTCGTTTACTATATGTTCCAGTTCCTACATTATAAGTTAAATAATGACGATGTTGCGGAGCTGTATGCTAAACAATAAATGAATGTGAATTAATCATGCCTCATAAAAAATGATATAATGTATGCATGACATAAAATACATACTTTAATATCAAATTCTTCAACTTCAGGTAAACGTGCACGTTTTTCTTTCCGTTCCATTCTTGCCTTACGTATTTGTCTATAAGCATTTTCAATCTATTAAAAATAAAGCATATATTATAAAAAGTAAATTATAGAACTCATTTGCTATTTTTAATGTTTGCTGTTTGATTATTTGTCATGCTATACAAAATGGTTTCATATGAATAATCCTTCATTAAATTTCAGCTACAGATTGTACAAAAATATTAAGTATTTAAAACGTATAAAAAACTTTAAATTATTTCACTTGTTATGGAGGTAATCATATAGCAATAAATAAAGGGTATAAAGAGTTATTATTGCAAATAAAAATTATACATACTTCTGTAAATTTGGATGCACTAGCTTCCGATGAACCACTATCTGGATGATATCTTTTTGCTAATTGAACAAACGCCAATTTCAGAGCTTCATCTTCACAATTTTCAGGAACTTCCAATACCTGATACCATTGCTTAAAATATCATAAAACATACGATTTATTTAAACTTGTTTTAAAACAATATTATTAAATATATATAATCTAGTATGATTTTTACGTTTTAGATGCACTTATATACACATACACATTTTTAATTTAAACTCCAAGTCAATAATGAACGTTATGCTACTCTATTTTAATAATACATTTGATAAAGTTGTTGTAAAAATATATTATAGCAGAACATACCTTCATACTATGTTTGAATCTTCGTGTAATCATCATATCGAAAATCGTAATCGGTGGTAAATATTCAGATTTTCCATACAACTGATTGAACTTCAACATGATTTTTATAAAACGTAATATTAAAATGATCACAGTATTTTTTTATATAATTACATAACAATTTAAGAAATTATATGTATTGACTACTGTATTATTTAAAATACATAGTGAAGTAACCTAAACAGTTTTATATTCATGATTGTTTGTATATTTAGCTAATAATGCATTTTGTATGGCGACAATTTAGTTCATTTAGGTCACAAACCGAATGTTTTGCAATTATATATATTATTAAATAGTTTTATGTTACATATTTGTCAGAAATTATATAAACGTCATGTATTGACGTTATATATGGAAACTTTACTTCAATCCATGACACGTGAGTGAACCATTTATAAACACTGAACTATAGTAACATATATAAACTGCATATGGCATGTTGTATAACTATCGTACATATATATATATACCCAGATAGCCAAACGTGCCTCGGGCTGAAATCGAGCAGAGCGTGCCGAGGTCAGGTATCAGGATTTTTACGTGTCGAACATCGCTTGGACCTGCTGAGGGCAGCTCGTACCGCGTTTCGGTCGAGGGCAAGTTATGACCGTGAGGGCTCGAGGACGTGCCCTCGTCCGAAACGCGGTTCGAGCTGCCCTCGGCAGGTCCGTCCTCGTTTCGGCCAACGCTCTAGTGTGCGTGACGCACACAGCGCTAGACACGTATACATACACGAGGATTGCAGAGGTTCCGTATATTTCGAATCCTGACGCTATAATGCACATTTCAGGGTTCTAGGTAGTCGCAATCGCTAGATAAAAGATTAATCTAGGAGGGACGGACCCTAAGAATGGATGAATTTTACGTATTCGAGGCGTAATTTACATTATTCGGCGGTTGTAGGTTTATGAAAATGTCTCTCGGCAGCCATGATAGGCGACAACACTGTCGCTTATCCCGTTACTTCTCACGGCTCCGCTACTTGTTGTCGAACAATGTAAATTATGCCTTGAATACGTAAAATTCATCCATTCTTAGGGTCCGTCCCACCTAGATTAATCTTTTATCTAGCGATTGCGACTACCTAAAACCCTGAAATGTGCATTATAGCGTCAGGATTCGAAATATACGGAACCTCTGCAATCCTCGTGTATGTATACGTGTCTAGCGCTGTGTGCGTCACGCACACTAGAGCGTTGGCCGAAACGAGGACGGACCAGGACGGACCTGCCGAGGGCAGCTCGAACCGCGTTTCGGACGAGGGCACGTCCTCGAGCCCTCACGGTCATAACTTGCCCTCGGCAGATTCGAGGAATTTGGCTATCTGGGTACTGATATATACATATTGTGACGTTGCAAAGCTGCGACGTAACTTCCCCGTTAGAAAAAGGGATAAATAGCGTAAATAGTGTAAATAGTTAGGAATCAGTAGGAATCGGGATTCGGTTCGCGCGCGGATTCTAAATAAATATATTTAGCTAACAGAGATCGGCAAATCATTGTCCAATCTACGCTCGGAGCTGCTCACGGCTGGATTGGCTCAATTTTGGCAGGCTCCCTGTGCAGTGATGCTATGTGGGGCGCTTTTCGCGCGCATACGCGAATATTCTGACGTCAGATGCCCTCAATCAAGTACAAAAATCGGGTACCTTGGTCGCCCTGTTAATTTCGCAAAATTTATTATTTGATTAAATATTAACAATAACGTATCTGAAATTCTCGCAGCCCGCTGTTCTTTCATGCCTCGTGTCGTAACGGTCGTAACGGACTCCGCTAGACGTTCCCTCTAATAATAGTTTCCCGCTACTTTCCCCCCAATAGTTCCCCACAAACTTCGGTCGTAGATACGTACCCAGCTAACCAAAAATCGAAATCTGGACGTCCCCCTGTCCACGCATATGCGACGCCAGTGCCGTCCGTAGGACGAGGGTTTTGGACGTGAGCCGGAGGTCGGCGAGAATCCGGCACCAGGACGCTAATTGTGCCGTTATGGTTCACTGATGTGGCGCATTTCGCATAGCAGCACCGTCGCATGTGGCTGGCGAATATTTTGCAGGTTAGCACCGTTAGCGAAGGTAGAAAATTGTGCGGCAATGCAATTTTTAGCTTGTGTCTCTTGCAATGGATGCAAACAATTTTTATTTCGCATAAAGATCACAGTAAAGGAAAAATAAAATAAATATGAGAATTTAATAAAATTTGTATGGGTATTTCGAATTGTCGAGAATGAATGCGAATAAAAGGGACAAGCGCTGTATATTTGGTACGATAGCAATTCGAATTGTCGAGAATGAATGTGAATAAAAGGGACAAGCGCTGTATATTTGGTACGATATCAATTTACTTCGCCGACATCTAACACATTAGTGCGACCTACCTTCGCTGACGGTGCTATCCTGTAAAATGATATTCGCCAGCTACAGTAGCTGTATTGCATTGCCGCACAATTTTCTACCTTCGCTATCGGTGCTAACCTGCAAAATATTCGCCAGCCACATTAATGCGACGGTGCTGCTGTGCGATATTCGCCACATCAGTGAACCATAACGGCACATTTAGCGTCCTGGTGTCGGATTCGTGCCGTCCTCCTGCTCGTCCTCATGCCCTCGTCCAAATCCCTCGTCCTACGGACGGCACTGGCATCGCATATGCGTGGACAGGGGGGGTGGCTCGATTAGACACAGTACGATTGGAAACTTAGCTATTGGACACATATCTTTTAGAAACAACATCATTGGACACAAGTACGATTGGACACATTTCTATTGGGCACAAGTACGATTGGACACATTTATATTGGGCACAAGTAGGATTGGAAACATCTCTATTGGGCACAGTACTTTTGGACACATCTCTATTGGGCACAGTACTTTTGGACACAAATGTACCGAGACCAAATAAAATGAATGGTTTTTGAAGTGTCATAAATTTTTGGTTATGTTTTTACTTGAAATATATTTTCGATAACTTTTGTTAAATTATAAAGACGATAGAAGTGTACATTCATTAAATGTAAAAACTCGGCATTCGTTTTAAACAATTGCGAAAGAAATGGTGAATAAAAAACATTTTTAATAGATACTCTTATGTTTTCATTACAAGTTCCCAAAAACTCATTGCTTTGATAGTTCTAGAATTATGACTCGATGAAAAAAGAGTGACACGTTCCTTTACACACACATCTGTAAAATCAACAACTTTTAAGATATCGAAAAATCCTTTGAGATTCGTTCATAGGTCACTAAAGATTACAACATATTTGAATTTCCAAATCTTTATTTAGCAAACTATTCAGTTACAAGCTTTTTACTCAGAATCTAATGGTGGTATCGGTTGCATCTTTTTATCAAATTAATTATTCTACAGTGGCTAATCTCTTAATATTTTTCATAACTGCGATAGCTCTGATCAAACTGAATAACATTTGCCTGCACTATTTTTTATTGTGGTTATTATTCAGATATAGTATCTATCCAATTTTTTTTCATGTTCTAACACATGAAACCTGTGGTAAAAACAAATATAACAACAAATCTTTTCGCACCACGAACATGCAATTACACTTGATCAATTATCTGCATAAACATGCTAGAGTGCGCATGGTATATGTCTGACACATCTGAAAAACGAAATATTTTTTAAATATAAGTTGCGTACAATTTGCATGATGAATAAAAGTAAATATTTTATATACATATATTCCATAGAAGACTAAGTAGAATACTACGTATGTCACATAATAGAAACTAGTACATAGTAAAATTAGCATACATCAATTTTGCACGGGCCACTCCGAGTTTATCTATTAAATGGTAAAAATGTAGCTTCTGTTATTAGAAATTTAACCAATCAATTTCATTGTCACGTATTACTACTAATATAAATAATATTCTTTAAATCAGCATTTATATTTCTCATTCACAGCAATGGAACAAAGATTAATGTTTACACCTCATTCAAATTCCACGATACAGATTGTTTACTTTATAAACAAGTACTTATCAATAAAAAAAACCTTTACAAGACATAAAATGAAAAAAAGACAGAACTGTTTAGAGTCGAGTTTACTGTATTACCATTTTTTGTTCTTGTGGAAACTTATGTACGTATCTACATACTGTAATTCTTCAAATATATTTGAATTCTAAAAAGCACTGCTTACTTGATCTTTCCTATACTTATTTCATACATTGGAAAGTTTCCAGCAAGGTTGAGAACAATTATTGCACAGAAATATTGCAAATTCCAGAGCAGTTATGGTAATTTAAAATACATTAATTACAATTTAACCGCAGGGTTACTTTTCAAGGTATATCATATAGTTAAAATTAAAAAGAAAACGGAATATGTATCTAAAACAAATCAATTACATTTATTATTCTAAAAGTTGTTGTGACTTGACACGCTGATTAACTGTTTTAAAACAAATTGTGTAAGGTACGATCAGATACGTCACGTATAAAGTTAGATTATTAATGCTCTTTTTATCTGAGTATATAATAGTTTTCAAGATCACTACTTGCATGTTACTCATCGCTAACACATTTTCTTGCCATAATCGGGATCTGACCGTGTTCAAATTGAAGTAATTCAGCTATTTACTGATTCTGCTTCGTACGTAACCTGTAAAAGATAAATTTAAAAAACACAAAGTATCGTATTCATTCCTTACAAAAATCCTAATACTTTATAGGTAGAAAATACTTATCTAATTTATCTCCTTTACATCGAATTATTCAGGAGCTGTGAAAACAATTCTACACAGTCGTATGATTTCGGAATATTTCACTCTTCGCTGTAACTATTTATTTATTTATTTATTGATGCCGTAAACCATGTTTGGTTTATATAGCATACATTATGACTTACAATATAATATTTTTCAGAAAACTAATGAGGTATTAACATACTATAAGGAAAAATAAGTATAAATGGCAATAAGATTAATTTCAAAAATTAAATAATCTACGTATTCCGTTGCACGTATTATATTTACATTTAATGAATGTACACTTCTATCGTCTTTATAATTTAACAAAAGTTATCGAAAATATATTTCAAGTAAAAACATAACCAAAAATTTATGACACTTCAAAAACCATTCATTTTATTTGGTCTCGGTACATTTGTGTCCAAAAGTACTGTGCCCAATAGAGATGTGTCCAAAAGTACTGTGCCCAATAGAGATGTTTCCAATCCTACTTGTGCCCAATATAAATGTGTCCAATCGTACTTGTGCCCAATAGAGATGTGTCCAATCGTACTTGTGCCCAATGATGTTGTTTCTAAAAGTTATGTGTCCAATAGCTAAGTTTCCAATCGTACTGTGTCTAATCGAAGGCCTCTCGTGGACAGGGGGACGTCCAAACTTGAGCCAATCAAGCCGTGAGCAGCTCCGAGCGTAGATTGGACAATGATTTGCCGATCTCTGCCCTCGGACGGACGTGGCTCTAAGTTCGCCTGGTTAGCTGGGTACCTATAGACCCGGCGCAGATAATTCTGCCTTGTTCCGAGATTAAACCGGCTAGCAGACGACGCTTGTGGGAAAAGTGCTATAGTATGTTGAGAAATCGCAGTACCGCGAAGGTAAAGTGGCAGAGGGGAAAGGGGAATCGTCGTCACATGTCATTCTGTATAAATATACATACATGTATTTTATTTTATTACTCGTTCATTTTTACTTTACTCTTATTATTTTAAATATGCTTAACTCATTTTGTCGATTATAATTTGGAAGAAGTTAAATTTTAATATAGGAGTTGATAATATGAAATCTGTATTTATTTCCTCACAACTTACTTTATTTAAAAAAAGCACAGTAAAAACAATATACATGTATATGTCGAATATAATACTTGTGTACTGTGCACTCGCTTCGTCTCATACACTATCCACCATTTTGAATTATCTCGAATCGAGGCTTGTGGGAACCAGATAATTTTAGATCTCGTCACACAGCATTGTATGCACATACTATACCTATGCCGGGTCTATAGGTATATATGGTCTAAGCCAAATCCTCATCCTATGGACGACACTGGCGCGGCTTATGTGCGCACAGGGGGACGGCCAGATTTTGATTTTTGGTTGGCATACCCAGGCATACCCAGGTATGTTTGTGCCTTCGTGTCCGTACGACCGCGGATTGTTCCCATTGTTCCCAATTGTTCCTCTCGCGTGGCTGATTGTATTGCATTTCGTTCCCGGCTTCCCCGAGTGCGTGCGTTTTGGTTGCATCTCGCGTGGTACCTCCGAGTACCTGGTGCCCGAACGAAAATCTTTCGCGTCCCGATCGAGCCTCCCCGCAAATTCACTTTGTCCAGCCTATAAAAACCCGGGGTTCACCGTTTTTGCAGGCCTACAAACCGCATGAGAATGAGCAACGTCACAATATACTGACAATATACATACACACGCACACACATGTAAACTACATAGAATGTTGTTGTTCATTACTGACTTAATTAATTGTTTATAAACGTTTCGCAAGATTTTCAATTGATTGTTTATCGATTTTTCACAAGATTTTTATTAATTAATTGTCTTTAAATGCATTCTAAAGTCTTCGATTAATTGTTTATAAACACATTACAGGGTTTTTAATTAATTGCGTTTATAGAGATTGATTGTATTAAAATGGAATGGCACAAAACATTGGATATTCTCACACATGAATTGAAAAAACTACACACTTTGAAAGATCAAATAAAGCGGGAAGATGAATTACTGACTCTATTATGGAATGATGGCTTCACAAGGTGAACAAACAGTATATTTTATTGTATATACAAAAAATCTACAGATTTTTGTTTCAATATTACAATCATTTTTCTTATAGGAAACTTACTTTGACATGGATGGAACACTATAACAGTACAAAAGAATCGAAGTCTATAACAAAAGCTCAAGTGCTTAAAAACACAGGAAATAAGCAATTTCAAGCCAAAAACTATTCAGGAAGTATACAGTCTTATACAGAAAGTGCTATGTATGCTCCAGAACATAGTCCTGAATGTTCAGTGGCTATTGCAAATAGATCTGCTTCTTTATTTTTTTTAAATAGGTACAATGTAAGTAAACATATAAAATATGTGGTAAATACATATTTTATAGATATGTATTTAATGCTTTTCATTGTATTAACGTATTTTCATGTATAACGCATACCTGTTAACAACAACAAGGACTGTATAAAAGATATTGAATTAGCAATTAAGTTAAATTATCCTAAGGAATTACATTACAAATTACATTTGCGTAAGGTGCAATGTCACTTGAAATTAGGTAATCCAGATTTAGCAAAAAAAATGATTTTCAAAATACGTGAATCGTTTGATGATCCCAACTATATTGCACCTTCTATGAAAGGTAAACAGTATTTGTTGATGTGACATTTATAGGCTCAAAAGAATAATTTTATTATAGAGATTAAGTTCTAAATGAATTATGCTTCTAACACATCTACATTTTCATATTAACTTTCAGATGATATCGAGAAACGAATTTCTGGAATAACATTTAATGGACCATGTACACCAGATGAGTCAAAAAGTATTCATGATCAGTTAGACTTGAAGTCTATACTAATGTTTGATGAAAATCCTAGTTTTCCACATGCATCATCGAGCATTGATAGAAAATTCAACAAAGAATTGGGGAGACATGTAATAGCAAACAGGTTTATAAAAAAGGGTGAAGTCCTGTTTTTAGAAAAACCAGTAAGCTTTGTATTAGTGAACAACGATGTAGTAGGTCATATTTGTCAACACTGTCATCGTAACACAGACATTCCTGTACCGTAAGTAATATATATAGCAAAGTAAATACTTTATGAAACTATTGTAAAAATAGTGGATTATGTTGATTTAGATGCTCACAATGCTTGGAAACTTTTTATTGTGACATAAATTGTTTGAATGAAGCATGGTCTTCGTACCATTGTTGGAAATGTCCTGGAAATCAAATGGGTCTATGGAAAAAAATTGGGATTGGACATTTGGCACTAAAAGTTTTACTAGCATGCACTACAACAACAGATACGATCAAATTTAATGAAATACAAAATTTGATAACTAATTTTGATAAAGTACCCATAGAAGAGTTGATAGTGTACGGTATTGTAAGTAGCACAACAGTATTGTGAAAATAAGATTTTTTGTATAATCTATACAATTAAATCTCTTACAGACAGCAGTCATGCTGACCTCGTATTTATGGGAATACACTGATTTCTTTCAAAAACACGACCTTAACGATCATTTAGCAAAGAAGTTCGCTGTTAACTGTTTTAATTCAAACTTTCATGCTATAACGAATGATAACAAACACCTTTACATAAGCTCTTTACTTATGCGATATATCTTACAAATTGTTTTCAATGGTCATACAATTTCTAAAACCAGTGTGCAATTGTGCAAAAATGATTTGTCTATCGTTCAAGATATTAAAAAAGACATTACAGCTACAGGAATTTACCCATCTGCAAGTATGATGAATCATTCTTGTGATTGCAACATAGTAATCATGTAATTGTTTAATTTTGTTTTTGAGACACTTTAATTACATTAGTTAATAATATGTTGTTTGTTATTATATTTTAGTTTTATGGATCAATACCAGATAGTTAGAGCATCAAAGGATATTGCTGCAAATGAAGAAGTATTTAATTGTTACGGTACAGGAAGAGTTTTCTACGCATTAAATATGTATGTGTGTTTATGTTTCATTGCTTACTTAGTACTGTTATCCATAGGTCCCCATTACAGGCATACATCAACAGAAGAAAGACAGAAAGTACTGTCAAGTCAGTACTATTTTACCTGTAAATGTAAACCTTGCACTCAGCCGAACCTGAAATATTTCTTGGTAAATGTACAAACAGTTCATGCTTTTTCAAATAATTTAACAGTTAAATTACAATCATTTTTCACTGCAGATGAGGTTCACTGCCATGAACTGTTCGAAGTGCAATGGTGCACTGTGCATCATCAAGAACTCTTTATTTTGTTTAGACTGCTTCGACAAGCCTAAACAGTTTCTACAAGATAAAATTAAAGAAGCTGAAAAAATCTTTCATGAAGCTAAAAGTTACATTGTTCAAACAAATGTTGAAGCAGCACTTAAGAAATTGGAAGAATGTTTAAATATTAGGAGAAGAATGTTATATAAATCTCATGACGATATTGTCTCTACATTACAGTTTATATCAGAATTATATATGAAGAAGGGTATTGTATAAAGCAATTATTTTGTATGAAATGTTCATTAACTTTATTATAAATTAAATTGGATTATTTTTCAGGTAAATTGACAGATGCTAAGAAATGTTGGGAAAGTATAATTGATGCAGATATTGAAAGATTTGGACCTTCTAGTGCCGAGCTCATGAAAACGCTGTATGAACACACAACTATATGTATTCACTATCTTCAAAAGATGTTGGATACTACTACAAACTTGTACAAGTAAGTTCGTTAAGTTTCATGCATGAAAAATTTAAAATTTATGACAAATGATATATGTAAATGTTTACTATTTATTTTCATATTATAGAGCTCTACTGACAACAACATACGAATATTTGAAACAAGTAGAGGAGTTGGCTGATCTTAATTATGGATCATGGAGTGATGTCTACAAACATATAAAAATGATACGGTATAAAATTTCTTCCATTAAATGTTTACATTAATTGTATTGCCTTAAATAAAATTGCCAAAGATTTAAATAAATTAGTACATTTTACGAAAATATGTACAGTAATGTCGCAATCTCATTCCCAGAGGATCTCCATGATCACTGTCCCTTCGCCTACCCCTTCCACTTATGACACATTCATATTTATGTGTATTTAGACTGCGGATTTTTATATATTTCCAGTATTTGAAATTTTTCAAAAAATATTAGAGTATGAAATTCAATACGATATGTGATGTGTGTTACACTGTATTATATGGTTTAAATTTATTAATAAGTAGAAAGTTGTACATATACTGTTACTAATGTTTATAATATTGAATGTAATGTATTAAAAATGTTTTAATATTTTTATTTTTAAATAAAAATTATAAATTAGCAAGGAATGGGTAGTATGGATTTAAAATTCCCGCGTTTTGACCCGTTAGTCGTGTAACACAAAATTCAGATGGCCTTCGATTTCGCGCTAACAGAAAAATACATTGAGTGACACTACTCTGTGCATGCATTGAATCTGATTGAATGAAACGGAACGGTTCTCGATGCAGTCTATGCGCATTTCGTGATGCGCATAATGCGTGAACGGAACGGACCCTATGTGAACAAAACCGGATGTATACATTTTGTAGGCATGCGTATTACCGTATTGTGTCCTTTTCACTTCCCGCTGACGTCATTTTTCCATATACTTACATAAAGAAAAGCGTTATTTAAGCGTTTATTCCTTATAGCTTGTATCTGATTGTTCTGAATACGAGTGCATAAGTATTTTCTATTGAATTCTTTGAAATTCCAAGTTTCAAGTTTAGTGTTATAATTTTTGTATGTGGCGTCCGATCTGTTAAACTTCGTCGCGAAGCTCGCGAGTTTAGGACGTAAACATGCAAATTCAAGAAACAGAAGGAGCGGATGGTACGTAAATATTTAGTGTATTCGTTCGAAATATTTGACTTCTCATTCTCACTTCAATTTTACCTGAATTTTATAGAAATAAAATATTAGACAATCAGTTTGAATTTTGTAATTCTTAACCTCAATCCTATGTTGTTCAAAGTTTCTTAAAGTTACATTGGGCATTTTTTAGGATCACCCTGGAACAATTCCAGTGGTTGTGACGAGGAACGTCGACCGATGCAAAAGGAGGGTAAAAAATCTAATATATTACCTCTATGGGGTAATGAAAGAACAATGAATTTAAATCCATTAATTCTGACAAACATACAGTCCTCACATTATTTCAAAGTGAATCTGTATGAATTGAAGACATACCATGAGGTGATTGATGAAATTTATTACAAAGTGTCCCATCTGGAACCATGGGAAAAAGGAAGCAGAAAAACAGCGGGTCAAACGGGCATGTGTGGAGGCGTGAGTATGTTTTTCAATAGACTAATAATTTATAATTATTTGTTTGTTCATTGACCTCAAAAAAGAAAACGAGCGATATTAGATTTGTTATTGTGCACATGGAGAAATTCCAAATTTATAGCACTTTAAAGGATCCGGATGAAGTATAAAATGAAATCTATCGATAGAGATTAAGTAGGTAAAATCATTTCGAATAAATTGCGTGAAGTGAAAAATATTAATTTCAGGCACTGAGTAATTGGGATAGGATCAAGTTCGATATATACTCACAAATCCAAGTCAATTTCTATAACCAAGTTTTATTTCATGGGTTTTGAGTACTGCTTAAAAGCAATAATGATTATCAGACTGCAAATCTTTATGCAAAATAGAAATTATCTGCATTAATTACGAGAGATAGAAACTAAATTGAACGTTATATTTTCCCGTAATGATTTTAATAGAGGGGAAATTATATATTGATGTCTTCAATGTTTCAAATTTTTCAACAATTTTGAATTTCATATACTCAGTTTTGCTATAAATGCATAAAAATCTGCAGTCTTGTTTAACACAGTGCTTACTTATTACAGAGTAACATGTTCTTGGTCAATATAGTTAATTATAATATGAACACGATTGATTGACACAGGAGATGTAAATTTAATGGTGTGTGCAGGTTCGTGGTGTAGGTGCTGGTGGAATTGTTTCAACGGCTTATTGTCTACTATATAAACTATTCACCTTGAGGTTAACACGGAAACAATTAAATGGTCTTATCAATCATCCTGATTCGCCGTATATAAGAGCGCTAGGATTTATGTATATCAGGTAAGAAGAATATTGTAATTCTCATGAGATTTCGAGTTAATATAATGAAAAACTAAATTGTTACTGATATTCATAGATATACACAACCACCAGCTGACTTATTCAGTTGGTATAGTGATTACCTAGAGGACGAGGAGGAGTTGGATGTAAAAGCAGGTGGTGGTCAAGTAATGAAAATGGGTGATATTCTGAAACAATTTCTTACCAAATTAGAATGGTTTTCAACGCTATTTCCAAGGATACCAGTGCCTATACAAAAAGAACTTGAACATCGATTAGCAGAAAGGTTTCCGCAACAATCTATGAATGCTAGGAACGCAAAACCACCTATCACATTAAATAGTCACGGAAAATATAATAATAGTAGTAATAGGAAAGATAATGGTAACCTAACGTCACGAAATCAACCTCGACATATCCCTGACAGCGAAGCTCAATGGGGCGAGGCAGAGAGAACAAGCCACTGGCGAGCCAGGTGCGTCTACGTGGTATGAATACAATCACGTTACTAATTTATATAAGATTAATAATGATAATAATTAAAATTGTTAAGGAAACGGGGTGAAGATTAAGGGATGTACCCACGCCAGGAAAATAGACTTGATCTCAGTGTATCTTTTCAGTTTTATTTGATATATGTGTATGTTATGATTTATCTTTTGATATAGTTATTCGCTAATATCATAAATTTCGCGTGATAAATATCTTTATACACTTAGTTCATTTGATAAATGTCATACTCACTCGGACGCCCCTCTAGCATTTATCAATTAAAAAATCTGCTTTCAGTTATGACTATTTGCTTATTTGCATGAGTATGGTGCAAATCAAATGAGTAAAGTATGCGATGTATTTTTCAGAGGTACTTTTGCATTGCTAAATTTTTTTTAGTGAGAACTATATATCGAAAACTGTGTACTGATTTCTAAATATCGAATTACGGCAAACCGTACAGTATATGTAACAGCGAGGTATATATTTAAGGATAAATAATTTCTTGGTCTCACTTTTCATATGCTACGTTTTTCGTCTAGGCTAATATTCTCGAAAGATTTTTTGTACTTCAGCGATACTTCCCTTTGAACAATTTCTTTTCTAGGTCGGATGAGGATCGTAAGGATAAATACAGGGAACGTGAACGGGAACGGGAACGTACTAGAGAAAGAGAAAGAGAACGAGCTCGAGAAAGAGACAGAGAAAGGGATAGGCACTTCAGACGATCGTCTAGTCGCGACAGAAGTCGAAGACAGAGAGAATATAGGAGCCGCAGTAGGGACAGGTCTCACAGAGACCGGAGTAGAGATCGGTACCGCGATAAAGATCGTCATCGAGATAGGTAATGCAATTTTTTGGTGTATTTTTCATTGCAGCTTGTTACAGAACTTTTTAATTATAGGAGAGGATCGCCGTACGATTATGCTGCAGAGCTTGCACGGGAAAAAGAGAGACAACGAAGAGAATGAAAATGTATGTTAACGTGTATATATCGATATAAATGTTTGTACGAGTGTAACTATGGAGATGAAAACGATTTAGAGCCGAGCCATCTGAACACCACCGTTTTAAGAGAAAACTTACTCCATTTGGAGTAGTAGCCTAAATTTAATTCGATTATATTCACCTTGTAGTTTACATGTTTTTATAAAATAAATTCCTGATTATAATTACTGTCTTGTTCCCTTGCTTTATACACGTGATAATAATTCCTTGCGCACGAATTATAAAACTGCAATTATAATCGTATTATGTTGATGCTGCCATTGTCTAGTAATAAATACAATTCTGTCCTTCACAAAACTATGTTTCAAAACGTAGTTTATTTATTATTTATAAGAAAAATGCGTGCATGACTTAGATTGCAGTGAAAATCCTATAAAAATATTTTTCAATCATTTTTATTCGTGGCTCCGATTCAACACTGCCGCGCGTGAGTATTTTGTATTGAAGTTAAAAATGGCGACGGATACTTGCTGTTCGATTACCGCTGGCTGCGATTAGATAGCAGTGACATTGAAACATGGGAGAAATATTTATTACCAGGTGACAGTATCAGCAAGGCCAATTTTTCAAAGGTAATAACATAAAAAATATTTCAATATTTTTCTACTTTAATTTAAGATTCGAGTACAGTTTCACTTTGACCATGCTAATTTCCTACAAAATTCCGTCTTGTTTCGTGTAGACCTAAAGTTTCAATGAGGATCGTACTAGTAATGAACATGAAAGATATTTATACGTTCATCCTTTAGAAACTGTTTATCAGGAAACATTCATATGAAATGAAAATCACGTAGGTTTGGTCCTGCGAAACTACAGTTCCTCCGTATCGAAAAATGACACAACAGAGTAATTACGCGCCATCTATGTGCCCTTTATTCGATCGAAACTCTGGAAATTCTGTTCACAGATGATTGGCCGACGCTGCGCTCTTGTTGCTTTGGGCGGCCTTTTGATTCTCGTTCTGAGCGTCAACGTATACTTCATTCGAATGATTGTGGAGAGCTCGTCACAGAAGACTTCTTCCAAAGGCATGCCTGTCTCCCAATTGAAATCTGAACAGGAACAGCTCATCTCAAATGTAGAACAGAATTTGGAAGCTCCGCAAAAGTCGGTTGCAAGAGACATGGCGAGAAAGATTAAGGGGGAAATTCAAATGCTACCCTCGAAATATTTTAAGCAAAACACTAGCTACGCGATAGTCCTAGAACGACTATTAGCCGAATTAAAAATAACGCCTAATGTTCGTGAAAATATATGGAATATTCCTAATAATAATGTTAGTATTTTATCAATGTATATATTTGCTAATTTATGCGAAGTAATCACTTTCCGTTTAAAAATTTTCATATAGGAGGTAAAACTTTTCAGTTCAGTCGGGAGAGAAAAATATAGATTGAAAATGTATAAGGAATGTAACAATTGTTTGCGTTTGTCTTTGTAATATTTTCGAGAAAGTTAATTTTGGAAATCTATAGGTACAAGCGTGTTTCAGGTATATACTTCTTGCGTTTACGTTTGTTTTTACCAATACTAATAATATCGCATTGAATGAATGATGGTATTTCAATTATAGTTATGTTAATATTTATCTCAATACAAATGTGGAGATGAAGGGATATATATAGAGATTTGAGTATAATCATTTTTATTGTTTTCTTGTAATAGTCTTTCACCAAATTAAATTTGCAAAGCAACATACGATCGTTTGGTAGATTTTTATAAATTTACTAAGAATTAGATTGTTGCAGACACATATAGAAATTATATTCATTATTAATAAGAAACAGTAACTAAACAGTCTTATTGTTGAAAAAAATATTGGGAAATGCAATGCAAGAATTAGAAATTGTATATAAAGTTTCTAATTAATATAATTAGAAATATAAAAATAAAATAAAAAAAATAATTAGAAATTGTATATAAAGTTTCTAATTAATATACGGATAAAAAGATTCTATAAAACAAAGTCATTTTTTGTACAAACGCTTAGAACTCTCTGTATATCCCACCGTAAAAGTCAATCTATTAATTTCATAGTTGTAGTACATAGGACATAGGCTTCTAACTTGCGCATTAGAATTGATAATCTCTAACAATCAGCAAATGCATACAACATTGAATTTAAACTTTTAGTGGCCGGATGCTCACCAGTTAATCCCACCAGTTGCACCCGAACTAGGAACAATTTTGGATATTTTGCGTAAATCGAAAGTTATGAGAGCAGATAATGCGCCACTCGGTACACAACTGAAATTGATGTTAACTCTGGAACACGGAGTGAAGGCGATGTTCAAACCCCAATGGTATTCCAGGGATACGGTTATTCAAGGGTCCGTGTATTACGGAAAAGATCGACATAATGCTGAAGTAGTTGCGTTCCATTTATCTTCCTTACTGGCCTTGAGAAGAGTACCCATTACTGTTGCAAGAAAACGTACGTGTCTCTATTGTCCATAAAGAAAATATGTTTGTGATGTTACTGAAAAACGAAGGCTTGTTTAATATTCGGTAAATAATGTTTCTATAGTCAACCTCAGAAATGAAATTCGACCACGCGCAACTCCTGAACTCTACACAACCATGTATCAAGATGGCAATGATACTTGTCTCTACGGAGTTTGCCATTATTGTTCTCCTGCTGACCCCGTTTGTGGTACAGGAGATGTTTTAGAGGGTGCTTTGATTTCGTGGTTGCCGAGATATTTAAGGCTTGTGAAACACCGTCATCCCTGGCAAAGGACGTACAAAAAAAATAAATTTGCTATGTGGGAAACGGATGGCGATTATTGCGAAAAAGTATGTACACTTGAATGTACCAGTGTCGTGTTTGTCTAGATGTCGCAGATATTCTAATTTGGTTCGATTTGAGTAATAGTAACAAGGAATATGCCTTCACTGAAAGATACCAACTGCAATGAAACTTGGCACACATGTAGAGCATTCCAAAATATTTACATATTTATTTATAGTTTTCATATTTGACGGATGAAAATATCCCTCAAAGGTATTGTAAAAGATCTACTTTATATTAAATATAATATTAAAACTTTTAAAAAATTCGTAGATGGTGCTAATATGCCTTTTCTAAACTATTGAATATTTTTTAAAAACTTTGCGAACATAAGATATTTCATGAAGCAAGTTTCTCATCTCCAACTTTGGGAGTTATTGTCATCCCCTAAATATAAGTTTTGAATATTATTTGATTCTGAACGTGTGAACCAAGTTCTATGACAATGGACAACTCCTTTGTAAGATAAAATTTACTCCGCCAGGTGAAACTGTCTAAAGCCTATTCCCCACAATCATCTAGTAGACTTTTGGATTTAGTAGATACCGCGATCTTTGATTTTTTAATGGACAATGGCGATCGTCATCACTACGAATTAGCGCAAAATAATTTCCACAATCCGGCCGTTTTATTGATCGATAACGGGAAGAGCCTTGGGAATCCTGATGTTGATCACTTTGATATTTTAGCGCCGTTGTATCAGTGTTGCATGTACGTATTCGAAAAGATTGTAATCTTTCGTACGTTGGTATTGTCGCTGTAATTCTTTTGTGTTTTAGGATTCATAAAACTACTTGGGACCGTTTAAAGTTGTTCAGTGGTGGTTCTTTGAGCATGGCCCTTAGAAAACTCGTCGCACACGAGTCGACGATGGCTGATGTTGAACATCTTATTACAGATGCCCATTTAAGTGCCATGGATAGAAGATTACTTACTATATATGCAGTTGTTGAATATTGTTTGAAAAGTAAAGCGTATGCTTCTAATGTAATATTAGACCATCGGTAGCCTACAATTTATAGAAGTTTCGCATATATAAACAATTTTAATAACTGAATAGGGATATGCATATTGTGTATTTTATATAACGTAACGACAAATGGTACTCGACGGTAGTACAATTTCAAGAAATGGTGTCAATTTGAGATTTATTGAAATTTTCAAGGATTGTTTTTAGGGTGAATAAATAAGAATACAATAATGTTATGTATCTCAAATAAATGGCTTCGTATACGCAGTATTTTTTCAAATTCTATTACAAATTAAAGTGCACAGTCTTTTTGTGTAAACAGAAATTTAGATTTCCGTAAGTATAAAAAATTAGTATAAATATTCCTCATCTTTTAATTGTTTATTGAATTTATTTGGGATACGTGATATGTGACCGGGCGATGGAGTCATTTCGGTTTGATGCACATCAAACTGGTTTGATGGTATAATCACCTCCTCCCCCTGTTGTCTTTCAATGGGTGGCGAATATCGCCATAAAATGTGCGCCGCGCCGCATTGGGAATTGAATGTGCTATTTCCAGATTGCAACTAATGCGTTCGTAACTTCGGTAACATGAATTTTGGAAGAACGCATCGAGTCGAATACAGTAAAGTCGCGATCTAGCTCCCTGAGGATCTTCACGATCATTGTCCCTTCGCCTACCCCTTTAGGAGGGGGGGCTTATCCCGCGAAGGGGCCAATACAGTCTTGCCAGATGGGGCGCTTTTTTCGCGCATGCGCGACGATTTTGACGTCATACGGCCTTAGTCAAGTACGAAAATCTGGTAATTTGGTCGCCCCGCTAATTTCGCAAAATTTATTATTTGATTAAATACTAACAATAACTTATCTGAAATTCTCGCAGCCCGCTGTTCTTTAGTGCCTCGTGTCGTAACGGACTACGCTAGACGTTCCCGCTAATAATTGTGAATTGTCTCGCACTACTTTCTCCCCAATAATTCCCCACAAACTTCGGACGTAGATGCGTTCCTGCCCAGGCACTGATATATATACTATCAGTTCCTGCCGAAACTCGCGCATGCGTGAAAAAAGCGCCCCGTGTGGCAAGACTGGGCCAATAAGTGCCCATAGATAGCAAAAAATCCAATTTCGGCCGGTATTCTGCGCGCGCATTTGGACCGTCCAAATTTGACCTCTTTTTGCCGTCCAATGGACCAGGAATTTGGACCTGGGCAGAAAGTCGGCCGCCGGCCGTCCATTTCGTCCGATTTTGCTCTTATTTAAGAGGGCAGCAAGGTCGCACCAGAGAGTAAATGAGAGCAGTGCGTGGATCCGGGGCACCAATTCGCACGCGATGGCCACCAGATGGCGGCGTCTTCAGCTTCAGTAACAGAAAAATGGGGTACCTTAAGTACCCCGCAGAATTTTACAAAATTATTATTATATACATATGAAAAGGTAAAGGGTTAACCTACTCTCAAAACGTTAGCAATTATATTTCAAGATGGAATACTCGTCCCGCCAGTAATACCAGTACACTTCCGCCAATATAACGGCCTCTGGGCTCTGGCCGCTCTGCTACCTTATTCTAGACACGGCACTGTTATTGCGCCATCTGGTGGCCATCGCGTGCGAATTGGTGCCCCGGATCCACGCACTGAATGAGAGTGCTCACGCCCGGGATTTGCCCGTGCCCATTATAGTGCTGCCCCCTAGTCTAGTGCTTAGCCTGGATCAGCTCCTACATCGACTTTTCTACCCCACACAAGAACCTACATCGACTTTTTGTTTCTGGCAAGAGCCTACAGCGAGGCGCTGTCAGCGACTCTCACACCGGACGAGATTCTACATCAACTTTGGCCATGATCAGAACGTTCAGTGTATATTGTTAGCTTCCATTTGCTTCGCAGCACCCGTATTATGTTCCCTTACGATCAAACAATTTTAACCTAAATGTTTTTTTCCAATTTTCGTCTCTCTCTCTTTCATGAAATGAAAGAAATATTCTGTATTAAATTATTTATGCAGTTATCTGCAAAAAATAATTATTCAATTAGGGTCAAATAAAAGGAACAATTAAAGAAGTAGACACGTTATGCGGAATAAATAATATTATTTAAACAAGAAAGATCAGACAACATTTTAGATCGACCTCCAACAAATTAGAAAATGTATAAGGTACTATTTAGTAATTATTGATAGGAATGCAATAACAATTAACTAGGCCAAAAGTATTAACCTTTTGGCAGGCAGCTATGACAGCGACGACTATGCAAATAGGAAAATGCATTTTATTATTCACTTTGAAGGTTTTTTTACTTTATTTAAATATAATCTATTTAAATCTACTAAAAAAACACGGATTATTTATGTTTGTTTAAACAATTTTATATGCCCAGAAAATTCGGTTTATCAATTGTTTATGGACATTTATACTTTGTTTAAAACATTGTATTTGTTTAAATAATTTAATTTACAACCATTAGACGCAGCTCGAAAATCTATCGAGTTTGTTCTCATTCTAATCAGAAGAACGCCGCGAAATCTGCTGACATGACTCCGTGAAATAATTATGTGAAATAACAAAGTCAAGCAATTGCATTTTTGCCGTCTCATACTGATATACAGTAATGTCGCGGTCGTTGCCGCAGGAGCTGTACACGATGGTTGCCGCAGTGCCTACCCATTCCACCACCTGTCAATGCTGCGCTGGGCCACAGGGCGGCGATGTTTGATGTCGGCTCGGGTATATCGGTGTGAACACCACTACATTGACACCATGAATCGAATTTTCAAATTGCTTAATTTTCATTATTTTTTTATGAGATTTTACTGGCTTATTCCTGGCATTTTTCTGATTACAACAAGACCAAACACGATATAATTTCAATTTTATTTAGTGGTGTAATCGACGATGAAAGTTTCATTTGCAAGGAATAACAGCGTATAGGAAAGAGAGAGATGTGCATAGCCGTCGTCGCCGGCACAGTTCAAAGGCCCGCGTGTTCTCGCACAATTTAAAGCCAATTAAAAATGCTTCATTTTCTATTATTTTTTAATGAGATTTTACTGGCTTATTCCTGGCAATATTCTGATTATAACAAGACCAAACACGGTATAATTTGGCCCATCGGTAATGTCTTGAAAGTTGTCGGAGGGCTGTACGCGAAAGTTGCCGCAGTGCCTACAAGTCAATTTTCTACTCAATATTCATTATTTTTTAATCAGATTTTACTCATGAGTAAACAATACAATTTTTCTCATTAAAAAATAATGAATATTGAGTAGAAAATTGACTAGTAGTCACTGCGGCAACTTTCGCGTACAGCCCTCCGACAACTTTCAAGACATTACCGATGGGCCAAATTATACCGTGTTTGGTCTTGTTATAATCAGAAAAATGCCAGGAATATGCCAGTAAAATCTTATAAAAAAAAATGGAGAAGAAAGCATTTTTAATTGGCATTATATTGTGAGAACACGCGGGCCTTTGAACTGTGCCGGCGACGGCGACACGCTCGGCCACGCGATCATTCTGTCATTCTCTACGTTCGGCTTTCGATTGATGTCTCGGCGCGGTAGACTGTAGAGGCCAGTCATAAATCAAAAGACGAAAAGTTGTCTTGGAAGTTGTCGCCCCAGAGAACAGCTCCTGCGGCAACGACCGCGACATTACTGTACCTGGCTGGCTGTAGAGTTGCCCGGCCGTGTTTATTGCACCACTAGGCCGCGGCCACAAAGCCATTGTCGCCTAGGCACCTCGTCGCCCCAGTAGAAAATAAGGAAAAGGATCTTCTAGAAGTCTACGGATCCTCTCGCAAGTACATTCACGATTACAACAACCAAGCACAGCTCGAAAGTCTATCGAGTTTGGTCTCATTCTAATCAGAAGAACGCCGCGAAATCTGCTGACATGACTCCGTGAAATAATTATGTGAAATAACAAAGTCCAGCAATTGCATTCTGCCAACTCGTACCGATATACCTGACTGACCGTCGGGTTGCCCGGTCGTGTTTATTGCACCACTTGGCCGTGGCCACAGAGCGGTCAGAGCCGATCTTGAGAGGTCTCGGTCGTCGAGAAATGTAAACATAGCTAATCCAAATTTCCAACTTCCTTATTTTTCATTATTTTTTTAGGAGACTGCGATTACCATATTTGTGGCATTTTTCTAATGCAAAATGATACCAAACATGATATAATTCCGATGATATTTAGTTGTGTAATAGACAATCAAAGTTTCGGGCGCAAGGAAGGACAGTTGCCGGCGAGCCATTGAAATGTGCTGGCGACTAGGACTCTCTGCGTTTCTTTCTTTTCCATACGCTATCCTTGCTCGCGCCCGAAACTTTAACTGTCTATTACACAAGTAAATATCATCGGAAATATATCATGTTTGGTATCATTTTGCATTAGAAAAATGCCACAAATATGGTAATCGCAGTCTCCTAAAAAAATAATGAAAAATAAGGAAGTTGGAAATTTGGATTAGCTATGTTTACATTTCTCGACGACCGAGACCTCTCAAGTTCGGCTCTGACCGCTCCGTGGCCGCGGCCAAGTGGTGCAATAAACACGACCGGGCAACCCGACGGTCAGTCAGGTATATCCGTACGAGTTGGCAGAATGCAATTGCTGGACTTTGTTATTTCACATAATTATTTCACGGAGTCATGTCAGCAGATTTCGCGGCGTTCTTCTGATTAAAATGAGACCAAACTCGATAGACTTTCGAGCTGCGCTTGGTTGTTGAAATCGTGAATGTACTCGCGAAAGGATCCGTAGACTTCTAGAAGATCCTTTTCCTTATTTTCTACTGGGGCGACGAGGTGCCTAGGCGACAATGGCTTTGTGGCCGCGGCCAAGTGGTGCAATAAACACGGCCGGGCAACTCTACAGCCAGCCAGGTATATCAGTATGAGACGGCCAAAATGCAATTGCTGGACTTTGTTATTTCACATAATAATTTCACGGAATCATGTCAGCAGATTTCGCGGCGTTCTTCTGATTAGAATGAGACCAAACTCGATAGATTTTCGAGCTGCGTATAATGGTTGTAAATTAAATTATTTAAACAAATACAATTTTTGAAACAAAGTATAAATGTCCATAAACAATTGATAAACCGAATTTTTTGGGCATATAAAATTGTTTAAACAAACATAAATAATCCGTGTTTTTTTAGTAGATTTAAATAGATTATATTTAAATAAAGTAAAAAAACCTTCAAAGTGAATAATAAAATGCATTTTCCTATTTGCATAGTCGTCGCTGTCATAGCTGCCTGCCAAAAGGTTAATACTTTTGGCCTAGTTAATTGTTATTGCATTCCTATCAATAATTACTAAATAGTACCTTATACATTTTCTAATTTGTTGGAAGTCGATCTAAAATGTTGCCTGATCTTTCTTGTTTAAATAAAATTATTTATTCCGTATAACGTGTCTACTTCTGTAATTGTTCCTTTTATTTGACCCTAATTGAATAATTATTTTTTGCAGATAACTGCATAAATAATTTAATACAGAATATTTCCTTCATTTCATGAGAGAGAGAGAGAGAGAGAGAGAGAGAGAGAGAGAGAGAGAGAGAGACGAAAATTGGAAAAAAACATTTAGGTTAAAATTGTTTTATAGAAAGGGAATATAATACGGGTGCTGCGAAGCAAACAATATAAACTAAACGTTCTGATGATGGTCAAAGATCTTGTTCAATGTGAGAGTTGCTGACAGCGACTCGCTGTGGACTCTTGCCAGAAACAAAAAGTCGATGTAGGTTCTTGTCCGAGCTAGAAAAGTCGATGTAGGAGCTGATCCGGACTAAACTCGATGTGCAGCCGAAAGTGGCACGGGCAAAACCCGGGCGTGAGCACTCTCATTTACTCTCTGGTCGCACAGATGTGGCGAATGCCGCATTATACAGGACTGCAGATTCAAATCCCTGGTCCATTGGACGGCAAGAAGGGGGCCTGCGCGCACAGAATACCGGCCGAAATTGAGCCAAGTCACCGACGAGATACTGTTAAAGACTGCCAGCCTTACGGGACTACGTGTCCCGCGAAAATGTCGGTATTTTGTTACGCCCTCTAGGATTTATTCTGGCTCCAGCCAGAAAAACAAAAAGCCTCTGACGACATTTCGTTAGTGCAGAAGACCACTGAAGATATTATTATTAAATATTGCATTCTCCGCCATATTTTAGACAATGTTTTGGCACTATTTTGATACTATTCTCGTCGGTGGAGTAACTTTTAGTGATGTGGTCTTTCAGGTCACTGTAATTTCCACCGTTACCACCTCGCCCATTGCGCCCATTTATCGGGCCGCGGAATAGCACGGGCGCTGGCAGTCTTGTCGGTGTCGACAACAACGAACATTTCCACAGTCTCCGCCGGTCACGGCCCTCTGTCGTCAAACTCTAAAATCGTCATCACTGATTCCATTATTCCACGAGAGAACAGGTTGCAAACGGTATAGAGGTCGCTCTATGTATCGCGTGAACCTGGACTGCAGCCGCCATAGGGGGGCACCACCGGAAGAGTCGGGGTTCCGAAAATTCCGACTGCACAGTTGTTCTTGAAAGAATGCAATACACGGACGTATCGTGCTCGTACGTACGAGGTCGAGCTGTCGTTCCGTAAGCGAATCCGCCTGTGCCGATAGATGTACGCGAACGATTCAGAATCTTGGCGTTAGTGACCGATAACGTGCCTCGTCGTGAGCCAACGAAACCAGTACACAACGAGAGGATATACGTGACAGCGACACGACAGTGACATCGAATACGAGCCGTGGCTTCTTGCACGACTAGATATACCTGACGGCGAAGTATTACGCGAAAAAAGTCGACAAGAAAAGTGCGTCTACGCGAGTGAATAGAGTGTGTCCCCAACCCTGATCTCAGCGCTCTTTCGAAGTCGTTGACAGTAGCAACCCGTGATTGAACGGTCTCGCCGATGACGTGCCGTGAACCGGCCCACGATAATACAACAAAGGTGTTGCATGTTGCCTGCTAACCGCAGAACAGAGCCTCTCTGCTGCGGGATATCAGCCGTCGAGGTGGGCCGCACCAACGAGACTGTGGACGTCCCTAGATTGGCGGTAAATATACACATTTACGTATCTAACCGTGTGTGTCCTCTCGCTCCCTATCTTGCGTCCCTATCGCATGATCCATGCAACTGTCTGACCTGTGCACGTTTTCGAGAGGCGATCGGCACCTCGACGGATACATATGTAGCACGATTTACTCGCTCCTCCTTTTCTCGTTCTCCGACCACGACCACGACCACCCGTGACTCTGACCTGTTCGCTCGTTCGTTCGCCCTCTCACCGGTGGCACGTATTAATATTGATCTGAGGGCCGAGTTAAGCCCCGGGAGGACTTGATATCGCCTGCGCTCTTTTCTGGCCACGAAAATTCGGTAACTTGGCTCCGCCCAACCACCAATTTCCCTATCCCGGCGACGCGATGCGACGGATGCATGAACATCGTTTTTCCCCGCACAGTTTCTTCTAGAAGGTGTGTGTTGTGTGCGTGTGTGTGTGTGTGTAGGCCCGGATTCTTGCGAAATTGATTCGTTGCTCTGCACAAGTCTGCGGACACTCGACCCGGAGTTGATTTACGGGCGTGCAATAAACGTCGAGCCGTGTCGAGTGGGATCCTCCCAGGCTCGGACACTCGAGAGGATCGGTCTTACTGAAATCTCTGCGAAGGTTAATCCGCCGGATGACGATCGGGCCGGTGCGTGTCTTGGAATCGAACACCGCTGCGAATTGTTGCGCTGCGTTTTTTGCTGGTACACGGTGCATCGCTTATTTTGTTGAGAAAAGATAACGGTCGCGATAAGGGCACGCATTTGCACTCGCCGACGCATGCTTTGTCACCCGGCAAGAGATCAAAGATCCTCTCGTGAACGCGTGCTTGACGATGACTACACGGAGCGGCCGCGAGTTTTGTCGTCTTGGAAACCGAGGCGGTTTTTCGCTTACCGCTTGAAAACCGAGGCACCGCGTTCCGCCGAATTACATAAGTCAATTAGTCTATTTTCAGATGGCAAAATTCTTAAACGTGCAGGTTATAGCCGGTCCGTCCGTCCGGCGGCTCAGCTCGATCACTTTAACACGCCTCTGCGCGAATTGAATCCGTGAATTTCTAGGTTACACTGGTGGACCAGCTTTTAACCCTTCGTTGGGCTACCGCGGATCCGCCATTTGTATTTCTTTTTTACGGCGATTTTAGCTGGGCTAAACTCAATTTTTTACTTCTATCAGGTTGCGTTATAAAATAGGAATTTTTTAATAAGTAGACACGATCATTTTATACATAGACAAGGTACAGTGGCTCACGAAAGTATTCGAACCTTTACAAATTTTTATGAATAAAATAAGATGTACTACACTAAGGTAAAGGTAATATCAGTAGTTGACCATGAACGAGTAATTGACCATTTTATAGAGAAACATAAAAAATAAGATTTTTATAAGCTGTACACATTTGATGAAAGTGAACCTCGGATGCCATACCATCTGTTGGTTAAATTTCTCTAATACTATTCTCTATGAACTTGCAACGTCTACTATGTTCCTCAATTAAACTTTTTATGGAATTGATTTGTTTTATTTCTTATTTCATTCTTTAATTGTAATTTGTGCTGGAAATTGTTGAAACTAGTAGGAGGTCAATTACTAGATTTTTCATTTACATGAGTGGTCAACTTCTGAAGCAATTACTGAATTTCTAAATATGTTTCTTAAATTTGTATAAGTAAACTTTTTTAAAAAAAGTGGCCTTGGTACACAATTTAGAAGACTTAAAGAGTGTCTTCAGACATCGACTCTCGCTGTTTGATGACAGAGTATGTAAATGGTTACTGTTGTTCGCGTGGAAAACTTCTCTTAACTGGTCAACTACATACTAGTATCTTTACCTTAATTTGTATAGAGCAATTTGGTATCTATAGTAAGGGAAAGTCTCAAGATTATGTTAGTAAAATTTGAAAAGGATTCAACAACGTAGGCAGAAGTTATGATATATTTATTAGAATCACGCATAATAAGTGACTCACAAAAGTATTCGAACGCTACATGTATTAGTACATTATTAACTTCCCGATTCATAGAGAAATTACTGTAATTACACCGAAAATCGAAAATCAAGATTTTAGCAGTTCTTCACGTTTCATGGTCATTGGAGTCACTTTAGACTATTTTTATCAAAATATTTGTTTGTGTGTGTGTGTGTGTACGTGCGCGTATGTCCGTTTCCATGGTATCAAATTTTTCGTTAACAGTTTCTGAAAAAGTAACAACGCGATCAGAATAATGAATGATGCAATCGTTTTTTTTTTAAACAGGTAACACCTGCATTGAAATCATGATTTTTTCTGCCTAAAGTTACCTGAAGCTGTTGCTCCCTACACTTTAAACATGAGAAGAACGCGATTTGTTGCCTCCATTAAGTTTTTCAAATCTTGATGATAGGAGTATGTGTTAGCAAGAAAATTTTCAAAAAACTTGCTGAAATAATGAATGATGCAATCGATGTGCCCCGCTGTAACTTACAGCTGAATAGATTTTGATCCATATTGGTCAATTAGGTTTTTAGTTTTTTTAGTTTTTTTCGAAAGACGTTCATTCAACAATGAAAATTATACCAGAGGACGGAAATTTTCCACCGAAGAAACAAACGTAATAATTATATATATTTTATTTTTTATAATTTTTTTTGTATTTTTTAATTTAAAAAATAATTTTTATTTAATGATGCAACTAATGATAATATTACCGCTTACAATAATCGAAAATTATCCCAATGCAAGAGTGAGTTAATCATCTCTACTGTCGAGAATACATTTTCAAAGAATATCGATGAAAGAAAAAAAAAATTTCTATTACTATCTTTGAAAAAGCAATCAATTCAAAACGAATTATTAACTGAGATTAAATTGAAAATTAATATAAAATATACGATAATTAATAACATTGGTGTTGAAGACGAACTGGTGTTTTTTTTAATTCAAAAGACTACATGCGTCATGTGGTTGGGTATACCCTATATGCTTTAGCTTGAGCCTTTTGAAAATTATGTTATTTTTGCGGTAGGACGCTCCGTTCCCGACATACAGTCATAGACGCCATATAGCAAACATTTTGTTAAGTAGAAATTTATTGAAATTCCCTGAAAATGTATAATCTCCTTAAAACGTACATTTAATAATGATAATAATATACTGCAACTAACGAATCGGGAAGTTCTTTGTGTGGCTCTGGTAGAGTCACACACCAAATAAAGAACATTAATAGCTTTAGACACTACTAGCCATGCGTACCCTCAAACCTCTTGCAAGAGCAGTTCTATCCGCGATCTTGCAAAACGAGCGAGCGAAAACAACCCCACTCGCGAAGCTCGCGAAGCGAGCGAGCAACGATAACCGTCTTTAGGGTGTCCCTTAACAAATGAGGGAGCGAAAAAATGTTAGGACGCCTTCTAATTTTATTCCTTTTCTAAGTAAGAGTGTAAAATATTAGCCTAATCGGATTATTCTAAACCCTGCCTCAAGAAAAAAAAAATTTTTTTTTAATAAAAATGAAATATATATAATTATGTTTGTTTATTCGGTGGAAAATTTCCATCCTCTCGTATAAATTGCATTGTTGAATGAACTTCTTTCGAAAAAAACTAAAAAAACTAAAAAACTACTGGACCAATATGGACCAAAATCTAATCAGCTCTAAGTTACGACGGGGCACATCGATTGCATCATTCATCATTCTGATCGCATTGTTACTTTTTCAGAAAACGTTAACGAAAAATTTGATAACATAAAAACGGCCATACGCACATACACACACAGAGACACACATACTAACAATTTGATAAAAATAGTCTAAAATGACTTCAATAACCATGAAACGTGAAGATCTGCTAAAAAATCGATTTTCGATTTTCGGGGTAATTACAGTAACTTCCCTATGAATCGGGAAGTTAAAAAGATATTTTTCTCGTAACATGAAATAGACATTTCCTCCATATTTATAAAATAATATTCGTTACTTAATGTAAAATAAATATTGTATGAATATTTGAATATTAAAAAAAGATTGAATCTCTTTTTAATATTATATGAATGTGTATACAATGTTTTGTGCTACTAGGGTATTATGCGTGTTTCCAATAAATATATCCTAACTTTTGCCTACGTTGTTGAATCCTTTTCAAATTTTACTGACATAATCTTGAGACTTCCCCCTTACTATAGATACCAAATTGTTCTATACAGATTAGTTTAGTACATCTTATTTTATTCATTAAAATTCGTAAAGGTAAGCGTTCGAATACTTTCGTGAGCCACTGTATGTTGAACTTTCCAAACAAATGGAAGAAGGTCAAAGAGCAAAACGATGCATACCTGTACGCATGTTATTGATTAGAGAAGATTTGTGCAAAATATAGCAACATTCCTGTCGCGAAATCCCAACGAACATTTCGGTAACATTTAATTGCGGCATATTTCAAATAAAAAGTATTGGAAGTAGTAATTAAAATACTTTTATTTCACCCTTCAGTAAACAAATTGGATCTGTGCGATCTATAACTCGAATCTGTACTTCTTTCGTTTCATCCCTTCTTGGGTTTATCGCTACAGACAGGAATCCTTATACAAGGTGATACAAAAATGTTGTACCACACCTTACAAGGAAGCAAAACATTTTTGGGACACCCTGTAGAAAAGGAAATGTAAGAATCGTTTCGAACGAGCTTAGAAACCCATGAAGTATAATAACGAGTCTGATGCAACGTCAAATAAGACATAATTCAGCTGTGTTTACGTACACTTTTAGTTATTCAGCATGAAATCCACCAACGTTATTTGGTGTAACGTGCTCAGTCATTGCTCAGCGTTCTCTTACGCGATGGAAAAGCGAAATTACGGTACTTCGATGTGTTTACGCGAACTATTAACGAGGAATCATGCTTTCAGGAATTAGCCGCGCGGATTGCTAGCGTTCTAATAAATAAATTCCACAACTACAAATGTAGTTTTTTCGAAAAAGAATAATTGTAGTTTAATTACGTAAAACGTTAGGCGTATAATGGAAATCTATAAATTTGCTTTTATTGAGAAGAACGGATGATAAGAACCGTGAAGAAGTGCGCCGATAAGCGTCAGTAATAGTTTGAGGATCTTCATGCAAAATAAAAATTGTCTGCACCAATTACGAGGAGCAGAGTTCAAACACGAGCGTATCCCTTTTGTTAATAATTTCGACGTGTTGAAGTGAACGTGATAACATATCATCTTATATGTAAATGCATGCAGTCCGTAGTCTAATAATCTTTTTAGAACGACCTTGAAACTTGATACGACATTAGCTTTAAAGAGATATCAGCAGTCAGTGGATCTTTATGCAAAATAAAAGTTGTCTGCACCAATTACGATATGCAGGGTTCAGATAAAAATGTATTGCTTCTCTTAATCGTTCGAACAAGTTGAGGATAACATGATAACAGCTTTCTTCCTTTTGACGGTTCGATGAGGGGAAATAGTTACCCCCCTCTCTACCGGTACTCGACACGTGCACGACAGAGACGGAACGCGTCACGTGACGGGTCCGCGTAGAAAGGGAAGGTAGAGTGGGGATACAAGTCTCGATGTGGACACACGTCTCACAGTGGTCTGGAGACCCCTTAGACCATATATACTTATAGACACGGCACAGATAATTTGGCCCATGGCAAAGATGACAGTAATGTGTGACTCATCGTTCCGAAAGATGTACAAGCTATGCTCATTGATAGCGCCAAGGCTTGGCTCATGAAGGTGAGGGGGGTATACCCGGAAAAAATGCACAGGATAATTTCAAAGAATTTGGCATTTTATCATGAAATAATCATTATGTAAAGTATATTTGAGATACAAATGTTTATTCTATATGTTTTATTCAGGTATTACAATGAAGTATGAGTTTAAAAAATTTTTCTGAAATTTTGAATACAGCACATTAGCACCATTTTGAATCGCTACACAAAATTCACATGGAGTAAAAAAACGTGTTCGGGTTATAGTATAACGTGTAATGGATAGTGTCGGCGTCGGTCTGCCGCGTCAGCCATTTTGAAATTATCTTAGGAACTATCTTTTTTACCACGATCTTTGCCACGGCCAACTCTCAGTTTTCCTATACACATACTATACCTATGCCGTGTCTATAAGTATATGTATATGGTCTAAGGGAGACCCCGTTTTCGTGGCCAAAAGTACTGTAGCATTATTTCAAGTGTTAAAATCATAGTATTGTAGGTCGTTGAATTCGTCTTGACGTCAGCTATATAATTATGAAATAAAAAACATATAGTGACGTCTAAAAATAGGGGTGGCCTTGATATTTGAAGAGAAAAAAAATTTCTTCCAAATTTTTTTTATATTGACGTTTATAAAAGACTGAATGCTGATTAACTTTTGTTGAAACCGTTTTTTTGTCAGATTATCACATATAACTGAAAAATCGTGGACAATGCCTCTCGAAAGTAGGTTATTCTTGGCTTGCATTAAAAAGACGTACATACTGACATTTTTCACCATGTCTAAGCATTAAGTAATGCTACCATTGTGAGTAATAAACATATAGATATATTATGATTTTTAGATTACATTTCTGATTCTAATTCTATATCCTCCAAATATTCAAGCATGGGCAAATCATTTTCGTCCTCTTCTTCTAAATCTTCATTGTCAATTGGATCTGTTGTTATGCTAGCGGTTGTAGATATTTCTGTTTCCAAACCGCTTTTCTATTGTTTATAAAACAAAACAATAAAGCGAACAAAACTGGACTAGAGAAAACATAGGGTAACTGCACCAGTGAATGAACGGGCACCAGTAAATGAACGCTTTTGTATATTTCAACAAATTTTAACCCGGACGGCATACTAGCGATAAAATTGTGATTAAAGAGTTAGATAAATAGGAGAATATTGTTTAGTAATTTTGTTCATTGATTGGACTAGCATTATTCAATTACTAGAATGTAGTGTTCATTCACTGGTATTTTTCATATTTTTGATTTAACGTTTAATAAAGAAGAATAATAATAATTTCATTGTATTTGTGTTTATTTATTTTTGACAAATGAAGTATAGGGAGCTATTTGGCATATATGAGATTCCTTTAATTCACATAGTTTTTTTTTAAATAAAATATTTTCCTGAACAATTTCTTAAATGTTCATTCACTGGTGCAGTTACCCTATATATACATAGTAATTCCAAGCTGCTATGCAAGATTCAAGTGGAACTGCGTATCCAGGCGTCGAATAAACGCGGGCCCGTATTTGCTAAAATCCATTTATAGTTCAAGATAGCGGAAGATCGCAGTTAAAATTTACATGCTCTTTTTAGCAAATGTTCAAGCTTTCATATAAAACAAGGCCGATGCTTCGCACTCTCAAGCGTTTTTGTATAATTCTTTTCAAAGTTTGAAATGTTATTAATTTACGCTATTCGTGTATGGACTAAACAATGCTTAAAACTGGATTAAATATTTGAATTGCGCTTACTAACACGTATAAAACCATCATTAAAATCTGATTTCTGATATTCGATGATTGAAATCGAAAACGTTTTATTTTACTTTGAATTTTCTGACTTTGTCTTTAGAACGCTGTATCTTTTCACGGAATTATCTAAAATAAATAGTATTTTGGATTTGGGAGCTTTGAAGGGTTGTTACTTTGTAGGAACAAATTTTTTTCAATATATTAAAGTTGAAAAATTGAATTTTGGCCACGAAAACGGTGTCTCCAGACCACTGTATGTCGTTCAATTAATTGTACGATTTCAAAAAGTTCTCTGGGGTGGAAAGAAATGGGAACCGCTGCAGCACACAGTGGTCGATTTACTAAAAAACGTGGCCAAAAATTAAAAAAAATGAATCTTCGAATCAAGAGTTTTGTATACGTGGGTTGGCTACCCAGGTAGTTGGGCTATTGAATGGTTAATAGGAAAAGGGGCCTGACTTTTCCACCTGAGCGATAAATTCAGTCTGAAAGTGATCGTCGTACAGGCAGCAGCTACGCACAGTGAATTAGCGAGTGAGAAAAGTGTCCAGAAGTGAATATATTTGTGTTACATCCTACTAATTTTTATTCTTCAAAATGGGGGTGTCCCTGGAGGTAAGTAAATCATGTTTATACAGTGACTCCCACTAATATTCGGACACTCTTATAAAGACGATAACTTTTTTAATATTGTACTATACGATTTGAATTTTTTTGGCAAGCTAGTGCAATTAGACCTGTGTCAATTAAACATATTCTGAAAATTTCGTCAAAATTGGTCGACGTTTTAATGAGCTACAAACGTTTAAATATGGTAAAAATTGCAGATTTTCACGATTTTCGGCCTTCAACTGCAGTAAATATGTATAATGATTCTTGCATCTTTCAATCGTTGTCGTTGTTTTCCACATCAGCCGATTGCGATCAAACTTTCACAGGGCGTATAATTGACACAGATCTACAAAACGTATTTTTTAAATTTTCAATATAGACCCACATAAAATAGTTGAAAAATCAACTTTTAGTATTTTTTCAACAATTCCGATCAATTGCAATTTTTGAAAAAATTTCTTTTCACATCCTTTAGTAAACTAATTGCTCTAGCTTCCCAAAAAAGTTCAAATCGTATAGTACAATATTAAAACAGTTATCGTTTTCTTTAGAGCGGTCTTAAACTTTTGTCCGCTACTGTAGCTAGTTTAAGTGATCGTACTTCTTGGGGCATCCTTTGCATTGGAAAAACAAAAAATGTAACGGTATTTATTACGATTTCTGTAGAACATCTGTTATATTAGATTAGATTCTTGATATTAGATTCATATTTAACCAGACAAAAAATCTTGAAGTATCAAGTTTCACCTGTATTTAATACTTTGTTACTACGTACATCGGCCATATTGGTTTCGCCATTTTATTTTCCGTTCTTTTAACTTCGAATTCATAATTAACGACTTCAAGAACCCCAAAATACCAAGTTATGTCCCATTCTGACAGTTTTCATAGGTTCAAGTTTCATTTTACAGCCGCCATTTAGTTTTTTGCGATTTTGATATTAGATTTGTAATCAGCAACATCGGAAACTCTGGGTTACCTAGTTTCGTATAAATCGAAGAAAGATTTGATTTTTGGCCACGTTTTAGAGTAAATCGACCACTGTGCAGCGCGATCAGGAAGCGTTAATTTCGTCTCCCTCGTACCGTAACATTTTTATGCATTCTTGTAATTCTCCGCGGATTATGCAATTTTAATTAAGGCGTGCACTTTCATTCCGAATATCACGAACGATGCGGAGCGTTGCGTGCTGAACGAATTCAACGATATTCCATGGTCGACACCCCGTGAACGCCATTTTCATTTTTCCACGAAAGTTACGCGATCTTACGGATTTCACGAAGACTGCACAATCATATCAAATTTCGCAATTCGCATGAGTCACGAGCGACGGTGATGCAGACTGTGGACGAGCTTTTAACACTTCGCTTACCGGAAGCCTGTTAATCGGCTTTTTAATGACGGAGCTGTATATTATGAAAGAAACTCAATTCTCTTTTGAGAAGGCAGACCATCTTGAATATCGAAAAACGCTCTATGTGAAAAATTCCGGATTTTACAGTGTCACAAATATGTGTACAGCGAAGGCTTATTCTAATTGTAAGCCGGATAGGTCGAAAACTGACTGCATACCAACAATCTACTTGGACCAGAAGATTATTTAACATGTAGCGTAGAATTTTTAAGAAATTCAACCGTTTATAGAAACGGAAGCAGTTTGAATCGAGAAATAGGTCGGGACCCTTAAATAATAATTTCAGATTAGTTATATTATAATAATTCTAAAAATATGTTGGAGCTAGCTACTAAAAGTATTAATAATATTAATTATTAATTTTATATTGAATTTATAAGGAGTTGATTCTTGAAAAACCACGACGTACCTAGGGTTTATGATTATACTTAAAGTATCTCTCACCTATAAGAAATAGGTGTTTGATTAATTATATCAAAGAGTATTAAACCAAGTATTAAGCAAATCCAACCACAAATAATATATTTCGCCTACAAACGTTGCAAACCTCTTTTCATCCCCTTAGGGGTTGAATTTTTAAAAATGCTGAAGTACGTGTTTGATTAATTATATCAAAGAGCATTAAGACCAAGTATTAAGCAAATTCAACCAAAAATAAAATATTTGTCATACAAACGTTGCAAACCTCTTTTCACCCCCTTAGGGATTGAATTTTTAAAAATGCTGAAGTACGTGTTTGATTAATTATATCAAAGAGTAATAAGACCAAGTTTCAAACAAATCGAATCGCGAACAAAATATTCCTCATACAAACGTTGCAACCCCTTTTCACCCCCTTAGGGGTTGAATTTTTGAAAACGCCGAAATAGGTGTTTGATTAATTATATCAAAGAGCATTAAGACCAAGTATTAAGCAAATTCAACCAAAAATAAAATATTTGTCATACAAACGTTGCAAACCTCTTTTCACCCCCTTAGGGATTGAATTTTTAAAAATGCTGAAGTACGTGTTTGATTAATTATATCAAAGAGTAATAAGACCAAGTTTCAAACAAATCGAATCGCGAACAAAATATTCCTCATACAAACGTTGCAAACCTCTTTTCACCCCCTTAGGGGTTGAATTTCGAAATATCCTTTCTTATCTCTTGTATAGATCATAAAGGAAACCTCTGTGCAAAATTTCAGCTTTCTAGGGCCAAGGGTTTAGCCTGGGCATTGATAGGTGAGTGAGTGAGTCAGGACATCATTTTTATATACATATATAGATTATTAATGAACTGACAGTCGTTTTCAAACAATTTATTGAAAGATTCTCGACTGGCGGTCTTTGGTTCCAAAGAGTAGCAAATTGCTGGCAACTAAAGTGTTGAGTAACCGGTAATCGTTGGATTAAGGTGCGTATCGATCGGACGCGACGAGTACCTTTTGACCTGTTTCGAACCGGCGCGCACGACCAGGATGACCCATATTCGGAATTTGGGTTAAGAGTTGCCCACATAAAATGGATGTCGCAGGCTTTCGATACGGAATGGTATCTGGTCGATTATCGCTCGTCGAGTGCGTTGGCAAACAGGTGACAAAATAGGATAGAATCGAATACCGATGAAATACAGTGAAAAGATGATATGTACAGGGTGTAAAGAAAGTAATGGTCGTCCGTCCTAGGGGTGAATCTACACCTCTGGATCGGTGGACATATGTAAGAGAAACTTGCCGTAAAATTGTTTATAACAGAGAAAATTGTGGTTAATGATTTTTTTTACATCAACGCCTTCTACTCATCGAGAAGAGAAAAAGTTTGAAAGGAGCCATATGTCGCAAACAAATAAGCTGTTGAAGTTTTTGCAAAATTTTTTTGTGTGGAATTATACGTATAGACAAAATCCTATTACACAGTTCACACTTTCGAATCGATGAGACAGAACATGATCTTGTGCGTGCCTTGAGCAAACAAAATTTAAGAATGTTCTGGAACTATATAAAAACGCAACAAAATTTTTGAAAATTTGACAAGATATAATTCTTACTAAATTAATGCAATTACCAAAGTTAGATTAGAGTTAGATTCACTACACCGTTTAAGGATGTTGTGGAGGTACAATGGGAGACAAAAGTACAAGGAATTTGAAATCCATCAATATATTAGCAATGAAAGCCATTCACGAGTATATTTTGCATTAAAAAATAGATTAATTTAAAAAGCTTTCGTTTAATTTCGTGAATTTCATGTTATATTTATTTTTTAACATTGACTTCATATTATAAAAAATTGTAAATGAATTTTGTTATTAATTGTACTCTCCGAATAATAGCTATATTCAGTGGTCTACAGTATTGTCGCGTTTTCATGCTAGTGAGATGACAACACCATTTTGAAGTTTTGTAACAGTTTATAATTTTTTGCTCTCTAACTGTTTCTGAATCCTAATAAATTTTGAACATAATTAAATACATCATTTTTGCTGTATATGAAAAAAAATGGAGTTTCTAGTTGCGTTTTTTCAAGGTTTAAATAGGGTTTGAAGTGGAATTTTATGAATTCTCCATAAGAAAACGTGTTAAAATGTGCAAAATTTAAGTTGCTATAAATATTAAGGATGTTCTGGAGTTATTTTTAATTGAAATAAAGCTTTTTAAATTAATCTGTTTCTTAAATGCAAAATATACTCGTGATAGGCTTTCATTGCCAATATATTGATGGATTTCGAATTTGTTGTATTTTTATCTCCCATTGTACCTCCAGAACATCCTTAAACGGTGTAGTGAATCTAACTCAAACTTTGGTAATCGCATTAATTTAGTGAGAATTATATCTCGTAAAATTTTCAAAAATGTTTTGCGTTTTTATATAGCTCCAGAACATCCTTTGTTTGCATAAGGCACGCACACGATCATGCTCTGTCTCGTCGATTCGAAAGTGTGGCCTGTGTAATAAACTAATCTCTATACGTATAATTCCACACAATCAAATTTTGCAAAAAAATCAACAGTTTATAGCTCAATAACTATTTGTTTGCGACATATGGCTCATTTCAAACTTTTTCTCTTCTCGATGAGTAGAAGGCGTTGATGGAAAAAAATCTTTAACAACAATTTTCTTTGTTATAAACAATTTTGCGGCAAGTTTCTCTTACTAGTGTCCACCGATCCAGAGATGTAGATTCACCCTTAGGACGGACGACCATTACTTTCTTTACATCCTGTACGAATACCGTTTGTACATAATAAATTGAATGATATCGGCGCTAGGTTCGATCATTATTAGAAAAAAAACAAATGTGCAATTATTTAAACATGTTTCTAACGTTTCGATCCCTATGTGGATCTTTCTCAAAGAGACACTTTTGCGTCTGAAAAATATGAAAGAAAACAAAAAAAAAGAAAAAATCATTTTTAGTATGAAAACAATTATCACACAGAAAAATCAAAAATTAAATTTTATATACATACTTGTTGTGTGAAGTGCCGATATCATTCAATTTATTATATTACTAATTTTCGATCGAGAAGAATTTATCGTTTATCGTTTGTACAGGTATCTTTTAATTCTTAGGATTTCGACTTGACTTTTATAGACTATGCAACCATAGTCGACGATATCTTTGTCCATTTTGGCCCCCCTCGTGTCCATATTCTGAAGTAAACTTCGGAAAATATTGATCCCCTTATCGACGGTAATACTAACCCCAAAAGCGTCCAATGAAAATTGGTAATCTAATCGCTGAATGGATTAATTGCATGTATACGATATTCCATTTATTTCATTACTCTATTCAGTTTATTATTATGTATATTATTCTATTCGTTTCATAATCTGATTCAACCATCATAAACTACGTCAATTAATTTAAATTTTTCATGTAATTCTGAAAATCTCATTATCCTGAACGCATCTGTTTATATTTTATTAAGCCAAACAAGTTGAATCATTTTGAAGTTCCTCCGCAGTAATTGTGCTAATCAACGCATTAGCATATACGATACATCTTGGGAGATATGTTCGTTTAAATATTCAATTAACAGCTATAATAAAAAGCGTGGTAAAAGAAGAGCGTGCTTGTTTTGGCTCCTTTTTTATCTCGGATCTTGTGTCCATATAACGACCGCGAAAATAAGCGATGTCTGGGATTTAAATGTCGTGTAGCATGTAACCCTGTTCATTTCACGCGCCACACCTCTGACTGAGCAATTACATAATATATAAAACCCATAAGTGTTTAATTCCTTCTTTTCTCGTAATTCCTTTATTACCCACCGTAAACGACAATAAAGATAACACTTCGAGCAGAGCACGCTAGAACCGAAGCAGCTAATTACTTTTTATTATTCATCAGCTGCACAGATTGCAAGATTACATTTTGGTTTTCCAGTTACACGGATATTCATTTCGCTTTTCAGTTTTAAACGAACATACTTTATACTAATTTTACGTTCTCTTTGTCAGTCTCAAGAGACTAACACTGATTGTATTTAATTGTAATTTTATAATAATTGTATTTAATTGTAATTTTAAAATTTATAATTGTATTTAATTGAAATTTTAAAATTTATAATTGTATTTAATTGTAATTTTAAAATTTATAATTGCATTTAATTGTAATTTTAAAATTTATAATTGTATTTAATTGAAATTTTAAAATTTATAATTGTATTTAATTGTAATTTTAAAATTTATAATTGTATTTAATTGTAATTTTAAAATTTATAATTGCATTTAATTGTAATTTTAAAATTTATAATTGTATTTAATTGAAATTTTAAAATTTATAATTGTATTTAATTGTAATTTTAAAATTTATAATTGTATTTAATTGTAATTTTAAAATTTGTGATTATATTTAATTGTAATTTTAAAATTTATAATTACAATTTTCAAAAGTTACGTTAATTTTAGATGCATTCATGAGGAATGATTTAACAATTTTATCTGTTCATAAGTGGGACACCTCATTAGTAGAAATAAAATTTGGACAGTTACAGTAGAGACCATTGACATAGCTACAAAGATAATGCTGTAGTGAGTATCCGTACTTTTTCGTAAATATCTAGAAAACTAAAGCAACATACTCTTATTATTATTAAAGCAACATATTGGCACACTCTTAAAAAGGCGATAACTTTTTAAATATCGTATTATACGATTTGAATTTTTTTGGGAAGCTAGAGCAATTACTTTGCCACAGTATGCGAAAAAATTTTTTTCAAAAATTGCAATTCCATCGGAATTGTAGAAAAAATACTAAAAGTTGATTTTTCAATTATTTTATGTGGGCCTATATTGAAAATTTAAAAAATACGTTTTGTAGATCTGTGTCAGTTATATGCACTGGTAAAGTTTCATCGAAATCGGTTGATGCGAAAAAAACGACAGGCATCGAAAGATGTAAGAATCTGCATTTATAGGTCGGAAATCGTGAAAATTACAATTTTTAACATATTTAAACGTTTAATGCTCATTGCAACGTCGACCGATTTTAACGAAATTTTCAGAATATGTTTAATTAACACAGGTCTAGAAAACGCAGTTAAAAAATTTTCAATATTGATTTCGCTGAAACTTTACCAGTGCATATAATTGACACAGATCTACAAAACGCATTTTTAAAATTTTCAATATTGACCCACATAAAAAAGTTGTAAAATGCAACTTTTAGTATTTCTGCTAGAATTCCGATGAATTGCAATTTTTGACAAAATTTTTTTCCGCATCCTGTGACAAACTAATTGCTCTAGCTTCCCAAAAAAAATTCAAATCGTATAATACGATATTTAAAAAGTTATCGCCTTTTTAAGTGTGTGCCAGTATTTTTTTTGCCCACTGTATTTCAATAACATACTTCAAGGCCAGTGAAATCGGCGAGGTCGCACCTATTTTAAATATTTACCGAATCCGCACTCCAGACAGAGATTTGTGAAAAATACTTGATTGAACGATTGATCATTTGAACGAACAATCTTAATGCGTACTCGAAAGCGTTTGTCACTCGCATGTTTTACATAAGATATCGCCAAATTGTAAGGAGGAATGCTCGTTTAGCAATACCATTATTTGCCACGTTTTCAAGCGTGTCTTATCTGCACACGGTTCAATAGCTGGCATGTAGACATTAGTGCGCGAGGTGATAACGACTCCGTGAGAATGACTGACAACAACCCCTTTTAATATTTACATTACTTTCCAAGAATATTTGATCGTCAGACTGCGATCTTTATACATACATGCATATTTATAGCTCAGGAATCCAATAAAGTACAAACAAGATTAAATTCAACTTGATTGCTTAAGGCTGCTTCCTCGAATTTCTTCTGCAAATCTGAACATTTCTAGAAACATCTGCATTCTGGCAAGTCATATAGATACGATTGATAGAACTTTTTTTTTATCGAGCCACTGAAACCTATTGTAGGTTTATTTAGGCTTCAACAAAGGTGCACTAGTTTCACAGTTTGAGTACATTTACAATATGACTAACCACTAGAGAGCAGACCACAATCGTTTAAAAACTGAAAGATAAATTCACAGGCTTCGACATTTGGTTCTGCAAAAGAAGATCCGCTTTTAGCGGTAAGGAAAACTTCATTTTACGTAAATTATTTACAAGTTTAATTCTTTGGGATTCATATAAACACAGCACTGCCATAGTACATGATCCAAATCCTCAGAGGCTGAGTTACACTTACAACTGGGATCATGGATAATATTTACACGACGAAGAGAGGCAGATTGATAGAACTATCAGTTTATCAGTTTTCTAAAATTCTTTTAATTCCGTTCCTGCTTCAGATTTCGTCTACTTATGTGTGTCATAAATGAATCAAATTCGCAATCTAGTCATTATCTGTTTTCCTATTATCTAGCCATTACGGACAATCCCGACTAGAAATTTAGTTAGGCAGGCCGTTAGGTCCACATTAGGCTAGCCTAATTTCGCGTTAGGCCCTAGTGGGGCAGCCCCATTGGGCAGGCACACAGTGGTCCCAAATCCCGAAAACGCGGACAAAACCTCTAAACGTATCAAAAAATTATTCGATTTGCTTAAAAATTGGTATTAAGGGGTTTTGGGGGTCGCTGATCACGAATCTGAACTTAAAAATTTTAAAAACAAAATGGCCGTTCCAATATGGTGGCCAAAAATTATTCGTTCTCCTCAAAAATTGTTTATCGGGATTTTAGGTGAAGCTGATTACGAATGTGAATTTAATATATATAAAAAAAACATGAGGGTCCGTTTGAATTTTAATAAGAATAGACATAGTTATTATAAATCAAATTAATTAAAAAAAAGATAACTCGGTTTTTTATATACATACAATCGTTTAATTGAATATAAATTACATTTTGAATATCTATTCAGAATCGTCATCTGATTCCGTCTCTTCTATTCTTTTACCTATTTCCGGTGGTTGTAGCAATGCAGTTGCTTCTGGTAATAAGCTGCGTAATTTTTTGTTTTTTAATTTTCTTAAACTCGATATATACGGGTCGGAATTTAAAAGGAGTCGATGAATTACATCCTCCATCGTTTTAAGACGAGAACTTGTTCGTGATAAATTTGCTCTAAAATTTTTAATACATTTATTGAGAGACTCCTGAGCGTTCTCAGACATTTGTCCAATAGGAGAAAAAAAAATACGTTCTAAGCATAATCCTTTAAAAACTATTAATTTTACAGAGAAATTTAGTGTATATCTCTCACAGTTTGAGAAGAAATGCAACGAAAGCTCACAAAATACCTACTCTCCATTACAAAAAACAGTGTTATAAAAAAAGGGGCAGAGACGGGCAGCTAATTTTTGATGGAATTGCAAGGTAATAGTATAAACTAGAAACTCCAACAAGTTTTAGCGCGGGATCTTGCAGGACTTTTTACTTTTTCCCTAATCTTTAAAATTTATGCCTTCACTTTTACCCTTTCTTTTGTATACATAGATTTCAGTTAATAATAAACATTTGGCACTAAAAACTATGCGACTTACCTCCACAAACAGCATCCATAATGCACACTTAAAATCGATACGATCCAATACAATTTACACACTGTACACGTAAAACTTGCACTGAGACTTGGAAGAGTATGAAGGCACTGTCTGTTGTAACCGAAGTTCGGACTGCGACTGTTGGTCAGGTAAAAAAATGCGACCTTTTTGCCGTTTGCCCCCAAGTAGTATCACTCTTAGAGTAACCAATCCCATAATTAAAACTTACCTAGCTGAAAGTTCATTTTTTAGGTTTTGTCCGGGTTTTCGGGCTTTGGGACCACTGTGAGGCATGCGGAATGTAACGCAGTATTTGATCACTGCCTAATTGGGAAAGTCGTATGAGGCCCGCTTTGGGCAACCCGTGTTAGGGCCACATTAGGTTTTCCTAATGACTATCCAATGCGACAAACCGCATTAGGAAACATTAGGATAGCCTTATTAGACCCTCATTAGGAGACATAAAGGGAAATCTCAAGGATAGAATTTTTAATTACTGCTGGAAAAAATTTAAATGGAATTAACTCCGTTATTAATGCATTTATATATACGAAAAAATATCAAAGGAGAAAGATATATACTGTAGCATCTTCTTCAATAAAGATAATTTTTGAAAACATCTCAAGATCTAATAATTTTTTGCCATGGTACCCTAATAATTTTTTACGTAGTGTGAACACAGGAATCGGATAATGCAACAAAAAATATGTTTAAGAAATATATTTAAATTATTTAAAGAAATGATGCAATTTTTAATTGCACATGCACAGTTCCATCTAAAAAAAATCTAAGGACCTACGAATGTACCGCTCTTTTTGAACCATTCATCTTTCTAAATTGATGTTTTTTTTCGTAAATGCATTAATACCGGAATTATGGCCTGAAACAATTTGCATGAAACACCCTGCTGTAAGTTCTAATGTTTTGTAACAGTAAATAACATAATGTGATATATCGTTGAATTCGTCTCGGAAAATGTTATCGTGGTATGACAAAAAAAATATATGGTTCCATTTAAAAAAGGTATATTGTTTTTGAAATACCCCCTCCACACTATCATAGTCCCGAAAAAAATGACATCATATGATTGTTCCCTCCATGTCGAACAATTTTTGTAAATAAATTTATTATGTAACTTCAGTGCGTCACGATCGAGATATTTCCGTTCAAAGATAAACGAAATACCCTATACAGTAATTTCTCAATCGTAGTCCTCGGTCGCCTCTGCAATCGTAGTCCAGTGCCTACCCATTCCACCGCCTGTCAACGCTGCGCCGAGCAGCAGGACGGCGATGTTTGATGTCGGCTCGGGTATATCGGTGTGAACACCACTACATTGACTCGAGTGAATCGAATTTTCAAACTACTTAATTTTCATTATTTTTTATGAGATTTTACTGGCTTATTCCTGGCATTTTTCTGATTAAAATCATACCAAACACGATATAATTTGGTCAATATTTAGTGTTTTAATCGACGATGAAAGTTTTACTTACAAGAAGGACAGCGTGTTTGATCTATGCCGGCGACGGCGACTCTTCGCGTCTCTTTGCGTCTCTTTCTTTCCAATACGCTCTTCTTCGTTGCGTTCGAAACTTTCATCGTCGATAAAACCACTAAATATTGTCCAAATTATATCGTGTTTGGTAGGATTTTAATCAGAGAAATGCCACGAATATGTTGGCGAAAGTTCCATAATGATATCATCGAAAATAAAGAAGCTAAGGTCTTGGTGTTTTATTGTGATGACGCACGGGCCTTTAAACTGTGCCGGCGACGGGGACACGCTTCGGCCACGCGATCCTATTTCATTCTGTCCTTCTCTACGTTCGGCTTGTCGTTTGAAGTCTCAGCGCGGTAGGGTAGACGCAGTCATAAATCAAAAAATAGCCACCCTACTTGATCGTAGTCCGTTCATAACACGGGTGTTGGGACTACGATTGAGAAATTACTGTATATGCTATGGCACCTGTTAGGAATGCCTAACTTAGGCGTACACCACTCTTTCCGCATTAGGCCCATGTATGGCAACTGTTAGGAATGCCCTACCTAGGCGTGCACTCGGCAATCCCCATTTGGACCACGTATGGCACCTGTTAGGAATGCCTAACTTAGGCGTACACCACTCTTTCCGCGTTAGGCCCATGTATGACAACTGTTAGGAATGCCCAACTTGGGCGTACCCCAATGCTTTCCGCATTAGGCCCACACTCGTCGTTAGGCATGCCTAACTAAATTTCTAGTCGGGATATAATAGTACAATGCATACATCAACTTTCTTTTATTTCTGAAAGATATGAATAACAAAGAAGTAATAATTGTAGCTGTAAAGTAAATCATAATGCACGGAGTGGTCAAAACGAGTGGTTGCAATACAAAACAATATAAAAATTAGAATTTTCAAATGTCGTTGCATTTATCCAAAATATCAATTTAACATTATAAGCATTGTTTCACATTATTAGAGAACTATCTGTCAGTGTTCAGTGTTTCTCGCAATAACCAAGATCTTTTTTAATATCGACAAACTATCTCTGTTCCTGTTGCAACAAATTTTCGTATGTGCATTCAAACTGAAACTTTTCTTTGTCCCCTAGTAGCACAAAACATTGTATACACATTCATATAATATTAAAAAGAGATTCAATCTTTTTTTAATATTCAAATATTCATACAATATTTATTTTATATTAAGTAACGAATATTATTTTATAAATATGGAGGAAATGTCTATTTCATGTTACGAGAAAAATATCTTTTTCTAAATATTAAATGAATCTATATTTCATGTTAGAAATAGAATATTCTTTTCTAATACACATATAATATTTATTTCATATTATGAAAAAAATATTTCTTCTCATTATAAAACGAATCTCTATTTAATATTAAAATTAGAATAGTTTTTCCTAATATACAAATAATATTTCTATTTCATACCATGAAAAAAATATTTTTTCTCATAAAATAAATCTTTATGTAATATTAGAAATAGAAATTTTTAAGTATCTTGAAAACAAGATAATTTAATAATTTTTTGCTATGGGAATCATTTTTTACACAGAATAAACAGTGAAATCGATTAGTACAACAAAAAATACGCATTTCTACTTAAAGAAATGATGCAATTGTTAATTGCACATGCACAGTTGCACAAAAAAAATCTATGGGCCTACGAATGTAGCATTCCCCGAACCATTAATCTTTCTAACTGAATAAAAAAATTCTGTATTTTCAATAAACCCCTTTCGAAGACGAAGATAAATATTCCCTCGAGCAGTGCACAGAAAGCAGTGTTATTGTATTATAGTTTCTAATTTTTGTTATAACTTTTTCTTAAATTTGAAGATTTAATTGAACGTCATCTAAATATGAGTTTCACGTTTTTTAAATATGTAATTTATATTCTCTGAATATTTCGCTTATATTTTCTGAACATTGAATTTACGTTTCTTGTATATGTATAGAATATTCAGATCTAACATTTTTCTCATATGAAAAAGTGCGGCTTAAAAAATATTTTTTCAATGTTTGAAAAAAACATTTACCCAATATTTTTGTGCTACTAGGGGATCCATTCATTTATAACCTCCGGCATTTTGTCTACAAAAGTTCCACGGTTCAGTAAACAGAACCCTAACGGGTGTGTATATATTTTTTTATTTAAAATGAAAGTACGATAACTTTCTCGGTCTCCGATTAAATTGTTGGCAAGCGGAAAAAGCTGATGTCGCAGAGAGAGAATGAGAGGCGCGTTTTCCTTTATCATCCGTAGGCATTTGCAACGACAAAAGAGGCACGGAGAGCGGCCGGGTTCCAAAGTCTAAACGATCGCCTTATGTACAAGAGAACGTAGAAGATACGATAGCCTGGCTTGGAAAAACGATTCGCACGATCGTACGACCGACCCTCCGCATCAGTTGGGTCGGTGTCGTTAAATCACGATGATTACGGCATTGGGCTTTATTACTCGGAAGTAGGCAGTTCTCGTTTCAGGGACTTTCGTGCATAGGTAGAACGAGACCGGACGAAACTGTAATCTCTTGTGGTTCTAGGGTTGGACACCGTGCGCTCGTCCGTTGGATTCTTTTTAACTCGTTAATCAGCTGTCAACATTCCACGAGACCGTGTATCAAACAGTTTAACCCTTCGCGTCCGCTTCTATCTTTTACGACTCTCTCTTTCTCTCTCTCTCTCTCTCTCTCTTTCAACTCGTAACAGTTGTTGTAATCATTCTATTCCGTTTCTTTTTACCCTTTAAAAGATTCAATTCGATCCTGTCAATTTTCAATTGTTTTCAAGATAATGGCTTAACCCGTGCCTCGCTTCGCAACGTACTAACTGGAATCAGGATTGTAGAAAAAATGAGATCATAATAAATTGTTACGCTTTTCTATAGTTTATCGAATGTTTAAGAGTGTCACATACGGCGACATCTATCGAGGAATTTCTATCATCTAAATATCACTTCAGAAACGTACGAGTTTGCAAGATTTTAAAGAATCGAAGATGCCTCATAAAAGTTAGCCCCCCACTTGGTGAATTAAACAATTTCAACAGTTGTGCTGGATTGTGCTATGTTTGTGCTATATTGTGCTCGAATATTATAACTATAACATGAAAAATAAGATGAAAAATTGAGAAAAACGATTTTTTGAGTAGCCCCACTTTTCAATTTTTTCAATGTTCTCAACTGTGCTAGGTTGTACTAAAGTATTGCTTTAAAAATGTTATAAATGAAGAAGTTACAGTGAAAAAACGTTTTCAACATACAATTAATGTTTAAGTAAGAAACAATTATCCAAACAGCATATAATTATATATATATGAGTTGTGTTGACTTGTGCTAGGCTAGCACATCTCAGATATATGATTATATGCTGTTTGGATAACTGTTTCCTACGTAAATGTTAATTAGATGTTGAAAACGTTTTTCTACTGTAACTTCTTTAATTATAACTTTATTTAAAGCAATACTTTAGCACAATCTTAGCACAACCTAGCACAATTGAGAAAATTTAAAAAAAATGAAAAGTGGGGGCTATTCAAAAAATCGTTTTTCTCAATTTTTCATCTTATTTTTCATATTATAGTTATAATATTACACAATATAGCACAAACATAGCTCAATTCATCACAACTGTTGAAATTGTTTATTCACTAAGTGGGGGGCCAACTTACATGAGGCTGAAAATTGCAATTTTTCACTACTTTCAGCCTACAACTGAAATAATTGTGCTACGTTGTGCTAGGTTGTGCTTGGATTGTGCTAAAGTATTACTTTTAAAAAGTTATAAATAAAGAAGTTACATTGAAAAACGTTTTCAACATCTAATTAACATTTAAGTAAGAAACAGTTATCCAAACAGCATGTAATTATATTATACTATTTCATTTTTCAACTTTCTAGTCATCCGCCAAGTTTAAAATCTTGTGCTAGGCCAGCACAACTCAGATATATGATTATATGCTTTTTGGATAACTGTTTTTTACTTAAATGTTAATTAGATGTTGAAAACGCTTTTTCACTGCAACTTCTTTATTTATAACTTTTTTAAAACAATACTTTAGCACAACCTAGCACAATTGAGAAAATTGTAGCCAAACAGGTTAAAAATCGTGAAAAATTGCAATTTTCAGCCTCATATAAGTTGACCACCCACTTGGTGAATTAAACAAGTTCAACAGTTGTGCTGAATTGTGCTATGTTTGTGTTATATTGTGCTCGAATATTATGACTATAATATGAAAAATTGAGAAAAACGATTTCCTGAGTAGCCCCCCACTTTTCATTTTTTCAATTTTCTCAATTGTGCTGAGTTGTGCTAAGATTATGCTAAAGTATTACTTTAAAAAAATAATAAATAAAGAAGTTATAGCCAATAATCGTGTTGGACATCTAATTAACGTTTAAGTCAGTAACAATTATCCAAACAGCATATAATCATATATCTGTGTTGTGCTAGCCCAGCACAAGTCAGCACAAGTCAGCACAACTTTCGAAATCCTCAGCACAACGATATAAAGGGCACTTTACTCTTGTACGCGGCCCTTCGCGCTAGATACTATTTCTTTTTTCGACTTTCTAGTCATCCGCCAAGTATAAAATCGCATATCCGAGTTGTGTTGACTTGTGCTAGGCTAGCACATCTCAGATATATGATTATATACTGTTTGGATAACTGTTTCTTACTTAAATGTTAATTAGATGTTGAAAATGTTTTTTCACTGCAACTTCTTTATTTATAACTTTTTTAAAGTAATACTTTAGCACAACCTAGTACAACTTAGCACAATTGACAAAATTCAAAAATGGAAGGGAGGCTACTCAAAAATTAGTTTTTCTCAATTTTTCATCGTATTTTTCATATTATAGTTGTAATATTCGAGCACAATTCAGCACAACTGTTGAAATTGTTTAATTCAACAAGTGGGGGGCTAACTTCTACGAGATCGAGAAGATTCCTTGATTATATTATTGAAAGTATTGTGCGCTTGTTGCATCGCAAATGTGCCATTTTTTTATATTTGTCGAACGAGATTCATAAAACGTACAACTGAACCTGCCATTTTTCGAAAATATTTGTATAGGCGATGTTTTCAGATGTACGTCTAATTAAACATTAGGTCAGGCCACTAGGAATGGATTTATCACTGCACAGTTTTGATAAACTCGTACGCTTTTAGAGTTCTGACTCTCATTGTCAGCTTAATAGTGACTGACGTGTCATAAAGCTCCAGATGCGACTTCCTTATCTGAGCGGCTCTCTAATACTATTACGCACTGTTAGGACACAACAATAACGTTATGTTTATTAAAAGGTAACATAACAGTGCTAGTTTGCAACGTGTAGTGCCGCGGAACAGAAATTTTGTTATTCGAAATTTTTCTTAGAGCTTGTCCAAAATCAAATAAATTTTTTCCTGCAATTAAATTGAAAGCTTAGAAATGGTGCACTGTAATCAATCGTATCAATAGACTATACATTTTTATACAAAATTAGAATTGTCCAAGTTAATGATATTACACATGATAACAATATCATTACATTCTCTACTAGGTCTTTATAGTTTTATATCTGTTCAATTTTTTCATAAATGTATAATCTCCGGAGTATAGTAATCGATACAGGGTGTCCCAAAAATGTACTTTCTTGAAAGGAGTAATTCCATGAATAAAATTTAAGTATGCTTTTTTGCAAATGCAAAAAATGTTTTTTTGCCGGGTAGTTGGATTCAAATTAAACGTGTTAGCAAACGAGGTTTCAATTGCAACCTCTATATTCCATATCGAAATAAACGTGGAATTATGCAGCAGCGAGTTATGTAGAGCCAAGCGGAATCATTGATTTTTCTATAATTAAACGTTGCAGTTTGATATTCCAGTATGATGAATCCTCGAAATAATCTCATACATTGTAAAACAAGTTGAACACACCGAGTGATTGCAAACAAGTTTAAATAAAACGCCGATCTATTTTTGTCTGTGTTATTCTTTCACGGTTAAGTATCCGGAGCCTCGGTCGTAACAGGTTACGAGCCATAACGATTGATCATAAATCTGTTATGATACGATTTATACGCGATAGCGAGCAATCTAATGATGGATGACCACATACCTATCGCACGCTTTTAATCGTATCGCACAAATCTTATGTTTAAAACGCTAATATGTGTGACAAATTAGATGAGATCTGTGTGAAACACTGAAATGTAACAATGCACGTAAAAAGATTTGCAATAGAAATAAATGTAAGTAAATATCGTTGATAACGCGTTGATCTACATATCATCTTAAAGCTTATTCACTGCTGAATCTGTCTTAAATTCAGGGCCGGCGCAAGGCAGGTTCAGCGCGTTCCTCAATGAGGTACCCTGTGGACAAAAATCTAAAAATTCATTGTCTAATATCCACAGGATTCTATGTTGAAACTATGTTTTAACATCTAAATTATCATGTTTATCAATAGAAAATTCAAATAATTCAATAGGGGATTAGCTGCAAACGTTTTTCTTCTCAAGAAAATGCTATATAAACCAACAAAAACATTCTGTAAACAGGAGCCAAGTTCTCTATGGCCGTAAAAAGTTGTGAGATCAAACAAAATACGGCCAAGTTCGTTAGCTTCGAAATACCTGTTGCAATACTGAAAAAAGCGTTTGCAAAAATTAGTTTAAAAGAACGCTATTTAATTTTTAAAGAGTTACATGGAGGGTTAAATTATTCAACTTGGCCGTTACTTTTTAAACCAATGGCCATAAAAGGTGTTTGGTAGCGACCAAGTTTGCGAAGTAATGTTTAATAATAATAAAATTAAACGCAGGTGACTTTAGATAGCAAAAAATGTAAGATTTTAGTGTTGAATATTGCATGCGAGGTAATTCTTTAGTACTAAAATGTAATAGAATGTAATAGAATTAAAACTATGGAAGATATTTTTAATCGATTACTAGTTTCATCTGATCCATACATAAGTAGTATGAAGATGTCATGTACAAAACAGAGGAAACAATATCCCCCCGAAGTCACACAATTTTTTTAAAGAACCTAACATAAATGAAGATATGTCCGAAGCATTTTATTATAATATATAACAATATTGTACCTTACATTCGCGAAAATTAGTTTTGTCTACGATTTAGGGCAAATTCGCCATTTCGGAATTCATAAGGTCGCAATAGGTCACAGAGAAATGAAACGTACACTTGTTCAATAACCTTAACAGCTTCTGTTCCAAAAAAATGATTGCTCGATCGCCATTGATAAGCAACTTTTTCGTTAATGAAATGTACCAGACGTGTAGATTTCTATTTTTCATCTACCAGAGCTTTAAAAAATTAAATAAAGCAATAAAATCAGAATATTATAGTAAATTAGGACATGCCCAATAATAGCAAGGAGGATAACCCAGCGTTACTGCGCTATAATAAGTCGCAGAGGTAATTTCAATTATGGTTGAAAATGCCGGTCTTCTAGAACTACTAACTTTGAACTTACGGGGGTACGGTACCCATGTATCCATCATAGTGTATACATCAGTGTAACCAACCTCCACGCTGAAAAACAGTTTGGCAACTGTGATGAACATACATTTGTATCAATCTAACGCTAATTAAACTTTCGCTATCATTACAAGTTTTTTTCTTTTTTCAATATCTTTATTGCTATTAATGGATCCGAGTGGCTTCAAGCCCTTTATATTTTTGTTGTTACGAATCTCCACTGACAGTTCTCCTGACTAGGCGCCATCTGGTCTAACTAGCTGAACTAAAATTGGCTCTGGACTTGCTCTAGACTCTGTCTGTATGAACGAAATATGTATGGGAAGTTGAATGCAATCACGGGAAGCCATTGTTTGTAGTTATACAAGCATGTTACGAGCTGTGTGAGGGCTCATTGTAAAGAGGAAGGTTCATCGCAGGTCGCTCTGGTCATGATTTAAGTCAGAAAAATTGTTTTGTATTAGAAAAATACATAGGAACCTCAGGGTAGTCATCTCGATTTTTTCTCCTACTTTGGACGCTCATATTATTAAATATAAACATAATCTAACAAAATCATGAGCAGAGCGACCTGCGATCAACCTTCCTCTTTACAATGAGCCCTCGCACAGCTCGTAACATGCTATAACTACAAACAATGGTTTCCCGCAAACACTGTTTTTACTTGTTTTCTAGTAATATTCTAGTAAGATCCATGGGTACCGTACCCCCTTACGTATCTCCGACATAAGTACGTATTAAATATTGGCTGTAACAAAAAAACGTGCTCTGGAACCTTATAAACAGAGTAGTAGTACATACATAGATTTTTAAACAACGGAAAAAAATTTTGGACTTTTGACCACGATTTATGTTTTTACCACGATTTATCTGTTAAATAAGATAAAATATCTATTAGATATTGCCAAAAATGTAGATCGTGCGCGAATAGTGCATAAAAAATCATTGAGGGACATCAAACACGTGAGGTTCGCTTGTTAAATGGCAAAAATGGAGTGGCTCACAATATCCCGAGAAAAGTGGCTCATAATTCCCCGAACCTTTATTTTTACAACTTGGTCTCAAACAAGAAACAAACCTCACATAATTCAAATATCTTTATTTATTTCCAAAGCTAGAAGTAGAAAGAGTGTTACAAACGAATTTACCTGTTCAGAAAAACAGAAAACGACAATGTAGAGGCACAAAAACGAAATGAAAGTTATACATTGCGAATAGCGAATTTGTATGGGCTAACAGAACAAGGTAATGCTTCGGGTGCGTACTTCAACCGATTGTCGAAATATCATCTTATTATATGACAAGTCAAAAACAGTTGTTCGCAGCTGTCATTACTCGCTCCTATTAAAAATATGACGCTGGCTCACGATTCCCCGTGGCTCACAATTCCCCGAAGTCCCCTATATAATAAAGATTATTTTTCGCGATCGCACATTCTTGTTAGACAAATAGAAATTGATGTTATGGGCGACCAGGTTCGATCATGATTCTACAAACATAATTTGAATGATACTACAAACGTTGATTCGGGTTTGAATCTATTTAGCCTAATAGTAGTTAGCCCCACACTTGTTGAATTAAACGAATATTATAATATTATCGAATATTATAATTATAATATGAAAAATAAGATGAAAATTTGAGAAAAACGATTTTTTGACTAGCCCCCCACTTTACACTTTTTTCAATTTTCTCAATTGTGCTAAGTTGTGCTAAGTTGTGCTAAGATCGTGCTAAAGTATTACTTTAAAAAAGTTATAAATAAAGAAGTTACAGCCAAAAAACGTTTTTGACAACTAATTAACATTTATGTAAGAAACAGTTATCCAAACAGCATATAATCATATATCTGAGTTGTGCTAGGCTAGCACAATTTAAAAACTTAGCACAACTTAGCATAACTTAGCACAATTGAGAAAATTGAAAAAAGTGCAAAGTGGGGGGCTAGTCAAAAAATCGTTTTTCTCAAATTTTCATCTTACTTTTCATATTATAATTATAATATTCGAGCACAATATAGCACAAACATAGCACAATTCAGCACAATTGTTGAAATTGTTTAATTCAACAAGTGGGGGGCTAACTTCTATTAGGCATCTATTTATTGGTCTTAAAAATTTTTGACCACACGTTTGAGCTATTCCGAATGTTTGGAATAGATGGAAAGGAAAAAAGGAAGGTGGTGTTTCCCCTATATGTATAATGTGTAACAGCATCGGTAAACAAATAATTCCTCGTAAAACTGAAGTGTAGGATTTGAATGTGTATTCAGGCCCCGCAAAAGGTCAACCGGCCCTGCGTGAAATAATTAATGATATTGTTTAACTGCGCAGTAGACATGAAGAGCTATTTTCTAGCGGAGTTGTCTGGTGGTTGCTAGTTGTGTAGTCGATGGTAACGATACAGTGAGGTAGTAAACTCGGCGGGTCCATGAATAGAGGTTCTACTAAGTAATTGACACGGCGCGGCGTCTAGTACCGTACAATCTCTTTCTAAGTAAGTATTCTTTTATAGAGCTGTCGGATAAGGTATGTGGAACTGACATCGTTTGTTATACTAGCAATTCCTGCAATTGTTGGATTTCCACAAAACGATTACAAGCCTCGAGGACACCTGCAGGGTCTGTGAACGGTGTATATTTGATTATAACCTCCCACGATTGCTCCGTCATCGCACTATTGCTGTCGAGAGTCAGAATTATTAATGACATCCAGCTTCAACCCTTCACACTTTGTTCTGTTACGAATATTTCATTGTCTCCCGTCATCGTCCCTACACGCGTTCCATTTCTTGAAAGCCTGAGCCGTAGAAATCGTAAAAGTCGATATTTATCGAAGAGAAAGAATTCGTCCAAGTGGTATTGAGTGAAGCGAAGGTTGCAGAAGGTCAGAAATGAAAGAAATATTTCATGGCAGTGTATTTACAAGCGTTCCTTGACGGGGCTGCACTAGATGCTCGGTATGATTTCCTAGAAACAAGAATAACGCGACGGTGTTCTGCGATATCTCCAACATTAACCGAAGTCTCAAGTATAGTCCTGTCAAGAAACACTTGTGAGTATACTGGTATGAAATATTTCTTTCATTACTGACCTTAGATGATCTTGATGGTCATTATACATGCACGGCACTTTGATGAATTCACGATAGCATTCTTCTATTAAAAAAAATTAAAGTTTGTAAAACATTTTGATACTCACAATTTAGGAAAAAAAAGCTGATGGAAAATTATTTTAATAATAGCCTCCTAACTCAGTGGTTCGTAACCTTTTTTAAGTCGGGGAACGCTTTTATTTATACGAAAAATTTGCGGAACACCAAAATCAATGATTCAAAAAACAAACAGAAAGCTAGCGGAACACTGTCCAACACGAAAAATATTTGCATACAACTGGTGGGTGGATTTGTTAGAGTTTTTTGCGCTGATTCCAAATCTGCACTTAATTTTTCTTCTACACGCACAGTTTTTGAGAAACTTGATTTTGAAGAAAAACGTATTTTTCAACTTGTGTAAACACGTTTAAACAATCATAATGTATTAATAATGGATATCATTGGATTCGGGATAGCTACAGAATCTTTTGCTGCAAAGAACAATTCAATATCTATTATAATAACATTACAATATTTGTTTAAAATTGAAAAATTGTTTATTTTCAAAGTCATGTTTCTGAAAAATTGTGAGTGTAGGGGAACCTTTAACGACAGATTCGGAATCAGCGCGAAAGAACTCTATGAGATCCACCCAACAGTTATTTGGAAACATGAAAAAAGTTGTAATTTGTTGGACTGTGCTATTGGATCTAAAAATTGTTAAGGTTTAAAGTCCGTGATACAGAACGAACGTCTTACCAGTGCACCAGCTTGAAATCTCAAAAACACCTTCACGCATATACAAATTCTACAAAGTGTATTTCTATTATTATAAATAACGAAAATATTCACGGTGGACAAAGGCTTGCATAAAGTGAACCATGGTAATATTCACAACTTGGATTTTTTTGAGAAGTTAGAACAATTAATTTACTACATGACGTAAAAAAGGACTTTTGACACAATTGCAATTGGTCGGAATTACAAAGAAAATAATAAAAACTGTTGTTTACAACTTTTGATGTAGGCCAATATTGAAAATTTAAAAACTACATTTTGTAAACTTGTGTCAATTATACGTATACTGAAAATTTCATTAAAATCGGTAGATGCGGAAACAAACAATAGGAATTGCAAAATGCAAAAATCCTTAATTGTAACTGTAATGAAAAATTGTAATTTTCAGCCTCATAGAAGTTAGCACCTCGCTTGGCGAATTAAACAATTTCAACAGTTGTGCTGAATTGTGCTATGTTTGTGCTATATTGTGCTAGAATATTATAACTATAATTTGAAACATGAGATGAAAAATTGAGAAAGACGATTTTTTGAGTAGCCCCCACTTTTCATTTTTTTCAATTTTCTCAATTGTGCTTAGTTGTGCTAGATTGTGCTAAGATTGTGCTAAAGTATTGCTATTAAAAAGTTATAAATAAAGAAGTTACAGTAAAAAAACGTATTCAACATCTAATTAACGTTTAAGTAAGAAACAGTTATCCAAATAGCATATTGTTACATCCTTGTTGGGACGTTTTTAGAGAAATTAAAGAGTTAAAGATTTTAATAGGAGATATAACGCAGTTTTGAACCTACCTGCATTCACCGGCTTCGGTTCGGGTAATTGAGGGTACTTTTATATGAAAATGGCTTTACATAAGGATGTGGAACGAAGAAATCGACGTTGGGTATTTTAATGATTTTAAAGATTGATTTTAAATGTAACAATTGAACAAAATATATTTTATAAATGAACAAATTCAGAATACATAGAATTGTTATTAAATATTACAAATGTTAGTATTTACCGATTGATGATTATCGCTTGCTCTCAAATTGTTTTTTGTCGGTAACGCAAATGATGATGATGATGATGATGATGTGGTGATGACGATGATGATGTCGAGGCTGATGTTATCGTTGAAGTTGAGGATGATGATGTGAATATAAAAATCCAGCGGGTATACACGCTATTTTTAGATCGAACTTTAACTTTTACACTTCAATTTTGAATTTTTTTAAAACACTTTAACTGAACTAACTGAGCTTTAACTGAATTTAATGTACTGTACTGAATTTTTACGATTTGACCGAATCTGAACTATGGATGAACGAGAAGATGAACTTCGGAGATTATGATTGTCGACTGCCTGCTCCTGATGAGGAGGCTCCCTTTATAGATTTTTTAATCCATTGTTCTTCGCTTAATCTTCTTATGGTGGATGCATGCTCATCGATTTCTTTGTAATCATTTCTCTTCTTAATCCATCGTCTATCTCTTGACCGGACGCTTGATATTCGATTCATTTGCACCGGTCTATTGTTCATCAATCTTTTATCAATTTTTATATTCTTCGATAACGAATACATAAATCTCAACGGAAGTTTCTTTTAGTTAATCGCTCGCATATTATGTTTCGAATTATTTCATTTGTTTAAAACAAATTTCACTATGAATTAGTTCGGTAAAGCTTTTAATTAAAAAAAAAGAAATTTTGGTTTTGAAATAGATCGCATGAGTTAACAATCCTATGTAGTTCGCTGCAAAATATATCTTATAAACTTTTCTTAATTCGATCGCTCGCAGTACGGTATAAAATACAATAATTCAATATTCAATATAATATTTGATATAATAATTGGTTACAATTCTCGCACAAAATTAATAAAACAAATAAGAAAAGAAATATATGATTAAGTTTATTAATTATTATTTATGATAGGACCACCGGACGTGACAACATAATCATATATCTGAGTTGTGCTAGCCCAGCACAAGTCAGAACAACTTTCAAAATCCCCAGCACGTATATAAAGGGAAATTTACTCTTGTACGCGTCCCTTCACGCTGAGATACTATTTCATTTTTCGACTTTCTAGTCATCCACCAAGGATAAAATCGCATATCTGAGTTGTGCTGACTTGTGCTAGGCTAGCACATCTCAGATATATGATTATATGCTGATTGTATAAATATTTCTTACTTAAATGTTAATTAGATGTTGAAAAAGTTTTTTCACTGTAACTTCTCCATTTACAACTTTTTAAAAGTAATACTTTAGCAAAATCTTAGCACAGCCTAGCTAAACGTAGCACAATTATTACAGTTATAGGCTGAAAATCGTGAAAAATTGCAATTTTCAGTCTCGTATAAGTTAGCCCCCCAGTTGGTGAATAAACAATTTCAACAGTTGTGCTGAATTGTGCTATGTTTGTGCTATATTGTGCTCGAATATTATAACTATAATATGAAAAATAAGATGAAAAATTGAGAAAAACGATTTTTTGAATAGCCCCCGCTTTTCATTTTTTTCAATTTTCTCAATTGTGCTAGGTTGTGCTGAGATTGTGCTAAAGTATTGCTTTAAAAAAGTTATAATTAAAGAAGTTACAGTAGAAAAACGTTTTCAACATCTAATTAACATTTACGTAAGAAACAGTTATCCAAACAGCATATAATCATATATCTGAGATGTGCTAGCATAGCACAAGTCAACACAACTCATATACAGTAATCTCACTATCTATGACCAGAAGCCAGGGGTTTTAAATGTCATAGATCGTAAAGGGTATGCTATTTTTTTTCTCGGAATCGATCGCGCCGTGACTTCAAAAAACTGCCGAACATAGAGAAGGACAGAACGATACACGGATCGGATGACCGAGCGTGCCGCCGTCGTCGACGCAGTTTAAATGCCCGCGTGTGCTCACAATGTAACGGCATTTAAAAATGCTTTATTCATTCCATGTTTAATTACATATTTTTCTATGGGAGTTTTACTACCTTATTCCTGGCATTTTTCTGATTACAACAATACCAAACACGATATAATTCCAACTTTATTTAGTGGTTTAATCGACGATGAAAGTTTTACTTACAAGGAAGGACAGCGCGTTGGAAAGAAAGAGACGCGAAGAGTCGCCGTCGCCGGCATAGATCAAACACGCTGTCATTCCTTGTAAGTAAAACTTCCATCGTCGATTAAACCACTAAATAAAGTTGGAATTATATCGTGTTTGGTGTTGTTGTAATCAGAAAAATGCCAGGAATAAGATAGTGAAAGTCCTATAACAAAATAATGAAAATTAAGGGCCTTGAAAATTCGATTCATTCGAGTCAATGTGTGGTGCTCACACCGATATACCCGAGCCGAGATCAATCATCGCCGCTCTGCGACGCGGCACGGCGTTGGCCGACAGTGGAATGGGTAACCTCTTGTCATAGATCGTAAAGGCATCCCCGGTCATAGATAGTGAGATTACTGTATATATACATATATGTATATATATATGTGTATATATATATATATATATATATATATATATATATGCTGTTTGGATAACTGTTTCTTACTTAAACGTTAATTAGATGTTGAAAACGTTTTTTTACAGTAACTTCTGTATTTATACCTTTTTAAAAGTAATACTTTAGCACAATTGTAGCACAACGTAGCGCAACGTAGTACAATCATTTCAGTTGTAGGCTGAAAATAGTGAAAAATTGCAATTTTCAGCCTCATATAAGTTAACCCCCACTTGGTGAGTAAACAATTTCAACGGTTGTGCTGAATTGTGCTATGTTTGTGCTATATTGTGTAATATTATAACTATAATATGAAAAGTAAGATGAAAAATTGAGAAAAACGATTTTTTGAGTAGACCCCCACTTTTCATTCTTTCAATTTTCCCAAGTGTGCTAGGTTGTGCTAAGATTGTACTAAAGTATAGACTTGATATAAGTTTTTTGTATAAGACTTGTACTAGGCTAGCACAACTCAGATATATGATTATATGCTGTTTGGATAAATATTTCTTACTGAAATGTTAATTAGATGTTGAAAACGGTTTTTCACTGTAACTTCCTTATTTATAACTTTTTTAAAGCTATACTTTAGCACAACCTTGAAAAAAATGGAAAGGGGGCTACTCAAAAAATCGTCTTTCTCAATTTTTCATCTTTCAACGTTTCTTTACAGTAACTTCTTCAATTATAACTTTTTTAAAGCAATACTTTAGCACAACCTTAGCACAACCTAGCGTAACTTAGCAGAATTGAGAAAATTGAAAAAAATTAAAAGTGAGGGCTATTTAAAAAATAGTTTTTCTCAATTTTTCATATTATAGTTATAATATTCGAGCACAATATAGCACAAACAAAGCACAATTCAGCACAACTGTTGAAATTGTTTAATTCGCCAAATGGGGGGCTAACTTGTACGAGTCCAATTTTCACATTCTTTAAAAGTACATATGTACTGTGAAAATACTGTGGTTCATTGTACCTAGCACCTTTGCAAACATCTTCCCGGAGAAAATACGGTCGAACTCGCCGATTCGCTAACGTTATGGGTCTGTGCTCGGTTGCGCAAGCGGCAGCAGGTGTCGAAATTTGCGCTTGTTCTGCACTTTCGCGCGTCTTAAAAGTCATATAAATGTTTTCACGAGCGCGGCGTGCTGTTTCGCGATCACACACGCCGCCAGTGAGTTTTACGTCCGTTCCGCGACGATTTCGTCATAATTCAAGCGAGCGTTGTCTTGCTCCCCTTCCATTTGTCCCTAAATATTTGCGATTGGAGAGGAAGCACGTGAACGGCGCGGCGCGGCGGGCTGGTTCAGTCGCGTGCGTGACTGGCGATCTAGCGCGCAAGTTTAATCGAAATTGGAATATCTTCCCGTGGCATCGGTGCAGCCACGGGGTGTTGACGTTATATTACGTGTTATTACCTCGCGTTCTTCACGCGAGCCAGTGACGTAAGCACGAGACCTAGAAGGAATAAAGTTTTTCCATTTCTTGCGTGTAAAAACCGTTAAGCGGGTGTTCTATTGTAACGGGTGTTCTTTACACACATTTTTTGGAAATCTTTTTTGTTGGAAATACTAATTTTATAAAAATCAGGATGAGGAACAAGTTTAATTAAAAGATTAAAAAATTAAGTTAAATTACATTTAAAAATTCCTTACGATACGTGTAGAATATAGGTAGTAGTTCTTAATGTTTGCAGTATTTTTTTTGTATTGATCGCATAACTCTGTTTTATTTATGCACAGTTTAAACGATTGTGATGTGAGCAAAATATTGGTTATATTTATCCTTGCTAATTTCGTAGCGTGGGGTCTCGAATGGCCGACAGCTGACTCAACATTTAGTTTAAACGTAAATAAATACATCAAACATTTGTCATACGTAGATCGAAGAAAGTAACTACCATCGTAAGTATAGTTTACAATAAAAAATAGATTTGACTAAGAATAGTGGCAGTTAAACATTCCTAATAAATAAACGTTACGCTTTCAAGTGCCTTTGATTACCACAAATGTAAAAAAGCAGAATAGAGCTAATCAATCGATGAACAGAAAAATATGTAGAAATTAGTTTTATGCGTTTCCGCTGCATTCGAACGAAATAGGAATTTGTTATATTTTTATGTGAATCGTTGTTTGTGTTATTGTTCGGTACAGAAACGAATGCACATCTTTCGAGATGACAATGACGAATCGCGAGAATCGATTGGTATTCAAAGCATGAAGCTCTACTAGGTATAATTGCGTTATGGAATCGCTTGGATGCGCATTACACATTCTTTTATTGTGTGTTAATAAACACATGAGCCAATCGTTGGTAAAGTGCCAACGATCGGGTGATTTACCTCATGGACTCGCTTTAGTATCGATTATGCTTACGGACCGGATGTTCGTCCATTTGTAACAGGAACGTGCAACTATAACACAAAGTTAACTTGATAAAATGTAGTTTCCAACTTGTATTCGCGTAAACGTGGTTGCTCCTGTGTCGATACATTTGTTCCATTAAGGTGGTAGACTCGTTTTCAGAATCGCAATGGTGCGAGAATCAAGTTTTCGTTTCTCGATAATATAAAAATGGGGAGTTTTAATAGTCAAAAACGATAGCTGAAAGATCGATGTAGGGCGCTATATCTTTTTTTATCGAGATAGTTTTGCGATCGAAAAGAATTGATAATAGATACATAGATGGTTTTGGCGCACAGGTTCGATCGAGTATAAACTAAAAATTCCTTGTTTTATAACAAATTTGCAAATTGAAATCCTGACGTTTCGATCCTGATGAGGATCATTTTCAAGAGATTTTTGCGTCTGAAACAAAATGTAACATTACAAAAATAACCGTGTTTTAAAAGAAAAAGGAAAAACAATGTTTTAAACTGGAATATAAAGTTATTTTGCTCACACGTTATATAGGATAGAATTTTAACTTTATGAAAAATGTATTATTTCCATGCTGGTAGACAATGGACTGAATCCTTGTTGAAGGTTACAATGTAAACAGTGCATACGGTAAGACAGAGAATTGGGATTTGACCAATAAGAAGTAGACGATCTATGTTTGCTACAATTCATAATAGGCGGCAAATTCAAAACTCGATATAATTCGTCTCAATCACACGGCAACACAGTGTAATACCTCAACATTGTTGTGGTAACAGAAAGAAAATTAACATTCGACTACATTTGAAATTTAAACGTAAATAAATCAGAATCGAAATTATAGTGAATACTTTATATAGAATACTATTCAAAAATTTTAGAAACTTCATCATAAATCATTACCGATTCAGTAATGCAGCGTAATAGTCATGAATCTTAGATGTGTCATACCTAAGATTAACGCTTCGATGTTTAATCGTATGAAAAGTTTCTACTAGTAATCTACGATGTAAATTTGATTCCTTGTCTAATATTTTAGCGTTATCAAAATCAAATGCACGATCAAGTTCTATCGAATGTTTCGTCAATGTTGTGTGTTGCGAAGGAGGCCGAAAAATATGTATTACGTTTATGTTCCGATATACGTGTATCCAAATTTCTAGATGTTTGTCCAATGTATGACTAATTACAACCTTTGCAAGGAATTTCATATATGATGTTACAATTTTTGGAGAGTGGAATTTTATCCTTTATCGGTGGAAACCATTTTTTAAAATATGACGGTATATTAAAGATGGTGTGAATCCCAACTTCCCTGAATATTCTACGTATGTCAAAAGAAATGCTTTTTAATTGTGATTATTCGGTAGCACGTAGCTACATGCACAGTTGTATGCTTCCGAATTGTAATGCAAATTACGCTGTAAAAATGTGGAACCACAACATTCATATATTTTTGTTTCGATACAATATCACATTGCATTTCGATTAAATCCAGTTGTTCAGGTTTTGTACTCGAAATTCACCTTCTGCAAGTCAATTTCACCATTCTGTAAATCAATTTCATCCTTCTGTAAATCAATTTCATCCTTCTGCAAATTAACTGCACTTTTTTGCAAATCAAATTAAACCTATTACAAATAAAGTATTTTTAAGTAAATTCTTGTAAAACAATCAGAGCAAATGTAAATTAATCGTTAAGAAATCCAAAATATTATTTATTACAAAAGTTTACATCGAATACTTATTTAAAAGTAATTACCAATTGATTAATTTTGTAATATGCGAAAACTGTGCGTGGATACAGTGACTCCCACTAATATTCGGACAGTTTTAAGAAGACAACGATATTTTTAATGTTGGATCATACGATTTGAAATTTTTTGGGAAGTTAGAATAATTCGTTTGCTACGCAACATGAGTAAATTTCTTTTAAGAAATTGGAAGTTTTCGGAGTTGCAGAGAAAATTCTAAAAGTTGCATTTTACAGCTTCTTTATGTGGGCCTATATTCAAAATTTTTAAAAATGCGTTTTTTAGGTCTGTGTCAATTATCCGCACTGTGAAAGTTTCATTGAAATCAATTGATGCGTAAAAAAGCGACAGGCATTGAAAGATGTGAGAATCCTCAGATTTATTGCAGTTATAGGCCGAAAATCGTGAAAATCTACAATTTTCATCACTTTTAGACGTTTGTAGCTCGCTGCAACGTCGACCGATTTCGACGAAATTCTCAGAATATGTTTAATCGATACAGATCTACAAAACGTATTTTTAACTTCCCGATTCATAGGGAAGTTACTGTAATTACCCCGAAAATCGAAAATCGAATTTTTAGCAGATCTTCGCGTTTCATGGTCATTGGAGTCATTTTAGACTATTTTTATCAAAATGTGTGTGTGTGTGTGTGTGTGTGTGTGTGCGTGCGTGCGTGCGTATGTCCGTTTCTACAGTATCAAATTTTTCGTTAACGTTTTCTGAAAAAGTAACAACGCGAACAGAATAATGAATGATGCAATGGATGTGCCCCGCTGTAACTTAGAGCTGATTAGATTTTGGTCCATTTTGGTCAAGTAGTTTTTTAGTTTTTTTTCGAAAGGAGTTGATTCAACATTGCAATTTATACGAGAGGATGGAAATTTTCCACGGAAGAAAGAAACGTAATTATATATATTTCATTTTTATTAAAAAAAAATTTTTTTTTTGGTTATGCAACTAATCCTAATGTTACCGCTTACAATAATCGAAAAATATCCCAATGCAAGATTGAGTTATTAAATGATGTCAGGAACCTCCCATTTCCGGATGTTGAAGGAATTTTGGGACACCCTGTATATATATAATTTGATTGTATCCAGAATTAATATTTGTACGATTTATTTTGCAACATTACTATGCTACAACAGGGAACCAAGTGAGCAACGAGCATACGAAGTTAGTTTAATGCGACGCCATATAGCAAACATTTTGATAAGTAGAAAACTATTGAACTTCCCTGAGAACGTATAATCTTCTTAAAGCGTACACTAAATAATGATAATAATATACTGCAACTAACGAATCGGAAAGTTCTTTGTGTGACTCTTAGAGAGTCAGATACCAAATAACATCCGTACCACTAATTTTCTTGTATATTTCTGTATATTCTTGTATATTCTTGTATCTTCTTGTAGATTCTTGTAGATTCTTGTATGTTGTTTCTATTCCAGTCTTTTTTTGTTTATTCTTGTAGATTCTTGTAGATTCTTGTATATCGTTTTATATTCTTTTATATTCTTGTACGATCTTGTATGTTCTTGAATATTCTTGTTTAGATTTCCAATTGCCCACATAAAAAGTTGTAAAATGCAACTTTTAGCATTTTTTCTACAATTCCGATCAATTGCAATTTTTGAAAATTTTTTTTCATGTCCTGTATTTAGCAAACTAATTGCTCTAGCTTCTCGAAAAGGTTCAAACCGTATAGTAAAATATTAAAAAATGTATCGTCTTTTTAAGAGTGTCCGAATATTAGTGGGAGTCGCTGTGTATTATATGTATATTCATTGTAGCCATTTTTTGATCCATTTTAGAAATGAAAATACATATTTTTATATATCGAGTATTGAATCTTCTCTCGCAGTAATGACACCGTTCACGCGTGTCTACATAAATATATGTACATGTAATTTACTCGGAATAAGTAAATAATTATTTTTAAGTATTCTTAACGTTTGAAATTGATTTGCAAAAGGTTGAGTTTGATTTGAAAAAGGGTGAAATTGTTTTGCAAAAGGTGAAGTTAATTTACAAAAAGGTGAAATTGACTTGCAAAGGGGTGAATTTGGGGCGTAAAGCGTATAAATTGTCATCGACAGTTTCAAAGTGTCGGACCGCAAACTACATACTTGTCGACTGGTCGCGTGTTTGACATGCCTGCTATGTATACAGTGTCGCCAGTTTAAGCTTAGGTCTTGTGTTTGTCGTGTACATGTGTCCGGTACTGACAGAGAGAGGGTAACTTTTCCCCTCAATTTGCGCCCCTCCCCTCATCTGGCAACAGTGTGCTAAAATCGAAGGAGTTGATGCAACTATTAAAATACAAATTTCCCTTTTACACTGCAGAAAGGTATCAAGGGCAAAGACGCGGAATAAGAGAAGCCGTTAAAAAGATTGTAGCCAAACAGATAAGAATTAGGTGTCCTACGTCACGGCGCGGCGTGTAGATTCTTGCTGCTCTTGGGTGGGCGTTATACGACCATCACGGTTAGAATCATCGATGCGCTATGTCCGCGAATGTTTTCGCAAGGCATCGGTTCGGTGAAGCACCTGTTCTAGAAAATAGTCTAAATTTATAGAGTTGTGCAGTGTCAACCGCTTCGCGAAAACAATCGAGTATGTACCGCGAACGTGACCTTGAAGCTTAGAAAGTTTACCGACATAGCTGCACCAGGTATGAAAATTTAATTCCGTGAAGGTGTGATGGAACGGAACCGTACTACATACATAGTGCAAGTTTCTTTGAAATTGTATCAACATCGAATCTTCTCGGTATCTTAGCAAATAAATATTTGGCGAAGCGCTGGCAACGTTGGCACAGCGTTCCTTCACTTTAATTGTTTAATTTCGTTATTTTTCAACACTTACCACCACCAATTTAATGTAACTTTTTCATTTTTTAATTCTAATATGTCTCCGATATATTTAGATCGCTTTAAACGTAATTTTTCGTCGAGATTTATTTAAAACCGATTGGAAAAATAATTCTATTGATAGAACTGCAGGGATGGGGAGAGGGTGACAAACGGTAGAATGATTCGAGGAAACTGGCGAAAAGTCTATTCATATCTGACCGAAGATCTTCCTTTTCGCTGGTTATTTAATATTGCTGCGATTGTCGCTATTTTTGCGCACGCACACCCTACTCGTTTATTTTCGTCGTTAGTAAGCTAGAATGCACTTTGCAACGCAATGTCTGCCGTCGATCGTGTCTATATAAAGTCTCCAATAAAAAAAACATGTGCGTGGGATTCGCTGGTAGGTTTGCGTGAATTAACATACAATTTCATTTATTCTCCGTTCCCACTAAGGTTTATACAAAAACCGACTTTTTAAAAAACCGGGTTTAGGATTTTAACTATTCCATGTAAACCGGTTTCCAATTTTTGCAGATGAAAACAAGACATATTTACAAGTCAAAACAGAAGTTTTTAATTTTTTTTATATATAATAATTCAAAAATACAAAGGATAAAAACAAGACATACATATTTACAAGTCAAAACACAAGTTTTTAATTTTTTTTATATATAATAACTGAAAAATACAAAAGATAAAAACAAGACATATTTACAAGTCAAAACAGAAATTTTTTATTTTTTTTATATATAATAATTCAAAAATACAAAAGAGGAAAACATAAGGTACATAGACGTACATAGATAAAATTATTAAAATAAAAAATTAACAAAATAATACCATTAAGAAATCACAGAAATTAACAAATGTTTTATATTTATGTCAATTATTATTTTACTTCTATATGTTTAATCAAATATGACTTCAAAATGCAAAGAACATTAATGGATTTATCGTTTAGTCGTGTCTTTATTTTCTTTATTTTGAACACAAAATTACCAAAAATTGAAAAAACTTGCTCACTTGCTAATCGACTGGTCTTAATTGTCTTTAAAGCATTAAATAGTAAATCTAAATTTTTCGTTCTTCTATATGTAGTCTCCAAGATTAAAAACTCCTTCTTTAATATTTGAGGACTAGAGGAAGTCGCATCCATATAGGGATTGCAATACCGGTACACCGGTATTTCGTGCTATTTTGTAATTTCGCGATACCCGTATTTGCTAAGGTAAAATACCGGTATTTTCGGTATTAGTTATAAATAATAAATATTACTTTTCAGGCATCTACTCTTACTTGAAATACGTATTTACAGTTGTACCAACATCAATTATTTGCTGAATTACAATTAACTATAAATAAAAAAATTTCCACAAACTATAATACAAAAGTAATACAAAAATAGATTTATCTGAAACCGTCCGACGAGTGACCGAAGTTGTTAAAAGATGAAGGACATCGAGGCTAATATTTAGAGGAAGTATATCGCTGATTACTAACAATTGTCGATCGAGATACAGGGAACTGTTATGTCGCTCGTTATTAACAGTACCACCAACCAGCGTGGATGGGGAAAAAGCATTTTCAATTCCAGTTAATTTGTGCAGAAAAATCCGTTCCAGGATTTATGACAGTCTAATGGATGCATTATGTTTTTTACAATCACATTTCAAAAATTTGCAGTTAATTTAGTTAATATTTTTTCTATTAATAGATATTAATGATATTTACTCTTAGTATCTATACTATCTCTTTACTCTTAGTTATTAGTATCTCCTTAATAATAATATTATATTTGTTCTCAAATATAATCAACAAATCTCCTTGATAATAATATTATATACAAATTTGTATATTTGTTATATTGTTATTTGTTGTTTGTTCCTTTTTTTGTATTGTAATACTGTAGTGGTTTGGTTTTTATATTACATATATTTTTTGTTTCGGACGTTAAAGATTATTATGTTACTGCTTTTATTAATAATATTTGATTATAACGTATGTTCCTTTATTAAATATTTGTACATAACAAAATTGTTTATATTTTTTTAGTTCATTATTTTTTGTATAAAACTAATAAATATGGCACAGAAACAAATGTGCTCTTGTATCTTTCTAAAAATTCCTAATACCGGTATTAAAGAAATACCGAATACCGATATTGTATTTTTAGTCCGGTATTGCAAACCCTACATCCATAGCTTTTTTCATCATAGATATGTCTTGATCTCCTTCTTGGTTCCTTTTTTTGACATCGCAGTCGTCTTCTGTAGAATAATCTTTACATAATCTTGATAATATCTGTCCGGATAATTTAATAATGTCAGTTTTTATAGCTAATGGAAGAAATGGAAAAAATTTACTAAATAGCTAATGGAAGAAATGGAAAAAATTTACTAAAAAATATACAAGTGTTATGTATAAAAAACCGGTTTTCGAATTGCACAATTTTCTTTTAAAGACCGACAAACCCTAGTTTCTACAGCCGAATAGGGAGTTATAAAGGGTGTCCCAAAATTCCTCCGACACCCGAAAATGGGAGGTTCCTTGGGTCATTCGAAGCGACATTTTCCTTGACAACCTAGACGCGAGTTAGTACAGTCGCAGTCGGTCCGACGCGCCAACTGTCAATTGGCCGAACGTGTCATCGCATGTCTAGATCGCGCTCTGATTGGTTCGTGTTTTTTGTTAATAACTCCTAAACAAAGTTGCGGACGCCATTTTTGTAAAGGAAAATATCGCTTCAAATGACCCAAGGAACCTCCCATTGTCGGGTGTTGGAGGAATTTTGGGACACCCTGTAGATCGACACCCTAAAAACGAGTGAAATAGCTTCGATGCATTTATAGTAAGAACGAGTAAAATAAAATTTGCAAATAAAAGCTAGATTTGCAATTATCGTATTATCCAGCGATTATTACATGCTCCTTCGTTGAACGTTGAATACATATCGGTATGGTCGAGTGAACTTCGGTGCCGTGAGTACCTTTGTTCTCGATTTGTTGTTCTTTAACTCACAGATAGATTTTATATCGGATGGATGAACGCTTACATTACATTGTTCAGTGATTTCAGATAAGGCGAGTCGTACGCTAATACTCTGATTAATTATGCAATATCGTAATCTGCCTTATCTGATACGGTTACGAGATTTTTTGACACGTACAATACTAATAAACTGGGAATACTAATTTTCGCGGAAGAATGATGACAGACGATTCTTATCGATCGAAACATATACGTTCGTTCGATCAGGTAAACCTGTCTTCCCCTCGATTCTTGGTCCCTCCCCTCGTCTGGCGACTCTATCTAAAGATTATCAGCACGCGACGGAGCAATCAACATTTGTGTAGTACAGTGTAAATAATTGGTCAGAGAACAACAACGCTTGGGTGAACGTAAAAAATTGTGTACACCAATATGCATTAGCATGTTAAACATTATTAAACCGTGATCGCATAATCGAAAGGAAACCTGCAATCCCGTTAGCCTAGTAAGCAGTGTGTTTTCTTGATCAGTCGCTGACTTCACCAAAAGACCGAGCACCGCGGGTAAGCCGATTAAGAAAACGAGAACCGCGCGAAGTCCAGGCGAATCTCTCGATCGATCTCATTGCGTGCGGGCGCAGTCTTCCGCAAGGTGCATGCAGGCATATGCCCACAGTTACGTATAGGGTGTATAGAAATTAGATGTCGCGACTCTTAGCGAGATTCTACACCGTTGCACGATATTGCGACCATTGTTAATTAGCTGGACAAAACTCCTCCGGAGGCAAACTCCGGAAAAAATATTTTTACGTCAATTCCGTAAGAAATATAGGTAAATATATCGATCAGGGGATTCAACTCGGACGACCTTGACCTTTACATATGTTGTCAAGGATAACATTCCGAACAACTTTTGTCATTACAGTAATTTCTGAATCGTAGTCCTCGGTCGCCTCTGCAATCGTAGTCCAGTGCCTACCCATTCCACCGCCTGTCAACGCTGCGCCGCGCCGGGCAGCAGGACGGCGATGTTTGATGTCGGCTCTGGTATATCGGTGTGAATACCACTACATTGACTCGAGTGAATCCAATTTTCAAACTACTTAATTTTCATTATTTTTTTATGAGATTTTACTGGCTTATTCCTCGCATTTTTCTGATTAAAATCATACCAAACACGATATAATTTGGCCAATATTTAGTGTTTTAATCGACGATGAAAGTTTTACTTACAAGAAGGACAGCGTGTTTGATCTATGCCGGCGACGGCGACTCTTCGCGTCTCTTTGCGTCTCTTTCTTTCCAATACGCTCTTCTTCGTTGCGTTCGAAACTTTCATCGTCGATAAAACCACTAAATATTGTCCAAATTATATCGTGTTTGGTAGGATTTTAATCAGAGAAATGCCACGAATATGTTGGCGAAAGTTCCATAATGATATCATCGAAAATAAAGAAGCTAAGGTCTTGGTGTTTTATTGTGATGACGCACGGGCCTTTAAACTGTGCCGGCGACGGGGACACGCTTCGGCCACGCGATCCTATTTCATTCTGTCCTTCTCTACGTTCGGCTTGTCGTTTGAAGTCTCAGCGCGGTAGGGTAGACGCAGTCATAAATCAAAAAATAGCCACCCTACTTGATCGTAGTCCGTTCATAACACGGGTATTGGGACTACGATTGAGAAATTACTGTATATGTATCCGTCGCTCGATCATAGTTTTCGAGAAAATTCCAAAAAACTACTGCTAGTACTGTATTGAATTTTCCTAACCTAACCCAATCCTAACCACACCACAACTCATTCTATTCGCATAATTTTTCCATTATTAGATCATATTCTGGATGACAGTTACAATGCAAAAATTATGCGAATAGAATGAGTTGTGGTTAGGCTTTCAAAGGGGGAAGAGAGAGCCAGACGTTAGGTCCGACTAACCATACGAAAATCCAGAAGTATGTAGTAATTAACAAAGCTTTTTCGTAATTTTCTCGGAAACTAAGTCTGAGAAGGAGAACCCCCGCTCTATCCCTCACGGATTTAGTCCAGACTTTACAGAGTTATAGATCTCGTTCCCCTGATTACGAAAATACCCCATTATAGGCGCAGACGCACAATAGTTTTCGAGATATTGAAAATTAAAGTTTTATAACCGTAAAAGTAAAGGTTAGTTGAAATTTTTACCAAGCAGTGGCGTAGCGTAACAGCAGCAAGCTGAACTGTTACGCCGCAGACCCGATTCGAATCCCTTCGTGGTAAATTATTTTTTACTGTTTTTTTCATGGAAAATGCGTTTTCAATGTTAACGAACGTGTCTGAACGTGTTTTGCGGTATAAAATATGATAACCCTGGGGAACATTATTAATTCGTTAATAACAATTTATTGTTGAAATAATAGTTAAAATAACGAATATAGACTTGAAAGATGCAAAGCTCGTTCGTAGGCGTGGGGGAGGGGGGTTTTTCGCGGTATGTAATATGACACGTGCATACTTTTCCCAGGAAGACTTGACCTTGAACGTGTCCGAACGTGTCCGAACCTGTTTTGCAGTATAAAATACCTCGTGTTCAAATACCTATGTATACCAATTTTCATAGCGATAGGTTCAACAGTATAGAAGTTGATATATTGCAGCGCCATCTACAGCAGCGAGTTAAAAAAAAAGTGTGTAGCGTAAAAACCTTCTCCATGAAAAAATACATATATGTGCCAAGTTTCATGTTTATCGCTCAAACAGTTTCAAAGTCTATTAATCATATATATATGTATATATATATGATTAATAGACTTTATATATGATTAATAGATACACACACACACACACACACACACATATGATTAATAGACTTTATATATGATTAATAGACTTTATATATGATTAATAGATACACACACACACACACACACACACATCCATTTTTATATATATATACATGCCGATTCTGATTATTCAGATGTTGAATAAAAAATTTGATACATTGATAATTGCAATGCTTCCTAATTTATAACCTTCCATTCTTCAAAACATATATTTAGAACAAGAATTTCTTCTTCTATAATTTAATAATTAGCCGACTACTTGTGTTCTTTACACAATTTGATAGTAGATTCATATTGAACAAGACAAAAAATCTTAATGTATCAAGTTTCACCTGTACTTAATACTTTCTTACTACGTACATCCGCCATACTGGTTCCGCCCTTTTCTTTTTTGTTCTTTTATCTTCGGATTCATAATCGATGACTTCAGGAACCCCAAAATATCAAGTTTTGTCCCATTCTGACAGTTTTCATAGGTTCAACCTCCATTTTACTTTGTTTTGCGATGTTGATTTTAGATTCGCAATCAGCGACCTCGAAAATCTCGAGAAACCTAGTTTTGTATAAATCAAAGAAAGATTTGATTTTTGGCCACGTTTTGGAGTAAATCGACCACTGTACGTCGCGTCGGTTTGGTGGAAATTAATGTAGGAATGTTTGCGCAATATTAACATTGACCTTGAACTTCAAGGTGAGAAGGTCAACGTTTCTTATAATTTTTCTTATAATCATCGTGTTCTGCTCATGCAGGATGAAAATATAATGTACCTTTTTTCCCGTGTGATTTTGACCTTGAAATCAAGTTTGCGGCAGCTTTCTTGCACCAATTTCCACCAAACCGAGGGTGTAGTCGCGACATATAATTTCTTTGCACCGTGTACATATGGTAACGATGCGACGGAAAAACTGACACGGTAATCGAATTTGCACGGGAGAATAATTTTTAAGCCGCTTAAAGATCGGCCCATTGGAGGAGAGAGAGACCCTACAGAACACTTTTGATCGAACGCTTCGATATCCTAGCCCTTATCGCGGGTAAAATCATGTTCAAAGCGAACTTCTGACATTTATAGTGCTTCGAGGAAACAATTTCTGTTTGTTGCTTGCCGTGTAAACATCAAAGGGATTTATGTAGTAGTGGTTGCGTGACTCTGCAACGGAGTTGCAAGGGAAAGCGAAGGACAAAGGGTACGTTAAGCTTTAGTAATTTGTTTGTTTTCTACTTGTGGGAAATCAGTCAGGGCCACCTGAGAAGCAAATGCAGCTCCGATAAGCAGCTCAGTACTCTACGAAGTGTCACCGAAACGTTGCATTCCCTCGAAAAGGTGCAAAAGAGTGAACACGTTCAAAAAATTTGAAAATACTGCTCTATTATTTTAAACCGAATACAATTATCGAAGAAGCAAATAAATATCCACGTAGCTCTTGTGCTTTGCATTTAAAAATGTGGAGTCTAATTATAGCTATGAAGACTGTTGTTGAAATGAACGCTGATAACTGACGTGTTAATTACGATAGCGAGTATTTTCTGTAATCGATTGTTAACACTAGACCCAGCTAACCTAAAAGCAGCTGATCCGCGCTGCCTTTTGATTTTCGAAAATGGAACAATTTACTTATATTTTGTGCAATTTCTATTGTAAGTCATTTCCATTCATTTTAAGAAACGAACTAGTGGGGCATACTGCTATTAATGGTTTTTTTTTATTTTGTGTGTGACTCTCCACGAGCCACACAAAGAACATCCCGATTCGTTAGTTGTAAGCGGTAACATTAGCATTAGTTGCATAATTAAAAATTAAAAATTAAAAATTAAAAAAATTTCTTTTTTAAATAAAAATGAAATATATATATAATTACGTTTGTCTATTCGGTGGGAAATTTCCATCCTTTTGTGTAAATTGCATTGTTAAATGAACTTGTTTCGAAAAAAACTAAAAAATCTAAAAAACTACTTGACCAATATGGACGAAAATCTAATCAGCTTTAAGTTACGACGGGGCACATCGATTGCATCATTCATCATTCTGATCGCGTTGTTACTTTTTCAAAAAACGTTAACGAAAAATTTGATAACATACAAACAGCCATAAGCGCGCGCGCGCGCGCGCACACACACACACACACACTAACAATTTGATAAAAATAGTCTAAAATGACTCCAATGACCATGAAACGCGAAGATCTGCTAAAAAATCGATTTTCGATTTTCGGGGTAATTACAGTAACTTCCCTATGAATCGGGAAGTTAAAAATAAAAAATTCTACACTGGTGATTTAACCAGTGCTAGTACGTTTAGCGTTAACGAGTAGATAGTGGATTTTGATGCAAAATAAACATTGTTTGCGTCAATCGTGAAGTTCTATAAGAATTAATTTCCGCTCCCAATAATTTGAACAATTTGTAGATAATCTTCTACTCAATTTTTCGAAGAGTGCATGCGCAGTCTATTAACGAGGTTTTACCGAAAAAATCTAAAAGAATTTGTTTCAGCACACCTGACACATAATAGTCCAGTATAGTCGGGGTATGTGTAACCGATATCTCGAGCCAATGAGAGACATTGCCCGTTTTGACTGGGAGGTATTACGTTTCGCACGTGTTCCGCGTGGGTGTATTTGCACGCAACGGAATCGATCGAGGCACGAGGTTCGTGGCATTTTCTTTGAAGTCTCATAGAATGCACTAGCTACAAGAACCCGGTCATTCCTGCTTTACTTTTGTGGCCCTGATGTTCGATTTCTCCTCTAGAAATACAAGGGTACGATAACAGCAGATTATCAGACGAATAATGCACCGTTCTGGAAGATCCCAATATGTACCTATTGTTTCCGAACTCAACGATTTTTCTTTAAAGCCACTTATGTCGGACACAATTTTTCTTTTCTCATCCCTTTTTCGCACTGTGCCATTAATTAATTTAAATATTATTTTGTTTTGTCACAAATACTTTGTCGACTCATCATGGCGTGTGCGATTTCTTTTATATGTAGTACTGTTTTTTTTATTTATATTATTTTGACAGAGACGAAGGTGACCTTCAATTTTTTTAATGGAAAGCTATACGTGTACGAAAGCATGTGTCAAGACGATTTCATCCATCTACTACGCAATGACCTTCAAGATCATGCAAGGTCAGAAATGGAAGAAATGGAAGAAACAATTTGAACTAGTTTACGAGACACCGCCCAGCGACGTAAACGACTCGAAAACCAAAATAACACAAGCATGTGGATTAATAACTCGGACCACATTATAAGAAGCTACCAAAAACGTAATTAACAGAGCCGAGAAGTGTATTCGTGCGCAAGGAAGCCATTTTGAATATTTGTATAATGTTGCTTCATTGATAGAGAATACTTGTAGGTACATTGGTACGCGATATTCAAATTGTTTCTTCCATTTCTTCCATTTCTGACCTTGCATGACCTTGAAGTTCATTGTGTAGTAGTTGAATGAATTCGTCTTGAAAAGATGTATAGCATTCCATTAAAAAAATTGAAGGTCATCTTCGTTTCTATCAAAATAATGTAAATAAAACAAAAATGCATATGTCATTGTGTTGCGCATAAGAAACAGTACTACTTTTTCCTCTATCGTTTTTCCTAATTTTTACTATTTACAAAAAAAATGCTGGCTGGAAAAACCTGAAGACTCTGCAATGAAAATCTTCCCTCTACTCCGGTGTCTGCCCCAGAAAACTCACACTCCACAGCAGGAAAGTAGTTGCCCGTGTCTGACGTAAAACACCAATTTGTAATTCTGTTTATTTGAACAATTATACAATACAGTGACTCCCACTAATATTCGGACACTCTTAAAAAGATAATAACTGTTTTAATATTGTGCTATACGATTTGATCATTTTTTTAGAAGCTAGAGCAATTAGTTTGCCACAGGATGCGAAAAAAGAATTTTGTCAAAAATTGCAATTTACTACTTTTTTATGTGGACCCACGTAGGAAATTTAAAAAATACGTTTTATCGACCTGTGTCGGTTAAACGTATTCTGAAAATTTCGTCAAAATCGGTCGATGTTGCAACGAGCTACAAAACGTATTTTTTAAATTTTCAATATAGGTCCACATAAAAAAGTTGTAAAATGCAACTTTTGGTATTTTTTTTATAATTCCGATCAATTGCAATTTTTGACAAAATTCTTTTTCGCATCCTGTGGCAAACTAATTGCACTAGCTTCCCAACACAAATTCAAATCGTATGGTACAATATTAAAAAAGTTATAATTATTAGTTTAATAATAATAAAATAATTAATAGTTTCTCTAGAATACAAAATAAAAATATTTTCTGAAAACGTGTAACATCGTATCAAGTGTATTGTTGTTTACGGATTGACGTGTTGTTATGCGAATACATAATAATAATTCGGATTTGATATACTAGATTTTTATCTGGAGTTACCGCGGTGCGATAAAAGTGACTTATCGATGCGTAATACTGTGCGACACTGGAATTTTCTTGTGTCGAGTATTTGCTGACTTCTTCGCAATTTTTTTTACTATTCGCAAGAACAACATAGGAGATAAGCGTGCATTGCCAATATAGATCGTTGACAGAATCACTGTCGTTGTAACTACCAGCATGTATAGCGCTGGTAGAGCAGTGCTGAGCACGGTTGGGGCCCCTCCAACGCTTGCTTCCCCCACCAACCTCTGTTTCATGCAGCGCGCACCTTCGTCGCGTTCTCATTGGTAACGGTGCACGCTAGAAGGGGACAGTGGGCGCTGCGGTGGGGACGGTTTTGCCTCAATTGAGATAAACGTGCCCACCATTGTTGCAGAGTATTCGTGAATGTTTTATTACGTAACACGAAGTTATTTCATTGAAAATGTATCTGCCGTTATTTGCACTGGTCACGATGTTTGCAATAGACGTTACCGCCATCGATCAATTCGATGCAATTCATCATTTTTATCGCTTGTCGTTGCGAAATGAAATCGCGAATGGATGCTGACCGATCACTTATCGCAGCCCATCGCTGCTGCTGTTATCGTGCACATTACGGTACGCGTTTCGCAAAATTACTATCGCTACGAGGCACAGTGGCCGAAATCCGGCTGAAATGGACAAAATTCGATAACTCGGTGAATTCTGCAGTAATTTAGATTTCATCTAGATTTCAAATTTTTAATCAAAATTATAAAATTCAAAATGGTCGATTCAATATGGCGGACCGAAAAATTAAAACTGAATGGATTTTTTTGAAAATTGATATACAGGGTCATCCGTTTTTAAACGGACAAACGTAAACCAGCTATAGAGAACCCCAAATGGAACAAGTTTTACCCCTACCACTTTTTTTCTTTCGGCCTTGATTTCTAGAAAATTGCAAAAAACCATAATTTTTTTAGTTCGCATAAACTTGAATATCTCGGGACTCCAGTAATGAATCTTGATGATTTTTCCTTTGTTTGGTTTAAAATAAATAGGGGCATCTTTTTTGTTAACAAAATATTTTTATTTTTCTTTTAGCACGTTTATTCCAAGAAAATATCATCCATTGAAGTCACGCATCCTGGAACCGTTCAGATAGCTACAGTCCGATCCAGAAAAAACCAAGATTCGAAGGTAATACAAAAAAATTTTGGGAACAAAAAAAGATGCTCCTGTTTATTTTCAACACGACAAAGGAAAAATCATCAAGATTCATTGCTGGAGTCCTGAGATATTCAAGTTTATGTGAACTAAAAAAATTATGGTTTTTTGCAATTTTCTAGAAATCAAGGCCGAAACAAAAAAAGTGGCAGGGGTAAAACTTGTTCCGTTTGGGGATCTTCATAGCTGGTTTACGTTTGTCCGTTTAAAAACGGATGACCCTGTGTATGCTTAACTTCCACATTCTAGTCTACGCGACGCGGCATGGCTCTTACATCCACTGCCCTGCACTCCCTCTCTCGAACCTCTCTCTACCTCCCCCTGTTCCTTTGACTCCGCTTTATGGTGCATTCACACTGAAAGTCACTTCGCTACAGGTTGACGTTTCTTGCAGTCTCTGTCGTGCATGTGTCCGGCACTGACAAAGAGAGAGGGTAACTTTTCCCCTCGATTCCTGCTCCCTCCCCTCGTCTGGCGACTCTGTATGGTCCTCGTTTAACACTTCGAATGCCGTGTCTCGCAAAAATAGGAAACAGACATATTTGTCCAGACTTGAAAATTAATTTTCCAATGCTAATGTATTCATAGTACCAATTAGTATCTGCAAAATGCGATAAAATCGAGAGAGTCCTTGGCGCGACGAGTCTCACAATTTCAGTGGTTATTTCATTGTAGAAGCAATAAATTATTCCGATTAATCGAATCATAAACGATTTTGATTTTATGGAATCTTCGTGGTTGATGGATCGGCATTCAAACTGTTGACGCCTCCGTGTCAGAAACGCGTGCAAGGTTTTAGGGCCCGAAGAAAAAGAAGGTCGCAAGGTCTCCCGCACTCATTGACCCGCTCGCTATAGTTAGAACTGGAAACGGCATTGAATCGTAAACACAGCCTCGCGGTCTCAAATATTTTCTACAGACTTCTCACTGGTTAGGTAGTCTAATAAGTGCTAATCCTTTCGAGGAGTTTATCCTCTCGTTAGTGTCTCTCGCACTATGTTTTTTCAGAGACCTGACGCGCATCATCAGTCATAATAACCGTTCGCGCGTTCGCCTCGGAGACTATAATTAATCCCAATAGTCACCTCGGGTAATCGCGATCGAGCGTCCCGACGAAATAATCTTAGCTGCCAGCGTCTTCGACTGTTGATACACAGGCTGTTTGGAAGCGAAACACGTAATGAATATGTATGGTGTCGATACGAATCGATACTTTCGCATGCAAATTATCGACGCGAGGAAAGTATAATTAACCCCGCGATGACAATGCTCCGACGGAAAACGTTTCTTCGATGAAACGTTTAATATTGTTCTTTTCTGTTTGTCAGCCACAGCAATCGAACGATTGCCTATCGTTCTTAAGAAGAAGACAACGGTAACACAAATTTCGCGTGTTGTTCCACTTTTCAGTTTGAGGATATTCGATGCAATATTCCTAAATAATGGGATACATTATAATTGAGCAGACCCCCGGGCAACTACTTCTTCGCTGTCGCTTCGTAACTGCCACCACCAGTGTACCAGTTCCTCCACTATTAGATATTTGATATTACAGTAATGTCTCGATAGTTGTCAAAATACTGTCCTCTGGGCCGACAACTTTAGAGACAACTGGCTCGATTTTCGATTTATGACTACCTGTATAGTCTACCGCGCCGAGATATCGATCGAAAGTCGAACGTAGAGAAGGAAAAATGCTTTATTTTCCATTATTTTTTATGGGACTTCCACTGGTTTATTTTTAACATTTTTCTGGCATTTTTCTGATTAAAACAAGACCAAACACGATATATGTAATTTGGCTCATCGGTAATTTCTTGAAAGTTGTCGAAGGGCTGTACGCGAAAGTTGCCGTAGTTCCTACTAGTGAATTTTCTACTTCATTTTCATTATTTTTTAATAAAATTTTACTGGCTTCTTCCTGGCAATATTCTGATTAAAACAAAACCAAACACGGTATAATTTGGTCCATCGGTAATGTCTTCTTAAGTTGTCCGAGCATATTCACTCTACTTGTGAAGCGTAATTTATAATTTAACATACATTTAATATTTGCTATAGCATATAATAGCAAGTAAATTGGATGGAACTAATTCCAAACATAAGAAAAGAATTTTGACAGCTGTATCGATCGTTTGAAGCGTTTAGAAAAATAACTTCCACGACATCTTATAGAAGGACTAAAATTAACAGTCTTAGGTAAAACAATTGAAATAGTTAAGTAATAAATAATACGTCATACTATTCCAAGTATAACACAACGTATTTTTAGGCTACCCAACGTCAAGGAAAAGGAAACGCACGTAGCAAATATTTAAAAGACTTATTTCACATAATCAGAAAAATAATCACCAATAAGTTATTAATAAAAGTGTTACCATCGCATTGATATTTTAAACAATAAAGTAAACGATACGTTTTTTCTTTCTTTTTCTCTCGCTATCCTCTTCCATGTTCTTCGGTTACTCCATAATGTCGATAAAACCAAAAAATAATGAAAAAGAAGGCATTTTTAATTGGCATTTCATTGTGAGAACACGCGGGACTTTGAACTGTGCCAGCAACGACAACTATGCACGTATCTCTTTCCCATCCGCTGTTATTCCTTGCAAACGAAACTTCCATCGTCGATTACACTACTAGTCTTGTTTTAATTAGAAAAATGCCAGGAATAAGCCAGTAAAATCTCATTAAAAAATAATAAAAATTAAGTACTTTGAAAATTTGATTCATGGTGTCAGTGTAGTGGTGTTCACACCGATTTCAATCGTTAACGTGATTTTATTAAAATGATTTATTTACGTGTTTTTTATCAATATTTATTTATCTGTTTTCTACACGTAATACGCGTACTATATCTCTATATTTAATTTTTACATTATACATAAAGTATGCCTCTTATTGTTTCTTTCAAATTTATGTAGTGTAAAAGACTGAAAAATTCTAAAATAGTATTAAATGTTCAATTAGTGCATGTAAAACAATTCCGAACAAAAAATTGTAATTATAGCTACGCCATGCTAATTTTTGGATTTTTGTCCCAAATTCCTATCAAAGTACCGCACTGTGCGGCGCAGCGTTGACAGGCGGTGGAATGGGTAGGCACTGCGGCAACTATCGTGTACAGGGTGTAAAAAATGTTTGGTCCTGGCTGCTATAGGCGTATTCTACATCTTCGAATCGGTGAAGATCTGTGAAAAAAAGTTGCCGCAAAATTGTCCTTGACCTTGAATTTCAAGGGCAAATTTTTATGTCATTGCATTGTATTCTACGCATCATGGGGACAAAAAGTGTCGAGGGAACCATGGGTGAGTTGAGTTTTGACCCATCGTTCCCTTGACACTTTTTGTCCCCATGATGCGTAGAATACAATGCAATAATACAAAAATTTGCCCTTAAATACAAGGTCGAGGACAATTTTGCGGCAACTTTTTTTCACAGATCTTCACCGATCCGAAGATGTAGAATACGCCTATGGCAGCCAGGACCAAACATTTCTTTACACCCTGTACAGCCCTCCGACAACTATCAAGACATTACTGTACCATAATCGTAATCTCCCCAAGCATCTCCTACACTCCACGGGAGTTTGACGGAGAGGACCCAGGAGTAAGTGGAGGAGTCGTCTATGGCTCGTGAGTCGCAAGTTGCCCTAACCTGTAATTCAAATAGTTTATATCGATCGTATTATTGCTCATAACGATTATTAAATGATTTCGGCGCTACGGTTCGATCATTAGAAAGACGAGAAAAATAAATCGATAAGCAATTTTGCTAATAATAAAAAAAATCGACGTTTCGGTGCTGATTTGCATCATTTTCAAGATAACTTTTGAAATCGCGTCTGTAAGAAAAATGAGAAAAAGAACTTTTAGAAAATAAAACAAAATACAATTTTCAAAGTAACAACTATTGCATGTTTAAACGTAAGAGAAACAAATTTTAACAAAAAGTTTTCTTACTCACTTGCTTAGGTGTGATTAAGTATAACAATGTGAGAGTCGTGAGACTCATGAAACACGTGTGTTCACCGTGTTTGTCTTCACGACAAGGGGCGCAGTGGCTCAGTGGGTAGAGCGCGCGCCTACGGACCCCGTGGTCGCGGGTTCGATCCCCGACGCGGCACCTCTGGAAATACTCCATGTGCTCTATAAACTGTGGTGCCCCCAGGTGGTTCGGAACCCACCTTTATAAAAACTTGTAGGTCCCGTTGCGATGCGACGTAAAAAAAAAAAAAAAAAAAAAAAAAAAAAAAAACGGAACAACAAACCTCTAAGGGAAAGGTCAGATGGACGGAGCTATTTGCTGAACATCGACCGGACCCGGGGATGATGGTCACATCCAAACAATCAGTCATTATTCCGAGAATGTGTCAAGCCCACCCAATGAGGCGGGAGCACGATGGAACTGATATCTATGCTCCGAAGGAGAAAGATTTCGGCGAAGTTGGAGCGACCGACCTCCGTCACCCCATCGCGTTTAGTAGGACGGCAAGTGATGACCGAATGGAGGTGATGTTCCCGCGCGAGCGGGAATTTCGCCGAAGTCGGATCGGATCCCAAGTTTGCAATATATGTACAGACATATACTAGAATCACCCCCACGAAACTCTCGCGATCGCGTCCATTGTTCTTTGCAAAGCCCGTAGAGTCACAGCTTAGCCTATCCTAACCTTGGGGAGGGAGTGGGTAAGTCGCTGGATAGCAGCGACAGAGTAGGGACGGGATTCGAACTTGACACATTCAACCAAGGAATATGGCGAAGGTGGGGGGAGCCAAAACACGGGCAGGCGAGGCACCCTGCAGGTCCGAAGGTGAGAGGGTCCGACGTTCACTCCGAGCCTTAAAACCGCTCAAAAATCCGAAAACTAGGTAGCATGGCCCTTCTCATCGATGACGACCGGACCCATCATAGTAAGTCGCAGACTCCGAAAATGGCCCGAGCCGAATAAAACGGAGGAACGGCGGAACGATGGGAAAACTGCAACCCCTAGTGGGTCGAGCTGCCGGCAGCGCCGATTATGATACTGGTGTATACCGGTGTGCCTTAAGGAAGTGAGGGGCGGACGATCCGCTACTCCTCCCCGGCAATGTAATTACTACTACTACTACTACTACTTGTCTTCACGACACTACTGATCGTTTTAGCAAAGATCTAGGTTATATAGATCGATACAACTTAGTGAAAATACCAAATAGTAAGATCAACAATATTGACATTCAATTTAACCGAAATCAAACTTCATACAACAAATTGTACGTGTAAAGTATTTACTTTGGTTAACTGGTAAAAGAAAAATATAATATTGTATTGGAAAAGATCCTAACCCTATCCTAACCTGTAATAGTGTGTTTTCAATTTTATTGAAAGCACGCAGTGTAAAACTTATAGACAAGAGTAGTCATTCTTGCAAACGAGAAGTTTCATGTCTAGTTTATTGTTTATACTTGATATTATGTACTGACATCCAGCTGCCAGGATATCGAAACAAATATGTCAGTGTACACGTAAAGTTGGCAAAGAAAGAATAAACATGAAATCATCATCGTAACTTCGTTCAAGAAGAAACTGCATTCTTCCCTTTGTTTCTTCACCAGTAATTGGTTTATTTGACCTATTAATTATATGTATAACTTATTTTTATACAACAGAGTGCAATTTTATGTTTTCACTTTATTATCTGAAATTTACTAAATGGCTATTTAAACTATAACCAGAGGTAGTAACCATTGCAATTAAATCGATGATTGAATTTTTATGACCGCAGATGAGCGGTCTGCAGCAGTCAAGTATAGTTATTTCTATCTCACAGCGATAACTTTTATGCCAGCTTTTCGTACCCCTTGATTGTTCACGGTGAGAAAAACATCTATTTTAAAAATACATCCACAAGTTATATTTCAACAATCGAGAGAACTTTCTTTTTTTATGTATATTTGTTTCAAAATTTTAAATTTCAAATTTATCATTTTTCTTCGTGAATGCATAAAATCCGCTACCTCTCTTCACTGTTTTCTAATATTTATTTACGTATGTTAACTCTTCTATCATATTTGTCCAATGTAAATATTTGCAATAATATTTTTCATTTCTAATAAACGGTGAAAAATCATTCTACGAATAATCACATCTCCGATTTTGATAAAATATTTCCAGTTAAATTCCATTTTGTCGTCTCATATTCAATTTTCTACACGCTTCAAGGACCAAAGCTAATTTTCGAACAAATTACACTTCAGTTTTCAATCTCCTCGAGGCAAGATAAGAACTGTTAATATTTCCCCGAATCGTTCCGCGTTGAAACTGAATATTATATCAGTTGATTGCAAAAGTTGGTATCTGACTTTTAGAGACCTCAGAAACTTTGTTTGAAACTTTTATTTTCTGGTGTAACCACCCACTTATGCTTCAACGATCATTCAACAATTTATACGACAAACATATGACACTATTTGTAAATGCTTTTGTTTTTACTGTTTTGTGTTTCATCTGCTGACTTTTGTCATAAACAAGAAGAACCAAATTATAGTTCTTCAACAACAACAAAAAGTCGCAAAAATTACATATTACAAATTGGGTGCGAACGTTTGCAATTACACTGTCCAAAAATTTCAACGCTTTCATGTTTGCAAATAACTTACGGGTGGGGATCTTGTAGAATTTTTTGCGCTGATTCCGAATCTGTCCTTAATTTTTCTTCTACACGCACAGTTTTTGAGAAACATGACTTTGAAAAAACGTATTTTTCAACTGTAAACAAATATTGTGATGTTATTATAAAAGATATTAAATTGTTCATTGCAGAAATCAATTCTGCAGACTTTCCCGAATACAGTGACATCGAATAATAATACGTTTAAACATGTTTAAACAATCATAACGTATTAATAATGGATTTCACTGGATTCGGAAAGTCTACAGAATCTTTTCCTGTAAGGGACAATTCAATACCTTTTATAATAACGTCATAATATTTGCTTAAAGTTGAAAAATACGTTGTTTCTCACAGTCATGTTTCTCAAAAACTGTGCGTGTAGGAGAAAAATTAAGTACAGATCTGGGATCAACGTAAAAAACTTTATAAGATCCACCCAACAGTTATATAGAAATATTTTTGGTGTTGGAAAGTGTATAATCTAATATTTCTATGAAATACAGGGTGAGTCCGCAGAAACAGAACACCTAAATATCTCTGTTGCTTTTCGTTGTATAAAAAACTTCATAGTACAAAGTTACACTGTTTGAAGGGCCACATGTAACGGTGTAAGGGAAAAAATGTACAAGGTCATTTTTTTATGAGATTTCAAGGTCATCGATGTTTTTTTTAATGGAATGATATATCGTGGTTAACGTAATGTTGCAGCTGACAAAATAACGAATTCACCCATGTAACACAATATGACCTACAAATGACCTTCAACCCAGAAAAATGGAATAAATAAAATTGAACGTGTAAGATTCATTTCCTTTGTTTCTGTTACGCAAAATGTTCAAAAATATTCCCTTGAGCTGCTATACATTCATTTAGCCGTGAAGTTACAGAACGTACTGCTGTGTAATTCATTTCTGAGTGAATCGACGCACAAGCCCTGATGATTCTTTCGTGGCGTCTACAGTGGTTGGTGGCTCGTGATAAACATCGTCTTTCAGTTTTCCCCATTGATCTGGCCATAATACAGGTCCGTTACGTCCAATTCAACGATTTGAAAACTTGTTATTTAAGAATTGTGTTACGACAAGGGAAGAACAGGCTGGACATCCGTCATATTGATGCCACATATCTTCACGAATGTCCAAGGGTGTATTTTCCAGGAGAATTGGTAACGATCCTCGTAAAAATGCAATGTATTTTTCTGCATTTAATGTTCCGGTGATAAAGCGAGGCCCAATTATTTGGTTGTTTAAAATTGCGCACCATACATTGACGGACCATGGTCTTTGTTTGTCGACTGTCCGTAACCACCGCGGATTTTCAGATGACCAATAGTGCATGTTTTTCAAATTTACCTGCCCGTGATTAGTAAACGAAGCTTCATCGGTAAATAATACTTTATTAAGAAATGCTCTATCGTTTATCGATTGTCTCAATCCCCACTGACAAAAGTTTACACGATTTACAAAATCTCTACCATGAAGTTCTTGGTGAATTGATAGGTGATAGGGGTGAAATTTTCGTTCATGGAGTAGTTGTACTACACATTTTTGACTAACGCCACTTTCCCGTGCGATTTGCCTCGTGCTAGCATGAGGGTTTGTATCCACTGCTGCCAGAACATTAATTGTGTATGCTTCATTCCTTACAGTCCTCGCCTTCGCACATTTTTTATTTTCAACACTACCGGTTTCACGGAATTTATTTATCAAACTGAAGTAAACGGAAACTGATGGACAATTACGATTAGGAAATCGGTCCTTGTATTTACAATCGCACTGCTTCTCTTAAACACTGTCGACTTTCTCCATAAATGAAAATCATATAAATTCTGTCTTCCTTCGAGTAACGCATTGTGAAACGTTCATCGATAAACAGATAGATTAGAAATCTTAGAAACAGTGGAAATCTGATAGCATGATCTTCAGAGTAATTTGTAGTTGATAAACACGATTCTGTGCGAACGCATAGGCGAAGGTACAGTAGCGGATAAAAGTTTAAGATCGCTCTAAAAAAGACGATAACTTTTTAAATATTGTACTATACGATTTGAACTTTTTTGGGAAGCTAGAGCAATTAGTTTACTAAATGAAAAGAAAATTTTTCAAAAATTGCAATTGATCAGAATCGAAAAAATGCTAAAAGTTGCATTTTACAACTTTTTATGTGGGCAATTGGAAATTTAAACAAGAATATTCAAGAATATACAAGATCATACAAGAATATAAAAGAATATAAAACAATATACAAGAATCTACAAGAACTACAAGAATAAACAAAAAAAGACTGGAATAGAAACAACATACAAGAAGATACAAGAAGATACAAGAAGATACAAGAATATACAAGAATATACATGAATATACAGGAATATACAAAAATATACAAGAATATACAATAATATACAAGAATAAAAGACAATATACAGGAATCTACAAGAACTACAAGAATAAACAAAAAAGACTGGAATAGAAACAACATACAAGAATCTACAAGAAGATACAAGAATATACAAGAATATACATGAATATACAGGAATATACAAAAATATACAAGAATATACAATAATATACAAGAATAAAAAACAATATACAGGAATCTACGAGGATAAACAAAAAAGTCTGGAATAGAAACAACATACAAGAATCTACAAGAAGATACATGAATATACAAGAATATACAGGAATATACAAGAATATACAAGAAAATTAGTGGTACGGATGTTATTTGGTATCTGACTCTCGAAGAGTCACACAATGACCTTCCCCATTCGTTAGTTGCAGTATATTTTTATCATTATTTAGTGTACGTTTTAAGAAAATTATACGTTCACGATTTATTGCCGAAAATCGTGAAAATCTGCAATTTTTAGCATCTTTAAATGTTTGTAGCTCATGCAACGTCGACCGATTTTGAAGAAATTTTCAGGATATGTTTAATTGACACAGATCTACAAAACGTACGTTTTAAATTTTCAATATAGGCCCAAATAAAATAATTGAAAAATCAACTTTTAGTACTTTTTTTTTGTAGATTCTTGTATGTTGTTTCTATTCCAGTCTTTTTTGTTTATTCTTGTAGTTCTTGTAGATTCTTGTATATTGTTTTATATTCTTTTATATTCTTGTATGATCTTGTATATTCTTGAATATTCTTGTTTAAATTTGCAATTGCCCACATAAAAAGTTGTAAAATGCAACTTTTAGTATTTTTTCAACAATTCCGATCAATTGCAATTTTTGAAAAAATTTCTTTTCACATCCTTTAGTAAACTAATTGCTCTAGCTTCCCAAAAAAGTTCAAATCGTATAGTACAATATTGAAAAAGTCATCTTTAAAGCGGTCTTAAACTTTTGTCCGCTACTGTATATCGTAAATGTCTTCCTGTCAACACCGAATCTGTTATTATGTTGTGTATCGCGGTACATTTGAATGTCCAGCAGCTCAAGGGAATATTTTTGAACATTTTGCGTAACAGAAACAAAGCAAACGAATCTTACACGTTGAATTTTATTTATTTCGTTTTTCTGGGTTAAAGGTCATTTGTAGGTCGTATCGTGTTACACGGATGAATTCGTTATTTTGTCAGCTACAGCATTACGTTGACGAAGTTATGTCGTTCCATTAAAAAAAAACCGATGACCTTGAAATCTCATAAAAAATGACCTTGAACATTTTTCCCTCGCACCGTTACACGTGGCGCTTCAAACAGTGTAACTTTGTCCAATTAAGTTTTTTCGTACAACGAAAAGTAACGGAGATATTTAGGTGTTCTGTTTCTGCGGACTCACCCTGTATAGTCCCAGGATCACCGACGAGTATGTTCGCGACTCGACATCTTCTCCTCCGTTTCCGGTCATCGATGTGACCCACGAATCATTGCACAATGATGCCAATTCGTCCGCATTTCATTAAACACTAATGGTCGCGTGATTATAGCTCGCCCATAAAACGTAACATCCGCGTAACACGTTCAGGCCTGTTTACCCACGGCTATCGATTGAATGTCCAATAGGCCGTGCGATGCTAGCCAATACACACGCCAAAAATCTATGAGAGAGCAAACAGCTGATTGCCCGTCGACATCGGAATCAGCTGACTGGTTGCAAAATCGAGACGCTCGAACGAACCCCCGTTGAAAGAGAGCCCGTTAGAAGGTAAACGCTACCTGTTCGAAAGGTGAATGAAACGAACGAATGTCCCTACTCGCAGCGCCGATAGAACTCGTATGGTGAGAACTTTTTAGCGTATAGGCTGAAGCAATAATGTCCTCTAGGTCGAATCTAGCGATGGCTATCGGCGTCGCTCGTGCGCGATCAAACTTTTAAGATTGATCGTTGATGGTTGCCGCACGGATTTTATCTTCTGTTGACAATAAGGTGAAGTGCCCTATGTCTGGACAGCATGGTTTTCTATATTTAATTTTATCACTGTAGATAAACAAAAATAACTTTTTAAGAGTTTTAACATACAGTTCGGTGTTCGTAAAGTAATTTAAAGTCCCAAAATTATTGATTAGATTAATATTTTATTCGTATTAACGTTAATAATTCAAACCTATAGTTGGACACATTGATAACAAATCTGAGCTAGTACCTGGACAGAAGCAAAGCCTATACCGGGACAAATTGAAATTACATGTAATCTGTATAACAGGCACTACAGTACTCCGAGCACTATCTTTATTAAATCTTTAACGATGTACACGTGAAAATATTATTATTCTGTATTAAATTCTGTCCTATTCGATTCTCATTTTCGGTTGCAACGCAAGCATTTCAAGAGACAATACTTCTTCCTCCAAATATTCTCTAATCGAGTGCACAATTTTGCTTCCTCTTCTTTAATTTCATCTTTATTATCATTAGTTGCTTTAGACCTTTTTTTTAGATTCATCGGTGATCTTTAACTTTATATCTTTAAATTGTTGTGTAATTATTTTTCTTCTTTCATGTAAATTATTATTGTTCTTGTTTTTTTAAAATTATGTTTCTCTGTTTTTCCTACTTTTTAGACAAATGTTTTTCTTGCTCCTTTTTTCAAGATCTTCCAATGTTCCGAATCACTTGCATCCGAATTCTGTTATTCGAAATTTTTATCTACTTTTACGAATTGTTCAGATATTTCGTTAAATAAGTATCATAAATCACTTGCATCCGAATTTTCTTTTCTGAATTAATTGCCAGCTATTTTATAAAATTTTCAATACTAATTTTGCCATCAAATTATTGTATATTCGTTGAAATTTTACCAATTTACGAATTGTTAAGATATTTCGGTAAATAAGCATCATAAATCACTTGCATCCCAATTTTCTTTTGTGAATTAATTGCCAAGATATCTTATAAAATTTTCAATACTAATTTTACCATCAAATTATTGTATATTCGTATACTCCAATGTTCCGAATTCTGTTATTTGGAAATTTACCTACTTTTACGAATTGTTAAAATATTTCGTTAAATCAGTATCATAAATTTGATAGCTGTCGTTACTCTTAATATTTCCCTCAGTACTTACATACTATGTTCCATGCGCGGTAGCACGGAGCAAGCCGCGCGGAAAGCTTGAAAATAACTACAACGCCTATAACGAACGGATACATCTCATTAAAATAGCGCGATGTCGCGTGAGACAGAGAAAAAAATACTTGGATATACCTAGAGCACTTGGTGTCATGTGATTTGGAATGATGCCATCGGAGCCGAGTCTTCTGTGAGACTTGTATTCGTAATAAAGGAAAAGGTCTCAGGTTCGGTCGAGTTCCAGTTTCGATGTCTTGATAATCAGATACTGTCTGCAGGTTTTATTTTAAGATCTTGCACAATTGATTAACGGGAGTTCCCTCTTTTATCTCTGACTGAATTCTCGCATTCCTTCGAACAATGTAAGTACAAAAATATCTTGCACCAAGTGAAACGGTTCCTTTTCGTGGACGAAAAAAGACCACCATTTTCTATCGTGTATTAGGTATTGCGTGTCATATAATTTTCATTGTAGCTCATTGTTCATTGTTCTTTAACACTAGCACTACCAAGTCCTAAACGGCACCCTTAAGAGGATACTCTTAAAGAGACGATAAATTTTTTAATATTGGGTCTAGGCTTTGCAATACCGGACTAAAAATGCAATATCGGTATTCGGTATTTTTTTAAACGTTGTATGTACTGGTATACCGGTACTAACACCGGTGTTAGGAATATTCAAAAAGGTACAAGAACACATTTGTTTCTGTGCCATATTTATTAGTTTTATACAAAAAATAACGAACTAAAAAAATATAAACAATTTTGTTATGTACAAATATTTAATAAAGGAAGATATACGTTATAATCAAATATTATTAACAAAAGCAGTAAAATAATAATTTTTAACGTCAGAAACAAAAAATACAATATAAAAAACAAACCATTACAGTATTACAATACAAGAAAAGGAACAAACAACAAATAACAATATAACAAATATACAAATTTGTATATAATATTATTATCAAGGAGATTTGTTGATTATATTTCAGAACAAATATAATATTGTTATTAAGGAGATACTAATAACTAAGAGTAAAGAGATAGTATAGATACTAAGAGTAAATATCATTAATATCTATTAATAGAAAAAATATTAACTAAATTAACTGCAAATTTTTGAAAAGTGATTGTAAAAAACATAATGCATCCATTAGACTGTCATAAATCCTGGAACGGATTTTTCTGCACAAATTAACTGGAATTGAAAATGCTTTTTCCCCATCCACGCTGGTTGGTGGTACTGTTAATAACGAGCGACATAACAGTTCCCAGTATCTCGATCGACAATCGTTAGTAACGAGCGATATACTTCCTCTAAATATTAGCCTCGATGTCCTCCATCTTTTAACAACTTCGGTCACTCGTCGGACGGTTTCAGATAAATCTATTTTTGTATTACTTTTGTATTCTTGTTTGTGGAAATTTTTGTATTTATAGCTAATTGTAATTCAGCAAACAATTGATGTTGGTACTACTGTAAATACGTATTTCAAATAAGAGTAGATGCCTGAAAAGTAATATTTATTATTTAAAGCTAATACCGAAAATACCGGTATTTTACCTTAGCAAATACCAGTATCACGAAATTGCAAAATACAGTATTTTATCCGTAAGTGTCCCAAAAGTCTGGCCGATAAATGTCCCAGATCTATCCCCACTACTGCGGGGTATACCCGCTGGAGGGGCCAAGAAACTCGAGAGGCCTCGATCGCCGAGACGGCGTATGACTTGATCATGCGGCTTGGGAGTCTCGTTGAGACCACATAATCCAAATTTCCAACTTCCTTATTTTCCTATATTTTTTTATGAGACTGCGATTACCATATTTGTGGCATTTTTCTAAGAACAATGATACCACATATGATATAATTCCGATGATGTTTAGGTTGTAATAGACAGTTAAATATCATCGGAATGATATCATATGTGGTATCATTGTTCTTAGAAAAATGCCACAAATATGGTAATCGCAGTCTCATAAAAAAATAATGAAAAATAAGGAAGTTGGAAATTTGAATTAACTATGTTTACATTTCTCGACGACCGAGGCCTCTCGAGCTCGGCTGTCCTTCTCCGCGTCCGGCAAAACTCAAAGAATAGTGTCTCTGGCTCATAAATGTCCCTCGGCAGACCCGTGCTAGGGACTTATATCGATAAAATACTGTAGCACGAAATACCAGTATTCGGTATACCGGTGTAGCGTTATTGCAATCCCTAATTGGATTTTTTTGAGAAGTTAGAATATAATTTATTTACTATACTTGACTGATAAATATGCTTTTTGCAACTTTTTGACGTGGGCCTTATCGATAGCTTAAGAAGCACACTGTTTAGATTCGTGTATCAATTATGCATATTCTGAAAATTTCATCAATCTCTCTCAAAAAAAAAAAAAAAATTTCCACGTCGTGTATTAAACTAATTGTATAGCTTCCCTGAAAAGTTCAAGTGATACAGTCCCAAATTTAAAAAGCTATTTTTTTTAGAGTGTCCGAATAATAATAATAATTATAATATCGAGAGAATGATTTATTCAGATGTTATATAATTTTTATGGTAACACGAACTCGAGTAAAGAAAACAATTCCCGAAGAAAATATTTTTATATCTTCACGAATTGTAAAAGAAAAAATCCGTCGTTTAAACGGGCTCGGTAGTGTTAATGTTAATAAAGCATTGCACTTTTAGCCGTACGATGCGAGAAGCGTATTTAAAGCGAGTTCAACGACTCGTGGTGCAAGATCATACGCAACGCGTACGTAAAAGTACGTCGTGTATTATCGTTTTTCGCAATTGATAGTCAGTGGTTCGACCTTGACCGAATGTACTTCGAAGATTACGCTACCATGTGTTCGGGACCATGAATGACCTTGTTGGTTAGGCCGATGAACTCGCCCTCGCATCCTAAGAGATAAGAGACGTAATGTTTCATTTCAAAAACATGAGATTGACCTTGAGATACATTTGAAACCTTCGCAAAGGAAAGAACAATTTTCGACTGTAGCTGCTTATGGATTAAACGACTATGGCACAGAAGCGTTCTTTATCGTGTTTATAGCATCCTGTAGTTTGGAACAATCATTATCAACATACAACCATTATTTTACCTCAGAATATTGTAATTATTAACCTTTGAAAGGTAATATCTGATCTCAGAGACCCCAGCTTCAGGTTTTTCAAAAGAATTTTTATACGAATAAGATTAAATCTGTTTGTTTACATTTTATCCTGTGTTATTCTTTATGAAAATGTTAATTAAAAACGAGGAAATTTATGAAATCCATTTGTCGTGGTCTGACAATGAGGGACTCCACCTTACTGTAAATGAAAAATAAAGCTTTAATAAATGTAATAACACTGTCCAACAAATTTCCACGTTTTTTATGTTTTCATATAACTAAACGGTGGATCTTGTAGAGTTTTTTGTGCTGATTCCAAAGCTGCACTTAATTATTCTTCTACGCGCACAGCTTTTGAGAAACTTAATTTTGAAGGAAAACGTATTTTTCAACTTGTGTAAACATGTTTAAACGATCATAACGTATTAATAATGGATATCACCGTATTCAGAAAAGTCTACAGAATCTTTCGCTGCAAAGAACAATACAATATCGTTTATCATACCGTCACGACATTTGTTTAAATTTGAAAAATGAGTTTTTTTTCAAAGTCATGTTTTTCAAAAACTGTGCGTGCAGGAGAAAAACTAAGGAGGGCAGATTCGGAATCAGCGCAAAAAACTCTACAAGACCCACCCTTTAGTTATATGAAAACATTTTTGGTGTTGGACAGTGTAATAGAGACCTTCGAATTGGTTTTCAACGCCATAATTAGCATCAATTTTTAAACATAAATAATTTCCTAGAAAATTAACAACAAAAGTTTCGATAATGGTGAATAGGAAAATGGACGTGACGTGTTCTTTTCCGACGTTCGCGTCATGTATTATGAATGAAAATATCCGCATTTCAAGTTGCAATTGCAATGTTCATTATTAATTCCTTTGAATGAAATTGTTCTGTTCAGAAACATTTAAACGAACGTGCACATTGTTCGCAGACATTAAAATCGATTAAAGATTGCTATAATCCGCCACGAATTGTTACCATTATTACGAATTGCAAGACTATCACAATTTGATAAATACTGATAGGAAGTAATGCTATATGATTGCATTATCAGGTGCTGTATAATATTGACGTTATGATAATATAGGATTACTGCAAGCGAAGCTCGGTTAATCTGATTAAATACAATGGTATTGCGAAGATATGGATAATTTGAAGCGAGTTCGCGATTATGCTAATTAAGGAAGTTGCATAACCATTGACAACCTGTTCGCAGATCTCCAGAAAGCCCGAGAGAAAAGCCTAAGTAACACGAATTACTCGTTAATCAAGCGCTAATGAGGTAATTGTAGGTTCCGTTTAGCCGAGTGTGGCAGCCTAGAACAGTAAAGATTCTAGAAAATTGGCAATTAGGAGATCGCTTCGGTCAGATGACGCCCGATGGACACTATCGGCACAAGCTGCAGCAAAACTTACATTTCACAGTCTCGTTGTTGCTTATTATTCGAGCAGAATATTTTCTTGCCTCTCTGTGGTGCCATATTTTCTTAACCTAACAATTTAGTTGAGACTTTGTATACTTATAGATCTCGATCTCCCATTTACGAATATATACCATTATAGGCGCAAACGCTCAATAATTTTTCAGATATTTAATAAACAAAGTTCTATTGCTACTTAAATATGCTATTGTAGAGATACTATACATATAATAAATAATATCCTCGTATAGTGGCAACGTACTACGCTTACACCCGGTGGGTTAGGGTTCGATCCCAGCCCGGGTAAAAATTTTTTTTTTTCTTATTTATTTATATTATTTATTCACTATGCAATGTCGTCTTATTTACAAGATATTATACAATTATTATAAATTAAAGTACAAAAGTCTTAATAAATTATAAATAAATTAACCGAAATGAATAATATACAATAGTAAATTATCCTCTCGTGTCTGGAAACAGAAGAAATAAAATAAATATAGGAAGCCAAAATATGGTATACGATAAATTTTTCAGTCTTTTACACTACATTTTGAAAGAAACAATAAGAGGCATATTTTACGTATAATGTAAAAATGAAATATAGACATATAGTATATCTCCCATTTACGAATATATACCATATAGGCGCAAACGCTCAATAGTTTTTGAGATACTCGTAAACAAAGTTCTTACATTACTGCTTACATTTGCTATTGTAGAGGAGGTGTACAACGAATAAGGCTTGGTGTACCGGCAACGTACGAGACTTCCACCCGGTGGACTAAGGTTCGATTCTCGTCTGGTGAAAACTTTGTTTTCCATATTTATTTATATTGTTTATTCGCTGTGTAACATTGACTTGTTTGTAACAGATTGCACATTTATTACAAGTTAAAGAACAAATCGAAGAAGGCACACACGAAGATTCTGTAGAGGATGAATAGAAAGCTCACGCAAGGAACTGATGCACCAATCACTTACAAAATCAGTACCCAACCGTATGTGAACAAAATATTTGTTTATTAACTCTTACTCTAATACACAAACAATTATGTGCGCCAATTTTTAAACTTTTGCTGGAATATGCATGGTATGCAGCCGGATTAACAGCAGAGAGCTATTTTATTAATTTCGGTTACTTTATATATAATTTATTCATACTTTTGTTCTTTAACTTGCAATAAATGTGCAATCTGTTACAAACAAGTCAATGTTACACAGCGAATTTATTTATAATTTATTAATTCATTTGTTCTTTAACTTGTAATGAATGTACAATCTCATATACATATACACAAGGCAATGTTACACAGCGAATAAATAATATAAATAAATATGGAAAACAAATTTTTCTACAATAGCAAATGTAAGCAGTAATGTAAGAACTTTGTTTATGAATATCTCAAAAACTATTGAGCGTTTGCGCCTATAATGGCATATATTTGTAAATGGGAGATCGAGATCTATAAGTATACAAAGTCTCGACTAAATCGGTGTGACGTGGTCCTTGCACTCTCCTTGTAAATCAATCCTATGCACAGATTGATATTCGTCATGCTAACCAGTATTTTATGTGACACGGCTAGTGTCCATATTGATTCTTCACGATGATTTGGTTCTTAAATTAATTAATTCGATTAGGAATGTATTCTTGTGATTTTTAACAATAGAGTTTTTATTGTATCTGTGGTATCGTTAGATTGACTTCTACAATACTATTTAGCGCATACGCTTGATCAGGTCTGATTCAGCAACAATCTGGACTCTACCGCAAATTTAATCTGGACCAGACAAGTTTTCGTGTTATACAAAACATTCAATTGAACCACTCGACTTCGTGTAAGGTACAAATTTTAATCTCGTTAAAGCACTTCAGAGATTCGGATCATTTTTCTTTGATCTGTTTATCTAATCCAAAATACGTGGTATATATTGTGTTTCTCTGTAGAATTCTTTGCAAGAAAGTAGAACTTTACAGAATTCAGAATAGTCGTTTGCGTAAGAATTGAATAATGTGTTAAATAATAAATAACATATTCCAGTAGGCCGATGTTATAATTGACGAACATTTTTAACCGACTGCGAAAAAGGAGGAGGTTACTCGATTCGACCTGTATGTGCCTTTTCTCGCTTTTTTCTATGTATGTTCACCGATTACGCCGCGCCGAGATGGGTGGACCAATTGTTACGAAACCTTTAGAATCTTGTAGAGTACGTCCCTGGGGTGGTCCCGTTATAAAATTTTTTGCATTTTTCAATTCCTGACAATTTTTATTGCTAAAAACGTATATTTAACAGACTTCTTCGGCGTTTGCTCAGCAAGGTTTGTATCGATCGTGATGAAACCTTTCACATTTAGTTGGAGATACTGCCGCGATGATCCCACTTGCAAAAATTTATGGAATTTGTTATTGTTAATAACTATTGTTATAGCAAAAAAACCGATTTGTTGGATTTTCTCTGCAAAGATGTACCGGTCGCGATGAAACCTTTTACAGTTAGTAGATGTATCCGCAAAGATCCCACTGGAGATGGTTCAAACCATCTATGGTTTACTATCTAAATTCGGTGAATATATTTTTGATGATTATTAGCTAAGGGAAAAAATCACAAAATCACCTCACGGTATCCTACAAATACTGCACGTTCTACTAAAAAGTGTGAAATAAAAAAGAAATTTTTTTTTTAAATAAGACCGACTTCGAAAAACATAAAAAAAAGTAATGAAAATAAAAAAAGGTATGAAAACAACAAAAAAACGAAAATGCACTAAAAAGTATGAAATAATTTCCGTTTCGTTTACGTGTACACACAAACTGTTAGTATAAAAAATAAAAAAATATTAAATACCACATTAAATACAATTTAATTTCCTTTTGATTTGTATGAATACACATCAGATGTTAATAAAATTGATTAAAATAATTTATTAAAATATCATGATATTATAATATTTTAATAAATTATTTTAATCAATTTTATTAACAGTTGATGCGTATTCATACAAATCAAAAGGAAATTAAATTGTATTTAATGTGATATTTAATATTTTAGTTTTTATATTAACTTAATTTTCGTTTTTATTTTTTTGTTTTCATACCTTCTTTGAATTTTCATTCCGTTTATTTTAATTTTTTTCGAAGTCGGTTTTATTTTTTTAATATAAAAAATGCGAGCCACTCCCTGAAATGACATCTCCAAATGTGAAAACATTTCTCTAACAAGGTCTTTCAGTTTCTAAAGAAAAGAATGATAACAAATCACCGTTTTTTTCTAAAGTGACATAACCGAGGGTCGTACGTCACACGTCGCTATGTACTACTAAAAATTGAAAGCGTAAGTCGCGTCGCTTTGAGAAATGTTCGAAACGCCTCGCTAACGCCTCGGCTAGCTTCATCAGAGGCCTGTTAACATGCTGATACCGATGTGCGTCCGATGATGCTCGTCTATTTAAAGCAACATACTCACAGATCACTGCCAGTCTACCACAGACTTTTTAATTGATCGGATGGGCAATTAAAAAGGTGGAAGCACAGCACTCCAGATTGCGTTTAAACGATAGTCAGCATCCTCATTGATGTTGTTGGAATAGTTCCTGTTGCCCGCGATATTCATACATTTTCTGAAGCAAAATAGCGTTTAGTTCTGTTATTGGCTCCACTTTTTCACTTGTGAGATTTGCAAGCATTTCGTGTTTGGCTTACATTCGTTCTGTTTATAATTCTACTTATCCTGGCAGATGTTCTCGACAAAGCGTATCTCACGTAAATATTCACGCACCCGGGATTTATTTCAGCTTTAATACTATCTTGTTAGCAACAGTTTCAAATCTGACATGGCACGCGAATCATCGCATTTGGATGACACAATTATTTACCCGGATTTACAAAATTAATAGGTCAAATATATGACACGAGTATTCCATTTTTTCATTTAAAACGTATGTTCATTAAATTTCCATTTCATTATAAATATGGTAAATTTAAGACAAAAATTACAGTAACTTCCCTATGAATCGGGAAGTTAATGAATAGCAGTAATTTAGCATAGTGTAAGGATTGACACCATGGAGTAGCATCAATGAACATTGCTTTCGACTTGGTCAAATTATTAAAGAAGTTTCTTTAGACTCGAGGGTTTTCTTTAGTTCAAAACTTTACTGTATTTTGTTTTCATCGAGATGCAAGTAATACGAAAACCCAACAAAAACATCCTGTAAACAGGAGCCAAGTTCTCTATGGCCGTAAAAAGTTGTGAGATTAAACAAAATACGGCCAAGTTCAAATTTTAAAATTATAGACCTTCGTATAGACCATATACACCTTCTTTCGGAAGAAGCATTAGAAACGACTCGTAAAAAAATTATGAAAACCCGATTAAATCATACTTGCAAAACAAGTAGGAAATTTAATAATGAAGATTTGATGAAAAGACTTCAACACTTTCATAGGATCCCTTCGTATCAAGCTGTATGTAAACTGCTTCAAAACAGAGATCTTGTGGACATAAGACAGAGTATTGATATCTAATAAACAACGGAAGATATCTCGAAAAAACTTGATTTTTTTTATTCAGAGTTAGGGAACGAATTCTTATACGAACTATCGTTAACGTGATTTATCTGTCATTTAACGTTATTTATCTGTGTCCTATACGTGATACAGTAATCCCTTGATTTTTGTCCCAGGGGCTGTTCGTGGAGCGGACAAAAATCGCGATGTAGACTTGTTTTTCTACAATAGACTACAATAGAGCAACGGTGCCAGCGACGGCTACGCGCAGCGTGTGGCTGCAGCGTATCGCCGTCGTCGGCAAAGTTTAAAGGCCCACGTGTTCTCACAATGTAATGCCAATTCAAAATGATTTATTTTTCATTATTTTTTTAAGAGACTTTTATTGGCTTGTTTCTGGCAATATTCTGATTAAAACAAAACAAACACCATATAATTTGGCCCATATTTACTCTTCGTATGAGAAGCATAATTTATAATTTATCATACATTCAACATACGCTATAGCATATGTTTAAATAAACAAATAAACATCTCGAAAATATGTTCTCACAGAATTAAAGAATAAAAAATATTTAAACGATTACCTAAACGAATACCTAACCAGATAAATTTTCATTTAATAAGTTATTAATAAATGTGTTAATCGTATTGGTATTTTAAAGAATAGAGCATACAATACAGTTTTTCTTTCCTCCTCCTACAGTTACACCATAAAGTCAATGAAACCAAGAAGTAATGAAAAGTAAATCATTTTTAATTGGCAATACACATTGTGAGAATACGCGGGCCTTTGAATTGCCGGCGACGGCGACTGTTCGTGTGTCTTTCTTTCTCATACGAAACTTTAACAGTCGATTAAACCACTAAATACAATTGAAATTATATCGTGTTTGGTCTTGTTTTAATCAGAAAAATGCCAGAAATACATTTTGAAAGCCACATAAAATAATAATTAAAATTAAGATGTTCGAACATTCGATTCGTTGTGTCGATGTAGTGGTGTTCACACCGATATACCCGGGCCGAGAACAATAGTTGCCACCCTGCAGCGCGGGACAGCGTTGACAGGCAGTGGAGTGAGTAGGCCTGGACAAAAATCGATTCGTCGAACCTGGGACAAAAATCAAGTCTGTACTGTATATGTACTATATGTCCATATTACATTTTTCCATTATACATAAAATATTTAAAGTTACATATCTGCCACCACGAGGTTTAAATAGTTTTCATACAACCTTCAATATTTGTTATAATGTATTGTCCATTTTTTACACAACATACGCAATAATGATTCTTTGAAAAAGATCCACATCGGGATCGAAACGTTAGAAACATGTATTAATTGCACATTTGTTGTTTTTGTACTAAAATTAATCGAACCTGGCGCCGATAACATTTAAAACTTTATTTATCAAAATTTTCGATCGAGAAGAATTCACCTTTTATACATAAAGTATGCCTCTTATTGTTTCTTTCAAATTTATGTAGTGTAAAAGAATGAAAAATTCTAAAATAGTATTCCAAATGTTGAATTAATGCATTTAAAACAATTCCAAACAAAAAATTTTAATATAAATTATAATTATGATATCGGCGCCAGGTTTGATCCTTTTTAGATACAACAAATGTGCAAGTTAAATATTTAAATTTCTCAACGTTTCGATCCGAATGCGGATCATTTTCAAGAAACCAAAATTTTTGCGTCAAGGGACTCTAACTTACGCAATAGGTGAACATTGGAAACTATCCACACGATTAAAAACCAAAGCGTAAATCTCAGATATGGGACTCCTAAAATTCATGACTACTACGCGGCATTACCGAGCTAGTAATGTTTACGATGGGTTTTTTTCCAATATAACGTTGATTCAACCGTTGAAAATTGTTTATTTCTTTTTTGCCTCGTTTCACCAAATATTAAATATTTTTTAACTTCAATTGTTAGGCAATTATAAAATTTGATTTATTTTTTGAACATATATTGTTCTCGTTTCTTAGTTTAAAACTTTGATTATTTTTCATTTTTTGAATATTACATTTGTTTGGTTATGTTTTAATGAAATGCGGATTTGTGGTTACTACAAAACTGATTTATGTTGCTTTATGGTATGCTGCACACATATTTTTCTGTTTAAAAAAAATTACTTCCAAGTTACATGCTATTCAAATGTTACTGCCAATAAGGTAAAGGTACCAGTAGTTGATCATGAACGAGTAGTTGACCATTTTATAGAAAAACATAAAAAATCAGATTTTTACAAGCTGTACACTTTTGATGAAAGTGAACCTCGGATGCCATACCATCTGTTGGTTAAATTTCTTTAATACTATTCTCTATGAACTTGCAACGTCTACTTTGTTCCTCGATTACACTTTTTATGGAATTGATTTGTTTTATTTCTTATTTCATTCTTTAATTGTAATTTGTGCTGGAAATTGTTGAAACTAAATGATAGTAGAATGATTACCAACATTATTGCTTTAACCCTGTTTCTAGTGTAAGTGGTCAACTACTAACGAATAGGAGGTCAATTACTAGATTTTTCATTTTCATGAGTGGTCAACTTCTGAAGGAATTGCTGAATTTCTAAATATGTTTCTTAAATTTGTATAAGTAAACTTTTTTAAAAAAGTGGCCTTGATACATGACTTAGAAGACTTAAAGAGTGTCTTCAGACATCGACACTCGCTATTTAACGACAGAATAAATGGTTACTATTGTTCGCGTGGAAAACTTCTCTTAACTGGTCAACTACTAGTACCTTTACCTTACATGTTGATTGCAGCCATTGATCAATATCGACCGACCAATCAATCTGGGTTTTTCATACATACAATACATTCTCTGCTTTGCGTTGGGTTAGCACATCGTGCTTCGGTTACATTATCGCTAGCATGGGGTAAAGTGGAAATAGTGTAACTCACAATTATGTGTTCTAAAAAGTTTTAGTCCCTTCCTCACAACAAGTGCGTATTTAATTTTTTCTTTTTCTATGTTACCAATTTTTGGTAATTTACGTGGCTGTATTACATTTAAAACGGTATATTTAATTTCAAAATCTTTAATATTAATTTCTTTTTCAGACGCAAAAATTTTGGTCTCTTGATAATGATCCGCATTGGGATCGAAACGTTGAGAAATTTAAATATTTAACTTGCACATTTGTTGTATCTAAAAAGGATCGAACCTGGCGCCGATATCATAATTATAATTTATATAAACTTTATTGATCCCCTAAGGGTTACAATGCTTAACATCTACTCCTCCTTTCCATTTCCTTCCTTTACTTCCTTTACATTTTCTTAATATTATTTTATATTAATATTATACCTTAAAATCTACTTATCCTAAACTTACATTATCTTACATTCCTAACTTAACCTAAGCTTACATTATCTTATATCTAATTATACAGGGTGGGGCAGTAACTATTAGCACCTCAGATATCTTCGAAACTATAAGTAAATATATAAAATAACTATAATAAAAATACCATTACTTTCCTACTAAGACGTTACAACAGTAAGTAACACTAACGTCTTAGTACGATTGCAATGGTGTTTTAGAGTTATTTAAATTGTAATATCTCCTCAACTACTAACTTTTCGACATACATAGGTTAGTACTTTTTTGTAACGAATGTCCAGCTGCATCGGTTGATGTATTCAAAAATACCTCATTCCATTTAAAAAAATGGAGGTGGCCTTCAAATGTCCGAAGTACGTTCACCTGCAAAACAACTACTATCGCCACCGGATGGCCTCCTTCGTACTGTGCAATTTTATTTCAGCAAATATTTCTGTGAGACTTATAGTTTCGAAGATATCTGAGGTGCTAATAGTTACTGCCCCAGCCTGTATACATATACAGGGTGTCCCGAAACTACCCTAGGAGCCGAAAATAGGAGGTTCCTTGGGTCATTTGAAGCGACATTTTCCTTTACAAAAATGGTGTCCGTGACTTTGTTTAGGATTTCTTAACAAAAAACACGGACCAATCGGAGCGCAGCTATACCGCACGGAGTCCGACTCTGCGACAGGTCCCGGGAGCCTGGTGTCGCCATTGGTCGACTCCGAATCAATCCGCTGTAGCCGCGCTCTGATTGGTCCGTGTTTTTCGTTAATAACACCTAAACAAAGTCACGAACACCATTTTTGTAAAGGAAAATGTTGCTTCAAATGACCGAAGGAACCTCCCATTTTCGGCTCCTAGGGTAGTTTTGGGACACCCTGTATAGAGAGAAAAATGACTATATACAACAAATATCTCATAATTATAATTTATATTAACTTCCCGATTCATAGGGAAGTTATGGTAATTACCCCGAAAATCGAAAATCGAATTTTTAACAGATCTTCACGTTTCATGGTCATTGGATTCATTTTAGACTATTTTTATCAAAATGTCGGTATGTGTGTGTGCGCGCGCGTGTGTGTGTGTGTGGGTGTGTGTGCTTGCGCGCGTATGTCCGTTTGTATGGTATCAAATTTTTCGTTAACGTTTCCTGAAAAAGTAACAATGCGATCAGAATGATGAAAGATGCAATGGATGTGCCCCGTCGTAACTTAGAGCTGATTAGATTTTGGTCCATATTGGTCAAGCAGTTTTTTAGATCTTTTTCGAAAGAAGTTCATTCAACAATGCAATTTATACGAGAGGATAGAAATTTTCCACCAAATAAACAAACGTAATTATATATATTTCATTTTTTTTAAATTATGCAGTTAATGCTAATGTTACCGCTTACAACTAACGAATCGGGAAGTTCTTTGTGTGGCTCGTGGAGAGTCACACACAAAATTAAAAAAATACCATTAATAGCTGTATGCCTCGCTAGCAATGCGTAGCACTAACCCTTTCGCAAGAGCAGTCCCACTCGCGAGCAACAATAACCAGCTAGTTTCAATTTTTCGATCGATAAGAATTTTTCCTTTATAAAAAATTTCAATTATTGCAACGCCATGCGAATGTTTTGATTGTTGTCCCAAATTCCTATCAAGGTACCGCACTGTGAGTCGACGCGATTCTCCCTCCCCATTCAGAAGAACAAATGTGGCGACTCTTCTGCATTTACCGTAAACGACATTTCGGCCCCGAAGTTTTCGCATATTTCGAGACGTTGCTGCACCTCGACTCTGACAAATGGTTATGTCTGTTAGTTCGGCAGTCCGCGCGATAACCGAAGTACGTTTCCGTAACTTTCCGACTCGTACTCTTACAATTTCAGTCGGGAATAATTTAGCGAAAGCCCGGCTTGGCCTCTCGAGAGTAAGTATGTAATCGCAGAATCGATCGGACAGCGACAGGTACCTTTTTTACCCATGCCCCCGTTCCCGGGAAATAGAATCGCAGTATACGTATACGTATCTGCCCCGGCTATTCCTTCTCGGAATCACGCGTTTGGCGAGCGCATGAATTATTCAACAAGAGCCGAGGAAGAGAATGAGATGATAACTCCGGCGGATCGTTGGAATCAAGGCTACGATGATATTAGCGAGCCGCGTGCGCATATTTGGCACTCGGACAATTGTAACGAGAAATTTCTCGCTGGATATTTAACGAACCATACACGTTTTCCTTTTCAGGTAATACTAATTGTTATTACCGTGCGACGACGCAAATTACGCTGTACCACGACACCGAATAACGTCGTCTCCGAAAGAACCTTCGGCCGCGATGATATTGGAAGGGCTAATCTGAATTTCATTCTGCTAAATATTGAAATCCTCGAAACGTTAGACGTAGATATCCTTATAAGTAGGCTATTATCTACTTATTTAAGACGATCACTTGGAAATCTGCTATTAAGTTCGAATGAAATGCAAGCGGGTTTTAATGTAAGCATTTCAATTTCTGGATCGCTTTATTAATCACTTGACATATTCAACGGTTTGATTGTCGAGCCAGCAAAGTCAAAAATTCCATAAAATGGACGTCAATTATGGAATAAAAACTGGGACAGTAAATGCGTGATATAATCTCAATCAAATCTGGTACAATGAATCTGTTAAAGTAGAAATTCATTTTGAAATTTATACAGATTATTCCGTCACTCGTTATAGTAGATTGCGTATTTTATGTATTTAGGTAGCGGTATTACCTTTAATAATAGCAGGATTATCGTTATTAACTTCCCGATTCATATGGATGTTACTGTAATTTTGAAAGAAGTTCATTCAACAATGCATATTATACGAGAGGACGGAAATTTTCCACCGAAGAAACAAACGTAAATACATAATTACAGTAACTTCCCTATGAATCGGGAAGTTAAAAAAGAAAAATTTAAAAAAAATTCTTTTTTTTATTTGAACTTCCCGATTTCCTAGGGACGTTATTGCAATTTTTTATTTTTCTTAAATTTTATTTATTTCAATTTTTTTATTTATGAAACTAATGCTAATGTTACCGCTTACAATAATCGAAAATTATCCCAATGCAAGAGTGAGTTAATCGTCTCTACTCCCGAGATTACATTTTCAAAAATATCGCTGGAAGTACAAAAAAAATTTATATTACAATCTTTGAAAAAAACAATCAGTTCAAAATGAATTATTAAGTGGGATTAAATTTTATTTTATATATTTTCTTATATTTTATATACATATATAATATTATATATTACAATATTATATATGATATTATATATTACAATATTATATATAATATTATATATTATAATATCATAACATAAAATATATAAATATATAAAATTATGTAATAATATTATATTATATTTATTATTTTACATTATATTATACATTATAATAATAACATAATAATATAATATTATATAATATAATAATATAATATTATATAATATATATTACAATATTATATATGATATTATACATTACAATATTATATATAATAATATTATATATAATATTATATAATATCATTTATAATAATATTATATATTATACAAAAAGATATTAAATGAATATAAAATGTATGATAATCATAAATAACATTGATGTTGAAGACGAATTGGTTAATGCAGCATGCGGAATATTAAAATTTATTACTTTTCAAGAAAATACTAAAATTCCGTCTAATATTCCGTGATTTTGATTGTCTAGTTAGATTTTCAATTTGCCAGAGTAGGAGTGAAAGTAAGAACTTGTTATCGTGATTATATGAAAAATGCAAATATAAATCAAAATTTAACACCAATAATAAAAATATCGAATCAAGTAAATATTTCGAGTGAGGAAAAATATCAAATCGCACATTGTCAATTTCCAGTGGTTCCTGCTGAAGCGATTACGATTCATAAAAGTCAGGGTCAAACATACCAGAAAGTATGTTTGGATGTTAAAACATCAGAAAAACGAAATTACAAATGCTGTATGTAGCACTGAACAGAGTTTGAAAATTGAGTGGTTTATACAATATTTTGGGACAATTTAAATTAATAGTATCGGAGAAACCCAAGATCAATACTGCAAACCCGGATAATAATGAGTTGTATCGTTCGCGAAAAACTAATTGAGACAATTTATTTTGCAACATTAGTATGCTATAACAAGGAACCAAGCGAGCAACGAGCCTACGATGTTGGTTTAAGAGGGGGTACGGTCACCCATGGATATTACTAGAATATTACTAGAAAAGCATGTAAAAAAAGCGGAAAACGGCTTTTCATCCTCGTACGAGCATATTTTGAGGTGAGTGAGGGCTAATTGTAAAGAGGAAGGTTGATCGCGCTTCGCTCTGGTCATGATATAACCAGATTATGTTTATATTTAATAATATGAGCGTCCAAAGTAGGGCAAACAAGTCGAGACAATCACCCTCAGGTTCCCATGTATTTTTCTAATACAAAACGGTTTTTCTGACTTAAATCATGAGCAGAGCGGGCTACGATGAACCTTCCTCTTTACAATGAGCCCTCACACAGCTCAAAACATGCTAATATCAGGACAAAAAATGTTTTCCCGTGATCGCATTCAATTGTTCCCCAGATTCCGTTCAGGAAGGGCAATGAAGGGCAAGTAGAACTAATTTTAGTTGAGCTACTCAAACGAGATGGCGCTTAGACAGGAGAATTATCGGCGTATATTCGTAACAACAAAAATATAAAGGGCTCGGAGCCACTCGGATCCATTAATAGCAATAAAGATATTGATATAACATGAAAAAAACCTGTATCGATAGCGAAATTGAAGCGTTAGATCGATACAAATGTATGTTCGTCACTGTTGCGAAACTGTTTTTCAGCGTGGAGGTTGATCACACTGATAAATATCCAGATCAGAGGGTTTGGTACCCCCTTAATCGGTCAGGCCCTTTGAGAGATCCGATCTCAGCGAGCATGGTCTTGACAAAACGATTACGTAGCCTCGTGGTAAGAAATCGGTAGCAATCCGTACAACGAGCGAACGATAACGAGTCACGAAACAACCACCTTGTAATTGAACTAATTAACCAGTTAGATCTGTGGCGACGATTGCGCGGTCGGACGAGAGGTGGATCGTTGGGATCGAGCGACCGCGGATCGCGTCTTGGATCTAACGGAGGAGAACGCGTTAATAGAATTATGCAAATTTGTCAGTTGCCGCGCGGGTTTCGCCCGATCTTTGTTTGCTTTACGGATCCGACAATGGCACGTTGCCGCGTATAGTTCGCGTGTTTGCCATCACCTCCGATGAGATATATTTATACTATCAAGTGCTCCGTGCGCTCCGGAGCTGCAATAATATTTATCTACCCGTGGCAACTGCGAGTCTCGGACCGCGAACCTCTATCGCCTGGGGTGGAAGCGCGAATCGTCGCTGATTCTATTAGCAACGGGGGTGGGGTGTCCTCTCACCCTGGGATTTACCCCAATTTAATCCTTATTCGTCTCTAAAAATTGCTATGCCATTATCCAAAGTATTGTTGACAGTATTAAATGTTTGAGGTATTGCACCAATTTAAATAACAAATATTCTAGGTCGGGAGAAATATTTAATTTTCGAGTTCAACCAACTTCGAGTGCGAAGGGTTAATTCCTCAGATTAACCATTTGCGGACGCGTGTCTGCTGACAGTCACCCTAAAAATAATTCAGTGACTACGAATGATGATTAAGATACTCCTAAAAGTGGCAGACAAATTTTTACTAAACAATACTTTTTATTTTCAACTTCCCGAATTCCTAGGGAAGCTATTGCAATTTTTTAAATAATTCAGTGACTACGAATGATGATTAAGATACTCCTAAAAGTGGCAGACAAATTTTTACTAAACAATACTTTTTATTTTTAACTTCCCGAATTCCTAGGGAAGTTATTGCAATTTTTTATTATTTTTTTAAAAATAATTCAGTGACTACGAATGATGATTAAGATACTCCTAAAGTGCCAGACAAATTATTACTAAACAATACTTTTTATTTTCAACTTCCCGAATTCCTAGGGAAGCTATTACAATTTTTTAAATAATTCAGTGACTACGAATGATGATTAAGATACTCCTAAAAGTGCCAGACAAATTTTTACTAAACAATACTTTTTATTTTTAACTTCCCGAATTCCTAGGGAAGTTATTGTAGGCATTTTAAAAATTTTCAATATTGGTCCACATAAAAAAGTTGTGAAATGCAACTTTTAGTATTTTTGTTACAATTCCGACGAATTCCAATTTTTGACATAATTTTCTTTCGCATCCTGTGGCAAACTAATTGCTCCAGTTTCCCAAAAAAAATTCAAATCGTATAATACGATATTTAAAAAGTTATCGCCTTTTTAAGAGTATGCCAATACTTTTTTTACCCACTGTACATAGACTAAACAAAACTGTAGTTCCCGAACACACACTTGAAAAAGTTTTACGCGATCGATCTCGAGTTTAGTCGACGAAACACGTGCGATGGATGCTGCAACCATGGATTTTCAGATATACCTATCATGCGTCGGGAAATACGATCACGGAGTGCTTTGTTACCCTGAACAAATATTTGCTGAAGAACATTCATTGTAGTTGACTAGACGTAGTTCTGACAAACATTGAAACTGGAGTCTTTCAGATGTGATTAACGTTCATCTTGATCCCTGAAAGCTGTAAACAAACAGGAAAATACGGTTTGAAATCAATTTATAAACAGGCAATGAGAATACGGTGTGAGAAAATGTGTTTCAAATGTACAGCACTGCAGATTACAACAATGCAGAATATCATTTACAGTGACTCCCATTAATATTCGGACGCTATAAAAAAAACGATAACTGGTTTAACATTGAACTATACGATTTGAATTTTTGTTAGGATGCTAGAGCAAATATAGTTTGCTACAGAATATGGAAAAACATTTTTTCAAAAACTGCAATTGATCGGAGTTGTAGAAAAAATACTAAAAGTTGCATTTTACAACTTTTTTATGTGGGCCTATATTGAAAATTTTAAAAATACGTTTTGTAGATCTGTGTCAATTGTATGCACTGCGAAAGTTTCATCGAAAGATGTGAGAATCTATAGATTTACTGCAGTTACAGCCCTAAAATCGTGAAAATCTGAAATTTTTACCATCGTTAAACGTTTGTAGCTCGTTGCAACGTCGAACAATATTGACGAAATTTTCAGAATACGTTTAATTGACACAGATCTACAAATTGCAACTGCAATTGCAAATTTTTGAAAAAATGTTTTTCCACATTCTGTAGAAAACTATTTGTTCTAGCTTCCCCAAAAATTCAAGTCGTATAGTTCATTGTTGAACCAGTTATCGTTTTTTTTAGAGCGTCCGAATAAATAATGGGAGTCACTGTACGTCGCGGTCTTGTCGAATGTAATTCCTGAAATTATGATATTACCATAATTAGTTTCGAACATGCTATTGTTTGTACGTAGAAACTTTTCGGCGAGGTCACAAATAAATGGTAGGACCACAGGATCTAAGAAACAGCACGAATCCTACGTTTTTTCCTAGATCAAGGCGTTACCGTAATAAGAGATAATAATTTGTCAGAATGCCAAGAGAAAATGGCTACCGTTCAAACGAATAAAACGCATCAAAGAGTAGAAGTTTTCAGGATTTACGCAGCGCAGCGTGCAATAGGTTTCAGCGTTCTCGAGATTACTAATTTGTGTTAATTTCACGTGACGATAAGGGAATTCTGTTTGCCTTGCAGCCTCCACGGCGCAGCCGGCGTTGTCATAAATGTTTTATCTGCGGAGCAGTCTATCTACGGATTGTGTACAGTAATGTTCCCCGAGTCGCACATGGTGTGTTGATAAGTATTAAGCGTGTTTATGACGGTAAGATAACTGGTGCATTTTATTAATAACCGTTAAGTACACTACGATCACCGGCACTAGCGGTTTCGCATCTGGCTGGTTTGCTTATTATTAGCGACAGCTTTTACGTGGCTAATTATAGGCGATATTATATATCCATTGTCTCCTGCTGGTTGCCTCCTTTAGAAACACGTCGTCGAGGTCATTGTCTGGTCGACACTCTGCTCCCGCGCAAATCGAAGCTTATCGTTATATATTTCCTTCGTACTGTGGTTTATTGGACCACAAATATCGGCAATGTTTATATTGGACTAGTGCAAAAATAATTGCGATTTCGACGCGACGACGACGTTTCATCACATTACAACATACAGGATGTCCCAATTATTTTGTTTCCTTGAAAAGGGCGATTCCCAAGATCATTTGAAGTCGTTTTTTCCTTTGCGAAACTGTCTTCCGAAGCTTCCTTAAGGGGGGGAGGTACCGTACCCTCTGATTCTGGATATTTATCAGTGTAACCAAACTCCACGCTGAAAAACAGTTTGGCAAAAGCGATGAACATACATTTGTATCAATCTAACGCTTCAATTTCGCTATAAATACAGGTTTCTTTCTTTTATCAATACGTTTATCGCTATTAATGGATCCGAGTGGCTTCAAGCCCTTTATATTTCTGTTTTTACGAGTCTACGCTGATAGTTCTCTTGTCTAAGCGCCATCTCGTTTGAGAAGCTGAACTAAAATTGGTTCTAGACTTGCTCTAGAATCTGTCTGTATCACTCTGTATGAACGAAATATGGGGAAGTTGAATGAGAACGTTTCAAGGTCAGTTGATTTTTTTAAATGGAATAGTATATTTTTTTCTTTAGAAAATAGTAGCGGGTAGTGAGACGAATCCAAAGATGTGCTACGTAATATTATTCTGATTTTGATGAAGGTAAATTGTTAGCTTCTGTTTACCTTTATCAAAACAGAATAATATTATGTAGCACATCTTTGGATTCGTCTCGCTACCCGCTACTATTTTCTAAAGAAAAAAATGTACTATTCCATTTTAAAAAATCATGTTGACCTTGAAATGTCCTCCACCACTCCACCTACAAAGAAAAAATTAATACCACGTAACTTAGCCCGTCATACCAAACAACTTTTGTAGGTACACTTTTTTGATAACGACACCGTCTTCCGAGATATCCTGCCGTTCTCGATACAGTGGGACACCCTGTATAAAAAATGGCCAGAAAAGTGATAAGTCTTAGGGCAAATGCACCTGGTGCTTCTATCTTTCATACTTACAATAAATTGACTGGAATATATTGATATTCTTTAAATTCGTCTACTGGTTTAAATGTCTCTTGCTCAGCGTTTGCCATAAATTCCTAAAATTTTAACTCACCTAATCACCGAGAACTGTCAAATTTGATTTGAAAATCTCCTTCATAGAGATTCTTATTGTAGTAATTCCTGTTCATCCCCAGCACTAAAGACTTTTAAAACTTTGATCTTTGGTAATTAAGCGATTCGATGTACTCGATAAGAGTTTATATTGTAGCACCTCGGTATATCCTTGAGCAGTGAAAAAGAGTCCAAACAAATCCAAGCAAGTGGTTTAAAGCGATAAGTCCGATAAAATCGCTTGATGATTACAACTTCTGGGAGACAGGCTCTTACTCGGACATTTGTTAAGTTGTATACTATACATTTAAATCATTTGTTTAACAAAAAGTCCATTACACCATCTAGAAAAAATTCTTAAAAATCGCATTTTCATTAGATTTGCAACTAAATTTTTTCTGAAATACATTTTTCGCATTAACTATTTTTCCCCTTAAGACACGTAGCGTTTCAGTTATGCAGTTACTATAGAAATCAGTAGCGTGCCAAGAATTTGTTGATCTATTATATTTGTTAGATTCATAGGTATAGCACTGTGCTATACTAGGATGCTATTCCATATTTGGCCAGTTTCCTCTGCGATTGAAATTGTTACAGAAGACATAATTATACAACGAAAAATTAGCTGATTATTATTATTCTTCTTGGAAAACTATTAACACTAAACGTACCGAGTGTTACAATTAGTCGACCTGTCTTGTCCTATAAAAATAACAAAATTGAATTGATGTATATTTTGTTACGATGTACATTATAATATGTACTGAAATGGAAAATTCAATATTCCAGTAAATTTTAATTTTGTATAAAAATTCGTAGTTTAATTGCAACTCACGTGATGTCAAAGTGATTCCGGTAGTGGTCGGTTAGGTGAACGAATGCGAAAACGACACGATCGTCGGATCTTTCGACGGCAGAAGTGACGTCCGCTCGGTGAGTCTTGTTTACCCTGGCATCCTTACAGAAGACAAATGGTTTCGGTTGTGAAGTGACCAAACGTACCGCAACAAACCGACGTCAACGAAAACTACGTGCATTATGCGGTATCGCGAGAAATGCGTTCCCTAGTAGCACAAAAATATTGGGTAAATGTTTTTTTTAAATATTGAAGAAATATTTTTTAAGCCACACTTTTTTATATGAGAAAAATATTAGATCTGAATATTCTATACATATACAAGAAATGTAAATTGAATGTTTAGAAAATATAAGCTAAATATTCAGAGAATATAAATTACATATTTCAAAAATATAAAGTAAATATTTAAAAAACGTGAAGCCCATATTTAAATAATATTCAATTAAATCTTGAAATTTAAGAAGAAGTTATAACAAAAATTGGAAACTATACATAATAACGCTACTCTCTGTGCACTGCTCGAGGGAATATTTATCTTCGACTTCGGAAGGAGCTTATTAAAAATCCAGAAATTTGTTATGCAGTTAGAAAGATTAATGGTTCGGAGAACGCTACATTTGTAGGCCCACAGATTTTTTTTAGGTGCAACTGTGAATATGCAATTAACAATTTTATTACTACTAATCAATTTCTCTGTTTATTCTGCGTAAACAATTATTAGGGAACCATAGCAAAAAAATAGCTGGAATAAATATTTTTCCACGATAAACATAAAATATTTTCTTCATATCAAATAAATATTCCGTTTGTAATATTACAGAAAGATTTATTTTATAATAAGAAAAAAAAATTTTGTTCATAATATGAAATAAAAATTACTTTAATATTTAGAAAAAAATATTTTTCTCGTAACATGAAACAGATATTTTCTGCATATTAAAAAAAAAAATTTGTCATTTAATATAAAACAGATATTGTATGAATATTTGAATATTAAAAAAAGATTGAATCTCTTGTTAATATTATACGAATGTATATACAATATTTTGTGCTACTAGGGTTGGCTCAGATAATTTCCTACTCGTTGCCTTTATCTAGAGACGCGGCAGCGGCAGCGTCTCTAGACAAGTACATGAAAAATTACCAAACACCCTGTATCGATGTCGACTGTCGCTACCGCGTATCTTTTACTCGTAAACCGGGATTTCTAACCTAACCTGAATCTTCTTCCGCTAATGTCTCATCACGCCTGCAATATTTTCTAAATAGAAAGGCATTTTGCTGATGTAAACCGCGTATAAGCTTTCGAATAAGACCATATTCAATAAAATCGGTCCACGTATGACAAGAGATATCGTAATATCAAGTCATGGATCAGTCAGAAATAATAGGATTTTTGTTATGATTCTCTCCTTCGTCAGGAAATTTTCGTCAACATAATACGTATAAGTACGCGTTACACGCACACATTCAGCCAAAATAGTCCAATCGACAGGTCGAAAAAGAGGCGTCTACCTGGAAAGTATTCCGAACTCGATGAAATTTTAACACGTCATCGTCCCACGGTGACGTCTTGAGTAACGCTAACGCCACACTATGGGACAAACCGATGAAATCTGTGTCAAAATCAGTGTTCCGATCAGTGTTCCGATCAGTGTTCCGATTTAGTACGAAATTTCGCACGCATGCGCTGCAATTTCAGCCTCGGTAACGTAACCTTTTCGATGAAATTGGGTAGCTTAAGCACCACGCAGACTTTTAAAAAATGATTAGATATACGAATGTGAAATATTGAAACGATAAATCGAATAAAATATTGTTCTAATATCATGAGAACAATAATACCGGTACACTCCCGCCAATATAACTGCCACAGGCCGTTGGGGCCCTGGCCGCTCTGCTGCGTCCTTAGACCATATATCTAGAGACGCGGTAGCGTCTCGACGCCAAGTACATGAAAAATTATCGATGTCAACTGTCGCTACCTACCGCGTATCTTTACTCGTAAACCGGGCATTCTAACCTAACCTGAAACTTCTTTCGTTAATATCTCATCACGTCTGCAATATTTTCTAAATTGAAAGGCATTTTGCTAATGTAAACCGCATATAAGCTTTCGAATAAGACCATATTCAATAAAATTGGTCCATGTATGACAGAGATATCGTAATATCATGTCATGGATCAGTCAGAATTGATAGGATTTTTCTTCTGATTCTTCTCCTTCGTCAGTCAATTTTCGTCAACATAATACGTATACGCGTTACACGCACACATTCAGCCAAATGGACTATACACGCGTGTTTCGTTCGTCGACTCTCGGGATCATTCGGCAAGGCTCGGGCTCGTCGACGGCATCACCACCGCGATCACCGTCAGATGGACAACGCGACGTAGCGAGTTTCTCGCAAGTAAGGTGTTGCGCGGGCGGTATTAATATGCGTAGCGAACGCGGATATTCACTAATATTGGTTCATATCACCTTATGGTATAATTTGCAAACCCCACCCATCCTGTTGTACTGTTAAGACATTATTGTATTACAATCAAATGTTAAATACGTTCAGCGCCAAAGGTTGCTTCCAGCGCCATAAGCTGCTTCGCGCACCATGTACTGTACACAAATTACTATACATATAATATAGGTCGGCAATGCGGTGGACATGGTTTCTTTTCGTAGATGTTAAACTTACGTAGAATTTATCCTTAATTCTGTCCCGTGAAAAGATTGATCTTGGCTGTTGATGATAAAACTTTGTAATTTATAATTCTTGTAAAAAGAAGTGAGATCACAACCAAAACTTCAAAAAAGTAAAAAAGTTACGCCAAGTACATGAATTGAATTAAGCCGCTAACACGGCATAATAATTATGAACACAAAAAAATAGAAGAAAGTATAATTATGATATGAACACAAAAAAATAGAAGAAAGTAATATCACAAAAAAAGATGAACACACAAAAATAGAAGAAAATAATACATCAAAAAGAAAAAAGATAGAAGATAATAAACAATATAAAAAAAATATGTGAAATCGAAATGAGCTGCAAGTACATAAAGGTGCTTTCCAGCAATGTGCAAAGGCGACACTGTGTAACACAATGTAAGATTCGGTGCTTTCTAACTACGCTTAAGGTGACACAGCTATACACAGCTTAAATGCTATGTTCAACAGTAGTATATTTTCATCGCAATATGTCAAAAATGCACTCAGTACATTCCATTACTCATATCGCGGACATTTTAATAATGTGAAGATAAAATGTAACATCTAGACATTTGCCTAGATGTCCGCGGCCTGGAAGTCAAATACTTGGCATGGGCAGGCAAGGTCAAGGTGTCGATGAATAAGAATTATTTAAAAACCGCAAACTAATGAAAATATACGCAATGTGTCAAAGCTTTATTTAATTTGATGAATTAGCTGTACGCCTGCGAAAGACAAGGTATTGGTGTCGATAAATGATCATAGAATTATTTAAAAACGCAAAATAATGAATGTGTAATCGTATAGTCAGAGTTTTAAATTGACAAATTATCTGAAAGCCTGCGAGAGAGAAAGTATGTTTTTAAATAATTCTTATTCATCGACACCTTGACCTTGCCTGCCCATGCCAAGTATTTGACTTCCAGGCCGCGGACATCTAGGCAAATGTCTAGATGTTACATTTTATCTTCACATTATTAAAATGTCCGCGATATGAGTAATGGAATGTACTGAGTGCATTTTTGACATATTGCGATGAAAATATACTACTGTTGAACATAGCATTTAAGCTGTGTATAGCTGTGTCACCTTAAGCGTAGTTAGAAAGCACCGAATCTTACATTGTGTTACACAGTGTCGCCTTTGCACATTGCTGGAAAGCACCTTTATGTACTTGCAGCTCATTTCGATTTCACATATTTTTTTTATATTGTTTATTATCTTCTATCTTTTTTCTTTTTGATGTATTATTTTCTTCTATTTTTGTGTGTTCATCTTTTTTTGTGATATTACTTTCTTCTATTTTTTTGTGTTCATATCATAATTATACTTTCTTCTATTTTTTTGTGTTCATAATTATTATGCCGTGTTAGCGGCTTAATTCAATTCATGTACTTGGCGTAACTTTTTTACTTTTTTGAAGTTTTGGTTGTGATACCTATAGACCCGGCATAGGTATAGTATGTGCATACGATGCTGTGTGACGAGATCCAAAATTATCTGGTGTCCACAAGCCTCGATTCGAGATAATTCAAAATGGTGGATAGTGTATGAGACGAAACGAGTGCACAGTACACGCAAGTATTGTATTCGACATATACATGTATATTGTTTTTACTGTTCTTTTTTTAAATAAAGTAAGTTGTGAGGAAAAAATATAGATTTCATATTATCAACTCCTACATTAAAATTTAGCTTCTTCCAAATTATAATCGACAAAATGAGTTAACCATATTTAAAATAATAAGAGTAAAATAAAAATGAACGAGTAATAAAATAAAATACATGTATGTATATTACACGGTTACAGTTTCCATAAATATTTATACAGAATGACTTGTAACGACGATTCCCCTTTCCCCTCTGCCACTTTACCTTCGCGGTACTGCGATTTCTCAACATACTATAGCACTTTTCCCACAAGCGTCGTCTGCTAGCCGGTTTAATCTCGGAACAAGGCAGAATTATCTGCGCCGGGTCTATAGGTATATATGGTCTAAGGCTGCGTCATAGTAGATACGCTACTGTTTTCACCGCGCATGCGCGAGAAATATCGCATTCGATCGGAACACTGGTCAAAATCAAAAAACTTTCGATAGAAATGAGATAGAGCAATGAAATTTTTTAAAAATTAAAGCTGAGACTTCACAGAATATGGGAAAATAGGAAGATTGTGGCACGAATGTTTTCTAACCTTGAAAAAATAAAAGTTTAACTGTTTAACAATAATTCGATATTTTGGAAAATTTTGAGGTCGTAGAAAAATTTTGAGACCAGATTTGAAATCAGCGTGTAAAAATTTACGTGAAATGGTGTAGAGTATGTTTCAAAAAAATTTTTTCTGCGCGTGGTATTGGAAAACCCACAATTTTCTCGAAATTGCGCAACTTTGACGAATTTTTTCGAGGTTAAGGCGTATCAGACCCATGGATGTAGTGTATATATCAGTGTAACCAACCTCCACGCTGAAAAACAGTGATTGGCAACAGTGATGAGCATACATTTGTATCAATCTAACGCTAATTAAACTAAGTTTCGCTATCGTTACAATTTTTTTTCTTTTTGTCAATATCTTTATTGCTATTAATGGATCCGAGTGGCTTCGAGCCCTTTATATTTCTGTTGTTACGAATCTCCGCTGACAGTTCTCCTGACTAGGCGCCATCTGGTCTAACTAGCTGAACTAAAATTGGCTCTGGACTTGCTCTAGACTCTGTCTGTATGAACGAAATATGTATGGGAAGTTGAATGCAATCACGGGAAGCCATTGTTTGCAGTTACACTAGCAAGCTCCCAATGAACTGAGTGAGGGCTGATTGTTTTTAAATAATTCCAAGATCATTTATCGACACCAATACCTTGCCTTTCGCAGGATTTCAAATAATTTGTCAATTTAACCCTTTGCACTCGAAGTTATTTTAACTAGAAAATTAAACATTTCTTCTGATCTAGAATACTTCCATTCTCTATGATTTTTGAAATTTTATCGATACGAAATTGGTATATTACCTAAATGTTTAGTAATAGATTATATTGAATCGATATATTGAATAATGCAAACAATATACAGGGTGGGGCATTTTAAACAGGTCACCTGAATAACGTGGCTGCTATTGGTGTTAGGAAGAAATGTACCAGATGGAACTTGTATGGTATCGAGGAGGCATTATTCTGATGTTAGTAGCTTTTTTGAAGGCGGACGCGCAAAGGACATATGAAGGTCAACTTCATTTTTTTAAATGGAACGAGGTATTTTTTAATACGTCAATCGATGCAGCTGGACATTCGTAATAAAAAAGTACTAACCTATGTATGTCGAAAAGTTAGTCGTTCAGTAGATATTTTAATGTAAAAAATATAAAAATATCATTACTGCCGTACTAAGCTGCCGTTAGCGTTTACTTACTAGTGTAGTACGACAGTAATGGTATTTTATGTTTTTTATATTGAAATATCTTCTGAACGATTAACTTTTCGACATACATAGGTTAATACTTTTTCATTACGAATGTCCAGCTGCGTTGATCGACGTATTAAAAAATTCCTCGTTCTATTTAAAAAAATGAAGTTGACCTTCGTATGTCCTTTGCGCATCCACCTACAAAAAAGCTACTAACATCAGAATAATGCCTCCTCGATACCATACAAGTTCCATCTGATACATTTCTTCCTAACACCAATAGCAGCCGCGTTATTCAGGTGACCTGTTTAAAATGCCCCACCCTGTATATATTTTGAATAACGTTACAGCAATTTTTAGTGGTGCCTCAGAAGGGACAACCGAGTGCAAAGGGTTAAAACTCTGACAATACGCGTACACTTTCATTATTTTGCGTTTTTAAATAATTCCAAGATAATTTCTCGACACCAATATGTACCTTGCCTTTCGTACGCGTGCAACTAATTCGTTAATTTAAATAAATCTTTGACACATTCCGTATACTTTCATTAGTTTGCGGTTTTCAAATAATTCTTATTCATCGACACCATGACCTTGCCTGGTCACGCCTAGTATTTGACTTCCAGTCCGCGGACGTCTAGGCAAATGTCTAAATGTTACGTTTTATCTTCACCGAATCTTACATTGCTTTACACAGTGCCGCCTTTGCACATTACTGGAAAGCACCTTTATGTAGGGTAACTGCACCAGTGAATGAACATTTAAGAAATTGTTCAGGAAAATATTTTATTTAAAAAAAAACTATGTGAATTAAAGGAATCTCATATATGCCAAATAGCTCCCTATACTTCATTTGTCAAAAATAAATGAACACAAACACAATGAAATTATTATTCTTCTTCTTTATTAAACGTTAAATCAAAAATATGAAAAATACCAGTCAATGAACACTACATTCTGGTAATTGAATAATGCTAGTCCAATTAATGAACAAAATTACTAAACAATATTCTCCTATTTATTTAACTCTTTAATCACAATTTTATCGCTAGTATGCCGTCCGGGTTAAAATTCGTTGAAATATACAAAAGCGTTCGTTTACTGGTGCCCGCCCGTTCATTCACTGGTGCAGTTACTTACCCTACTCGCAGCTCGTTTCGATTTCACATATCTTTTTATATTGTTTTTGTTTATTATCTTCTATCTTTTTTTTTTCTTTTTCCACTTTCATGTACTTGGCGGAATTTTTTTACCTTTCCCTCGTTTCTTATGCGCTCGGACCGGCCGCGAAAGATGTTTACGGAAGATTTTTGGAATCGTAAACAATTGCCACGATTGGACAACCCGGCTGATAATATGCAAGCGCGCACGCACGGGACATGTGATTTTCTTCGACTTCGGCGATTTCAGTTAACGAGAGACATTTTTAGTTGACCGATAACAGTGATCAACTTGTCTGGAAATAAACATTACATTGTTTACACAACATTGAAGAAAACAGTTATCGCTTCATGGAATTTAATTAATAATTTTTTGTCATTTCTAATCCTTTGTAGACAAGGATTTTTGTAAAATATTCTTCACATCGGTTACTATTGAGCAAAATCGCGACCTCTAAACTCTGAAACAAAAGTCCATCATTATCTCTGTGGTTGTAAGTTTGAGTACATACATTAATTAAGCTTTATACTATAGGTTGTACGTATTTACCGGGAAAGTCACGAAAACAAATTCTGGAGGCTCAAAAAAATAATGCAATTTAATACTAAACCTACCGGCCATCAAAAAATAACAAGATTTGATGTATACTTCGTGCGATTTTCACTATAATATACATATGTATACTGGAGTCAAAAAATATATTCAATAAATTCCCATGAAAACACCTTTACAATTTCAATAATTGTCAAATAAAAAATCTGAAATGAGTCATTTGACCCCTCGTGGTAGGTTTAGTGTTAATCGATGTCCTATATCAAAGCAGTGATTCAAACTTTAAACGGTATTATGTTCTTCCTGACAACCACAGATCTTACCTTGCTCAATGTTCCAATGACTTGCCCCCCACTTACAAGGAGAACCCCCGCTCTGTCCCCAACGGATTTAGTTCAGACTTTACAGGGTTATAGACCTCGTTCCCCTGATCACGAAAATACCCCATTACAGGCGCAGACGCTCAATAGTTTTCGAGATATTTGCAATTAATGTTTCAGAACCGTAAAAATAAAGGTTAGTTCAGATTTTTACCAAGCAGTGGCGCACAGTGTGCAATATGGCCTTTTTAGCTGGACAAAACTCTAAATCGCCTATTTCTCTATATTTATCAATTGATATGTTTACAGTTGTATAAAATATGAATAATCATTAACTTTTTAGAACATTTAGTTGGTTTTTGTTAATTAAACAATATATTTTAACTGATTTATAATTAAATATAATATACAACGAAGTTAGTAATGGATCTATGTAACACAGAATGATTTAACAAGTAGTAGATATTATCAAAGAAGACGTCATTTTTAATTATAAACAAAAAGAATGTCAATATAATTTACTAATTTACTTTTTGGAGATTCAGACATACAGGAAAGAATTATTCTTTGGTTTAGTATAAGGTTTCAATCTATAAATAATCTGCTGCTTATCATTGTTTATGATTTTAATATAATAAAACATTAAAAATATAATAACATAAAAAAATATATAAAACAAAAGAAATAACAGAGATCAAAGTGAAAGCATTAAATAGGAACGTTCGGTTACTAGAAACTAATAACTTATAAACTAATAACTATAACTAATAACTTATAAACAAATGTAAATAAAATATATCTAAATATATTTGTGTTACGACAAATATTTGGGTTTACAGCAAAATAAATAAATTTACGGCGATAGTATCATTGTATATTTCTTAAGTATACAATCGAAAGAAACCAATCCATAGGTTTCAACGAGTAGACTAAACAAACCGCCAAGTGTCGATGATATCGGCTGCGTTCGGAACGCGCGCCCAGACAGGGCTGTGATTGTCACGAGCGTGAACGTAAAACGACGTAACTTCATTGTAAAAATTAGCACCGAATTGCGCCGAATTGCATGCCAAGTTGGGTACTAAAATAAACTAGAGAATCTCTACTTTATAATAATGTACATTTCGTCGCGTGGGGCGACGTGGGGCACATACTAATTCATTACCGAAGAGGAGTAACATAAGCGTTTCTGTGGAAAAAGAAGTACCGTCTTTGACACTTAATTTACAAAAATAGAGGAATGTTATCGATAATTTGGAATTACCTGGAAAGTGAAAATACATGTTTTAAGATGCTATATCCGTCATACATAGGAAATTTAAATACTCCTTAGTACATTTTAACATATTTCCAGCGCGTATGGCAATGTGCCTATTCGTTTATAGGTTAGGCGTCCGCTTTTTAGGTGAAGTTTACACGCTCCGTAAACATATAACGAAACAATTTTCAGTTTTAATATTCAAGGGTTTTAATACATGGTTATTTTAGAATATATTGGCTCGGTTAGTTTTTGTTGATTTGAAAATTCGATTTGTCCAGCTAGAAAGCCCATTTTGCACACTGTGTGGCGTAGTGTAACAGACCCGCAGGCCCGGGTTCGAATCCCTTCGTGGTAAATTATTTTTTATTGTTTTCTTTCATGGAAAATGCATTTTCAATGTTAAATAAATTTTAAATACAATATCTTTATTCGCTAAAGGACTAATTGAAAATGATACTTACTATTTTATAGAAGAAACACTAGATCTATTACAACATATACAAAAGATTATAGATAATTATAAAACAATAATAATATTAAATAATAATACATAAAAAGTAACAAATATAAATATAAATACAAAGACAAAATAGAATAAATGTAATTAATAGTAGAGCGATTAATGTGGTGGCTTGCCATCACCCTTCCTGTAGTTTGTATAATATAAACAATATATGTTACGTAGAATAAATATAGAAATCAAATATAAAATACTTATAATTTTTGTTATGTGCAAAAATGGTATTTATTGTAAAAGACAATAATACAGGAAGCTGGATGGCAAGCCACATTAACCGCTCTACTATTCATTGCATTTATTCTAATTTGTATTTGTATTTGTATTTATATTTTCATTTGTTATGTATTATCATTTTAATATTATTATTGTTTTATAATTATTATCTTTTGTATATGTAGTAGTAGATCCAGTGTTTCTTCTATAAAATAGTAAGTATCATTTTCAATTAGTCCTTTAGCGAATAAAGATATTGTATTTAAAATTTATTTGACATTGAAAAAGCAATTTCCATGAAAAAAAACAATAAAAAATAATTTACCACGAAGGGATTCGAACCACCCGGGCCTGCGGCGTAACAGTTCAGCTGGCTGCTGTTACGCTACGCCACTGCTTGGTAAAAATCTGAACTAACCTTTACTTTTACGGTTGCGAAACATTAATTGCAAATACCTCGAAAACTATTGAGCGTCTGCACCTGTAATTGGGTATTTTCGTAATTAGGGGAACGAGGTCTATAACTCTATAAAGTTTGAACTAAATCTGTGAGGGACAGAGCGGGGGTTGTCCTTGTTAGAGTACGGATGAACAATATTGAATCCCAGTGTGTTAATTCCAAATGTGATTGTTGCGTTTAAACGGCTTATCTGAACTTTAAACGACAATGTCTCGAAAGTGATAGCACGTGACATGCGGCGCACGGTGGGTAAACTTGACAAAATACGATTCAAAAAGGAATAACTTTCGATAGAAATGAGATAGAGGACCGACATTTTTTTACATACAGCTGAAACTTCACAGAATATGGGAAAAATAGGGAGATTATGGTACGAATGTTTTCTAACCTTGAAAAAATAAAAGTTTAACTGTTTAACAATAATACGACATTTTGGAAAATTCTGAGGTCATAGAAAAATTTTGAGACTACATTTGAAATCAGCGTGAAAAAATCTACGCGAAACGATGTAGAGCATGTTCCAAAAAAATTTTTGCTGCGCGTGGTATTTTAAAAACCACAATTTTCTCGAAATTGCGCAACTCTGACGAATTTTTTCGAGGTTAAAAAACATTCGTACCATAATCTCCCTATTTTTCCAATATTCTGTGAAGTTTCAGCTGTATGTAAAAAAATGTCAGTCCTCCATCTCATTTCTATCGAAAGTTATTCCTTTTTGAATCGAGTTAGGTCAAGTTTACCCACTGTGCGGCGTTCCTCCCGAGAACCACAGATCTTACCTTGCTCAACGTTCCAATGACCTGCCCCCAACTTAGAGTACGGATGAACAATACTTAATCCAAGCGTGTTAATTCCAATTGCGATCGTTGTGTTGCAGATGAAAATTGAAACATCCCAGGACATGACGTAAATACTGGGGGTCATAGGGTAAGAGCAAACGGCACAATGAAGAAGAATCTCGCGCCGTAGTCTCGCCACCTGCGATGTTAGTCACACAGACACCCTCCTCGATGGACAACCAGCCGAATATGATGTCGGTGCTCGAGGAGGAGGCGAATGTCGATATCGACGACGCGTTTCCACCGCACGTCGACACGACGAACATCGTCATACAGCCGGAGTCGCCTACCAGCAAGAAACAAGCGCTAAAGACCTTCAACGAGGTCAATGCGCTCCTACAAGCTGGCAGAAAGAGGGAGGTTAAGCTGGTCATAAGGGAGAACGCGTGGCCATTGAACAACGGAATTAGGGCGCAGCTCTGGCCGGCTCTTTGCAGTCAACATGCACACGGCAAGAACATGCTCGATGGCTTCTATTGGGACATGGTCAATCAAGTTTTCGGGACTACAGGTGCGATTCAGATTTTATATATAAACGAGGATAGGGTGGTAACATGGCCTTCAAGCTTGATTAGTCGTACATACAAATTAACACTGATTATATGTACAGATAAAAACAATGATACAGATGGTGCAGATGAACACTCACTATACTATTGTATTATACATTGTCATATACACCATACCGTTATTCATGTTTAATTCTAAATAATTCATTCAACGATCAAATTCATGATTTCGATGGAATATTTTCTGCCAGGGGTAGTAGTATAGTACATGTTGAAATATATTTTTGAAGTGAAACTTCTTTGCTGAGGGTAACAATTTTCTGATGTAACGAAAGTCGATGTGGCGGAAGTCGAATGTCGAGTGGCGCGAAAATTTAAACTGAGAATGAACGGAGAAAAATAATTTCTTACCCCGACAGGATTGGAACCCCGGTCTACCGTTTGGTAGTCCAACTCCTTAACCGCTTGGACAACCAATGATCTTAGAATTAGAAGCGAAGATTTTGATAGTACACTATTATCAAACGAAATGGTTAGAAATACATGGTTATGTTGCACCGTCTTACGGAAAAAAAGAAAGCATTAGCCGGGATTTATAGCGCTCTCTCTCTCGCTCTTTGTAATCAGCGCCGCCATTGAGGGCTTCAGCGCTTCGTACAGGCCGCGCAGTCTAATGGTACGACAGCACGTGCAGCCACGTTTTTATTTTTATTTTATCGAAGTGATTATTTTATTATTATGCTAATGTGTTTTTTATTATATATATTAGATACATGTTTAAAAAACAAGAGGTATATATATATATATATATATATATATATATATATATATATATATATATATAAATTACAAAATTACATGTAAAATAAAAAAATCATGTGCGTGGACATCACGCGCAGCAGAAGTGAAACTTATTGCTTCTTAGGTATAGATACAGATAAATTATTATACCTAAAGTATAGATACAGATAAATTATTATATATATATTTTTTTCTAAATAATTCGTTCAACAATCATTCTACAACTGCGATTAATATTTCATATACAGGGTGAGTTATGGTATTTTGTAAATCTAAGTTAGTACTATGCATGTACAAAGTTTCATGGAAATTGATCAAGGTTCTTAAGAAATAGAATTGATTGAAATTGAAATTGAAAAAATAGCAATAATTTTGTAAGAATCTGCGATTTAAATGAATTGCAAACCCTAAGTTCAATCATTTTTACATATTACAATGCCCATAGTTTTTTATGCGTTAACCGATTTCAATGAAATACATGTACAATGTTTCAATGAAGCACATATACAGGGTGAGTCTGCAGAAACAGAACACCTGAATAAGGCGGCTGCTATTGATGTTAGGAATAGATGCATCACATGGAACTTGCATGGTTTCGAGAGGGCAGTAATCTGATGTTAGTAGTTCTTTTGTAGGTGGACGCGTAAAGGGTATATGAAGGTCAACTTTATTTATTTAAATGGAATGAGGTATTTTTTAATACATCAATCGATGCAGCTGGACATTCGTTATAAAATAGTACTAACCTATGTATGTCGAAAAGTTAGTAGTTCAGGCGATATTTTTTCAATTAGCGATGGGCACCATCGACTGAAAACTATCGACTAAATCAATAGTAATCAACTACTATTTTCAGTCGATTAATTTTTTAAATTATCGACTAAATTTAACGGTGGGAGTTTTGAATACATTTTATAAGATTTACTTATAAAATAATATCGAATAATCGAATAATTCGCACAATATGCATGTGTATGTAGTATAAATAACAATTATTCCACTATAAATATTGTACAATTATTAAATAACAATACTAGTTTTAGCGTAGATACTTTTGTAAAAAAAGGGTCATTGCTCGATTTTTTTGCAAAAATAGTATTTCATAATTATCCCATAACTATTACACATCCTTAGAAAAAGTCCAATAACACTTTGCTTTTTTATTGCATTATTACTAAAGGATAAATAATAATTTACACGTTTTTAAATTCTGGTTTACAGTTACTTATTACTTGGAATCGTAATTTATACATTACGATTATTATAAATTATAAATTAATGTCAATAAGAAATTTGAAAGTACAATGTTTTTGTTGTAAGAATGAGTGAAAGATGAGACATATACGTTGGCATAGCATTAAAACAAAATTTCAGTCGACTAAAAACTATCGACTAAATATTCCATAGTATGTAGCAACTAAATGGTAATTAGTTGATAGTTGAATTTAATCGATAGTGCCCATCACTAATTTCAATTTAAATAGCTCAAAAATACCATTACTGTCGTACTAAGATGTTACACTAGTAAGTAAACGCTAACGACATAGTATGACTGTAATGGTATTTCAGAGTTATTTAAATTGATATATCTCCTGAACCACTAACTTTTCGACATACATAGGTTAGTACTATTCTATTCGATTATTCGATATTATTTTATAAGTAAATCTTATAAAATGTATTCAAAACTCCCACCTTTAAATTTAGTCGATAATTTAAAAAATTAATCGACTGAAAATAGTAGATGATTACTATCGATTTAGTCGATAGTTTTCAGTCGATGGTGCCCATCGCTAATTGAAATATCTCCTGAACTACTAACTTTTCGACATACATAGGTTAGTACTATTTTATAACGAATGTCCAGCTGCATCGATTGATGTATTAAAAAATACCTCATTCCATTTAAATAAATAAAGTTGACCTTCATATACCCTTTACGCGTCCACCTACAAAAAAACTACTAACATCAGATTAATGCCCCCTCGAAACCATGCAAGTTCCATCTGATGCATCTCTTCCTAACAGCAATAGCAACCGCGTTATTCGGGTGTTTCGTTTCTGCGGACTCACCCTGTATAAATAAGTTTATTAGTTCTACAAATTAACATTTTTATTACAGGTACAGATTAACACAGTGAACCACATTTATCATAAACATTATACTAATGTATCATACTATACATTGGCGTACACACTACAGCATTATTCGTGTTTGATTCTAAATAATTCGTTGAACAATCAAATTCACAATTTCTGGTGTCATGGATTAAATTACGTTGACTTTCTGAGATATTTAAGGAGTTGTGTTTGGAATTCAGTGTGTTAATCCACCGACCGATGCTACGCATTTGCATAAACTTTCACAGCTTCATAGATCATTAAAGAGTAAAATCCTCAGTGGTGCAATGAAGTACGTTTACTTTCGAACCGTCCGACTCGGTATAACAAAGCGTGGCGTTAAACGCATTGTTACAGTTCTTTGAACAGATCAATCTAATTATTCTCGGCAGTGTATTTATCCGGTCGCTGACGGTTCGAATTCTATATGTTTGCAGAGCTGCCGGAAAAATCAATCATGCTACCGCCGTTTGTGGATAGCACTCATTGTCTGTCGTACAATCTGACAAGAAAGGGCAGGAGTGTCGCAGACAGGGTTGTATCTGTGCTGGGATACGCTTGTCCTGACATCACCTACAGTCCTTCACTGTACCCGATCACAGCGCTTCTTCTTCATTTCATGCCAGGTGGGTATTACAATTCGGATAAATAGATCTCGGATACGGTATTATCTCCGTAACTGTCGCAACGATGTCTATCGTAACTGTTAAAGTCTTATCCCCACCACTGGGCTGACGACCGAGCCAGCGAGGACTCGAGTATCAAGTTTTATACTTCCAAAGGATGCAAAAATAAATGTGTAATAAAGGAAATTTCAAATTCAGTCTGTCTTACCTTCTTAAACGTGGTACCAATGGATTGTTCAGATTCTGCCGATTAAAAAGAGTCCAAACACGACGTAAATCGGTCTACTTTTTGAAACTGCATACATAGCAATCATACTTATATCCTCAATTATGCTACTTGCATTAGGTCTATGAAACTAGTCCGATTTACGTCGTGTTGGGACTCGTTTTAATCAGAAAAATCTCAGCAATTCACTGGTCTACATTTGAAATGAAAAGCAAAAAATGGCGGAATTTGAAAGTTTCTTTATTGCCTTTCTTAAACGAAATAAAATTTAGTTTGTTAGTGATCATTATTTAAGCATTAAAATAAATGTAGCCATACGAGAAGTATAATGTTTCTTTTCTCTTCTACGACGTTTTTGGGGATGAAGACGTTCTAGTCACTGTAACGGTTTAATGTGTTATTTTCGAAATTTAGTATACATATAAATCAATTATATGTTCTCGGCGCACAGTTTCGATCAAAAATAAAGCAAAAACACAGCAAACTAGCAATATTTAAATGTAACACAACGTTTCGATCCAGGTGTGGATCATTTTCAAGAGCAATTGCGTCTGAAAATATATATAAACAAAATGTAATGGGTAATTCACAAAATTAATAAAACTGTAAATAATATTTTTAATGAACATACTTGCTAAGTGTAAACAAAAGTTTTAAATCATAGAATATTATTGGTTGAACGTCAATACGCGTCGTTCCAATGTTTTTGTGCTTGCTCTTTCCCTCAACGGTTAGTTGCTTCAGTTCAATGTAGACCAGCATGGAACTCAGTCATGATCTTTAAAACTTTTCTTTACACTTAGCAAGTATGTTCTTTAAAAATATTATTTACAGTTTTATTAAATTTGTGAATTACCCATTACATTTGTTTAAATATACAGGGTGGGGCAGTAACTATTATGTAGCACCTCAGATATCTTCGAAACTATAAGTCTCACAGAAATATTTGCTGAAATAAAATTGCACTGTACGCAGGAGGCCATCCGGTGGCGATAGTAGTTTTTTTTGCAGGTGGACGTACTTCGGACATTTGAAGGTCACCTCCATTCTTTTTAATGGAATGAGGTATTTTTGAATGCATCAACCGATGCAGCTGGACATTCGTTACAAAAAAGTACTAACCTATGTATGTCAAAAAGTTAGTAGTTGAGGAGATATTACAATTTAAATAACTCTAAAACACCATTGCAATCGTACTAAGATGTTAGTGTTACTTACTGTTGTAACGTCTTAGTACGAAAGTAATGGTATTTTTGAGTTATTTACCAATTAAAAATGCCAATTAAAAATGCTTTATTCTCCATTGCTTTTTTTTGAGATTTTACTGGCTTATTCCTGGCAAAATTCTGATTAAAACAAGACCAAACACGGTATAGTTTAGCTCATCAGTAATGTCTTGAAAGTTGTCGGAGGGCTGTACACGAAAGTTGTCGGAGGGCTGTACACGAAAGTTGCCGTAGTGCCTACTAGTGATAGTGAATTTTGTCAGGAATAAGCCAGTAAAATCTCATTAAAAATAATGAAAATTCGATTCATGGTGTCAATGTAGTGGTGTTCGCACCGATATACCCGAGCCGACATCAAACATCGCCGCCCTACGGCCCGGCGCAGCGTTGACAGCTGTAATATCTATTGTAATATCTCCTGAACTACTAACTTTTCGACATACATAGGTCAGTACTTTTTTGTAACGAATATCCAGCTGCATCGGTTGATGTATTCAAAAATACCTCATTCCGTTTAAAAAAATTGAGGTGACCTTCAAAAGTCCGAAGTACCTCCACCTACAAAAAAACTATTATAGCCACCGGATGGCCCCCTTCGTACTGTACAATTATATTTCAGCAATTATTTCTGTGAAACTTATAATTTCGAAGATATCTGAGGTGCTAATAGTTACTGCCCCACCCTGTATATTCAGACGCAATTGCTCTTGCAAATGATCCACACCTGGACGAAACGTTGAGTTACATTTAAATATTGCTAATTTGCTTTGTTTTTGCTTTATTTTTGATCGGAACTGTGCGCCGAGAACATATAATTGATTTACATTAAAATTTACGATCGAGAAACACGTAACTTTTAGTATACATACAAGGTCATCCGTTTTTAAACGGACAAACGTAAACCAGCTATAAAGAACCCCAAATGGAACAAGTTTTACCCCTGCCACTTTTTTGGTTTCGGCCTTGATTTCTAGAAAATTGCAAAAAACCATAATTTTTTTTAGTTCCCATAAACTTGAATATCTCGGGACTCCAGTGATGAATCTTGATGATCATCAACATTTACTAAATGGTTAGTAAAAACGTTCAGTTTTCGAAAAAATAGTTTCTGTTAATTTTTGAAAAATCTTAAAATTTTGGATTTTGTTATTTTTTGTCTTGAATTAAACGGTTGATTACGCATAAATCCAAGTTTTTCGAAGTTTTTTCATTCAGACTCCGCGACGTGCTCTATGCCAAAAAAACAAAAATCCGAAGGTCATGCAAAAATATTTTGTTAACAAAAAAGATGCCCCTATTCATTTTAAACCAAACAAAGGAAAAATCATCAAGATTCATCACTGGAGTCCCGAGATATTCAAGTTTATGCGAACTAAAAAAATTATGGTTTTTTGCAATTTTCTAGAAATCAAGGCCGAAACAAAAAAAGTGGCAGGGGTAAAACTTGTTCCATTGGGGGTTCTTTATAGCTGGTTTACGTTTGTCCGTTTAAAAACGGATGACCCTGTATATGGGGACGCGAAGATATGCTATGAAAGAGAGGAATAGGCTGACCATTGCGATCAGCCAAATGGAGAAGAGTGGGGATGGGTTGTGCAAATTGAGGTGTAACAGACTTTGCAAATTTAAGCAAGCACTATGTAAACAGTTTGCTCAGATGGGACACACTTCTCTTGCTTTGTTAGTTTCGAGCACAATGGAAATTCACATCGCGTGTCGCACGTCGGTTCCTCTGGTTGATCGCATAAATAAAGATGTAGACACGCGGTTGGACATGCTCCCAGTTATTAATAGCTCGAAATCGGAATATTCACAAAATACGTTTTCTTACAGAGGAGGAGTGTTATCATTGTATGGCCAGCCTGGTCGCTGCTAAAGACAAAATGTTCATTACGCAAACCAAACTTCTCTACGAAGTTACCTGGAAAACTGTCGAGCAAATCACCAAAAAGCACGTGGTACGTACAGTTACTATCTCGAATTGACGAGTCATGCTTTCGATTAATTTCATATGTTACACCTGAGACGATTTACATTTTCTCGCGCGTATAATATATGCGCAAAGAATGTTTCTACGTTTTGCGAACTGTGGACCTCTATGTTTCGAAGTAAACGGAGCAGAGCGTTCTGGGAAATTGGAACTAGCTGAACCGAATTATAGTTTCCTAACTTGAATTTTGATTCGGAAGAATCGAACAATAAATCTTATTGCGCACTGCGGCAAGAATACTGACAAAAATAGCGGTGTTCACACGGTAACGATTTTACGAAAATTATAAAATTTCCATCGAAATAAAACAGACATCTTTGATCTTAGGGAAAAATATTTTTCGAAGTAAATTCGATTAACAATATATTAATGTTATCGGCGCCCTGGTTCGATCATTTTTTTGAGTAATTTTCTCATGTGTCTATTTATTAAATTCAACGATTTATTAATGTCAACGATTATCAAGATAAGTAACCGAAAATGATATTTTTTAAATTGTAGATCCAATAATATTATTCCGGGTTTCATAAGAAATAATGTCGTTAACAAAAGAAGTACATATTATACCACTACTGTTCATTCTGGCAATAAATTGTTGAATTTAATAAATAGACACATGCGAAAATTACTAAAAAAAAAATGATCAAACCAGGGCGCCGATAACATTAATATATTGTTATGAACAAGTGACGATCGAGATACAGAGAACTGTTAAATTCGATTAAGCTCTACAAAACAATATTATAAATGCATTCGTCGACTCTAAAGTGACACTGTTCTTGCCACTACAAATACGAACCAGCTCAAAAAGAAAACTAACGTAACTGCCCTTTAGCGGTTCAATTAATAGTTAAAAATATTAGATATGACGTTTTATTTAGCACTGTTCCAACTTCAAAATCGTATTTTGCTTTTAGTCGTGTCACTATTCTTGCCAGGATGGGACACGTCGTTGTAAAAAATGGAAAATATACGTTTAAGGAATAAAAAGTAATTCCTGTTTCTTTGTAAGAGATGATACTCTTGAAAATTTAATTTGTTTCCGCAAATACTCCGTTTAACACGAATGAGTTGCTTGGAACTTTTCATTTCTGAATTAACTTGACAGATTTATGGTCCGCTCTGCGTATGAAAGTATATTTTATAGACATGGGCAAAAAGATTTGTTATTTCGATCGAACGCCAGAGAAAATTCTTCGGAAGTCGATGAAAGTGCCAGATAAGCGAAATATGCGTAGCCAGACGATGGAAGCGAGAGCTCTGGAAAATCGCAACATCAGGGGATATAATTCTTACTTGCGCTTTCTATTACAGAAATCGGCTGCAGTACATTTAGCGAGGCATTGCTCGGGATCAAGAGCGGAGAGAATTTACATGGATTGGATCTGGTGGATACTACAGCTTCTTCCATTCCAACATCTAGTCAGGGTTATGGACTGTTTCCTACACGAAGGCATTAAGGTCAGTATTTGTAGAACACGGAGCAATACAGGGTGACTCCGCAGAAACAGAACACCTAAATATCTCTGTTACTTTTCGTTGTATAAAAAACTTCGTAGTACAAAGTTACACTGTTTGAAGGGCCACATGTAACGGTGTAAGGGAAAAAATGTACAAGGTCATTTTTTTATGAGATTTCAAGGTCATCGATGTTTTTTTTAATGGAATGATATATCGTCGTTAACGTAATGTTGTAGCTGACAAAATAACGAATTCATCCATGTAACACAATATGACCTACAAATGACCTTCAACCCAGAAAAATGGAATAAATAAAATTGAACGTGTAAGATTCGTTTCCTTTGTTTCTGTTACGCAAAATGTTCAAAAATATTCCCTTGAGCTGCTATACATTCATTTAGCCGTGAAGTTACAGAACGTACTGCTGTGTAATTCATTTCTGAGTGAATCGACGCACAAGCCCTGATGATTCTTTCGTGGCGTCTACAGTGGTTGGTGGCTCATGATAAACATCGTCTTTCAGTTTTCCCCATTGATCTGGCCATAATACAGGTCCGTTACGTCCAATTCAACGATTTGAAAACTTGTTATTTAAGAATTGTGTTACGACACGGGAAGAATAGGCTGGACATCCGTCATATTGATGCCACATATCTTCACGAATGTCCAAGGGTGTATTTTCCAGGAGAATTGGTAACGATCCTCGTAAAAATGCAATGTATTTTTCTGCATTTAATGTTCCGGTGATAAAGCGAGGCCCAATTATTTGGTTGTTTAAAATTGCGCACCATACATTGACGGACCATGGTCTTTGTTTGTCGACTGTCCGTAACCACCGCGGATTTTCAGATGACCAATAGTGCATGTTTTTCAAATTTACCTGCCCGTGATTAGTAAACGAAGCTTCATCGGTAAATAATACTTTATTAAGAAATGCTCTATCGTTTATCGATTGTCTCAATCCCCACTGACAAAAGTTTACACGATTTACAAAATCTCTACCATGAAGTTCTTGGTGAATTGATAGGTGATAGGGGTGAAATTTTCGTTCATGGAGTAGTTGTACTACACATATTTGACTAACGCCACTTTCCCGTGCGATTTGCCTCGTGCTAGCATGAGGGTTTGTATCCACTGCTGCCAGAACATTAATTGTGTATGCTTCATTCCTTACAGTCCTCGCCTTCGCACATTTTTTATTTTCAACACTACCGGTTTCACGGAATTTATTTATCAAACTGAAGTAGACGGAAACTGATGGACAATTACGATTAGATAGATTACAATTACAATTAGAATACGATGAAAATCATATAAATTCTGTCTTCCTTCGAGTAACGCATTGTGAAACGTTCATCGATAAACAGATAGATTAGAAATCTTAGAAACAGTGGAAATCTGATAGCATGATCTTCAGAGTAATTTGTAGTTGATAAACACGATTCTGTACGAACGCAGAGGTGAAGGTATATCATAAATGTCTTCCTGTCAGCACCGAATCTGTTATTATGTTGTGTATTGCGATACATTTGAATGTACTGCAGCTCAAGGGAATATTTTTGAACATTTTGCCTAACAGAAACAAAGCAAACGAATCTTTCACGTTGAATATTATTTATTCCATTTTTCTGGGTTGAAGGTCATTTGTAGGTCATATTGTGTTACATGGATGAATTTGTTATTTTGCCAGCTACAACATTATGTTACCGAAGATATGTTATAATAAGATATATTATTTATATATATATATTAAAAAAAACATCGATGACCTTGAAATCTCATTAAAAAATAAACTCGAACATTTTTTCCCTTACACCGTTACATGTGGCCCTTCAAACAGTGTAACTTTGTACTATGAAGTTTTTTATACAACGAAAAGCAACAGAGATATTTAGGTGTTCTGTTTCTGCGGACTCACCCTGTATTTTATAGAGCTATTGGATAATACTATCAAACACCAAAAATATTTCCATATGACTATTGGGTGGACCTTATAAAGTTTTTAACGTTGATTCCAGATCTGTCCTTAATTTTTCTTCTATACGCACAGTTTTTGAGAAACATGACTTTGAGAAAAAATGTATTTTTCAACTTTAAACAAATATTGTTACGTTATTATAAAAGGTATTGAATTGTCCTTTATAGGAAAAGATTCTGTAGACTTTCCGAATCCAGCGAAATCCATTATTAATACGTTATGATTGTTTAAACATGTTTAAACGTATTACTATTCGATATCACTGTATTCGGGAGAGTCTGCAAAATTTATTTCTGCAATGAACAATTTAATATCTTTTATAATAACATCACAATGTTTGTTTACAGTTGAAAAATCCTTTTTTTCAAAGTCATGTTTCTCAAAAACTGTGCGTGTAATAGAAAAATTAAGGACAGATCTGGAACTCCCTTACACCGTTACACGTGGTCCTTCAAACAGTGTAACTTTGTATTATGAAGTTTTTTTGTACAACGAAAAGTAACGGAGATATTTAGGTGTTCTGTTTCTGCGGACTCACCCTGTATAATTCAAAGTGTTCCGATTTTTATTGCATCTTCTTGCGAGCTCGTTGAAAAATTTTGGCGCCTGTTCAGAAATACCAAGAAGAATATATCTACAGGGTGTCCCAAAAATTTTGTACTTCCTTAAAAGAAGCGATTCTCAAGATCGTTTCAAGTAACTGTTTTTCCGTTTCGGAAGTATTCTTCCGGGCTTCGTTAGGGAGTTATTAATGAAAAACACGGACCAATCATAGCGCGGCTATTGCGGATGGATTTCGGTTCGGCGAATGCCGACGTCACGCTCAACGGGGTCTGTGCTCTAATTGGTTCGTGTTATTTGTTAATAAATCCTTAACGAAGCCGCGGAGAACATTTCCGCAGAGGAAATAATTGCTTCAAATGACATCAGCACACCCTGTATACAAGAAGTGCTCTTCCAGGAATAGTATGAATGCAAAACTCGAGTGTTGATCGTATGCCAGTAAGAGATCGATTTTTACAAGAAGATTCATCGAGCTCTCGTTAAAAGTATCCCGAAAAATACAAAAGTAGTTCATGCTTTCAATAATTGTAAATAGACAGCGGAGCTTTATTATATATTTATCAAGCGTGTAAATTTATAAAATACAAGGGAACGTTTATGTAAAAATAAAAAATTTTCATCTGTACAGAATGTGACTCTTCAGCGCATTTTCGAGAAGCGTATCGGTATTAAAATGCAACGTCCGTTCGAGATATATCACCACAGTAATTAAGTCATGTTTGTATTTCCATCGATGAATCACGCATTTTGTTTCTTTTTATGTTTCAGGTCTTCTACCGAGTAGCGATGGCTATAGTTTTATTATTCTATAAGCACTCATCCTTGCAAAACTCTGAGTGGATGAATGAAATTTCCAAGAACGGCATCGACGCCGCATTGTCGAAATTCTGCAGGCAAATACCGGTGAGTAAAAGGACTGGTGCGTCCTGTCGGTGATACAGCAATGGACAAAATTATAAAGCATCTTGAAAATTATTGATTTAGGTACTTAATAATATAGTTATATTAAAATACTTTTCATCGGAAGAAAATGGTTCCTCTTCGAATAACATCTTCATAAATTTTGAGAAAAATAGTAACACGTTTTTTATTTATTCGAAAATAAATTTCAGTTGGACATAATTATAAGCCGCTAATGTTAGTCGACTACAAACAGTTGTTGAATCTAAACGTATCCGTGTGTTTCGTACTGTAAATTCTCTATTATAGTGATTTTGTTCGTGTAAAATAGAAAAACATTAAAACTAAAAACGTGCCACGCGGGAAAGTTCTAACTGAAGAAGAAAAAATAGAAATCTTTCAAAGAAGAGCAAAAGAAGAAAATTTAAAAGAAATTTCACTAAAAATGAAAAAAGTAGGTGTTTCGTAAATTTTTAAAAAATCCAAAAAATTACGGGAAAAAAGAAGAGATCTGGAAGACAATCATCCCCTACTTTAAGAGATGAAAGAGCATTTTTAAAGTGTGTATCAAATTCAGCTCTTACACGTAGGCAAATTTTAGTAGAATGTGGCTTAAACGTATCTGTAAAAACTGTAGAAAGAGTTATACAAAAAGCACAGCATCTGAAACGAAAAAGATTTGCTGTTGAATCACCTTTGTCGATGCTACACAAACAGCGTCGACTGGATTTTGCTCTTAATCATCTACAATGGAAGAAAAAATTGTGGAAAGTGCTTTTTACTGATGAAAAGAAAATGAATTTAGATGGACCTGAGGGTTGGAAATATTATTTTAACGATCTACGAAAAGAAGCGAGAATTTTAAGTCGCCGTCAATGTGGTGGAGGATCTGTGATATTATGGGCGGATGTTGGGTGTAATGGGAAGACCGAAATCAAGTTCACTGATGGCAGAATGAGAGCTACTGGTTATTTAAAACTGCTACAAGAGCAGATTCGGAATCATGCTGGAAGAGTGTTTAGAGGATATTTCATATTCCAGTAGAACAATGCAGCTGTTCATACAGTTAAAGTTGTAAAAAATTATTTTCCAGCTCAAAATATACCAATTCTAGATGGGCCAACATGGACCTCAATATTATAGAAAATGTGTGGGGTCAATTGAGTGGAAGAGTATACGAAGGAGGCAAACAATATAATAGTCTTAATGATTTTAAAGTAGCAATTCTGAAAGGTGGGAAGACTTAGATCAAAAATTCATAAAACATTTATACGAAAGTCTGCCGAAACGAATAATCGAAGTTGTTTAAAATAAAGGAGGCACTAACCATTATTAGCATTTCAAAATGTGTATTTTTCAGAACTTTTGTACATTCTCTTTTTCTTTTAAGCGGTATCCTATAATTATGTCCAACCGAAATTGTATTATTTTCGAATCAATTATAAATGTGTTACTATTTGTCGCAAAATTTATGAAGATGTAATTCAAAAAGAAACCATTTTCTTTTGATGAAATGTATTTGAATATAACTATATATTATTAATTACCTAAACCAATAATTTTCAGGGTGTCTTATAATTTTGTCCATAACTGTATACTCGCGGCAGAGACCGGAAGTTGGAAAACGTAATCGCGTTTGAATTTTGCAGGTGACGCCGGCCAAATTTTTGCGTACTGCATTTGGGATACGTGGACTCAGCTCAGCATACATATCAAGGGTATTTTTGCGCACAGAAATGGCTCTTAAAAGTAGAAGCGTTTTAACGGGATCCAGATCGTTGGCTCGTTCACGGTCCACAGACAATCTGCCCACGAGCCAGTCCCAAGTCAACATTCAGATGATGTCGCACACGCTCACGATACGAGAAGTACGTTCTCCGTATTCCTCTTTTTATCCAACATGGGTCGGTGAATCCACCGAAATACCGATTCTTGCAAGTGGACTCACGTACATGAAACGAATTCTAAATCCGGTCGGATATGTTTCACGCTGCGATCGAATTTGATAAATTATCCCGTCGATCTTGTGCCCAGAGGGTTTATTCAGAACAATTATTGAATTGTTTATATTGGCATATTAACGGCAACGTTGCCTTATTCTGTATTACCATGACTGTAATAGCGTGCATATATGTGAGCCGATTATCTTAATGTTTAGATTATTTTCTTGTTTGCGAGAAATGTTGCAGGTGTTAAAGGTTTAGTACCCCTAGCTCACGTTGATTAATATGTTTATAGTAAGATGAGAAACGTAGACTGATCATCGTTATAAACATATAGTTTCTTAGGGTAACTGAAAGGCGAACAATGCGAAAGCTGTTCAATTATTCACTTTGTTTTCAGAAAGAATGTGAAGACACATACAAAGACAGGGTATCGTATAATTATCTTTTTGGGAAATGTGTTGTTAGTTTCATGTGCTCTGCCCTTTGTTCCTGAACTACTACCTGTTTTACATTTCATTCATACTCACCCTTTTGTCACACTTATCGTGCCAGCTTTATCGCTGTTACCGTCTATCCACTTGCAGTTACCGCCTCTCGAATTAATAGAATAACAAAGTTCTCTTCTATTGTCAAATTCATGATCTTATCCATCAGGTACTCACTGGCTTTCAGTGTTCTGCAAGTACAACACATTTATGATCATTGAGAAAGGTAGACTCTTAGGAGTGCATTTTGTCAAAAAAAAAAACACGAACGTCGGCGTTCAGAATATAGACGGTGAGCTACGAGAGTACGTGTCGTTGATCGTTGAAAGATATTAGAGGCGAGCCCTTCAGAACGTTTAAACCAGTTTCAACATGTATTGGTTCGATCCACCGCAGTTATTTTGTTAACAGTCTTGTTGTAACAGCTGTGAAACTGACGACTTGGACGTTGCAGCGACGCATCCTTTGATTTCGTACCGATTATGTTTGATGCTTTCTTAGCATACCGATACGTTTATTTTGTCACACTGGTTAATAGCAAGTGTCGAGCATTCATCTGTTCTATTATACCGTGCCGCAAGTGACATTACAAGTTGACATTATTGCTGGCCGTTTCTTTGTACGCTCTGTGTTTTCCGATATGGTCTTAACCAGTGTTTCGCATTTTAAATATATACATTATTCTCGTTGATAAAGACGAGCCACAGCCGTGCGCCAATTATAACTGACGGTTCTATGTTGTCTTGTGTCATGCTGCGTTACTGGAATGATGATGGATTTAATGGTGATGCGTGTAGGGTGCACACAGTCCTGGACCGCGTGCTCTGTCAATGGGCGTTTATCCCATACAAAGCATATGCTCCCAGATTCTAGACATGCCTGATGTAAGTACTTGACGGTCGTTCCGTCAAACAACAAAAGAGTACCGCAACAGACAGAGTTTTTCTGTAGTACGCTGGTTGCCTCTCTCTTTCTCTCTCTGTCTTTGTGGCATGTAGGTATTGTCGTTATCGGTGTACATACAGCCACCACAAAGTACATACTACGGGTAGTGTCTACATCGTTCTCATCTTTGTCATTATCTCCCAAGATACAGTGACCAATGTGTGTACGATAGAGTCACGTTGGCCGAACGGTGGCAATCGTTCACACGTTCCTCTAAATTGCAAAATGGGTCAGACCGATGTAAATGAAACAAGTTTGATTGTCTCCCATTTGGAAGCTACGTGCTAGCACCCGTTGGCTGGTTCTCGATTGAGTTATTGTGACAGCTTTTATAGTTACGATATATCGCTGTTACCTCTGTTGTATACTTCTCTTTTTTGTTGCCTAAGGTTGTTTCGTATCTTGCAGTTTATTTGTTGGAACTGAATGGTGTATTATTTGATTTACCATACTGATTTAGAACAACGCACCGCTTCGTGACCCACTGAACGTATCCAAGCTACGAGTTTGATCACACACAAACCCCCCCTCCCCATTGCTATTAACTTGGCATGCGTTATTTTTGTTCTGTATTTTACGCATTCATGGCGACACCATAGAACACACCATCGCCGAACATGAACCCCTATTAATTTGTGTTACTGTGATATTTATGCGAATGTCGGATAAGTTTTTTCTGCTGATGTGATCAGTGTGTAATACCAATAACAAGTAGTAAAACGACGCCAGTGATTCTAAACTACTTCGGTATTGCTAGAGTGCAATTAGTTGTAGTTGTCAATGTATATTTTTAGTATCAGCTGGTCCTCCGTTATATCATGTGCACTGTATCATCATCAATCAGTCACGATCTTGTTTCACTGAAAGTTATACATATAGCGTAGCAGTTCACTTTTATATTTGTATGATGCTATCGCATTTTGCATGGAGAATGTTTTTTATCATTTTATACATGCATTTTTAGTTTCTTTAGTATATGCTGAAGTTTATAGCATTTCTTCTTTTTTTTATTGTGACTAGATATTTAATTACCGGACTGAGGAATTTTATGCATTTATGGCGTGTAGAAATGTTACAAAATATTTCATGTTTAGTCATTGAATACGCATGGATATCCTCGGTTTATTTACAAACACATGGACGTTAATTCTGGTAACAATAACAGAGGAACATTGATCTCTAAGAGAAATAATTAGCCGAAGAAAATGAACGAAACATTGGTCGAATATTTAATACGATACGTATATTTAATACCGAATAAAGATCTTCGAAACGGTTGTAATTGAAAGATTTTACACAAAATTTGTTATATTTATAAGCTTTACAGTTACGTTATTTTTAATTTCCTTTTTCAGTCAAACGCATGATTCGCTGCTGTAATTTAGTTTGCTGTATCCTCGAAGGATTATAAAATTACCGGAAGCTAATGTTTGCACAGTCACGAATACCAGTCTTACCGTGTACGTTATACTAATTTTCTTTTTACTTTCTAATAGTTGTTCACGTTGTGGTCTTGGCTGCCGATGCGGATTACCATGTACCAACCAATTCTGCTATACACAACAGAAGAGCATGGTTGTTCGTTGACAACCTTTTACGTAAGGGTAGAGCAACACGAACCAACCCTGTTGATGATCAAGACCTGTAACAATGAAGTAAGTGTTTGTACGCTAATATACATATTTTAATATTTTTAGTTTTTAATATTTTCCTAGAAAACTTGAAAATTGTGTAAACATTCACAGTCTAATAATAAGCTAACATACTCCGCCGTTTCTTTTCGATGGAATGTAAAATAAATGTTTATTTCGTTAAGGTGTTTGGTGCCTACTGCTCCACAAGATGGTGCGAACGAAACATGAAAAACGACAAAGGACAAAGACAAGCCTACTTCGGCACAGGTGAAACGTTTCTGTTCAGTTTGTACCCTGAACGAGCAAAATACCCTTGGGTAGGGATGGACTCTTCGCACAATGATTCCAAGGTCCATCATTCGGCTGAGCTGTTCATGGCGGCAGATTCTAAAATGATAACAATTGGCGGCGGGTAATTTTTGTTTTTTACAATACACGTAAATCTACCGGGGTCATTCCATCTCGAATGAATCACTCGTTGCCGTTAGCACGAGTTTCTGGATCGAAGATACTTTTTTATCATTCTTTTATAAACGAAAGAAGTGGTGTGACCTATCAGGAAAAATGCCTTTAACATGTTAGACCACTTTGAGTGTGTAAGGTTCATAGTATCCTTTTGCAATGTCGTTTCATAGCAGAATGAGTGAAAAATATTGCAAAAGAATGCTATTACTTTTATGTACCGAAGGTGGCGCAGTATTGCGAATTTACTTAGTTGTTAATGTTATTTATTTTCTTTTTTTTAGAGATGGACAAGCCATATGGATGGACGAGAACATCAGATTCGGTAAGACAGACCGGTGCTCCACGTTCAACAACCCACCTCTTTGTGCTAGCGGCGACTTTGAGATTAGGGTACTGGAGGTGTACGGTTTCGCCGGTGCTTGAGGAGAACGCGGCATTACGACGCATTGATTTATTTGATTCACTACTGCCATTTAGCAACTCTGTTTTCTATATGTACAGAGTTCTATACATTATATACAAGTGTCTTCGTCTATGTAGAAACATTACCGCGGCGACATTAAACGCGGGCATTGTTGTAATGCATCCTCAATCGCTTGCGGAGTAACTAGTATTACTACGTGTGCATGTTTCGTTGCTGAGGCGCTAAAAACAAAACGGTTCTGTGCCGACATGAGATTACGCAGATTTTTTTCTATCTCTTTCGTTTCGTTAAGCTTCCTGTTCGATCATCCGTCTCAATGTCTCTGCGAAAATGACTATGCGATTCTTGCGTTCACTGTGTCGCAGATTTTCTTATTCTATTCGAACGAGAGACGATAGAACGAAGCCTGACGCGTACACATAAGTCTGCGACACAATGGATTTTGACAATAATCGACGTTGAGACGTGACCCTCAGTTGTACGCAGTTCTTGCTATCCCAAAGTGTACATATGTAAAAACGATTGGTTATTTACGTGAATACTTAATATTCATTTGACTAGACGCTATTCATTCTGAATTTTGTATATATACATGCATGTACAGGGTGCGGCATTTGGAACAGGTCACCTGAATCGCTTGTTTTCGAAGAGAGAAGAAAATACATTCGACCAAACTCACTTGGTTATTAATGTTTATAATTTTTTTATAGGTGAAGACGTTAAGGAGACACAAAGTTAACTTTGTTTTTCAAACGTTTCAAGAGGGATAGACTAACCTGTCTCCGCTTATAAAGAAATTAGTAAGATCAGATTATAAGACCCTCGATACCAAGTAGTTTTTGTCTGATGCATTTTCTTCTATCTTCAAACGCAAGCGAGTTATTCGAGTGATAGGTTTTAAATGTCTCGCTCTGTATATACAGGGAGAATCCTCTCAAGATTGAAATCGCAAAAATTTTTCGTTTTTAGACGACGCTCCCTGTATATACCATATTATTGCAGATTATTTCATTGAATTTATTGTTAATTATACTGTTTTCTCAGAAATGCTCGTATACATGTGTTAACAACTTGTAGTGTTTATTACTTTAGTATTGTTATGTTTAGCTTTAATCAGTTGTTAAATACAAACCGTGAGAGAGAATCGAAGGGAAAATAATACTGTTTATATATATATATGTGAGTTTGTGAGTGAGTGAGTGAGTGAGTAAGTGAGTGAGAGAGAGAGAGAGAGTGTGTGTGTGTGTGTGTGTGTGTGAATGCGCGCGTGTGTGCGTGCGCGTGCATATATGTGTATATATATATACATGTATGTTACATATTGTGTATGTCACCGCGTTACCTGTGTATGTGTGTATATAATATCATATACAGATGTGTACGTTAATCTCATATATTTTCCTATAAATATTAGAAGTAATGCCCCTTGCGCAACCAGATTCATTATACACACTCTACAAATCATTCATATACAACGTTTACACATACCCGACAAAGTGATGTGCGATCGACCGTAGAAAAACATTGGAGAAAATAATGGCAGGGGGCGAATGGTACTTTGAAACAACGATACCTTCTTCTATATTTTTCTGATTATTTTTCTATTCTTTTTCGTTTTTTGTAATTTCTCGGTGGTGATTTCGTCGAAAGGGACACGTTCAGTTCCGAGTCGTGTAATAATTGACTCGCTTTCTAAAACCGGTTACGAAGCCATAATTTTCACGTAGTACTTTAAGAATTTGTATATTTTCTATAACATATGTAATTCATGTTGACAGCGAAACCGTACTAGTACAGACACGGAACATATACATATATATGTATATATACATATGCATATTTCCATTATGCGTTATTTTCTCTTTTCTTTCTTTTCGACACACTTCGGGGCATTCTGAAGAAGCGTACTAGATGTTTACTGTCGGTTATCCTTCGTCTCTCTTTGTGATCAAATCTGTATCGATATCGTAACGGTACATGATTAACTCTTAGAGTACCTGCTTCTGTGTTTAGTTTCTTGTTGATTATTTCTTTTTTTTTATTATTCGAGTGAAAGGACGAAAGAGGAAGAGTGGAGAACGAGCGCGAGTGAATCTAGAAGGTGTCTATTTGGATCCCTTGGTTGTGATGTAGAAGTGGCTGGCACCACTTTTGTCCGAGCGACAATACCTACTAATTATAATTGTTTGCGTGGGAGGATCATGTATCTTTCACCCCCCGTCGTCACTTTATCACCAATCTCAGAACAGCATACACGAAATACGAACGACGCGTTATACGAAATGTATCCTAACTGGTGATACAGTCTAAAGACGAAAACTACACTGTAAGAAATAAGAGAAAATTGTAGAAGGAAGTATCACGAAGAAGTTTCGCAAGAAACTTGAAGGTCTGCGAAAGTTTGCAAGAAAGTTGGACTCCTTTGATGCTCGTTCGTCAAATATTTCGCAGATACACGTACACTTCCGCCTATACTAGCATAAGCACGTTTTTGAACAACCGTGTATCCAACTATTTAAAATTCAACTTTCTTGAACCTCTTCTGTCAAAGCTTCATTCTACATTTTTGACATATTTTCTCGCATAAAATCGACCATCAGTTACAAGACAAACGTTATCGAACATCGAAACACGGGAAAATTGAAAAAACGAGCCTAAGCTAAATCGCTGCATGTACCCGTTTTACCACTTGACATTTTTACGGGTCTAAGTGGTAGATAATGGTTTAATCAGAAATTGACATATAAATCACCGATTACACGCTGTAATCGTAACACAAATGGACGAACAATGTATCGAAGTACAATCAATACTACACATTTATGGCGCTATTCAAAACTGTTCCGACTATAAACAAGGTATCGTCGAATTTAGCAATCGAGCCCTTTTCCAGTTTACACGTACGTTTTGACAGAGCGTAATGTAACACCCACGTAATCGTAAATTGTAGCGATTTACATTCGATTTACCGTTTCAACGAGTTTTAAAATATTGTGAGAATGATTGCGGAAAAATGGGGGAACACTGCTGATCTCACCAAGGAGTTAACGTAGTAGAACCTGTTGAATGTCTCCGGTTTACATTGTGCCGAGTCTGTATTAAAATAATGGACTCCAGACGGTTCCCTCGTTACAATCTTTACTTTGTCAAAGAGATTCGTGATGTCACAGACAAGTATGGTTACATGGGTCGAGGGTGTCAAGTGACAGCAATTGTAGGATTCAGGGATAATCAAAGAAGAGGTAAACTGCGCGCTTAGAATTCAACGCAAGTTTTAAATTATTTCGCTGTTAATTTATATTTACATACGCTCATCCGCAAGTTTATGCTTTACATAATTTCGTTCTCCCGCTAACTGTCCTCTTCGTGGCTATCGCAGGACGCACTTATCAAAATAAAAACACAAATGTACGTTTCACGAACAAGTGGTTGCAAGTGCTGCTGGTGCAAACGATAGAATTTTTCTTGTTTTTCCTTGCGAAACCATAGTTGTGTGTGATAAACTGCAAATGGAATGAGTGAATATTTATTTATTGTATACTCGTATTCGTGCGAAAGGTGATGTGCTGAAAATGGAAAGTATTATTGTTCAAAGTTTCTAACGTAGCACAGCATAACATAAATATATGCCAGGAAATAATATATATATATATATATATATATATATATATATATATATATATATATACATATGAATTGTATATATAAGTATATATACAATACTATCTACAGGGTGTCCCAAAATTCCTCCGACACCCGAAAATGGAAGGTTCCTTGGGTCATTTGAAGCGACATTTTCCTTTGCAAAAATGGCGTCCGCGGCTTTGTTTAGGAGTTATTAACGAAAAACACGGACCAATCAGAGTGCGAGCTAAACGCGAGTTAGCACAGTCGGCCCGACGCGCCAACTGTCAATTGGCCGATCGTGTCGTCGCATGTCTAGATCGCGCTCTGATTGGTCCGTGTTTTTCGTTAATAACTTCTAAACAAAGCCGCGGACGCCATTTTTGTAAAGGAAAATGTCGCTTCAAATGACCCAAGGAACCTCCCATTTTCGGGTGTCGGAGGAATTTTGGGACACCCTGTATATATTTATATATAAATTTATATATAACATATAAATATATCCCAATAAACGACGAAACAAAAAAATAATGAAAATAAAACGTAATTGAATGGAGTGTTTTCAAAGCTTTCCGCAATGTTGTTATACTATATTACGTTATATATATACATATACATATACGCAGATATACATACAAGTAATATATAATATATATTTATATATATAATGTAATATATACGTTGTATAATGTAAGTTATACCGTTTCCGGAAAGAAATTGTTGCGTCTCGATGCTACTTTATCATATCATCGTTGTGAATAGAATATTGTTATACGCAAGTCTATTGTCCCGTTTCATTCCTTCTATTTTGAGAAGGATATATATCGTGTCACGTTCGTAACAGAACACATACGCATACGTTGCATGCGAATCCCAAGAGCCATTATGTGAAAGTAAATTACAATGTAAAATTCATTTAAAACGTATCATGGAACCGAAATCTTTGGAATGAACAACATCATTGAAATTACCACCAATAAAAACAAAGTCTTCTTCCATTTTCCACTACTTGATTTGTATATTTGAATGACCAATGGCTACACTTCCACTGCTTCATTGCAGGAATAAATCATTCATTTCATTGCAATCATTTTCGAAATGAAATGAAACTGAAGTCGTGCCCGTCACTGAAAGGATATTTGTGTCAAAAATTATTAAAGCGTTCAAAGCCATATTTAAAGGAAAAGGACATTAACGCTAAATGAGTTCCATATAATGTTGAAATAACAAGCACTAATATAATAAATGTTAAAATAACAAACAGTTCATTTTTTGACAATATCGTAAAACTTCCATTGAATTCATTTGAATAATAATCTCATTTCTTTTTAAATTTCGGGTTCAATCACTTTCATAATTATTGGCCCATTTATAAATTTGTTTATGACAATACAAGCATAGATAAACATCATCTGCGATATTAGCACTTGACAGTAAGAGTTACATTTAATTCTTAGGATAGGCAACCCGCTATACTCTTCTCAGGGTTCATTCTCTTTTCTTTATCCGCATATGCTCCTCAGAAATAATTGCATAAAAGAACACTAAAATAATACTTCACCTACTTTTGCCTTAAACTTGAAACCAACAAGGTATGTTTCATTTATAATGCCACGTTTGAAAAAATACAAATAGAAAGAAATTAAACGTTCTATAATATTTAAAAATAGAAAGTGAGGAATTTTTATCTCAAGGAATGCACAAAGGTGAAATGGAAATAGTATTATAATTTATCATTGAATCTAGACTTATTTATTTTTCTAATCAACCTGTACTTACTTCTCCATACTTAAAAATAGTATATTATACAAATCGAGTGTCACTTGATTAGACTTAAATGAAATCAAGAAAGAATTAACAGTATGAAAATCTTTGTATGTATACAAAAATTTGTATTGATGATACCAAATAATTTGTTTTATTCGAAAACGAAGGTGTCACACTGTGGATAACAAAGTTTAAACTAATTTAATAAAGAGTTAGAAACATGGAAACACCTTTTGTATATAACTTGAAAATATTTTCCATCGAATTCGAGCATTTCAATAGCGCCCCTGTATAATGATCAAAAAGTGCTTTTTCCAGCTGTCCAGCGGTGTATGCGGGGATCACATTTGTAAGGCATTGACATAACAGTTTCAGGTTGAGCCTTGTGTTGTGTAGTCGAAGTCTCCAGTATTGCACGCGCAGTGTCCCCTACGATTTCAACGGTGCGTTTGTGCGTCCTTCACATAACTTCATACATAATTCTAATAACAATAAAATAATCAATTTCGTGGAGAAATATTTCAGTAAAATATTCATTAACACCACCATAATTCAGTGTACTACGCACATTGTAAAATTGCAAATCTTCAATGTTTTATAACAGCATTTAATTCCACGATATCTAGTCGTAACAGTTAAAGTGTAGTTATCGAGATCTGTTCTTTACGGCTGCGTAAACTGTAAAGGTAACGGTGTAAACTTAAGTATTAATTAAATGTATTATATATTAGTTGTACAAATAAGGTTCTTTTAACACTTCGTTTGTTCACAAGGAATTTCTTGTCATAGACGTTCATGAAACTTTGGATAATCAATAGACTGCAGATGTTAAGGAATTATTACTGAAATGGGAAGACATATACATTAAAAATAGTGAGAATATTCGAAGAATCTGAAAATAATGTTGCGTTATTTTCGACTTACTAAAATTATTCGGAAAGTGAATAAAGGTGTATATATTATATATATGTACAATAATAGTTCTGGTGTTCTGCTATTGAATTGCGAACAATTTTTATTTGACGTAAAAATTCACAGCCCATTTGTTGATATGGAATTTCTTGACATAGAAATTCATGAAACTACAATGCATAATTAATTTAATAGACTGCGGATTTTATGGATTTTCTGGAAAAGTGGGAAGATGCATATACAGTAATCTCACTATCTATGACCAGAAGCCTGGGGTTTTAAATGTCATAGATCGTAAAGGGTATGCTATTTTTTTTCTCGGAATCGATCGCGCCGTGACTTCAAAAAACTGCCGAACATAGAGAAGGACAGAACGATACACGGATCGGATGACCGAGCGTGCCGCCGTCGTCGACGCAGTTTAAATGCCCGCGTGTGCTCACAATGTAACGGCATTTAAAAATGCTTTATTCATTCCATGTTTAATTACATATTTTTCTATGGGAGTTTTACTACCTTATTCCTGGCATTTTTCTGATTACAACAATACCAAACACGATATAATTCCAACTTTATTTAGTGGTTTAATCGACGATGAAAGTTTTACTTACAAGGAAGGACAGCGCGTTGGAAAGAAAGAGACGCGAAGTGTCGCCGTCGCCGGCATAGATCAAACACGCTGTCCTTCCTTGTAAGTAAAACTTTCATCGTCGATTAAACCACTAAATAAAGTTGGAATTATATCGTGTTTGGTGTTGTTGTAATCAGAAAAATGCCAGGAATAAGATAGTGAAAGTCCTATAACAAAATAATGAAAATTAAGGGCCTTGAAAATTCGATTCATTCGAGTCAATGTGTGGTGCTCACACCGATATACCCGAGCCGAGATCAATCATCGCCGCTCTGCTACGCGGCACGGCGTTGGCCGGCAGTGGAATGGGTAACCTCTTGTCATAGATCGTAAAGGCATCCCCGGTCATAGATAGTGAGATTACTGTATTCAAAACAGTGATAATATTCGAAGAATGTGAAAATACTGTTGTGTTTTATTTTACTTATTAAAATTAATCAGAAAATGAATAAAGGTGTGTATATATTATGTATACAATAATAGTTATTGTGTTCTGCAATGAATTGCAAAGAATTTTGTGTTGGCCTAAAAATTCGCAGTCTACGGTCAATTTTGAAATGATGTGAAGTGAAATTTGAGGAAGCGTTCTCGTTGCCGGTTTGAATGTTAAAGATTTCGTAAAGTAAGAGCGTCATGGGAGAAAGTGAAGGGAAACAAAAGCGTCATGGCTTAACCATGGCGAGTCGTCAGCGAATGTATACTTTTGGAAGTACTATTGAAAAGGGCCGATTTTTTGTTTCTGGTGAATATTTTTTGTTGGATGGGGAGGAAGGTCGTAGTCGTAGTCTTGATCGTGCAGCCCGCATCTTTCATTGTACGCTGACTCGTCCCATAAGTACATCATCCTGTCACTCATCGTTTCTTCGATTCCCCTCTTCTTTTTTTCTACTTGCGTCACCTACAAGATTCGACGGTGTCTTTATCCAGCCGAGCAGTGAAATATGCAAAGGGCCTAGCCGATTAAGATGGTAAAAACTGCCCTTAGACCTTTTTCAACGGCTCATGAACCATTCGAAAGCTGACCAAGAAAAACCCCTCTGAGTAAAATTTCAACCCTCTAGCTTGCCCGTGAGGGTAGTTACAGGGTAAAATAGATTTTACGCTTTTCAGCGCATTTTCCGGTCTTAAATGCGTTCTAAAATTCTGAAAAAAATGTGACACATTCCGGATCCTATGGCAGATTTTTAAGATTTTTTTCAGATTTTTGTGTTGCAAACTGTGGTCGTGAAAAATGAAAAACCTCAAAAAAATCAGAAAAACATTTTTTTCTCAAAAATATGAAAACATGCCATTCCAATTTTTTGTTCCCTGATGAACTACTATAAAAGGCTGTGTCGTCAATTTTTTTAAGATTTTTTGTTCGGCTGCTTCATTGTCAAAAACAATAAAAACCGAATTTTTTCAGCGTTTTTGCTATGAGGAGAAAAGTTACACTTGTTGCCTTTACCGTGGGCGTATATTAAGTAATTTTTACGGTTATTACACTAAAAGAGGCAATTATTTTACATAAAAAATGTTATTTGAGAGAAAGAAAAAATTGTATTCTGTGCCATATATACCTGAATGTTCGCAACGTTTACAACATCGCCGGTTGGTACGGTGGTTAAGGCGTCGGACTACCGTGCGGAAAGTCTGGAGTTCGAATCCTGTCGATAGTATTTTTTTTCCATACGTCAAACTTCATTTTTCCAATTTCTTTTTGTGTATATGTTTTACTTATATGAATTTAACAATTTTTTTTATCTTTTAAAAATATTTAAGTAACATAGCGACCGTAGCACCATAAAAATAATTGCCTCTTTTAGTGTAATAACCGTAAAAATTACTTAATATACGCCCACGGTAAAGGCAACAAGTGTAACTTTTCTCCTCATAGCAAAAACGCTGAAAAAATTCGGTTTTTATTGTTTTTGACAATGAAGCAGCCGAACAAAAAATCTTAAAAAAATTGACGACACAGCCTTTTATAGTAGTTCATCAGGGAACAAAAAATTGGAATGGCATGTTTTCATATTTTTGAGAAAAAAATGTTTTTCTGATTTTTTTGAGGTTTTTCATTTTTCACGACCACAGTTTGCAACACAAAAATCTGAAAAAAATCTTAAAAATCTGCCATAGGATCCGGAATGTGTCACATTTTTTTCAGAATTTTAGAACGCATTTAAGACCGGAAAATGCGCTGAAAAGCGTAAAATCTATTTTACCCTGTAACTACCCTCACGGGCAAGCTAGAGGGTTGAAATTTTACTCAGAGGGGTTTTTCTTGGTCAGCTTTCGAATGGTTCATGAGCCGTTGAAAAAGGTCTAAGGGCAGTTTTTACCATCTTAATCGGCTAGGCCCTTTAAACAAACGGGTAAATGGGTTCTCCATATACAAACGCTGAAGAATCTTCGACACCTCATCGAAGTCATCATCGGTTTACCCGAGAAAAATTGCTTGAACGGATTTTAATAAATCCAGAATAATCCATCGATTTTCTTATATCCATTGCACTCCTCTATGTCGAGTACGACTCCACATTGAAGAAAGAAAAATGTCAATAAAAGGGATTTTCATATGTATGTATTTGCCCGGATAGCACCTGGACATCCGATGTACGTCCAATGGACGTATGGACGTAAATTGGACGTCGTCGGACGTCCAGTGGACGTTCGTGCTATCTGGGTGGTTCTCCCTTTATTTCTTTAATTGTCTTATTTTTTAATTAAAAACAAATACAATTTACAACAAAATTTGAGTAATATTTAATAACACATATTATAATATTTAATATTTAATAATATTTGATAACACTAAACCTACCACGAGGGATCAAATGGTCGATTTTAGATTTTTTATTTGACAATTGTTCGAATCGTAAAGTTACTTTCATGAGAATTTATTGAATTTATTTTTTGATTCCGGTATGTATTATAGTAAAAATCGCACAAAATGTAAATACATGTAATCTTGTTATTTTCGTAATACTGTATATTTTATAATATACTTAATACTGTACTATTTTCGTAACATGTCAGTCTTGTTTGATGGTCGTTGTCTAGGTGCACGGTAGTGCACCAGCCAAGTTCTCGCACTACATCTTTTTACACGAAACAACTTGGCCGTTTTTTAGAGGCTTGTAACTCGGAACTGGAGACAGATGGACATATGTAATTTCGTACATTTGTCAAGTGCTATCATGTCTCCATATTGGCAAACCATTAATCTTCCAACATTAGTAGGTTCCGAGATATAGGACCACAAAAATTGCTTTTGTCACTGACTGACTGACTGACTCACTGACAGATCATCAAAACCTTTTGGGTACTTCCCATTGACCTACAAGCTTGAAATTTGGTACATAGGTCCACCATAACAAACACCCAAAGGAATAATTATCAAAATTTGAAAGGTTACTTTTTTTTTATTAAAAAAAAATGTTTTTCTTTTTAAATTGAATTCAACCATGGACTCTTGTACGAATTAGAACTTGTAAAAACAAAATTTGAAAGCATATAGGGTATGCCCAACCACATGACGTATGTAGTCTTTTGAATTTTTCAAGCAAAAACAAAAATATTAAAAAAATAATAATAATAAAATGCATTTATTTATTTATTTACTTAATGTCCGCCTTAAGGATAAAAAAATGGATGAAATCCCAACAGAAACATCCTGTAAACAGGAGCCAAGTTCTCTATGGCCGTAAAAAGTTGTGAGATTAAACAAAATACGGCCAAGTTGGTTAGCTTAGAAATACCTGTTGCAATACTGAAAAAAGCGGTTGTCAAAATTAGTTTAAAAGAACGCCGTTTAATTTTTAAAGAGTTACATGGAGAGCTAAATTATTCAAACTTGGCCGCTACCAAACACCTTTTATGGCCATTGGTTTAAAAAGTAACGGCCAAGTTGAATAATTTAGCTCTCCATGTAACTCTTTAAAAATTAAGCAGCGTTCTTTTAAACTAATTTTTACAAACGCTTTTTTCAGTATTGCAACAGGTATTCCTAAGGCTTAGGACCTAAGATAACGAACTTGGTCGTATTTTTGTTTGATCTCACAATGTTTTACGGCCATAGAGAAGTTGACTCTTGTTTACAGGATGTTTCTGTTGGGATAGGTTTCTACTTAAAATAAATAGCAATGAAGGAACTGTCCTTTGAAATAAATTTCGAATGAATAAACACTTAAAAAAAAATAGAAGGGAGTTGTTGGTAAGAAAATTGAAAAGTAATTCGTAGTGTAAATGGTTAAATATAGTTTTACTCATCACTCCATGAAAATAGTGTTTTTATCGTTGAATAACGACACTAAATTTGTATGTGCTTCGGTGGTATTAAAATTGATAGAACCGAATATAATGTCTTACGAATATTTTCATAAATAAATGTACAGAAAATAATCTTTCTTCTGCTGTATATTTTATTACGCAACTAGCTGACCTGACAGACGTTGTCCTGTCCAAATTTCAATAAATTTGGTTGTGATTATTTTGTGAATTTGTGAAAAGTTATAGAATATACGTAAACAAAGTACAAAGTACAAAAGCTGCGACGTTCGTTTTTTTGTTGTATTGAAATATGATTCAAAAAGCACTTTTAGTTTTTCCCGAATTTTCATGTTTCCGGGCAACTTTTCCAATTTTTTGTACTGTAAAAACCTGATTCGGACTACAACGAACATTTAAAAAAATTAGCCAAATCGGTCCAGCCGTTGTCACGTGATGTCGTGACCAACGAACAGCATTTGATTTTTATTATACAGATAGAACCGAAGGAATCTTTATTAACGTTTATGAACATTTTTTTTATTATTAATACATAATCACAAGCAATTTACTCGCATTGCACAGTATTATTAACGATATTGAATAATGAAGACTAATAATAATTTGAACTCTTTGAACAAGTTCTTTGATTAAATTGATTAATTTTTTTTATTACATAATACATTAGATGTACTGATTTATAGCCGAGTATCGTACTAATTAAAAATAAACGATCACGCTGCAGATTTACTTTCAATTAACTCGCGCACGTACATAATAATGCACCATGAAGTCCGAGTAATTGATAAAAAATGTTATAAAAACAGAAGCTCTGCTACTGGGATGGTCAGGGATAAATGAGATATAATGTTGATCAACAAAATAAAAAACCTTTCGGTGTACATAGTTGCTGCAACGTTCACTTCGAAGATAAGATTTACATATTCTGGTGATTGAATATTATTCAGCTTGAACGAATTGCAAATGATGGATCTTTAATTAGTCGCCGAATAGCATTTTTATGGGAATATTATTACTAGACTGCGGATGTTTATGCAATTTTCAATTTTTGTAGACGAATATTCAAAAACTCGAATCAAATAGAGTTTTACTTTCCGTGGTAGGAGCCTTTTTAGATCCGAAATAAATTAAAATCACACTGGATTCTGTCGTATTTTATATCCCAGCATTTTTTTTTAATTTTCGAAAGCCATAATTGGTTAAGCTAATTATTACATTTACTACATCACCACCTTTCTTCTTTTTTTCTTTTGCATTTTCTATTCTTGTGATGAATAGCACGATGCAATAGAAAAGATCGTTGACCTCTTGACCTCGTACTTTAAGATCAAGGTTAATTCGATGCACCTTTCTTACGCGATTGTCCAATAAGCCAAGGATGTATAATTATATGTATAACCGGCTGAGTGGTCGTCGTAAGCTATGTTTTAGCCGCCGTTATCAGAAGATAACGTAAAGAGTGGAAATTCTAAAATGTTTTAAACATTTGGTAGACAACAATGCTGATAGGACAGCATTTTGATAAAAAAGAAGTTTACTTGAACTTTTACCGTTAAAAGCAAAAGACAGGCGCAGTCACGCTAATGGGTTTTCTTCTATCCGCTAAGTTAATAATGTGCCTGGGTAAACACCCTTAGGGTCACGATAATCGCGTGAAACATTAAAATATCCCAACTGCATAAACTGATTAGAGGTCCATGACAGAATTTATTTTTAACTTCCCGATTCATAGGGAAGTTGCTGTGTTTCGATCTTCGTTAGTTTCCGGCAAACGGTAACTTAAACTCACGATCGCGAAATAGCAAAAGGGTGAAAAATGAATTAGACGGATTTGGGAGAGCGTTTTCGATTTATTCGTCGATCCGCAATCGTTAGCGGCAGGGGATTAACGGTTTCGCTTTGTCTCTATCGGCAGAGACGAAAGGGTCGATCGCGTGTAATCACTATTGACAATTTCGACAAGAGAGAATAATAAGAACAGAACGGGACTCGATCAGCTGTTGTGTATATATTGTCGTCGCTGCTCGTCCCCCTCACCGCGCACCTCGAACTACTCGGTCCGCCCGAAGACCGCGGAGAGAGACCGACGAACAACGATAACCGTCGAGTCCTCGTTACAGGTGATTTTCGACAATCTTCGGAAATACATTTATAACGGCACGCTACGCGAATATAAACGCATAATCGCACAACGATACCGGCAGGTGAATTTTAATCGAACATACCGCCCGCCTCATTGTCGTGTCGGCAACGAAATAGTACAAACGAGTCAGAGAAGAGTCACTTTTTCTCGCGAGGGGATTCCTCTGCGGGTATGAGCGGTACAAGGCGTTGGATGGCCCTGGTGGTGGTGCGATTAGCGGTTTCCACGACGGCTACACGTACTCGTCCGTCAGATCCCCGGTGCACCTTGACGACTCGTCCAAGCGGCCATTTCGTAGGCGGCGTGAGGTCGTCCTTTAGCAACACGATGGCCCCAGCGGCAAGATTCGCCCGTTCCTTTTGCCACTTCGGAAGAGTCTGCAATTGGCTCAGGTACTCGATGCGCCACCGCTGCCAGAAACCCTCCAGAAGTCTGGAGACAAGATTCCACCTTTTAATGCCAGCGTCATACTTGATTTCAACACCTGGTTCTGGAACTGCGCATAATGAAGAAGCGTTGATTAAATGATTCGGCGTGAGAAAGGAGGGATCATTCGGATCATCGGACAAGATGGAAAGGGGTCGAGAATTCAGGCAAGCTTCCACTTGACACAATAAAGTGGAAAGCTCCTCGAAGGTGAGGTGTTGCTCCCCTATCGTGCGTCGCAGATGCCTCTTCGTCGACTTCACGACCGCTTCCCAGAGGCCACCGAAATGAGGAGAGTACGGCGGTATGAAACTCCATTCCGTCCCGTCGGCAGCCAGCAACTCCGCTGTTTACTCATAAAAGGTCGATGCGGCATTGAACATGCGCTTCAGAAGTTGATCGGCACCTCTGAACGTCGTAGCGTTGTCGCTCAGCAGTCGTGTACATTTTCCGCGTCGAGCTACGAAGCGCTTGAAAGCGGCAATGAAAGAAGCTGAGGACAAATCGGACACCACGTCTAAATGAACTGCTTTAGTGCATAAGCACACAAAAACGGCAATATAACCCTTGGTGGTACGTTGGCCCCTTGCTCTCGACATAAGCATCGGAATAGGGCCTGCATAATCGATTCCGCTGACTGAAAACGCCCTCGCTTGTTGCACTCGTAGGGCCGGTAACATGCCCATCTGCTGTTTAGCCGCGAGTCCTTGGAGCCGAGAGCAAGTAACGCAACCTTTGATGATTTGTTTCACCATGACCTTGTCTCGCGGAATCCAGTGGTGGAGCCGGAGCGTCGCCCGCGTCAATGTCACTCCACCATGGAGCGTCCGACGGTGCACCGACCTGATGAGCAAGGTGGCCAGCGGAGACTTTCGGTCGATGATTACCGGGTGTCTTTGATCGAAAGACACTGCTGCGTGGTCCAGTCGTCCTCCCACTCGTAGAACCCCTTGACGGAGTGTAGCCAATGTTAGCTGAGTACCACCGTGCAGACAGCGGCTGTGGCAATGTCTAGCTAAGAGCTCGGATACGCGGTGTTGAGGAAGCACGATCGGGTGTCGCGCTGCTGCGGAGATGAGGGCATGACGAAGTCTGCCCCCCACACGAATGATTCCACGTTCATCGAGAAGAGGATTCAGTCGCCTGAGTGGACTCGTCCGTGGAACTGGCTCATCCGACCGCAGGGCTCGGATTTCCGCCTTATAGTAGGCTGACTGTAAATTCAATGCTCAGAACTCCTTGGCAGCGTGGAAATAGTTGCGAGTAGTATCGCGAAGCCGTAAAAGGTCGCAGAAGCGAAGGACTATACCGGTGACGCGCAACAACTTCGACCACGAAGACACGATGTCCGGTAGCGCAGCTAACGGGGACGACGAGGAATCGACATGAGTGGTCTGAGTAACGTGCACTCTTAGTTCCGGGGGGTGATCCCGTGATTCTTGAAGAAGTGTTCGGGGCCAGTCAGAAGAAGGGGACTGTAACCAAGAAGGACCATTCCACCAAAGAGTGTGGTCTCGTAACTCCGCGGGTGTTAAACCCCGAGAGGCACAATCCGCCGGATTGTATTGAGAAGCAACATGATGCCATCGCGCCGAAGGCATATTGGTCTGAATCTCTGATACTCTGTTAGCCACGAAAGTGTTCCAGGTGGCTGGATGCTTGCTAAGCCAAGCAAGGGTTACCGTGGAATCACTCCAAGCATGCATCGAAGCACTCTGGAGGTCAAGATCGACAACGACACACTTCATCAGTCGCGAAAGTATCACCGCGGCGGACAACTCCAGGCGTGGTACACTTAGAGTTTTCACCGGAGCGACTTTTGATTTCGCTGCGATCATTGTGACCTTGGGGGGGGGGCTGTTACGCCCATTGACCTTTAAATAGATAACAGCAGCGTAGGCGCGTATTGAGGCGTCCGCGAACCCATGGACTTCGCAGTCCTCCCCGAGACTACGGATTCCCAGCCAGCGGGGTACGTGAAGACAGTGCACATCGGAGAGAGAGTCTACATACGACGACCAACGGGCGGCAAGCTCCGCAGGTAACGCGTCATCCCAATCAATCCCGGATACCCAAATGTCTTGCATAAGAATTTTTCCTTGGATCACAGTAGGTGTGATCCAACCAAGAGGGTCATACAGACGAGAAATTAGAGAGAGCACGGCGCGTTTCGTAATCCCACGTACTGTTGGAAGTGAAAATGAGAATTGAAACGCATCTTGCACCGGATGCCATGATACACCGAGCACCTTCTGTTGATCGGTGTCCAAGGGATCAGTGCCGATAGAACACGTGGCGTGATCAAGGGATTTACCCTGTCGAAGTGCCTCACTGTTCGTTGCCCACTTGTGCAACTCGAAGCCTCCCTTTCGCATAAGCGCTATCAATTCATCGTGAATCTCCCTGGCGGACGACACGGAGAACGCACCAAAAAACGCGTCGTCAACGTAAAAATTGCGACGTACAACTGCCTGCGCACGGGAGAGGCGTCTCGCGGAAGACTCCCTTCAGGGGTGGGGCAATGCCCCCTCCAGGGGGGGGGTGACCTCCCCCTTCAGGGGTGGGGCAATGCCCCCTCCGGGGGGGGTGTGGGAGAGGGGGATACCCCCTCTCTCCATGGGGGGAACCACCCTGATCCAGAAAAGACATAGTATACCTACTGTGAGAGAACGGCTACCGCCCGAGGCCTGTGCTTCACTACAGACCAAGGAAATGCCTTGGCTGGTTGGGGTGCAACGATCAATTCAAACTTCGCCATGATTGAACCGTTCATCCCACACATCGGTGTGGACATGCCGAGACTCCGTAATCCCGCCCACGAAAATGCCAGTCCATCTGGCGACAGAGCCCTCTCCGTGACTACATGGACGAGGAGAAACTTCATTATTAGAGGGTAGCTCCGGTAACTGATCTCAGTTATCTACATATACCCAGTGATTACATTGGATGACGATTCCTAGTGAATACACTAGATGCCTGATGAATACACCATCCGGCTCGAAGGACCAGTTTTACTGTTGACGAATTCGACGAATTGTCTAGTAACTCGAAAAAAGGAGAAGGCGATGTGTAAGCGGCCCACTCCGGGTAATTTGGATCGTGAAGGAACGTTAGAGGCACTCGTTGGGGTCCGCGAGAAAGGATAGACTCGGCTAGTGCTAGTCAGAGGATTTATTTCTGACTGGCGTCAGTTTAACTCTCAACGGTGAGAGTCGTCAGAGTTACAAGCGTTAACGTGGAACGTGGCTTACAAAATTAAACAATATTGCACTAGCGGTGAGACAAAGGGTACGCGGAAGCGCTAACAATTGATCCGTGTTATCGATCGGAGACGTGCGTAACGGTGGAGAGGAAGGGGGGTTTTCGCTGGGGTGCGTTCAAGGCCACATTCCTGCTACTAGGTAAGCCTGGTTCGGTGGTGAGAGAAGGTGGGAGGAGGGGGTGGGGGGGGGGGTTGTCGCGGAATATAATATCACAGCCGTCTCCACTACCAGCCGTGCTGAAGGTAAAACGGCAACAGCGTGAGGAGCGTTGTTGCCATTTTACCCTCTGCGCGGCTACTGGGAGAGTCGGCGGTGGTAATATGATACCACTTGGGAACACGTATCGCGGTATAAAATATTTTAACCCAGGGGAACAATATTAAATCATTAATAAATTATTTATTGTTGTAATAATATTTCAAATAGTGAATATAGACTTGGAAGATTTAGATTATTAATTAAATAATAATAATTTAATGCTGAAATAACAGTTCGAATAATAAATATGGACTTGAGAGATTTAAATTATTAATTCAATAATAATAATTTACTGCTGAAATAATAGTTCGAATAATAACTATAGACTTGAGAGATTCAAATTATTAATTCGATAATAAGAATTTATCGCTGAAATAATATTTCGTGTAATGTATGTATACGCGAAAGTGGAAAAGCTCATTCGGCGACGAGGGGGAGAGGAAGGGGGGTCAGCGTTGGGGTGCGTTCAAGGCCACATTCCTGGAACCACGTAAGCAGCGTTCGACGGCGAGAGGGGGAGGGGGAGGTTGCGTTTCCACGAAATGTAATACGTACCCCTGGCGAGCGCGTGCAGGCTCTGTAAATGAAAACTCGACCTTGAACGGTACCGAACGCGTTTCGCGTTATAAAATATTTTATCCCTGGGGAACAATATTAATTCCTTAATAATAATTTACTGTTGAAGTAGTTGTTCGAAGAATTAATATATGTATACGTGAAAAATTAAAATTATTAATTCATCAATAATAATTTAACGTTGAAATAATAGTTCCAATAATGAATATATGTAGCCTTGCAAAATTGAAATTATTAATTCATTAAGAAATATTTATTGTTGAAATAATATTTCGAATAGTGATTATAGACTTGATAGATTTAGATTATTAATTCAGTAATAATAATTTATTGCTGAAATAATATTTCGAATAGTGAATATAGACTTGAGAGATTTAAATTATTAATTCAATAATAATTTAATGCTGAAATAATAGTTCGAATAATAAATATAGACTTGAGAGATTTAAATTATTAATTCAATAATAATTTAATGCTGAAATAATAGTTCGAATAATAACTATAGACTTGAGAGATTCAAATTATTAATTCGATAATAAGAATTTATCGCTGAAATAATATTTCGTGCAATGTATGTATACGCGAAAGTGGAAAAGCTCATTCGGCGACGAGGGGGAGAGGAAGGGGGGTCAGCGTTGGGGTGCGTTCAAGGCCACATTCCTGGAACCACGGAAGCAGCGTTCGACGGCGCGAGGGGGAGGGGGGAGGGGCGGGGGAGGTTGCGTTTCCACGAAATGTAATACGTACCACTGGGGAAGACGTGAGGGTCTGTACAGGAAGACTCGACCTTGAACGTTACCGAACGCGTTTCGCGTTATAAAATATTTTATCCCTGGGGAACAATATTGAATCATTAGTAACAATGTATTGTTGAAATAATAGTGCAAATAATTAATGTGGACTTTATTTTAGAATAAATATTTATTGTAGAAGTTATAGTTCGAATAATTAATACAAACTTGATGGATTCAAATCATTAATTCATTAATAATAATTTTTTTTAATTAATATTTCAAATAATTAATATAAACTTGAAAGATTCGAATTGTTGAATTCATTATTAACAATTCATCGTTGAATTAATAGTTCGAATAATGAATATAGAATGGATACAATAATTTAGCAATGAAATAATAGGTCGAGCAATGAGTATAGTATAAAATAGTAATATGTTCTCGGCACACGGTTTCGATCAATAATACAAAGCAAATTTGCGATTATTAAAATTTATATTGATCCTGAAAAAATATTTTGAATAGTGAACGGTGTATTTCTCACAGAAAAGAACACACCTGCTATGTATAAAGAAATGTTATAAATGTATAATTCACTAACCGAGTTGAGAAGAATTTAATAATTGCAAATTTTGATCGAAACCGTGCACTGAGAACATTTTACATAAAAAATGTATGATCCAGAAATAGCGAAACAATGAGTACAGTGTTCGAAATGGTAAGTAATCCTAACGAAGGGACAACAAGATCGGGAACAACTCTCGATGCAGTGTTTGCAAGGCGTTTAGACGAAATTGAATGAAGAATATTTGTATCATGTTTCAGCTATCACGAGCCAGTTGTTTCGAGGATATAATTATAGAAAAGTATAATGAATGCGTATGCGAGAGAAAGAGACATAATTCGTAGCATTCGTACCTTCCGGGAAACAGGGTAGAAGTCGTTTTTCCACGTACGCGAATACCACAGGTTGATGTTTCTGCAGGATCGTCGTAACCCTTTGAACACTTCTTGCTTCTGCAACGTTAACAGAGATTACATTTCATTTAATGTAGTAGAAGTCACCCGTACGTTCCTACTCTACGCTACTGAGATCTGGTACGTACCTAGTATTCTCCATCGTAATTGTGTTTTCTGTGTAATTATTTGATACAGGAATTTGTACATCATCAGACAAGCGACGAGCCAGGTTGTATTTGTGGATGGAAAGTGGTCCTTCATCCAGGATCCAAAATCCAGGTGCGATTTATCGACACGTGTTCGTTGGAGGAATAGCCTGCAGAATTCACAGCTAAACGTGTTACACAGAATGCATCGTGATCAGAATTATGCAAATTTACTTACAGCAGTTAACCGGTGCACTTCCCCGCCGTTCCATCCTTCTCAAATTTATCCACATTTTTCCAAATATTATTTTCCTTATTATATTTTCACTGGTATCCATCCATTGTGTAAATAGTTTCGCTTTATTAAATAATTTTCACTTTCAGCGTATCAGGATGGGATCGCACACCTGGAATGTGGAAGATAAAAATAAATAAAAAATGTAAAAAAATATGTAGGCGTTGTTGCTTGATGCACAGAACCAGGCACTCGAAACACACACACTGAATAAATGTAAAAATAAAATATTTGCACTGCCAACCATGCGGCCACCGCGGAGGAACCATGCTTGCACGACGCCATAACCACAACGAGTGAGGAAGAAACCGCGGGAACCGCGCGACACGCGGGAAACGGTGGAAGGGCGAAAAAGGTGTCGCTGCTGGGTCGCGTGGCAATTGGCGGGGGATTTCGAAGAAGGGAAAGAGTTTTTAGTGTAGTAAATTGTTATAGTTTTTAAGAAAAAATTAATTAAAAATGGTACTCACTGGAGAGTGGCATTTTGATAGTTAGTTGCGAGATTTTGTGACTCTAACCTGTACCTGTCAAATGCTGCGGTGAATGAGATTGTGGTGCGAGTGGCTGTAAACGAATGAATAGAAATAATATGTATTGACGTGTAACTGTAATTGGAAACAATAAAGAATGTATTGGAGACAATGAAAATGAGTGGTTCTTTACCTTCCTCGTCCTGGTAATTGTAAACGCTGTACTGGTATCGTTAGATCGTAGAAATAGTTGTCGAAAGAATGATTGGAAGCACGAAGCGAATTGATTATCTGCGTAGTAGTTGTATCGATTGTCAGCATTTCTTATATCCTTGAGATTGCGTGCGCTGAAAGTAAATTGATATAATTTTTGAAGCGTAAGAATATGAGTGTAGTAAAATATAAATTAAAAGGTAATACTCACTTAACGGTGGATGAGACGTGTATCCAGGCTAATCGCAGGAGGGTAATTGATTATCTGTGTAGTAGTTGTATGGATCGTCAGCATTTCTTGTATCGATGAATGATTCTGAATTGATAGAACTCGTTAACGTGGTAATGAGGGAGAAGCGTGGTAATATTCACTCGACTCGCTTAACGTATGAAGAATGTATGATCGTTGTGGTATCGTTAGATAATGTTGAGCTTCTGTACTCGAATTGTAACGAGATGTAATAATAAAGACGATTGTTGTGGCAGAATAATCATTGTTGTCAGTCTGGTTTGACAGATTTGCTAACCTCTCGCCTGTCGACAATGGGACGTAATTTGGTGATTTCGGCAGTGTCGCTTCTGAAAACTATTGTAGAATTATGCGTCTGCAATAGATGCAACAATTCACAAGGTTTTTGAGGCGGTAATGTACTTACATTCGTGTATTGGAGCCAATTTACCACTTGTCCTTGCGTCCCCTTCCCCGCCTTTCCGCAGGCGTCGCGAGGGTGAGGCAAAATTCGCTGGCTAAAAAAAAAAAAAAAAAAAAAAAAAAAAGCAGAATCCAAGAAAATCGAGCGGTGATTGTGGGAAATCGGTCCTTTTGGCTGGGAGATGCGTGGTTTGGGAGAAATCGAGGTTTGAAAACGCACTTTGCAGGTTATGGTTGGGCGAAAAATGCTGCCGAGAATGGATTTTTACCATAGATCGATGGCTCCGAAAACGGGTCTGCGACGCCAAGCCTGCGCCCGGCCCTACCGAACAAAACCGCCAATAACGCTTGGGTGGGTGGTGGTGAGGGGGCCGGTAGGCTTTTTATGGGGCGCTTCCTGGCACGCGGGCGTCCAGAGTTCGATCCCCGGGGGGGGGGCGGGTATTTTTTGAGTGCTACGCCCTCGCTATTTTAGATTTAATTTCATGTCATTTTCCTACTTTTATTTCCTCTTTATATACAAGTAACGGTAATTTACCGACCGTCGGTAACTCTACACCTCAACTACGGCTAATTATTCTAGTTCGCTTCTTCTATATTTTCCAAGCAGTGTGGCGGAGCGCCGGCTCCGCCGGCGCTTTGCCCTCCCCACTGGCAGCGACTATTTACTTCCTATTTTTCTTAGTAACACTCCGACTGTCGGTAACTTACCGACCGGCGGAGTACCGGCGAAGCCGGTGCTCTGCCCTCGCTTTTAACCCTTTCGTTACGGCGGCCCGGTCCGCCGTAGCGCCTCCACTGAACGGGACCCCGCGCCGCAAGTGTACACATTGCGCGTGGACAGTGTATCTTGGAAAAAAAGGGATTTTCCTCTAAAACAATATACTCATAATTTCTACATAAAAGATATAAACTTATTTAATGGGTATAAAGAGTCTGATTAACAATTAAAAATAGTGAAAGAATAATATACAATACTACAATAAAAAACATAATAATATACAGTGATTAATAATTTAATTTAGTGTGATATATTTTGAAACATGGATAGACACACAACCCAACATCACATTCCTGGCATTGATAACGAGATTCTCGTCTCTTATTTTTGCTCGAACATACAACACACCTTCGGGATCTATTTTTTTTTTTAACTTGATAAAGAGAAGGAAAATGTCTTCCGTTGAGTCTTAATGAGTGATTAATTCCGGGTTTAATAGGATAACGGTTTGCTTTTCCCCGATATTTCTTTAAAATTTGTTCGATTAGTTTCAGTTGAAATTTTGCAATTGATATTTTTTTACCGGTTTTCAATTTGTATAGGCAATATGAATTCCATAAACACATGTCAATCATATGGAAGAAATATTTTTTGTACCACTTTATTGTTTTTCGGGTACAATTTATAGTGCTGATGACCATGTCGGTCCTGTCTACAGCACCCATCAATTTATTATAGTCTTTTACACAAGATGGTTTCTGTACAATTGCTTGTGCACTGTAGCGTTTTCGAACATTCACAAATTCTTCCTTATGTATTGTAGAAAGCATAAAAACCTCTTTTTTATCCTGCCATTTCATGGCTAACATATTTGCAGCCGAGCGAAAGCACGCTTCTCCTCTTTGTAATTTTTCGTTCATTTTCGGCATTCCCTTTCTCCTCTTTTTTACAGTGCCACACGCATTTGTACAATTTTTGTGCAATTCATGAAATAACGCGGGGCTCGCATACCAATTGTCGACGTAAAGGGTGTGACCTTTACCTAGATATGGTTCTAGGAGGGACATTACAATAGTTCCTGATTTACCATAGTCCTTATGTTCGGTCCCTATAGTGGTACCAGCCCCCGTATAAACAATAAAATCTTGAATATAACCCGTTTTGCAGTCACAAAGAACAAACGATTTTATCCCGAATCTATTCCTCTTCAATGGAATATACTGCTTGAAAGACAGCCTGCCTTTGTATAGAAGCAGACTTTCATCTATACACAGGTTACGGTAAGGGTAAAAGAATTTACAAAATGCTCCTCGTAACTCATCAACTATACTGTGGATTTTATGTAAACGATCGGAACTGGATACATGATCATCACTAAAATGGAGCATTTGCAGAAGTAATAAATACCGGTCTCTGCTGATTATTTCACCAAAAATATCGCTTCTCAATAATTTATTTCGGCTCCAGTGTTCTAATAACGATAGCCTTTTGTTTCTGGTCATCAAAAAAGAGGTAGCGATGAAGCAATATAATTCATTTAGCTGTGTACCAGCTATTTCATTGTTGTTTTTCTTCTGTCGCCAATAGCTGTTTGTCTTTTCAGCAATGTATTCTATTAATTTTTCGCTGACAAATAACTGGAAATAATCTATAATTTTCCACGAGTATCTTATCCCTGATTGAAGCCCTGAATTCCGTGCGTTAAAATGATGAATTTTAGGTTTGAATTTTGCCGTTTTCCATCTAATATTTGATAAGGTCGTACTTTCCACATAATTATCTTCACTTTCTTCAGACTCTGAAGTACTTAGTACATTCGCTTTTCTTTTTTTGCGAGGTACTATTTCTGTACTTGATTCGCTTTCATTGCAGTTATCCGGATCAATTTCTAATTTATCGAATGAGCTCATCAGTTGCAATTCTCTTGATACCATTTTGAGAAGGGCAAAACCTGAACTCTATTGAAATGAAAAGTAAATAATACTTGTAAGAAATGAGAATACTTTTAAACAGCAGGCGGACGTACCAATAAAAAGCTCCTCTGAAATTCTTTTTCCTAAAATTTGCTGAATTCTCAATTTTCGGCTGCTCTTTACTTTACGGACTCCCAATTTATGACTTTCTTCTACAAGTTATGATGTATTTGGTATTGAATTAACTATATTTGTATCTGGCGCGGATGCAGATCGAAGTTTCGATCCTGTACAATCGATAAAACTGGTGTTTTTGAAAGGTGGGGGCGCCGCCATATTGGTTTTTAGTGACGGTTGCGCATCGCTTACTGAGTTGGTTAGGATTAGGACTGGTGGGGGCGGCGAGGTAACCGGCTCGCGATCGTCACTGCAAACCAATATGGCGGCGCCCTTACCTGTCAAAAATTCACAACTTGGTCGCGATTGTTGCCAGCTTTACCAACAGGTGTTGGCTTTACCCGACGCACGTTGCTGTGTGGATCACATCGTGCATGCCGGATATATCCGGCGTTCGTCTCCAGAGAGCTACTATGTGGATACCGGATATATCCGGCGTTAGGCTCCACGGGCTATCACGTGGATACCGGATATATCCGGCGTTAGTAACTAAAGGGTTAAGTATCATTTTTATTTCATTTTTATCCCCCTTTGCCGCAGTTACCACTTAACACATGCCGGTTACCCGGCATGCAATGGTAACTTGCCGACAGTCGGTAAGTCCCTAACCAACCTTCGGCCGGTGATTGAAATTTGCTTCTTCCGTCTTTGCAAAGAGTGTGGCGGAGCGCCGGCTGTGCCGGCGCTTTGCCCACATTAGCAACAGCCACTTTTCACTTCGGGGTCCTTCGTTACCGACTGCCAGTAACTTACCGTCAGTCGGCACATTGCTGGCAGTCGGTAACGAAGAAATTTTTTTTTTTTTGCTTTTCTTTGCGTTTCGATGTCTACAACACTATTGCGGAGGACCGGCGAAGCCAGCGATACGCCCGTAGGGGTGTGGTGGGGGAGGGGAGGCGATTAATTAAGCGGGGGCGGAGTAATTAGCGTTTTTTTGGGGGCCGTAATTGGGAGTGGCGGGTAAGGTAGGGCGCGAGTTGCCGACGGTCGGTAAGGGGGCGGCTGATGGTAACGAGAGGAGTACGAGTGTGGTTTTTGTGGGTGGTGCGGTGGTCGGTAAGTTACCTATGGTCGGTGTTAGAGAGGGAAGGAATAATCCGGCACTCAGTTTAAACAACAACCGTCACTTCTTTATTTTCCCTGTGGAGGGACTTCGTCACACTTTTAATAACAATGTACGATAGCGAGAAACGAAAGACAATAAAGTTTAATGTGTGAAGCTATGAGTTATGTTTCTTTTTCTAAGAAACCCAGAGATCGATTCTCCTTCGATTTAAGAGTCGTAAAACGCACGTCAATTAAGAAGGATTGCGGTGTAGCCCAGTGAATGATCTAGATTTAACTGATTTGTCGATGGATCAGCTGGCGGTTGAACAGCCCCGTGCGACGATTATCGATGGATCGATGAGCGATCCGCCAATCAGTCACGTTTCGCGTGTGACGATCGATCCAGATCGATCTCGTCGCCGCCGGCCAATCAAGCCGCGAGCCAATCCATCGACCCATGAATCTCGATACGGCCGAACATAGCCGAGGCCGTACCGAGTCCGTTCATTGATACTGCGTCGCAGCCGATCCGCTCAGCCAATCCCAAACATTCCGCCCGCCTCGTCAGCCACTGACGAAACTGAATCGTAGTCCGTCCAATCAGGGGGGTCGACTCGAGCGGAGCATGGCAAGCTGAACGGACCGGCAACGACGGCGTAGTATCTGCAAAAAAGGGACGCGTAGTAAGATGAAAGTGTGGTGCAGTGAAATGAAATCGACGATTACAGTATTGATGAGTGTGCTACAAAGGTGAGTGAACTATGGAATGATCGGCAATGAAGTGATAATGGTCGCGAATGCGCTTGGTGAATTTTAAACCTATTCCTGATCGGCAAGATTGTTCGAGGGTCCAGTCTCGGGGCCTCCTCCCGTGCCATTTTCCTCGTCGTTCGGCTTCAACAAAGGAATGAGTTTGTGAACTGGCCTGAGAAATTTCGACGTCGCTGTTCGCACGGTCGCGACTCGAGCTGTACCATCTGGCCCCAGGTGCACCTGAACAACTCGAGCAAGTGGCCACTGCGTGGGAGGTAATGTTTCGTTTTTAATTAAGCAGAGCATTCCAGGCTCAATTAAGATTTTATCCTTCAACCACTTGACTCGAGTTTGCAAGGTGTTCAGGTATTCCTGGGACCAGCGTCGCCAGAAATGTTGTTGCAGTTGCTGCATCAACTGCCACCTGGATAACCGAGACACCGGGAGGTCCTCGAGACTGGGCTCTGGAATCGCGAGTAGTGGTTCACCGATCAGGAAGTGACCCGGCGTGAGAGCGACTGGATCCTCCGAGTCGTCGTGCAATGGTTGCAGAGGCCTGGAATTTAAACACGCCTCGATGCCTGTCAGGAGCGTGGTCAGCTCCTCGAACGACAGTCGCTGCTCGCCGATGACTCTACGGAGGTGGTGTTTAACAGACTTGACTGCCGCCTCCCAGATCCCCCCGAAATGAGGTGCAGAGGGGGGGTTGAACCTCCATGTTATTCCCTCCTTGGAGGCTGCCTCGAACGGACCACTTCCTTGATGTGTGGCTTCCCGCAGTAAAGTGCGAAGCTCCTTGTCAGCACCCACGAAATTACGACCGCAGTCGCTGTGTAACTCCAGGCATTTACCCCGCCGGGAAGTGAATCGCCTCAGGGCTGCGAGGAATGTTTCGGTGGATCCGTCCGACACAACCTCCAGGTGCACAGCCTTCGTTGCAAGACACACGAAGACAGCGATGTATCCCTTGGAGAAGAGCTGACCACGACCCCGACCCCGGCCGACTCGAAGCTCGATGGGACCCGCGTAGTCAATACCTGCTCGGAGAAAAGGACGACATTTAGTTAAGCGAATTGAAGGCAGGTTACCCATTCTCGGTAGGGCTGTCTCCCCCCTCCAGCGAATACAAACAGTGCACCGATGGATACAACGTTTTACTAATTGTCGACCTCGGAGGATCCAGCACTCCTGGCGTAGCGTAGCCAGTGTGAGTTGTGTCCCCCCGTGAAGACATCGGTTGTGCGCAGCATCGACCCACAACCTTGCGAGAGGGGATTCGTCCGGCAGAATCACAGGATGCTTGGTTTCGTAGGCTAGGTTTGCAGCCTGTAGGCGGCCCCCAACCCGTAGTACTCCGTCCTGGTCCAAGAATGGGCAGAGTTTCGCCAGTCTGCTGTTGGCCTTGACGGGTTGACTCTTTCGGAGGTGATGGAGCTCTTCCTGGAAGCCCGCGGCCTGCTCGAGACGAATCAAGGTTAGTTTTACCTCGTAGACTTCCTTGGCCGTAATAAAGGACTCCCTATTTTTGTTTTTAGGGATCCAGCGCCGGCACCAGGCCAGGACTCGGAGTAGGCGGTTCATATTGGAGAACCGCTCGATGATCGCACACGAGGATGAGTCGACAGTACTGGTTACGTGGTGCACGCCCAGCTCCTCGACCTCGTGTCCTTCCTCCGTGGTTTCGTGCCCTTCCTCCTCGGTTGAGACCGCCGGGATCGGATCCGACGAAGACAGCCAGTCTGGCCCTCTCCACCACAGCCCGAAAGATGGCAACTCAGCTGGAGACAATCCTCTGGAAGCGCAATCAGCAGGATTTTCTGCGCTCTTAACGTGATGCCACTGAGCGTGGGGCAGCAGGCGCTGTATTTCGGCCACCCTGTTCGCGACGTAGGTGGGCCAGCGAGAAGGGTGTCCCCGGATCCAGCTGAGCGCGACTGATGAATCGGACCAAAGATGTACGCGTACATCTTGCCAATCGAGCGCGTGGATGAGGTGATCGACGAGCTTGGCCAGGAGGAAGGCTGCGGAGAGCTCCAGTCGCGGCAGCGAAACCCTCTTCAACGGGGCCACCCTCGATTTCGCCACAATGAGTGACACAGTTGCCTCTCCCTCAGCTCGGATCGAGCGAGAGTACACCACGGCTGCATAGGCTCGCTCGGAGGCATCGGCGAACCCGTGAATTTCCAGCGGTTGACTGGAGGTCGTCGTTCCCAGCCACCGAGGGACGCGAATAGTCTGCAGCGCGTGGAGATGCTGCTGGAACTGCTGCCACGTCTGCAGCTCCTTTTTTGGTAGAGGACTGTCCCAGTCCACCTTCAGGAGCCACAGCAACTGTATAAGCTGCAACGTTGCCCCGCGCGAGCGACTTTTTATGGCCGTCGTACAGGGTCAACCCCGAGGATTTACGGGCTCTGAGGCCGGGCCGTGCGCGGCCGCGCGGGCACGGTCCCCTCGGGACAAAGTGCTTCTCCGGGGAGGCTCAATCGAGAAGCAAAAATTCGAGTTCGGGCGCCAGGTACTCGGGAGTACCGCACAAAATGCAAAAGAGCACCGGGATCCGGGGAAACCGAATCCGAAGCGAGCCTCCGCGGAGCGCGAACGAAAGGATGTCGCGAACGGCCAGGAATTCGGACACAGGGGATAACGGGGACTACCCTCGCGACAGGGTGGATCACGCAGGTCGACAGTAAGCAAGACGGAATCGGCTCGAAGTCATTTATTGAACTTTGTCCAACGTCCGGATTTTACAGGTGAGCGGCCACGTGGCCGCGAACCGGGAGCCCGCGCTCCTTATACACTTTGGCGACGGATGTTCGTTCGCGGAGCGCGTTCGTCGTTCTGTACCGTCCGCGAAATTACAGGTGGTCGGGATTCTACGCGCCTCCGCTGAGGCGGAATTTCGCGAAGCGCAGGTGGACGGCGCGACGGATTTTCGGGACTATCGCGGGAATTTCACGTCCGATCGCCGACGGGAATCGACTCGCCACGCGCGCTGAATAATCCGCGGTCGTACGAGTTGGAAGAACTCGTAGACTCCGCGCGTTCGCGTGCGAATTTCGACGCCCGGCCGCGGTTCGCGATTCGGTAATTATTTCGCGACGCTATTCAATTTCCGACGCGACTCCTGAGGAAGACTTCTTATTCGCGGAGGGAAACGATACTCTTGCTCAAAGCGTCCTCAAGACGGACGCGAGCCGAAATTCGAGGACGAGGCGAATCCGCGTCGTCCTCACACCAAAATGGACGAGCCAACGCTAACGCGAGATCGGGGAATCACAAATCGACTTACCGTGGATGACTTTTTCGGCTCGGCTGTTCTCGCTTCCGAACTTTGGGCCGGATCTCAGTGGTCGGGAATCAGAACCCACTCGGGACTTTTCACGGGAATCGAAACCGGGACTTCGGAACTACGGAATTATTTTCGAACGTGCTTGTCCTTCGAAATTCAGTGCGACAGTGATTTCCCGATGCGCGCCGATCGAGAGCTTCGATTCTCGCTCTCCCCCCACTCTATCGGCCCTACCGAATTCCCGATTGGCGCTCTCCGTTTCGCGACTAGAAGATCGCAGGATCGTATCCTCGGGCAGGTCCTTGGGCCCCAGACCTGTAATTCTCGCCAAATGTTCGCCTTTTTCGGCGAACGGGGAAGAGCCATTCTTCTCCCCTGGAATTCTTCCAGCCACCCCCGCCGGGATTCAGTGCGAACGGGGTGAGACGACGGCCGGACCACCCATATACGATGATTAATCTGAATCTCTTAGTCCCGGTACGCCGTCTCCGTGGATCGAGATTTCCTCCAATGGTACCAGTACTGGATTTTCGCCAATTAGTGGCCAATGGTTTTCCCGGGACGATCCTTGAGTGGGCGCCTTTCGGTATTTCCTCTCGGCCAATCGTGCCCTCGGCACGTCCCTGAAACGTCGCCGTACTCGGCACGCACGATAGGTGGCGTTAGTCGCGTGAATATTTTCGGAAGTCTTTCCTTCAGGAGCGCTCTTATGTCGACGAGTGGTTTCGTGCCCGTTTGAGGTCAGTCCGGTCCCTTATTAACGGTTATGTAACCGTTTTTATAAAACGGGGTGACGTCGCAAACTTGCAACGTCACAACTCCCCCCCCCCCTTAAAATGGACCGGACTGACCGATGATTGTCGACCCTGTGACCCCCGACTCGTCAAAGTAGAGCGTTCCCTCCGGAAGTCAACCTTTACAATGGAGCCTTCACCGCCGGACAAACACGCCTTCGCCCCTTCCTGCTCCAAGTTTTCCTAAATGCCTGAAAATATTCGAAAATACCCGAAAATACTCGAACTTTCGGACAAGACCAACACACAATCTAACTACGGGTGGGAAGGTAACAACTAAATAACGAATTACGCTTTCTTTTATGCGGAAATTAACAGAAAATATGCTTTTTATTTCCCCTGTGCCGTCGGCCAACTTTCCTTAGGGGCGGGATTACAGGACGCAAAAAACGAAACTTAGCGAATACGGGATTTCTTATCATCTAGTGGCTATAATATTGTTTCAGTTATAAGCTGTGAAAAGAGAGAGACAAAAAAAAAACCAGACTAATATAATAACTAAAAAAAAATGGAGTCTTTTAATATTTGCCCCCCATTGCCGGATTCTTCCCTAAACGCGGGAGTTTCGGGAGTCCTAATGTCTGACGGTAGGCGTCGTTCATTTTCTGCCAGTCGTCTCCGCACGTCGGGCAGGTACGTACGGATACGTCCGGCCTGCCGCATTTGAAGCAGATGGCCTGCTTCTTTTCCGGACATTTGCTGCGGCAGTGTCCCTCTTTGCCACAGTTCCAGCAGGCGTCGGGGTCCTGCGCTTTCCTTGTGGACTTCCCGGCGACCCACATCTCGTACTGTTGCCAGTTCGGGACTTTTCGCCTCTGGCGGTGATATTCCGGGACTTCTTCCGCGGCTGTTCGGATGGTATCGGGACTCGGTTTCGGCCTACTTTCCCCTACGTTTCCTGGCCCTTTCCTTCCTTCGACCGGAATTGTCTTGGGGGGGCATTTGAAGTAATCTTCTAGCGCCTCGATATTTGACTTTATTCTTTTAATTTTTTCTTCGAAGTCGCGGAAGTGACCGTCCCCTTCCGGAGTGGCCTCGATAACCAGGTCGTCGGGATTTGCTGCCTGTTTTTCTCCTCCTTCCGGAGTGTTCGGCGGTTCCTGTTTAACTAATTCGGGACTCATCGGTTCCGGTAATTGCTGTTCGTCCTCTAGGCCGCCTAGGAGGTCCTCGACTTCCACCTCCTTCCCCTTGGGTTGTGGTGGTTGCAGGCAGATCCTGATTGCCTCCACGTTTTCGGCCAGTAGCCTGAGGTCGTTGGCTAGGACCCGGTAGCTCGCCTCTACGTGTGGGTCCGTTGTATATTCCTGCATCTGAAAGGTGTGAGGTTGCAGTGGCGGGCTGTTCCGTCGATATTTCGTGAGGTGGAACGTACGTTTTGAGGTCCGATACGTGGACTTTTCCCGCTTTTTGCCCTTCTAACGTGACTAGATGGTAAACTACGGCTGACGGTTTGCTTTTAATTCGGAAGGGTCCAACGAACTTCGGACTGAGCTTCGCAGCGATATTCTGCGCGGCGGACGACAATACGTGATTTCGTTTCAAGACTAAATCACCTATTTCGAATCGTTTATCCCGATGACGCAAATTATAATATTTTGCCTGGGTTTCGTACGCCCTATCGAGATTTTCCCCTACCCAGTGGCGCAATGTCGCGAGATGCGTAATTCGTTCCTTCCACTCCCCGGTCGGTACTGTGTCGATCTCTATTGGCGGTTCTTCCGCCGCTCTTTTACATTTAAAAGGTCTTGGCTCTCGTCCGAAATTTAGGAAAGCCGGAGACGCTTGGAGTACTGTGTGTTGTGCGGTATTGTACGCGAATCGGAATTTCGGGATATTCACGTCCCAATCGCGATGATCTTTACCAATGTACGAAATTATCATTGTTTTTAATATTCTATTCACCCGTTCTACGGGATTTGCCTGCGGGTGGTACGGAGGCGTTGTCGATATCGTAATTCCGTATTCTTCCGCGAGACCGTGAATATCTTTATTTACAAATTCGGTGCCGTTGTCGGTCACGAGAACCTCGGGCGTTCCCCAACGCGAAAATAGTTGGTTTTCTAGCGCCTCCGCGATTTTTGCCCCGGTGGCCTTCCGGAGGGGACAGCACTCGATCCACTTTGTAAAAAGATCTTGCATAACTAATAAATATGAGAATCCTGCACGACTGCGGGGAAGCGGACCCATTATGTCTGTTGCTACCACCATCCATGGTGCTCCGATACGACGCCTTCCCATAAGCCCGGAGGGGAGGGATTGTTCCACCTTCGATGCTTGGCAAATGGGACAGCGTCGCACGTATTCCACGGTGGTACGAAACATTCCCGGCCAAAAATATTTTTGTGCAATCCGGTGGTAGGTCTTTTCCACCCCTAAATGAGCCGCTTGCACCTCGTCGTGCGATTCTTTTAATATTTCTGTTCTCTCATCTGTCGGAACTACTAATTTCCATTCGTCCAGATCTTTACCGAGAATTTCCGCGATCAGTGGATCGGTGCGCCGATGGTAAAGTTTCCCCTCCCGGATGGACCAGTCGGGAAATCGCTCCGGATTCGCTTCTATTTGACGGAATTTTTCTTCATACCAATCTGTTCGCGTCGCGGCCGCTATCGGTAATCCATCCCTCTCGGATTCGGTTCCCTCGAACATTCGCGAAAGCGCGTCAGGCACGTGATTTAATTTGCCTTTTCGATATTGTATTTCGAAATCATATTCGAGCAGTTGTAATGCCCATCGCGCGAGTCTCCCCGACGGATTCGTTAGTTGTCGAATCCAACGAAGACTACTATGATCCGTAATAACCGTGAATCGATATCCTTCTAAATACGGTCGGAATTTCTGCACGGCCCACACGACAGCGAGGCATTCAAGTTCCGTCGCGGAATATTTTCGCTCTGCGCTGTTGAGTGAGCGACTCGCGAACGCGATCACCCTTTCCTCCCCCTCGATCTCTTGCCCTAATACCGCTCCTAACCCAACCGTACTTGCTTCGGTCTGTAAGACGAACGGGATTTCGAAATGTGGACACGCGAGGGTCGGCGCAGTCGCGATCAAAGATCTTAATTTTTCGAAGGCGGATTGTTGTCCGTCCTCCCATTTCCATGTCTGCCCTTTCCGAAGCAAGATATTTAATTGTTCCGCGACAGTAGCGAATTCCGGAATGAATCTTCTATACCAAGAAGCCATTCCGAGAAATCTCCGTAACTGTTTTAAATTTTTAGGAACCGGAAAGGACCGAATTGGAGCGATTTTATCCGCGTCGACTTTTAAACCCTCGCGACTGACCACAAACCCTAGATATTTAACTTCTTCCCTACAAAATTCGCATTTTTCGGGATTTACGATCAACCCGGCCGATTTGATTTTATTAAAAACTCTCTGGAGCCACTCCATGTGCTCTTCAAATGTAGTGGTCGCGATAATTATGTCGTCTAAATATGCGAACACGTAGGGTTCCATTTCCGGCCCAATTAATCGATCCAATAAACGTTGAAACGTTGCCGGTGCTCCAGTGAGCCCGTATGGCATTCGTCGGAAATGAAACAACCCTTTTCCAGGGACCGTAAACGCGGTAATTTCTTTACTATTTTCTTCGAGTGGTATTTGAAAATAGGCTTGGCTGAGATCGAGAGTGGAAATGTAGCGCGCAGCGCGTAATTTGTCGAGAATGCTCGTCATAATAGGCAACGGATACGCGTCCTTCTTCGAAACTGCATTTACTTTGCGAAAATCTAAGCAAAATCGATATTTGCCATTCGCCTTTTTAACCATGACTATCGGGCTTGACCACTCACTCTCAGATGGTTCAATTATTCCATTTTCCAGCAGCGAATCTACCTCTTTGTAAATCGCCTGCTGTACTATCGGCGAGACCGAATAGGACCTTTGTTTAATAGGTCTATTGTCACCGACATCTATTCTGTGAGTGGTCAACGTTGTCATTCCCGGAATTTTCGCAAAGTCCGCCAGTTCCTTTTCCAGAAACACGCGTAATCGCTCCTTTTCCGTATTCGATAATGTTTGTAGGCCGCAGCAGAGTGGTTCGTTCGATTTGGGACCGAAGGGAAATTCGATTGCCGGTCGCGACGCGAAATGCCACTTTGCTCTGTGATATTCGACAACGATACCGAATTCCGCGATCGCGTCGATTCCCAATAATAACGGGTTCACCAAATTGTCAAGAACGCGTACCGTAATTTCTCGAGTTTCTTCTTTTATTGTAATACGTAGCCGAGCTTGTTCCGTCGCTTTATCTATCGCGCCTGTTGCTAGTAAAAAATAGCACGTTTTATTTGTACGCGATGTTTCCGCGCGATCTCCTACTGAGCGAATCACCGCTCGACTCGCAAACGATATTGACGATCCGGAATCTATTAAAGCTCGTGCGCGATACGTGCCGATTTTCGTTTCAATAATTAATAAAGATGGTTGCGAAATTACATCTTTTTCCGAATTCAATTCCGCGATGCGGGCCGAAATTATTGTGGGCGAGCCCGTTCCGGCCCCTGCGAACGGCTCCTTCGGAAGTTTTCCGGATTTTTCCTGCAATGACGGCATTCGCGGATTGTTACTCCCTGTTCCCCGCAACCGTAGCAGTGTATTTTACGCTGTTCCGTACACTCCCTCGCCCAGTGGCCTGTTCGTTGACAGTTCCAGCATTTGCCTTTTACCGTCGGTTTGTAGTCCGACGGTCGAACGGCGCAGCTAGCAGCTGTCACTTTCGGCTTGCCGCGATTCGGTTGCGGTCGGGAATCTTCGTCTCCCGTCGCGGAGTCGTTCGCTCGGCGCGTTGCTGCGTAGCGACGTTCGGTGGCAGGGGGTTCGCGGGGACGGGAGGGTCCCGCTCGGAATCCCTCGTCGTCGCTCTCCCCCCTCTCCCGTTCGCGAACCGCGTAGGCCGATTCGTACTGCTGAAATTTGTACGCTTTTTCGCGACCTAAACTTTTTGTGCGTTTATTGTATCGGCTCGGATCGTAGGCGAATGATTTGTTCGCTAGATACGGAGACCGATACAACTCCGCATTTCCGAACGATACGTAACTTTCCGCTTCCCGTAATTTTTCTTCCAACTCTCCGAGAGTTTTAATGTTGTCTAACCCTATCCCGTTTCGAAGTTCGTCCCGCGCGCTCCAATAGATCCGCCGAATGCATTTTTCTTCCGACCACGGATTTTCCAACCGGCTTATCATCGTTCGCATGAACGTGAGATAGTCGCGTACCGGTTCATCCGGACCTTGTTTCCGGACTCGTAGATCGTGTTCGAGTAATTCTTGATAATCCGGGTCGAAATAATTTTTCCGGAATTCTTTTACGAATTTTTCCCATGACGTTAATGTTCCACGGGACGCGTACCATAGAGCGGCGACTCCGGAAAAGCAGATCGGCAGACAGCGTAAGAGGTCGGCATCTTTTAAGTTTGTACAATTCCTCATGTCTCGGAGTCTGGTGAGGAACATTTCGGGATCCTCCTCCGGTTTTCCCGCGAAATTTAGTTGCCATTTTCTCATGACCTCGTACGCTGAGGCCGCTCCGCGTCGTTCCGTCGGGACTTCTTCCGTTTGAGAGGGTGTATCTATTACGGTCGCGGGTCGTTTCAATATCGGCAGCTTAACTTTTCCGTGCCTCGGCATTTCCGGGACTCGTAACGTCGCGGTCGCGGTTTGGGGCTTTGGCGGAGGGCCGTCCGGATCCCATTTAAGCGAAGTGACATACTCCTCCTCCGCGTCCGTCTCGTACGGGCTGTAATACGACATGTCGTCGCCGGTGGTCGACATTTTCGCCACCCGGTATTTCTCGAGAATCGACTGTCTACGCGACGTTTGTTGTGCCCCTTCGATTTCGAGGACTCGCTGCCGCGCGCGTTGTTTACTTTGCGCGTCCGGACTCTACGGGTGTCGAATAACACGTCGCCGTCGCACGCTCGGAAATTGCTATAACGTATTCTCGCGCACGAAATTAGAAACTCGAGAACGCGTTATTGTCAATCGATCCTGACCTTATTTATCGAATTTATCAGTTCAAGTTCAAATTACCCGTATTTGTTCTCATTATTCTCGTCCTTGGACGATTTCCGAATTCACACAGTACTCTTCGCGAATGGTTTTTGCCTCTCCGGACAATGCGAACGCAAACACCACGGCAGTGTTGCGGGATTGCGAAAAAAATTTTCCAAGATATACGCGACAAATACAATACGAACACGAATTTTGCGTGCGGGAAAGGAAGCGTTTGCCAAACTTTACTAGGGCTCGGAAATTATTGCCCCTCACCTCAAAACGTATTTTCCCCTCACACAATCAATAATTTAACATAGCAATTAAATAGGAAACATTTCTACGAAATAATTTAAATACTGGGAAACAGTCAACAAAAAAAACAAAAAAAAAATAAGAAGAAATAAAACAAAGTGTCGCACTGGCTCTCTAAAGTCTTCCTCAGCGAGCTTCTTGCTCGCGCGGAACGCAAAATTTCACGAATTCAGGAGTGAGCGAATTTCGCAGCGGTTTGTAGCGTCGGAAATGAATAGTTCGCGGGCGCGCGATCGGTTCCGGAATTTTCCTTCACGTACCGTCGTGACCTGCGAGAGTCGACCGTTATCCCTGCGCCTTTCTCCGTTCTCGGGAACAAACCCTTACGAGAGAAAGGTCCCTGTTCGGGCGCCAATTTGCAACGTTGCCCCGCGCGAGCGACTTTTTATGGCCGTCGTACAGGGTCAACCCCGAGGATTTACGGGCTCTGAGGCCGGGCCGTGCGCGGCCGCGCGGGCACGGTCCCCTCGGGACAAAGTGCTTCTCCGGGGAGGCTCAATCGAGAAGCAAAAATTCGAGTTCGGGCGCCAGGTACTCGGGAGTACCGCACAAAATGCAAAAGAGCACCGGGATCCGGGGAAACCGAATCCGAAGCGAGCCTCCGCGGAGCGCGAACGAAAGGATGTCGCGAACGGCCAGGAATTCGGACACAGGGGATAACGGGGACTACCCTCGCGACAGGGTGGATCACGCAGGTCGACAGTAAGCAAGACGGAATCGGCTCGAAGTCATTTATTGAACTTTGTCCAACGTCCGGATTTTACAGGTGAGCGGCCACGTGGCCGCGAACCGGGAGCCCGCGCTCCTTATACACTTTGGCGACGGATGTTCGTTCGCGGAGCGCGTTCGTCGTTCTGTACCGTCCGCGAAATTACAGGTGGTCGGGATTCTACGCGCCTCCGCTGAGGCGGAATTTCGCGAAGCGCAGGTGGACGGCGCGACGGATTTTCGGGACTATCGCGGGAATTTCACGTCCGATCGCCGACGGGAATCGACTCGCCACGCGCGCTGAATAATCCGCGGTCGTACGAGTTGGAAGAACTCGTAGACTCCGCCCGCCGTGACGAGGTCATGTGCCCCAGAGCCTCGTACGTGTCAAGGAACTCGGTGTAGGCCAGCTGGAATTCGGCAGATCGGCTGAACCGTTTGTTCATCGACTCGAGGGTACGAAGGGCTGCGCGGCGAGAATCCCCCAGATTCGGAGCGGTACCGAATGGTAGACGGACCACAAATCTACCGTCTGGCTGACGCAGGTGAGTGGCCTTGAAATATTCTTCCGCCCTTCGATCTTCCTCGGTCCCCGGTATCGACGTTTCAATCTCCTCCTGCTCCCAGAATCTAGTCAACATGCTAATTAGATCTCGGTCGACATTGCAGTGATGGACAAGCAATTGTGGGCTACTCGCCGCGCCGACGCCGACCTTCGAGTCGATTCCCCCTGTCAGGATCCACCCAAGCGCTGTCTCCTGAGCTACCGGCGTGTTCTCCTGCCCGCGCCGCACACCCTCTCGCAGAATGAGGTTGTACGAATGTCTACAGGATCGGCAAGGTGGTACCCCGGATCTGCTAGCTGGAGGTCCTTGACGTGCGGCCACTCGGTCCTCGCAGGTAAATTTCTCGGCCTGTAGCGTGAGAGCTCGGGAATGATGTATACCGATACTTCAAACGTTTTTTCTCCGCCGTAGCGAGAGGCGTTGGTCAAGTTCGTCTGCCCTCTGGTCAGTTTGGCCTTGGCACCTCCGACCCCGAGGAGAGGTACTCGAGCCTGGCTCCTCCTCACGCCAAGTCGCTGCGCCAGGGCCTCCGAGATGAGCGAGACCTCGCTCCCAGGGTCGATGAGGGACCGAGCTGAGCAGTCTTGTCCCCGCGGACCTGAAACCTTAACGCGAGCCGTGCCTAGCAGGACATTCGAGGGTCGACTCACGTGCGTGGACAGATGTTGTACAGTCGCTCCCGAAGCGGTAAGCTCCTTTTCCGAGGTGCCAGACCCGTGAATCGTGGTGTGGTGTTTTCCGGAGCACTTCTGGCACCTCCTTTTCGATTTGCAGTCCTGGACTTGGTGCTTCCCCAGGCAATTGTAGCACATGTTCTGACTCCTAGCGACCTCCCGCCGTCCAGAGGGAGACTTCTCCCGATAAAGGTCGCAGTGCACGACGAAATGATCCCCCTGGCACAGGCAACAATTCCCCACCGACGAGCTTTCCGGAGACACTTGATGCACCTTGAAGGACTTCACCACGGGTTTCTTGACGTCGGCGGTGGCTTCAGCTGAAGGTGACTCTAAGGCCTCACACGTATGGATGCGTCCTTCCATGAAAGCCTTTAATTTTTCCATTGTATGGAACTCCTTAGAGTCCTTAACTGACTCCTCCCACTCGCGTCGGGACTGACGATCCAACCGCTCGACAGTCAGCTCAACTAGCCAGTCGACTGCGTTGGTAACAGGTCGCTTCAAATTCTCAAGCGCATCGACAGCGTCGAACGTCTCGTTATAAAGACGCTTCATCTCGGCCGCGGATTCCTTTCGTATAGGCGCGATGGAAGAAAGAGCTCGAATTTGAGCTTGCACCAGGAGTCGCGAATTGTTGTAGCGACTGTCGAGTTTGTTCCAGGCAACTTGAAAATTGTCAGCAGTCGTCGGGACGTTTTTTAAAATCATCGCGGCTTCGCCCTTCATGCAAGTTTTCAAATAATGTAGCCGTTCGACCTGAGAGAGTGTAGGTTCGTTTATAATCAGAGACGTAAACAGGTCGCGAAACGAAGGCCACTCTTTGTATTGTCCCTCGAAAGTCGGGAGAGCCATTTTTGGCAACACCGCGCGTGACCTTTTAGCGGTCGTCGCGACCGTTGTTTCTTCCGTCGCGTTTGAATCGTCAGATTCTTTAACGGGCGCCGGTGCCTCCATTTCCGCTATCCAATCCTTTAAAGCACCGGCAAGATCGCAGTAACTTTCCTGGACCGTGTCGTACTCGTCCTCCGTGAAATAGGCGCTCTCAAGAAGTTTCGGGTCCTTCCTGGCCGCTGCCCTGACGCTTTTGTCGCCCTTATGAAACTCGTCCCACAACTGCTTAGCACCTTCCTGCTTTATCTGCAGTAATCCCAACGTGATGTTGGCCTTGCTTTTCTTTTTTAAATTGACGAGAACCTTCGAATGGCGATGCGCGGTGAACCGTTGCTCGTCGATAAGGTCAGCCATTGTTTTAACTGTAAGGTCGAAGCACTAATCACAGAGAATAAAGACCGGTTTGAATTTCAGATAAACTGCAGCACTGGATCCGGCTCGAAGGACCAAAATGTTAGAGAGGGAAGGAATAATCCGGCACTCAGTTTAAACAACAACCGTCACTTCTTTATTTTCCCTGTGGAGGGACTTCGTCAAACTTTTAATAACAATGTACGATAGCGAGAAACGAAAGACAATAAAGTTTAATGTGTGAAGCTATGAGTTATGTTTCTTTTTCTAAGAAACCCAGAGATCGATTCTCCTTCGATTTAAGAGTCGTAAAACGCACGTCAATTAAGAAGGATTGCGGTGTAGCCCAGTGAATGATCTAGATTTAACTGATTTGTCGATGGATCAGCTGGCGGTTGAACAGCCCCGTGCGACGATTATCGATGGATCGATGAGCGATCCGCCAATCAGTCACGTTTCGCGTGTGACGATCGATCCAGATCGATCTCGTCGCCGCCGGCCAATCAAGCCGCGAGCCAATCCATCGACCCATGAATCTCGATACGGCCGAACATAGCCGAGGCCGTACCGAGTCCGTTCATTGATACTGCGTCGCAGCCGATCCGCTCAGCCAATCCTAAACAGTCGGTAATCTGGTAGTGGTGGAATTGGAGATTGGTTTGTGGAGTGTTTCGAGTGTTGCGAATTGGTTGGTGGGTGGTAAGTTACCTGCGGTCGGTAATGTGTTGGTGGAGATTGTGTGTGGAATGTGTGGTTTGTGGTGTGTTGTGATTGGTGGTTTGCTGTTTTTTGTTGGTTTTGTCAGTTGGTTGGTGGGTGGTAAGTTGCCGACGGTCGGTAATTGGATTGTGGCTGTGGGGATTGGTTGTTTGCAGTGTGGTTTGTGGGTTTTTGTGATTTGTGGGTTGGTTTTGATGTGGTTTCTGTGACTGCGAGTGGATGGTAAGTTACCGACCGAGCAGCTCGAGTTTACTGTTTCTACTTTTTGGGCGGTCGGTAATGGTGCGACGAAAGTGTTTTTAACGGAACCTAACCCTATCCTAATCCTGGATTTCGGCTTTTATTATTACCTTTTATTGAATGCTCGAGGGATGGTAACTTACCGACTTACCGACTCGAAGTAACTTTTCTTGCGGATGATAACTGTGCAATTAACGTGTTTTTAACGGAACCTAGTAGTAGTAGTAGTAGTAGTAGTAAATAGTATGGCCGGGGAAGAGATGATCGGCATCTCCCCGATCGCATACCAACAGCTTAGTCGGTATCATATGGCGTCCGGCCCTCGGCCCCGAAGGGTTGCGAATACCTCTGCTTTCGATCGCCACTCTGTTTTTTATAGCCCGGGCAACTTACAGAGCCGACGATCTACTCATCAGGGAGCGGATCATCATTGATGAGAAGGCCATTCTACCTATCGTTTGGGATTTTTGAGCGTTTTACGGCTCGGAGTGTAATGTTGGGCCTTCTTCACCTTCAGATCCTGCAGGCTTGCCACACCTGCCCTTATCGGCCCCCCCTCTTCACCATAGAACCATATTGTGCACCTGTGAGTGTTACTTCCCTTTCCCTAAGCTGCCTCGGCTGTCCAAGACTTACCCGCACCCACCCCAGGATTAGGATAGGCTACTCTAAGCGTCTACTATTTCATAAAGCAAGGGACCGCGCCTACTTGGTCGTTGGGGTGAAGTTGTATACTATGTGTGTTCAATCCCCTTAGGATCTGATCCGACTTCGACGAAATTTCAGTGGCAACCAGAATATCGTGTCCATGCGGTCTTTTCCGTCGGGGACCTCCCACCCTACTGTGTATACATCAACTTGGGGTCCGATCCGACTTCAACGAAATTTCTGCCGAAGCTGAAATATCATTTTCATGCGGTCTTTCCTTGCCGAGCCTACCGCGTTCTTTGGGGTTTGGGGGGGACTCCAGTCGCACTAGGTTCTATGGCTGATAACATTGGACGTGACCATCGTCCCCAGGTTCCGGCAGAGATACAGTCCGTGCCTGCACCCTGGCGTTACCCATTCAGGTGTGTCTCCCATGATATTTTAGTATTACCCATTTGGAGTGTATATTGTCGTTCTCTATAATTTGTATGGGTTATGTCACCACCATTTGTATTAGTTTGCCTGCAATGTTAGTCCTCTTTAGCAAGTTGTCTAATAGATAGTCTCTTGATAGTTGTCTCCTGATGATTGTTCTTTTGGTTAGTCCTGATTGCAATCCCTTTACTTCGTGTCTTTAAATATGGGTCCTCGTTCTAGTTCTGTTGTTTATTATTGTTATTATTATATGTTTGTAATTGTAATTGTTTTAGTCATTCTCAACCATGAGCTATTTCCTTATTTTTTTGTCTCCCCTGTTTTACTCTGTTGATAGCATTGTGATTACCCTCTTTAATGTGTTGTTCCTGAGTGAAGTTTTGCTACCTTCCTTCTCTTATCGTGTTTATCAATTTGTTATTATTATTATTATTACTATTAGTGTTCAGTCATAAGTTAGTTTTCCCCCAAGCTCTTGTCCATTTCCCTCTCTTTTCCTCTCCTTTTAGTTGTTGTTGTTTTTTTTTTCTTTTTTTTTTCTTTCTAATTCTTCTGATGATTTCCGTGATAGTTTCCTTAATTTACTACCTTCCTTCTCCTATTTATTTGTTTCTTAATGATGGTTCCTTGCTTTGTTATATTTGATTGCCAATTCGTTATTATTATTAGTGTATATTTATAATGTTCCGTCATTCACATCTATGAATTAGTTTTTTTTTTTTCATTCTTTGTTCCCTGAACCTTATGTCCCCTTTTTCCTCTTCTCTTTTTTTACTTTTCTTTTTTTCCTTTTTCCCCTGATGATTATTATTATGCCATGATAACTCTCCTTATGCATTGTTCTTGGATAATGATTTACTATTTATTTGTTTATCAGTAACGATTCCTCGGTTTGTGTTATATAGTTGTTACTTTAATATTACTACCTAATTCCTCCTTATATGTAATTACAATGTATAGTTATTCTCTGCCATGAACTAGTTTTTTTGATATGATATCTCATTTACTCCCAATCTAATGTCTGTTTTACTCCCTTTACTCTTGTTGAATTACTGATTATTATTTCCTTTAATACGTTTCCTATAATATGCTGTTCTTCTTTATTATTGCTTAAGGAATTATTTCCTTCTTTCTCTAATATATCATTGCTAATTTATTATTATTATTATTATTTTTTTTTATATTTACCATGTTCTATCGTTCTTAGCCCTGAGTTAGTCTTCCTATAATATAATTCCTCATTATTTGTTGTCCAACATTGCTGTCCGCTTCCTCTCTTATTCTTCTCTCTTTTTTGTATATTCCCTGTTAATGCTTTGTTGAATTACTTTACACTTATTATTATTCTGTAGTGAGTTCCTCTTGGTTCCTATAATATTTGTTCCTATTTGTTGTTGAGTGCGGCTTTACTATCTTCTTCCTTTGTTTGTTCCATTGGTAGCCATCTCTTCTTTAACTTTACATTAAAATCTTTTTTCCATGTGCAGCGTTCCCTAATTCCAGTTTTCCTTTTTTTCTCTTTCTTTTACCCTTTCTTCTTGTTTTTTTAGTACTGTTTTTGTTCCTTAAGTTTAAGGTTGTCTATTTTTGGTTCTACAATGTTCTACACTTCCTGCTCTACCTTCTTTCCTTATGACTAGTGGTATATATAGGAAACTCCAATTTTCTGACAACAAGTAGCTTTGGCAGGCGGGGTCCATCATCGATCAATACAATTGTCTCAGAGCATTGCCTATACAATGCCTTTGCTACTTGTGCCCCTTTTTCCCACTTCATTTCCTTTAGCTAGTTCGCCCCTTTCCTTATGTACCTTGTCTTTTGTCCTATTCTACTCAATTCTACTGTTTCCACGGGTCTACGCTTTCCATAAACCGCTTGACTTTTTTCCATGGGATTTCTTTAAGTATACTCCCTTCAATGAAATTTGCTTCCAACAATGTTCTTCTTTTGTACATTAATGCTTTGCAATCTCTTACCAGGTGCTCTGGTGTCTCATCCTCTTCTTCGCATAACGAACATAAGCTCGTGTCTGCCTTCCCTATTTTTGCCAAATGCTTATTCAATGGAGCTATGCCCGTGATTGTCTCCACTATTCTTCTTAAATCTTTCTTTTCGAGTTGGAGAATTCCCCTCGTACGCTTGACTGGCCAATGCTCGTCTCCCAAGAAATTTCTACTATGCGTTAGTCCTTGGGAGTTTTTCCATTTTTCCCCTGCTTTTCTTCCTGCCCAGTTTCTAACTTGTAGGTTGTAATCAGCATCTGGTATACCTACCCAGTTCTGAGGTTCCTCTGGAGGTGAGTCCGATCCCTTGTTTGCCAGTTCATCTGCTTTCTCATTTCCCTCCAAACCAGAGTGGCCCGGTATCCATGTTATTATTACCTTTCGCCCTGTTTGTGCTAGTTTATTCAGTGCTATATGTGTTTCCCATAGTAATTTTGATCTGCCTTCCAATGCTTGCAGGCTTTTTATTGCCGCTTGACTATCTGTACAAATAGTTACGTTCCTTCTATTCTCTCTTAACGTCCATATCTCCTCCGCGCATAGTTTAATGGCCAGGAGTTCTGCTTGGTACACCGTTGGGTACTCTCCCAATTTAATAAAATGATGTTTGTCATTGCAGTTCGTCCACCCTGCTCCTGTTAGATTGTTTTTTCTGGAGCCATCCGTATACCAGAGATCTGTATTTCTCAGATCCTCTGGCACTCCTTGCTTCCAATCGTCCCTTTCCCCTATTACCGTTTTGTATAGCTTGAAGTCCATATATCTTCTTTCATCCGTGTCTTTTGTCATTTCGCTCATTTTTACAATTTCTGCACTACCTTCTCCTTCTATCTGATAGATGAGATTTGAGTGGCCATGCTCTAGCTTCTCCCATTTCTCCCAGCTTATTAGCCTGTATACCGTTTTTAAAGCTATTTCCTGTATTCTTATATCTAGTGGTTCCGTTTCTGCCAGTATTTCCATTGTTCTAATCGGAGTATTTCCCGCGCATCCCAGGATCCTCCGATTAGCCATTCCTTGCATTCTGTCTAGCCAGCCTTGTACCGTTTTTAAATTTGTCGCCTGCCACCATATGGCTGCACCATATGTTACTCTAGGTACTATGATTGCCCTGTAAATCCACCTCATCATATGAGGTTTCATTCCCCAGGTAGCTCCTACCGCTCGACTGAGCATTGCTATGTTTCCCTTTGCTGCATCTACTTTAGCTTTTACATGCGGGCGCCAGAGTAGTTTCCTCGTTATCAATATACCTAAGTATTTTACTTTTTGTTTTAGCGGGATTGGTTTCCCCATGTATACCAGTCCGCTGTCCTCCGGATACAGAGTGGATTTGGTGAATTCCATTACTTCCGTTTTATCTGGGTTGACCGATAGACCAACCGATTCACACCATATTTCTGTAATATTTAGCGCTGTTTGTATTGTTTCTACGCATTTCGCTCTGCTCTTATGTCTGCTAATGATTGCAACATCGTCCGCATATGCTACAATCATAGCTCCTGTTTCGTTTAATTCCCATAGGAGTGAATCCAACGCCATACACCATAGTAAAGGCGATAAGATCCCCCCCTGTGGAGTGCCTCTCTTAACCTTCCCTTCTACTTCTGCATCCCCTCTGAATGCTTTGACTCTTCTGTTTTTTAACATGTTCATTATCCATTTCTGGATATTCTCTTCTACTTCAAAATCCTTTAGTGCCTGTCCTATTGTATCTATCGGGGTCATATTAAATGCCCCTTCTATGTCCATGAAGCATGCGATAGCACACTCCTTCTTTTTTAAAGCTAATTCCGCTTCCTTAACTACCCTGTGTAGTGCTACCTCCGTAGAGTTTCCTGTTCTGAACGCATGTTGTCCATGGAACATTTCTCTTTCCCTTAATGTAGTGCACTTTAGGTGCCTGTCGACTAACTTCTCCGCTGTTTTCAGCAGAAATGATGTAAGGCAAATCGGCCTATATGCTTTCGGATCTGTGAAATCCGTCTTGCCTGGTTTGGGAAGGAAAACCACCTTCGTTCCCGTCCAGGCCTTCGGGATATGCCCTGTGGCTATGCTCGCTTTAATTAAGTTCGTCATAGCCTGTCCATATTGATTTTGTGCGTTTTTCAGCATTCTAGGGGTAATCCCATCTATTCCCGGTGCTTTGTCCGGGTTGAAGGCTGCCAGTGCCCACTTAACTTTGCTTGGACTAGCAATCTGATTTGCTAGTCCCCAGTTCGGTTGACCTTCTATATGATCCATTTCTTCCTCGTCTAGATTTCTGTCGAAACCTGGAAAATGCACATTCAGTAGTTGTTCCATAATCTCCTCATTTTTGTGTACTAGCGTGTTGCCTCTTCTGATGGCCCCCAGATCGGCGCCTTTGCATTTCAGTAGTGTCTGCGTTATGCGTGCGGCAATTGATGTTTTTTCTATTGATTTAGTAAATTTTCTCCAGCTTTTCAGCCTACTTTTCATAATTTCTTTTCGTAGCTTAGACGCTTCTCTCTTATAAATTTCCCATCTCCTAGCTTTAGCCGCTGGTCTGGCTATTCTCCATCTGCGTTTGCAGTCCCTTACGATCCCTTTCCTTCTTTCTAATTTCTCGTTCCACCAGCTTATTTTGCTGTGTCCTGACGATTCTACAACTTCTGTAGCTTCTTCCCAATTGTTTCTTAAAGTCGTGGCTATTTCACCCGCATACATATCAATTTCCTCTCTTTTACCATATTTACCTGACAGAGTCTTTACTGTCACTTTATTAAGGTTTTGGAACATGCTCCAGTCTGTATTCTTCATACTTCTACTTATTTCATCATCCACTTGCTGTTCCCATTCTACTTCATATTCAATATATTTATGGTCTGATAGACTTACGTCTTCCAGTACATACCATTTGTGGAAATTCCTTATTATAGATTCCGAACATAATGTTATATCCAAGACCTCCCTTCTATCCCGGGTGACAAAGGTTGGTCTACTGCCGTAATTTGCTATGCACAAACCCTCACTTATGATGTATTCCATGAGTTTCGTTCCTCTTTGATTAGTGTCCGTGCTACCCCAGCTCTTATGTCTGGCGTTCGCATCTACACCCATTATTATTGGAACATTGTTCCTATTTGCCCATTCTACCATTTCTCTACATTTATTCCCTGGGATTTCCTTATTGTTGTGCTGTAGATATAAAGATACTAACAGTATTTCCTTATAATTGTCACTTTTTCCTGTTTGTATCGATATTGTGGTAATATTTTCATCTGTAAATTGTGTCATTAAGGTACCAATTAATTTCCTTCTCGTTATGATACACGTTCTGGTAAAATTGTTAATTTTACCAGAGTGTATTGTCCCTGTTTGCCCTAGTCCTCTTATTCCCTTAATACCCCTCTGGTTTAACCAGGGTTCTTGGATGAGCGCAACGTCATATCCTTCTTGTTTGAATTTTTTGGCTAGTAGTGCCGCTGCTGCTGCTGCATGATGCAGATTTATCTGAATGATTTTCATCTCTTATGCTTTGGCTTATCCAGCTTCCCTTACTTCTGTTTGCGTTATACCGCACTGCCTAGATTTTTATATATATATATATTTATTATTATTTTTTTTGTTTTTTTTTTTTGAGATAACCAGAGCCTCGCAACTGCTACTGGACTGTTTGAAGGGTTAGTTCGCTGTGTATATTCCTTCTACTCTTCTACTCTCCTACCGAGCCCTCTCAGAATTGCTGCAGACTTCCTCTTTCTGAAATGTGAAAGGATTTTTGGTTATTCCCGCGTTCTGTTGACTCCTTATATTAGTATTTTTGTTTCTTATGTTTCTCTTTTTTCCCTCTCTCCCGGCCATCTTCTTTATACTAGCTGCAACCCTCCCCTTTTTTTAAGTTGACTCTTCTATGTTATTATTTTTACTGGATATGTAAACCTACTTTATTACTTATATATGTGTTTTGTATTTTTACTTGTATATATTCTTTTCATCATCTGTAACCCTAGTTCCTTTCTTTACATTCTTATCTTCTCCCTTACTCCTTTGTTTCCTTGAATATTTCTAACATCTCTCCCCTTTATGACCACTTTCCTGTATGACTTAATTTCTATTTCAACCCTATTTCCTCCTCTACCTATTATTATTTCTCCATCTTGTTAGTTCTATGCTCTAATACTGTATGTTCTCCCTTCAATGTCATATATTGTCCATATCTTCATTTTCAAGGTTGTGATTAATTGACTATATATTCATATATGGTTTAACTATGACTTATTGTTATAGATCAACTCTTGGATTTTAATTCTTCCTGCCTATGTCCCCGGTATACCTAGAATTCCACTGATTCTTTCAGTCTTATTTCTAATAATTACTGGTGTGTCAACAACCACTTTAGTACTCCCCCTATCTGTCAATGCACTTTCTACATCTCTCCTCTTGTTGTATATTTCTTCTTTCCCCTATTTATTTATATTATATTAAGGTTTTATTTATTTAATCACTTTTTACGTTTTTCTTTTTTCTTTTTAACCATTTGCTTTTACTTATATCCTATAGTTCTATCCTGAGAGTCCTCAACTTTATTTCCTATTCTTTAATCCTTTCCTACAATACGTCATCAATTATGCGCGCCTAGTTTACCTTATTACCTTATTGTCTAGTGCCTTTATCGGTTAGTTTTCCAACCTTCATCCTTTCCTTAGTGTATTCCTTTGTCCTTATTTAAGTGTTAACATTTCGACCCTATCGTGTTCTAGAAAGGTTCTCTTCTTCTCTTTTTTTTTTATTTAATCTTTATTCCAGAAGTTACCTGCCTATAATTCCTTGTATAACTTCCTATTTTGTTTTATTATCTGACTGATTCTCATATTTCTCTGATTTTGGTGATTGGTTTACTACTTATTTGATCTCCGTTCCTTAACTTACTATATATATCATCCGTGCCTATTCTCTGTTTACCAGGGTTGTGTCTTAATCTATGAATATATTTTGATTATTTGCTGATCTCTTTCTCTTTTAAGACTATTCTTTAAATCGTATTATTTGTTCAGATGGTTGTAATTCAATCCTGAAAGCGCTCGATGGCACCACTCAACCTTCCTTCCATTATATCCTGCTGTTTCCCTATCTGTAAACTCCACACCTAGGTGACAAATGGGAATATTTTCACTAGACAGTTGAACATGTTTTGCTTTGAAAACAGAGTTCTATTCCTTATGTATATTAACTGTGGGTTTAACCTTTGACGCTATAGGTCCCTGTTTCCCAGATATTTCTCACCTTGATTTACTTCGTGAGTTTTAATATTTCTTTCTTATCTTAAAGCTGAGTTATTTCTTATAACACAAGTGTATACTATGTGTTCCTTCCGCAATTGTATGTATTTTGGTGTCTAATTCCTTCTGTTTCTCTATATTATATCGTTCCTGGCTTTATCCTCACGGATTTCTTTTTGTTACTTTTTCTCTTTTTTAAACTTTAGTGCTTCAACCCGCTTTGATCATCTTTCCCTTTCGGATTGATTATCCCCTGGTTGCTTGATTCTACTGCGCTCTTCCTTATCTACTCCTAATGCTACTGCCCCACCCCTATATAAACTCTACTGTATCTCCTTGTAAGTTTGTTCTACCTTACTTCCGTGTTTTTTTTCATTAATATTGGTAATGGCCGGCTTTCTATTTTCCATTGCTGAGGTTATCTCCTTATTACACTACTACGTCTTCTGTCTGGTAACGTTATCCGTCACTAGTTAATATCTTTTAATTATAATGTGCTCTTTTTGTTGTTTTGTATTTCCTCTTATCAGAATTTTCTCTTTTTTTGAGCACGGATTAGTAATAGTACTATGCCTTTGGGTATATTGCTGCTGTTCATATTTATGATTCTACTTATATGTAATTATATCCTTATATTCCTTTTTTAGATTCTTCATTATTGTTACTCCGGATAGTTGGCTTTTCATTCCTAAGGTGAATATCTACCCGATTTCTATTATATGCCTCTATTTCCTTACATGTTCCTTAATTATCTGCTTAACTTTATGAGATTGCTGTTTTGTGCCCTGCCTTTATTGTATTTACTACCTTTCCTTTCTATTATCCATTGGATTCTTATGTTTCCATTTAGAATACTTTTGGCCTTTCTATCCTATCTGATAAATTTGTTTGTGTTTATTTATATTTGTTAATCTTAAGCTTTCCTACTTGTTTACACATGATTGTTGACTTAAGAGACCATCTATGATATATTATTTTTATTCTTTATCTAGAGTAATTCCATTCTCTGGCCTCTCTCCTACCTGAAGTATTTCCTGTTATTTAATTAGTCATTTCCCTCTATTTATTAATTATTTTTATAACTTGTTTTTTCTCTCTTAATAATAAAACATAATATTGCCCCCTTTCCCTTGTGTTACCATAGTGTGGTATCTATGTTTATTTGTGCACTTGTTCCTTATCTCTTTTTTTATATGTCAATTTGTATGATTGTTGGTGTATCTATACTCTTAATCTTCCGTTTTTTTATTACGTTTCTTATAGTTTGTTAATGCTATGCTCATGATATGGCCCTGAAGGTGCCCGGTGGCGCCACTTGATCTACCTATTGCAGTTCCTCCTCTACACTACCACATACAGTGCGGTGTCTTGTTTGACATTCTTCACCTAGGTTAAGAGTATTGATATTACCCTTGAATGATTGTGCCTTATGTAATTTATTCTTATTTCCTTTTGTAGGTTTTATTTAGTGTGATCTTTGGAGCTACTGGCTCCTGTCTTTCGGATATTTCACCATAACTTATACTCCGTAAGCTTTGATATCTCTTGTTTTATAGTCTCAGTATTACTTATACTAATCTTTTCCTTATAGGCATATCATATACATTTCTACAACAATTTGATTGCTATAACTTTATCAATATTCATCCTCCTACTATTCTTTATCCTTTCTGATTTTGTTTCTTACAATCGTTATGTCACTCTTTGTTTATTCTTTCTTTTTAGACTTGGATACTACAGTGTGTTGCGTCCACTTTCTCTTATGGGTACTTGCTCCTTGGCTGCTTATTATATATGTGCGTAATTATATATTTCTATTATACCTATCTATCTGTTATCTTATCTACTTCTTATATGTACTATTCATTGTACGTAGGAATGCCTATATAATTAGGTTCCGACCCCTTTTTTTTTTTCCTTCTCGTCCATTTGTATTTTGTTAATGACGAGCTTAAGCCATGCTTCATTGTATTTATTGTTGTAATTACCTCGTGATTATACTGCTGTACCATGATACTCCTTTGTTAGATATCTATTTTTTTTGAGCTGTGCTTTATATTGTTCTCTTCTTCATATTAGCTTAGTCCATTTATCATATTTCTTTTCACTTTTTCTAGGTTGATTAGGGAACAAATAACAATACTGTTCCTAAGCAGGTCGCTGGTATTCCTACTTATATGTGAGTGTACACATATTTCTTTTTAAGTTATGTCTTATTGTTACTTGGGTAGTTATCAATTTTAGAGTGAGCATAACGGAACCTAGTAGTAGTAGTAGTAGTAAATAGTATGGCCGGGGAAGAGATGATCGGCATCTCCCCCAAATGAGGGGAGAGGGGGTGGTGCCGCTAGGCACCTTCCCTCTCCCCGATCGCACACCAACAGCTTAGTCGGTATCATATGGCGTCCGGCCCTCGGCCCCGAAGGGTTGCAAATACCTCTGCTTTCGATCGCCACTCTGTTTTTTATAGCCCGGGCAACTTACAGAGCCGACGATCTACTCATCAGGGAGCGGATCATCATTGATGAGAAGGCCATTCTACCTATCGTTTGGGATTTTTGAGCGTTTTACGGCTCGGAGTGTAATGTTGGGCCTTCTTCACCTTCAGATCCTGCAGGCTTGCCACACCCGCCCTTATCGGCCCCCCCTCTTCACCATAGAACCATATTGTGCACCTGTGAGTGTTACTTCCCTTTCCCTAAGCTGCCTCGGCTGTCCAAGACTTACCCGCACCCACCCCAGGATTAGGATAGGCTACTCTAAGCGTCTACTATTTCATAAAACAAGGGACCGCGCCTACTTGGTCGTTGGGGTGAAGTTGTATGCTATGTGTGTTCAATCCCCTTAGGATCTGATCCGACTTCGACGAAATTTCAGTGGCAACCAGAATATCGTGTCCATGCGGTCTTTTCCGTCGGGAACCTCCCACCCTACTGTGTATACATCAACTTGGGGTCCGATCCGACTTCAACGAAATTTCTGCCGAAGCTGAAATATCATTTTCATGCGGTCTTTCCTTGCCGAGCCTACCGCGTTCTTTGGGGTTTGGGGGGGACTCCAGTCGCACTAGGTTCTATGGCTGATAACATTGGACGTGACCATCGTCCCCAGGTTCCGGCAGAGATACAGTCCGTGCCTGCACCCTGGCGTTACCCATTCAGGTGTGTCTCCCATGATATTTTAGTATTACCCATTTGGAGCGTATATTGTCGTTCTCTATAATTTGTATGGGTTATGTCACCACCATTTGTATTAGTTTGCCTGCAATGTTAGTCCTCTTTAGCCAGTTCTCTAATAGATAGTCTCTTGATAGTTGTTTCCTGATGATTGTTCTTTTGGTTAGTCCTGATTGCAATCCCTTTACTTTGTGTCTTTAAATACGGGTCCTCGTTCTAGTTCTGTTGTTTATTATTGTTATTATTATATGTTTGTAATTGTAATTGTTTTAGTCATTCTCAACCATGAGCTTGTAACGAGTCCGAAATCCTCGTTACAACCGGAGCTCTCCCTCGTTGCTGAATGGCTCGCCGAGCCAGGGTTCGCGGCGAGGGGTGGTCAGGAAACGGCGGGTCGGGTAAAACAAAACACTGCGAGACGGTGTTATTGTTCACGTCTCACCATGCCGCGGATCGCGAAGACGCCGATCGCGGTATCCCACGGGTGCGCGTACGCGGTTCGCGGATCCGAATATCGGTGACGGGCCCTACTTCGTCCAGGTACGCGGGGGTCGGAACCGGCGGCTCGCGGTCGGATTTGTCGGGGGCGGTAACGGCGGGGTTTGTTCGGCGGCGCGCGGAACGGGCGAAGACACAACGGCGCGTTGCGGACGGGGTTCCGACGGCTCGTGGGAACGGCGACGGGGAACTTCGGCGCGAAGCGGTGACGCGGGTCGGTTCGACGGCTCGTGGAACGGACGCGGGTGCAACCGGCGCGTTGCAACGGGTGTCCCGGCGGCTCGCGGGAACGGTGACGGGGACTTCGGCGCGAAGCGGTCCCGTGGGTCGGTTCGACGGCTCGTGGAACGGACGCGGGTGCAACCGGCGCGTTGCAACGGGTGTCCCGGCGGCTCGCGGGAACGGGGCTTCGGCTCGAAGTGGCGACGGCTCGTCGGGGTAAGGCGCTTACCGATGTTCCGATCCGTTTGGGCGGCTCGCCTGCTGGGCTCGGAAAGAGAGCGAGTCTTCTTCCGTGCTGCCTCTTATAGGCAAATTCGGTGGTGGCTGCGGGATACGCGGGTTGCGGTGTGCGCGTAATTCGCCGAATTGTGCCTGCTTCGAGGCGCGAAAACGCGGGAAGGCGCGTAATACCGTGTTGTGCCTGGTTGCGAGGCGTGAAATCGCGCGGTATGTGTTCGGGTTCGGTCGGGGTCGTTCGGCGTGTTTCGGTGGTGCGCGCGTCTTCGCGTTCGTAACAGATCTGTACAGAGCCCGCTGTACAGGTCTGTTACACCCCCCTCCGTCCTCGGGATGGCGAACGAGCGGCAGTGAGACCTTTTATTGAAAAACAAAACTACATTTTATCTACTTAAGAATTAGCGCAGTCTTAACCTATGGTACGAGGTCGGATCAGGCAAAACACAGGGGGTTTGGGAAAACGGCACATTTTATTTCTCTTATTTCCTAGACGGTGTATAAAATATTATATGATATGTATGAAATATTATATGTATAAATAGTATGAAAAAGAAGAAAAGTAGCTATTGCTATTGTTAACGGTACGTTTGCCCGGCTCGGGTGTAGCCGTCAGTTTCACGACGGCTGAAAAAAATAATAATGCCGCTTGTGGCAAGCGCGCGTAACAGAACAACAAAATACTATCTAGGCTTAAGTCTAGGGTTCTCAGTCTTTGCGTAGTTAGTTAGCCCGGCTCGGGCGTAACTGTCAGTCTTGGTCGCGGGAGAGGGAAAATCAACAAAATAAATATTATTTGCAGCTAATTTAGCGCGTAAAATAAACGGAACATAAACGGAAAATTCGCGGAGAATAAACAAAACACATATCCTGGATCCCGAGGGGGACGGAGAGAAAAACCAAAGAAAAGAAGAAAAAGAAACGCTACGGCGGGCCGCTTGCCGGACGGATAAAGGAAAAGAAGAGACGGCTTGTAACATAGCGATCTTGGTCGATCGCTGTTGCAAAGGATAGGGAAGATAGTTGAATGCGTGAAGAGTGGATGAATAAGGGTGTGATCGGATGTATTTGAATGTAAAGCGAATGGACTGTATGAGATTAAATGAGGTGGAGAGATCTACGATAAATTAAACTGTATTTAGCACTATTACAAGATTGTCTAAATTGTACACTGGTGTGATTGAAATAAACGATATAAAGCTGAGATGACCGACTTGAATTATTTTTAAAGGCGCGAATTTACGTATGTTATCAGCTGATTGATCTGGCTGAGTGAGCGAGAACCGTTATTTTCTCACTTTTATTGTCTCGATCCTTCCGGAAGTTCCTCATGCGTCGGTAGTTCCGATTCATTGTTCGGGAACGTTCCAGAAGGATCGAGACGGGATATTGGCCAATCGCGCCTCTGGATTGCTGCCCGCGCGAGCCTCGAGGGCAGACGTTAATTGCTCGCGTTCAGGCGGGATCGCGTGATTATGTCGCGATTCGCTGCCGAGTCGTGACGCGTCACGAGTCGAGGTATAATGGCGCTCGCGCGCGGTAATTTGATCAGTCTTGAACATACCGCCCGCCTCGACTTGTCGAATTTTACAGATCCGCATGGCAGACGTGGCGCATGAGCAAGTGCGACGGAGTAACTGTTGTGCGCGTGAATACAGAAACTGGACGTGATAGTGTAAGTGAGAAGTGATTTGAACCTGTTACTGGATAATTTGCAGAGGATCTATCGCGAGCGTAAAGTACGCAATGTTCTCGCGAGAGGGGGTACGCGTGACGTCCTGAATGGCCGCGTGACTGAACTGCGTCTGCGTAGACTGCATCGTTTGCGTACTACGACGTACTACGCAGTTGCCGTTGATCTTCATTGACGCGGTAATTGATCGTTCGCATCGAGTGGCAACATAATGATCTTGTGTATCGGTCGTACGAACTCTGAGGTTGCCGTGACCACCTTTACGACCCGAACTTTTCCGTCGCTCCCTGGATGGACTTCCGAGACTCGTGCGAGTGGCCATTGAGAAGGTGGCGATGATTCTCCGGCGATGAGGCACAGGCATCCTGGCGTGGCGTCCTCGTGTGGACGGCGCCATTTTGATCGAGAGGTGAGACCATGTAAGTACTCTCGTTGCCATCTTGACCAGAATCTATCTCTCATCTGCGTGACCTGTTGCCATCGTGTGAGCCGGTTGACCTTCTCGTCCAGCACTGACGGTTCCGGAAGCGAATTCAGAGCGGTGCCTATAAGAAAATGCCCTGGAGTTAGTGCGGTCAAATCGTTGGGGTCATCGGACAGGGCAGCTAAGGGCCTTGAGTTAAGGCACGCCTCGATTTGCGTGAGGAGAGTGGTCATCTCCTCGAAGGTGAGCCGTGAATCCCCTATTGTTCTCCGTAGGTGGTATTTAGTGGACTTGACAGCGGCTTCCCACAAGCCGCCGAAGTGGGGTGCAGCAGGTGGGTTGAAGTGCCACTGAGTCCTTGTGTTACCCATCTGGCTTCTGATTTTTTTGTTCTCAGGGCTGCTGGCTGCAAAAAGTCGTCGCAGTTCTTGGTCTGCTCCCACGAAATTCGTCCCGCAGTCGCTGTACATGTGCGCACAGAGACCTCGCCTTGATGTGAATCGCCGGAACGCTGCCAGGAATGCCTCCGCTGAGTAGTTGGACACCACTTCGAGATGTACTGCCTTGGTCACCATGCAGATGAACACTGCCAGGAAGGCCTTGAGTGCCTTGTGACCACGCCCTGGAGAAGTCCGCACCCATATCGGACCAGCATAATCCACGCCCGTGTGGAGGAAGGAGCGGGCTGGTGCGACACGGTACTCCGGCAGTTGGCCCATCAGCTGTCGACCTGGTTCCGCCCGCCATCGCAGACAAGTGATGCATCGATGGATTACTGCCTTGACCCTTGATCGGCCTTGCGGAACCCAAAACCGCTGGCGCAGGACTCCCAAGGTGGCTTGCACTCCTCCATGCAGTGTCTGTTGATGGCTGTAACGAATGCAGAGTTGCGTGAAGTGCGATTTGGACGGGAGAATGATCGGGTGAGCTTCGTCTGGGTTTAAAGAGGCTTTCCCCAGACGGCCTCCTACTCTCAGTAGCTTCTTGCTGTCCAGCACTGGGAAAAGAGGTGAGAGGACACTCCGTGGAGGTATGCAATGTCCTGCTGCGAGGGCCTTGACCTCCTCCTTGAAGTGCGCCTTCTGAATTAGCGCTATCCACTTTGTTTCAGCCTCTTCTATTTCCCTCGCCGACAAGATTGGAGCGGATGTGTCGTTGTTCGTGCTGGGTGCTGCTGATGAGGTGTTGCGTCGTCTGTTGATCCATCGACGACACCAAGCTGTCACTCTGAGGAGCCGGGTGAGTGAGGAGAATCTAGTCAGGACGTCGCTCTCCTCAATGCTCTCTCCGATTCTGTTGGTGACTGCAACTACTGGTCCTCTTTCTTCTGGTAGGTGGGTGTCTGGCCATGAATGTGCGAACTGCTCGTCGTGATGAAGAAACTCGGGACCATTCCACCACAGAGTCCGTTGCAGCAATTGTGACGGTGAGAGCCCTCGGGATGCGCAGTCAGCTGGGTTTTGGATGCCAGCTACATGGTGTCACTGTGCTTCGGGGACTCGTCGTTGCACGTCAGCGACTCTGTTCGCCACAAACGTCTTCCACCTGCTGGGATGTGCCTGGATCCATCCTAGCGTGACGGTGGAGTCTGACCACAAGTGCACCGTTACGTTGTGGACGTCCAGTGTTGTGATGGTTCGCTGTGCCAATCGAGCCAGGAGATGTGCCGCGCAAAGTTCCAATTTGGGTAGTGAAACTTGCTTCAGTGGTGCCACCTTGCTTTTGGCAGTGATTAGTGTCACTCTCCACTGATCGTCATCCCCTTTCGTCCTTAGGTAAAGGACTGCTCCGTAAGCCCGTTCCGAAGCATCAGCGAATCCATGGATCTCCACCTGTTTACTGGGTGCGCAGTGAAACAAGGGTCGTGGAACCCTCACTCCTTCGAGCAGTTTCAATTCTGCACAGAATGACACCCACTCATCGGCCAATGCAGCGGGTAGAGGATCGTCCCAGTTGAGCCCCAGAAGCCACGTGGATTGGATGACGATTTTGGCTCGAACGATGACTGGCGTTAACCAGCCCAGCGGGTCGAAGAGCTGAGCTGCTTTGGAGACCACACTGCGTTTGGTGGGACATTGGGCTGCTGCGTCAGCGATGGAGAATTGGAAGCAGTCATCTTGAGGAGACCATTGCAGTCCAAGTGCGGAGTGTGTGCTGTCCGTCCATGTTTTCGGCAGTCTCGGTTGCGTGTTGCTCGATGAGAGGTGTGTATTGTGATTGTGAGCCCTTTCTGCGATGACCTGGTGCAAGTCGACTGCGTTGGATGCCCACTTTTGGAGAGGGAAGCCGCCCGCCATGCACAGCTGTTGCAACTGATTGGCGGTTTCCTTCAACGCTGAGACTGTCTCAGCTCCTGTGAGCACGTCGTCCACGTAGGCATCTTGCTTGAGGGCTCGTGCGCCTCTGGGATACCGAGCGCTTTCATCGTCTGCCAGTTGACGCAGAGTCCGGACAGCTAAGTAAGGGGCACACGTGAGTCCATAAGTGACAGTGTTCAACTGATACTCACGCACTTCTTGTGACTCTGCCTGTCTCCAGAGAACCCGCTGGAAATCACGGTCTTCTGGATGCACCAATATTTGGCGATACATCTTGGTGACATCCGCCGTCAGCACGAACTGGTGCTTACGCCATCTCAGAAGAATATCAGCGAGTGGAGGAAGCAGATTAGGACCGACGTGAAGCGCATCGTTGAGCGACAATTGTGACGGCTCGGTCCATGACCCGTTGAAGACCACTCTGAGCTTCGTGGTCGTGCTGGTTGGTTTCAAAACCCCATGGTGCGGGAGGTAGTGAGCCTGCTTCTCACTCGACGTGTCATTGACCAGTGACATGTGTCCGAGTGCCTCATACTGGTTCATGAAGTCGAGATACATGTCCTTGAACTCCGCTCTCCCTTTGAATTTATTCTCCATCCGCTTAAGTGATTGCCACGCTGCTCTCTTGGAACCAGAAGTGATGTGAGTTCGTTTTTTAAAGGGAAGTCTCACCTGATATCGACCTTCTGGAGTGCGAGCGTGGGTTGCGGTGAAGTGGGCTTCACATTCTTCTTCGTCTGTGGTCAATGGAGAAGCCGTGTCTGGGAGGTCCTCCTGTTCCCAAAACCGCCGCACCAGTGAGCTCAGAGGGTCGCCAACGGTCATTTGATGCACCTGAGCGTGCATGTTGCTGGACGCTGAACCTGCCATCCCGCTGATGATCCAACCGAAGATGGTGAGTTGTCCAACAGGCTGGTTCGACTCGCCCCTTTTTATACCCTCCTTGATAATTGCAGGGAATACGTCGGCACCGAGTATGACCTCTATGGGAGTCCCGCTTGCTGGAGATGGGTCGGCTAACTGCAACCCTTTCAAATGGTCCCACTCCTGGCTTTGACTGGTGCTGCCATGGGTGTATGCAGTGAGTGTAGGCAGGATCACCGCAATAGCCTTGATTGGCTCGTCCAACGTTGATGCCGAGATGTCCAGTGTTGCCCTTCCTCTCGACCTCGCAAGCTGCTGTCCTCCCACTCCGTAAATTGCGACTGAAGCTGCAGATCGAGGTAGTTGCAGCCGCTGTGCCAGTCTTTCGGTCATCATCGTGATTTCAGAGCCTTGATCGACCAGCGCTCTGACGGCGTGTCGTCGGCCGTGACGGTCTGAAACATGAATGATTGCAGTTGCCAACAATACCTCTCCAAACTTGCTGCGACAATCCTGTGCGTGATGGGACGTCATCTGCTGATTGGAGTTGTCCTTGCAAGCATCATGGAGCATTGTGTGGTGACGCTGGCCACACGTGAAGCACCCTTTCTTCGACGGACAGGCAGCAGTATCGTGTTTGCCGAGGCAGTTGTTGCACAGTTGATGCTTCGTCACGACTTTCCTCCGCTCCTCTGGTGTGCTTCCCTGGTACGTCGGACAATGCATAAGGTAGTGCTCCTTGCTGCACATCACGCACACAATTTGGCGTTGCTTCTTCTCAACGTGGCTCACAGTAACTTTGTTTGTTGCAGCTGGTTTTGCTTTGGAGAAGCCCTGAGCTGACTTCGCCTTTGCCCATTTGTGGAGATTCTGGTGAGAGTTGTGGGTTGGATCAGAGACTGATGTGCTTGGAGCTGCCTGCATCATTTGGAGCCTTCTGATCATGAAACTCTTCAGAGTCGCATAAGAAGGTGGGTCATTGCTGACGGTAACACCTTCTTCCCATTTCTCTCTGGTTCTTCGGTCAAATAAATTCACTATTGAGTAAATGAACCAATCTTCTGTTTTGTCAATTGGCCTTCCTAGACCTTCGAGGGTATTGACGACCGAGGAAACTCCCTTCTGAATCAGGGTCATTTCCTGCACTGAGCTCTCTTTCATCTTGGGGAGTGCTGCCAATTTGTCGAGACAGGAACGCACGAGAATTCGCTTGTTTTCATAATGCTCCTGGAGAATGTTCCAAGCTTTCTTGTAATTCTCATTTGTCGTTGGCAGATCCTTTATGAGGTCTTCAGCTTGATCACGAAGACTGCTCTTTAGATAATGGAGCTTGTCAACCTCGCTCAGCCGCTTGTTTCGCTCGATCATGGACAGAAAGCGATCCTTGAAAGAGGGCCAATCGACGTGTTCTCCTCCGAATTGTGGCAGCTGCATCCTTGGAAGTGAGGCTGACCCGGAGTTGGTTGCATCTTCAGCTGGACTCTGAGAAGATGCTTTGCTGGTGTTCGCGTCGAATTGTCGTGCGAGGTCTCGCAGTCGACTCTTTTGTTGCAAGTACGCCTCCTCCACCATTTCGGCCATGTCTGTCTTCACGTAGTCACTGTCCTTGATTGCAGCTCTGTGACGGTACGTAAGTAGATCATGGTTCTGTTGAAACAGCGTCCAGTATCCTTCGAGGAGTTCGAGCCTGGTCTCAACATCGGTTGCGGTCATTCTTCCCTGTGGGATAGATTTTTTGAAATTGTCTATGAGGCGGCTGATTTTCCCTCCTACTTGTTTCTGCTTATGCAGAAGTTCTTCTGCTGTATACTCCATTTAGATGCGGCTGATTCGCTGAATGGATTTCCCACAAGAAAGGCACTGTGTTCACCACTGAATTGAACACTGAATCGTAGCTCTTAGGAAAGGAGGCTGCCAGAAACTTGGAGATCCGGCTCGAAGGACCAAAAATGTAACGTAGCGATCTTGGTCGATCGCTGTTGCAAAGGATAGGGAAGATAGTTGAATGCGTGGAGAGTGGATGAATAAGGGTGTGATCGGATGTATTTGAATGTAAAGCGAATGGACTGTATGAGATTAAATGAGGTGGAGAGATCTACGATAAATTAAACTGTATTTAGCACTATTACAAGATTGTCTAAATTGTACACTGGTGTGATTGAAATAAACGATATAAAGCTGAGATGACCGACTTGAATTATTTTTAAAGGCGCGAATTTACGTATGTTATCAGCTGATTGATCTGGCTGAGTGAGCGAGAACCGTTATTTTCTCACTTTTATTGTCTCGATCCTTCCGGAAGTTCCTCATGCGTCGGTAGTTCCGATTCATTGTTCGGGAACGTTCCAGAAGGATCGAGACGGGATATTGGCCAATCGCGCCTCTGGATTGCTGCCCGCGCGAGCCTCGAGGGCAGACGTTAATTGCTCGCGTTCAGGCGGGATCGCGTGATTATGTCGCGATTCGCTGCCGAGTCGTGACGCGTCACGAGTCGAGGTATAATGGCGCTCGCGCGCGGTAATTTGATCAGTCTTGAACACGGCTTGATCGTGGACGGTCGGGGTAGCGTGTATTCGCTGTCGCGGTTTTGACGTATAAAAAGAAAAATGATAAAATAATAAAATAAAAAAAAAACCTAACACGTTTTGGGCTGGTCGGACCCTCGGCGCGAGGGTCGGTCGCGGCGCGCGATCTTTGGTGGGTTGTGTCGGTAAGACCTAAACCCTCCGCTTGCAACGGCGTAGGTGGCCGTCCTTCCGGAAGAACAGGATCCACCGTTCCTCGGGGGTGGATGCCCGGTACTGCCCCGTTTGCACATAGTACGAGGGAACCTCCACCCGACGGCCCGTCGATAATTGATACCAGGCGGTGGGGCCTGGTACGGGTTTGCCGTCGTATGGTAGCGACGGGGGGGCACCGGGGAGGCGGTCTCCGGATGTTGTTGGGCGGCCCCCATTCCCGGGCTGTTCGGTCCAGTTCTCTATGGAGCCGGGTCGTGGTGTCGTCGCTGCCGAGTTCCGTGCGGTCGCTGCTGCCTGGCTGGCCGGGGCGGTGGCGTTCACGTTCGGTGCTGCCACGGTGTCGGTCGTTCTTGACGTGCTTGCTCCTGTCTTTGGCGGCGGCGGCGGGTGTTGGGAGACGAACACCACGTCCGGTTCCTCGAGGAGCTTTTCCGCCCGTTCGGACCGGTGCGGCCGCGCCGGCGCGGCGCGGCGGTCCTTCTTTGCCGGGCGGCGCTTCGGCCTGGCTGGCGGTGTCACTGCCTTGTCCCACCAGGTGGGTGGCTCGACCTTCGCGCCGGAGCTTGGCACCGGATCGAACGGGCCAACCCGTGTGGGTGCGGCCTGCGACGGCCCGGGCTCGGCGTCTGCCCCGAGTGGGCCGACCAGCGTAACGGTGAGCCGGGGCGGTGGCTCGGTGTCGGTCCCGAGCGGGACGGCGGGTGGCCGTTTCCTGGCGGCCTCTTCCAGGTCGGCCTTCCGTTTCATGAGGCCTGGTAGCCAGGTCACCGGCCGTATGGACCGCACCCGTGGGCCCCGGCGGCGGTGTGGCGACGGTCCCAGCGGTGCGGGGAGCGGTGGTGCGGGCGCGTGGCACGGCGCGGCCAGCGCTGCGTGCGGTTCGTCCGCAGTGGCTGCCGATGTGGCCTCCCGGGTCGGCTCGACCGGGACGGCCTCCAGTTCGGGCAGCTGGATGGTTGGCGTCCGGGGTCTCTCATCTAAGTTTGGCTCTGCCAGCAGGTCCGCCAGCTCCCTCACCCATGGCTCCATTATTCCTGTCACACAGATCCTATTACACAAAGAGATGCTTGGCATTAGTTTGCGGGGTCGGCCTCGGCGACGAGGGGCTGGTGGGGCGGCGGGGTCGGGGGTTGGTGGGGGCAAGCCGTCCGGTTCCGTGTCGTTCCCAGTTGGGGTCGCGGCTCGCGTTTCGGTGTCCGGTTCCATTGCCGGTTTCAAATCCTGGACATGGACGTGGCGTGTCCACTTTCGGTTATCGTCCCGTAAATCGACAATGACCGGGGACACGATTTTTCCGACGGTGTACGGGCCGCTGTACTTTGGCGCGAGTTTCGCGTTGATTCCGGCTGCTTTGTCCGACAGCGTGTGTTCGCGTTTCCAGACGCGGTCTCCGACGACTGGGCGCCAGTCGCGGTGTCGGAGGTCGTAATATTTCGCCTGTCGTCTGAATGCACGCGCCAAGTGCAATTTCGCGAGCTCCCGCGCTTCCCGGAGATTCTTCCATCGCTGGTTCGGTGGCTCGCCGGAATCTTCGGTTGGTGGACGTCCCGGCGTTCGGAGTTCTCTTCCTTGATTGAGGTACGCCGGACTGTACCCGGTTGACTCGTGCCAGGCGGTGTTGACGGCGAAGCGGGCTTCTTCGATCTTCTCGTCCCACTGGTTGTGTCGGGCGCCGGTGTATTGGGCGAGCATCGTTTTCACTACCTTGTTGGCTCGTTCTACCGGGTTGCAGTGGGGCGAGTACGGCGGCGTCTTCCTGTGTGTGGTCCCGGCGGCTTCGAGCAGGGCGGTGAATGGCCCGCCGATGAACTGGCGGCCGTTGTCGGTGATGACCACTTCGGGTGCCCCGTGACGGAGGATGACTTCCTTCTGGATGGCAGCGGCGACGGCGGAGCTGGTGGCTTTTCGGAGCGGTACAAGTTCTACCCACTTGGTGAAGCGATCGAGGGCGACCAGCAGCCAGATATTTCCTTGGCGTGACCTTGGCAGTGGTCCGACGAGGTCGATGGACACCGTATGCCATGGTCTCGTTCCTGGGTTGGCGTGGAGATGCCCCGCGGGCTGCTGCGGTGGCGACTTGTACCGCTGGCAGCTGGCGCAGCTGCGAACGTAGCGGGCGGTTTCCCGAAACATTCCTGGCCAGTAGAATCGCTGTGCCACGCGAACGATGGTCTTGGCGACCCCCAGGTGTCCGGCGGTAGGATCGTCGTGGTACTTCCGGAGTAGCTCTTCTCGCTCGGCGATGGGCACGCAGATCTTCCAGGCGTCCCCCGGCTCGGGTTCGTTATAGTCGAGCTGGTGCAGTACGTGACGTTGAAGCTTTCCGTCCTGGATTCGGAAGTCGGTGACGGATGACGGATCGCTCTGGACGGCCTCGAATTTCTTCTGGTACCACGTGTCGGAGCGCTGCTTCGGTCGGATCAGGTTAACGCCCGCCGTGGGTGCGTTACGGGACAGCGCGTCCGCCACGTGATTCAATTTTCCGGGCCGGTATCGGACGTCAAAATCGTACTGTTGCAGCTCGAGTGCCCATCTGGCCAGTCGTCCGGTCGGGTTCTCGATTTGACGGAGCCATCGGAGTGCCTGATGATCGGTGACTACGGTGAAGTGGTAGCCCTCGAGATACGGCTTCATTTTCCGTATCCCCCATACGACGGCGAGGCACTCCTTTTCCGTGGCGCTGTACTTCCGCTCGGTGGTGCTCAGCGTGTGACTGGCGTAGGCGATGACGTGCTCATCGTTCTCTGGGCCTTGCGTGAGCACGATTCCCAGGCCGTTGTCACTGGCGTCCGTTTGGAGCGTGAACGGCTGCGTGAAATCCGGACAAGCGAGAACCGGCGCGGTCACAAGTTTTTCTTTCATCGTCCGGAACGCAGTTTCTTCTTCTTCGGTCCACCTCCATTTGGCGTTTTTCCTGGTGAGCTTCGTCAGGGGCTCCATGATCTCGGCGAAATTCGGCACGAATCGTCGGTACCATGCAGCCATGCCGTGAAATCGACGGATATCCCGGATCGTCTTCGGAGCTGTCAGTTGCGCTATCGCGCTCGTCTTCTCGGGGTCGGTCCGGATTCCTTGCTGGTCCACGATATGGCCGAGATAGCGTAGGCTGTCGACGCAGAATCGGCATTTCTCCGGATTGAGACGCAGGCCGGCGGCGCGGAGACGGTGGAAGACCTCGCGTAGGTGGCGCCGGTGTTCGCTGATGCTCCGACTGACGATGATGATGTCGTCGAGGTACGCAAACGCGTTCGGCTCCATCTCCGGGCCGATGATTTTATCCAGGAGTCGCTGGAACGTGGCGGGTGCCGAGTGGAGGCCGAACGGCATCACCGTAAATTGAAATAGCCCTCTTCCGGGCACGGTGAAGGCGGTGAGTGGTCGGCTGGCGGCGTCTAGCGGAACCTGCCAATATCCGTTCTTCAGATCTAAGGTTGTCAAGAACTTGGCCCCTCGTAATTTGTCGAGGGTGGCCTGGATGTGCGGCAGCGGGTACGCGTCCTTTTCGGAGCGGTCGTTCAGGCGGCGGAAGTCGACACAGAAACGTGGTTTTCCGTCCTTCTTCTTGACGACGACCACCGGCGAGCTCCACGGGCTGCTGGATCGTTCGATGACTCCATCTTGCAGCATTCGGTCGACTTCTCCGTCGATTACGGCTTGCATCACCGGGTTACGGGACCGGTATCGCTGCTTGAGCGGTGTCTCGTTGAGCAACTTTATCCGGTGATGCACCAGCGTGGTGCGCCCGGTCACGGAAGAGAACTTCGCCAGTTCCTGCTCCAAAAATTTTTGGAACGGCTCGCGTTCATCCTCCTTCATCTTTCGGAGTCCCGTCTGGAAGCAGGGTTCGGCCAGACAGTTCGTGGCCCAGTTGGCTATCTCGGCGGGCGGTCGGACGGTCAAACGGAGCGCCGCGATGGCCTGTATCCCGAGCAACACGGGGGGGCCCATCTGCGGTAGTACGGTGAAGTCTTCGGCCTGCTCGACGTTTCCCACGCGGAACGTTAGACGGACGGTGCCTGCTGGACGCATCTCTGATCCGTCGGCGAGGCAGATCCGCTGGTATCCGTCGGTGGGCCGAATTCCTTGCTCACGGGCCCATTCCATGGCCTCTGCGTTGATGCACGACAGCTGGGCTCCAGTGTCCAGCATGGCATCAATTTCTCGTCCGAGCATGACGATTGGCAGAAGCGGCCTGGGCGTGTAACGGATTGGCGGGCCCGGGTTTACTGGCGCCGGCTCGGCGACGTCGGGCCCCGCGGTCCGTTTCCCGGCGGATGACAGTCGCGGGTTAACACGTCGTCGCGGCCACATCGCGAACAGAACTTCCTGTATACGTTCCTGCACTCGGAGCGATAATGCCCGCGCTGCTTGCATCGCCAGCAGTGTGTCATCGGGTCATACGGGCCCTCGGGTTTTTCGGAGCGGCTGGGTCCCGGCGTGGTGCTGAGACGAGCGAGCCGCGTTTCAATCGGCTCGGTGACCGCGATGCTCCGTTCGGCGGCCTCCGCCGCGTGGATCGGCACGGCCCGTGCTGCGGTTCTTCGGTACGTGGCATTTTCTTCGGCGTCTTCGGAGGCCTGTTCGATCTGCTGGACGCGCGCCAGAAGATCTCGGGGGCTCTTCACGTCCGGTCGGTAGATGAGTTTGCGGTGCTCCGGTCGCATGTTCTCAAAGAGTAGATCCAGGCGGTGGTCGTTGTCCATCTGAGCCCGTCGCATGAGCGTGGTCACCGAGTTCATGAACTCGTGGAAGGGTTCGTTCGGGCGTTGGCGTCGTGTTCGAGCCTCGTTCTCCTGCTGGAACCGAGAGCGGTTCGACGCGAACACTTGTACGAACTCGTCGGAGAACTCCTCCCAGGTTTTGATGTCGGCTCGACTGTTGCGGTACCACACCTGGGCCGATCCACGTAGTAATTCTGGCACTCCACGGAGCAGGTCGGCATCGGTGAGATCGTACGTGTTTTGGAGTTCGGCCATCCGCTCCAAAAACGACAGGGGATCCTTGCCGTCGGTGACGTTACCGGATTTACGGAGTCGGTCGATGTTCCGGTACGGGTCGGCTCGCTCGATGACAGCTGTTGCCCTGTCACTGGTGGCCGCCATGCTCCTGGTGTTGACGCCGTCCTTCGGTTCCGTCATTGCAGTAGGATCGGTAGTCTGCCGCTGGACGTACTCTGTTAACCGTTGGCGTAGTTCTTCCACGGTCCCGACCGTTGACAGGTTACTCCGTTGTAGCTCGGCGATTAGTTGCTCCTTTGTTAGGCGAATCCGCTTCATCCAGTACGGTCTTCCTCCGGCCGCGTCTAGTTCCGTCGGTTGCCGCTAGGTGGCGGCGCTGGTCCCCGTTACGCTCCGCGATCGCGATGCACGATTCAATGTTCACTCGGCGTCACTAGGTGTCACTTAATGTTGTTCCGCGACACTTCGCGCGGTCCTTGCTGTCACTCCGCGGCACTGGGTGGCGCGTACGGCGCGGTTCGCACGTGTCACTTGTCACTCGCGATCGCGTGGTCTTCCGATGTCGTCACTAGATGGCGCGCGTAACGCGCGTCTTCGATGATGAGTTAACCTCGAAGCCACGTGGCCGGTTAACCTAGAAAATTCGCGACGTGCCACGTGGTCGATACTTTACGCGATTTTCGTATCAAGGTCCCTGTTCGGGCGCCATGTAACGAGTCCGAAATCCTCGTTACAACCGGAGCTCTCCCTCGTTGCTGAATGGCTCGCCGAGCCAGGGTTCGCGGCGAGGGGTGGTCAGGAAACGGCGGGTCGGGTAAAACAAAACACTGCGAGACGGTGTTATTGTTCACGTCTCACCATGCCGCGGATTGCGAAGACGCCGATCGCGGTATCCCACGGGTGCGCGTACGCGGTTCGCGGATCCGAATATCGGTGACGGGCCCTACTTCGTCCAGGTACGCGGGGGTCGGAACCGGCGGCTCGCGGTCGGATTTGTCGGGGGCGGTAACGGCGGGGTTTGTTCGGCGGCGCGCGGAACGGGCGAAGACACAACGGCGCGTTGCGGACGGGGTTCCGACGGCTCGTGGGAACGGCGACGGGGAACTTCGGCGCGAAGCGGTGACGCGGGTCGGTTCGACGGCTCGTGGAATGGACGCGGGTGCAACCGGCGCGTTGCAACGGGTGTCCCGGCGGCTCGCGGGAGCGGTGACGGGGACTTCGGCGCGAAGCGGTCCCGTGGGTCGGTTCGACGGCTCGTGGAACGGACGCGGGTGCAACCGGCGCGTTGCAAAAGGTGTCCCGGCGGCTCGCGGGAACGGGGCTTCGGCTCGAAGTGGCGACGGCTCGTCGGGGTAAGGCGCTTACCGATGTTCCGATCCGTTTGGGCGGCTCGCCTGCTGGGCTCGGAAAGAGAGCGAGTCTTCTTCCGTGCTGCCTCTTATAGGCAAATTCGGTGGTGGCTGCGGGATACGCGGGTTGCGGTGTGCGCGTAATTCGCCGAATTGTGCCTGCTTCGAGGCGCGAAAACGCGGGAAGGCGCGTAATACCGTGTTGTGCCTGGTTGCGAGGCGTGAAATCGCGCGGTATGTGTTCGGGTTCGGTCGGGGTCGTTCGGCGTGTTTCGGTGGTGCGCGCGTCTTCGCGTTCGTAACAGATCTGTACAGAGCCCGCTGTACAGGTCTGTTACAAGCTATTTCCTTATTTTTTGTCTCCCCTTTTTCTTACTTCCTGTTTTACTCTGTTGATAGCATTGTGATTACCCTCTTTAATGTGTTGTTCCTGAGTGAAGCTTTGCTACCTTTCTTCTCTTATCTGTTTATTTGTTACGTGTTTATCAATTTGTTATTATTATTATTATTACTATTAGTGTTCAGTTAGTTTTCCCAAAAGCTCTTGTCCATTTCCCTCTCTTTTCCTCTCCTTTTAGTTGTTGTTGTTTTTTTCTAATTCTTCTGATGATTTCTGTGATAGTTCCTTAGTTTACTACCTTCCTTCTCCTATTCATTTGTTTCTTAATGATGGTTCCTTGCTTTGTTATATTTGATTGACAATTCGTTATTATTATTAGTGTATATTTATAATGTTCCGTCATTCACATCTATGAATTAGTTTTTTTTTTCCTTCTTTGTTCCCTGAACCTTATGTCCCCTTTTTCCTCTTCTCTTTTTTTTACTTTTTTTTTCCTTTTTTTCCCCTGATGATTATTATTATGCCATGATAACTCTCCTTAATGCATTGTTCTTGGATAATGATTTACTATCGTCTTTCTCTTATTTATTTGTTTATCAGTAACGATTCCTCGGTTTGTGTTATATAGTTGTTACTTTAATATTACTACCTAATTCCTCCTTATATGTAATTACAATGTATAGTTATTCTCTGCCATGAACTAGTTTTTTGATATGATATCTCATTTACTCCCAATCTAATGTCTGTTTTACTCCCTTTACTCTTGTTGAATTACTGATTATTATTTCCTTTAATACGTTCCCTATAATATGCTGTTCTTCTTTATTATTGCTTAAGGAATTATTTCCTTCTTTCTCTAATATATCATTGTTAATTTATTATTATTATTTTTTTTATATTTACCATGTTCTATCGTTCTTAGCCCTGAGTTAGTCTTCCTATAATATAATTCCTCATTATTTGTTGTCCAACATTGCTGTCCACTTCCTCTCTTATTCTTCTCCCTTTTTTGTATATTCCCTGTTAATGCTTTGTTGAATTGCTTTACACTTATTATTATTCTGTAGTGAATTCCTCTTGGTTCCTATAATATTTTGTTCCTATTTGTTGTTGAGTGCGGCTTTACTATCTTCTTCCTTTGTTTGTTCCATTGGTAGCCATCTCTTCTTTAACTTTGCATTAAAATCTTTTTTCCATGTGCAGCGTTCCCTAATTCCAGTTTTCCTTTTTTTCTCTTTCTTTTACCCTTTCTTCTTGTTTTTTTTTTATTACTGTTTTTGTTCCTTAAGTTTAACCTTCCAGTTAGACTCCCTACTGTATAAGGTTGTCTATTTTGGTTCTACAATGTTCTACACTTCCTGCTCTACCTTCTTTCCTTATGACTAGTGGTATATATAGGAAACTCCAATTTTCTGACAACAAGTAGCTTTGGCAGGCGGGGTCCATCATCGATCAATACAATTGTCTCAGAGCATTGCCTATACAATGCCTTTGCTACTTGTGCCCCTTTTTCCCACTTCATTTCCTTTAGCTAGTTCGCCCCTTTCCTTATGTACCTTGTCTTTTGTCCTATTCTACTCAATTCTACTGTTTCCACGGGTCTACGCTTTCCATAAACCGCTTGACTTTTTTCCATGGGATTTCTTTAAGTATACTCCCTTCAATGAAATTTGCTTCCAACAATGTTCTTCTTTTGTACATTAATGCTTTGCAATCTCTTACCAGGTGCTCTGGTGTCTCATCCTCTTCTTCGCATAACGAACATAAGCTCGTATCTGCCTTCCCTATTTTTGCCAAATGCTTATTCAATGGAGCTATGCCCGTGATTGTCTCCACTATTCTTCTTAAATCTTTCTTTTCGAGTTGGTGAATTCCCCTCGTACGCTTGACTGGCCAATGCTCGTCTCCCAAGAAATTTTTACTATGCGTTAGTCCTTGGGAGTTTTTCCATTTTTCCCCTGCTTTCCTTCCTGCCCAGTTTCTAACTTGTAGGTTGTAATCAGCATCTGGTATACCTACCCAGTTCTGAGGTTCCTCTGGAGGTGAGTCCGATCCCTTGTTTGCCAGTTCATCTGCTTTCTCATTTCCCTCCAAACCAGAGTGGCCCGGTATCCATGTTATTATTACCTTTCGCCCTGTTTGTGCTAGTTTATTCAGTGCTATATGTGTTTCCCATAGTAATTTTGATCTGCCTTCCAATGCTTGCAGGCTTTTTATTGCCGCTTGACTATCTGTACAAATAGTTACGTTCCTTCTATTCTCTCTTAACGTCCATATCTCCTCCGCGCATAGTTTAATGGCCAGGAGTTCTGCTTGGTACACCGTTGGGTACTCTCCCAATTTAATAAAATGATGTTTGTCATTGCAGTTCGTCCACCCTGCTCCTGTTAGATTATTTTTTCTGGAACCATCCGTATACCAGAGATCTGTATTTCTCAGATCCTCTGGCACTCCTTGCTTCCAATCGTCCCTTTCCCCTATTACCGTTTTGTATAGCTTGAAGTCCATATATCTTCTTTCATCCGTGTCTTTTGTCATTTCGCTCATTTTTACAATTTCTGCACTACCTTCTCCTTCTATCTGATAGATGAGATTTGAGTGGCCATGCTCTAGCTTCTCCCATTTCTCCCAGCTTATTAGCCTGTATACCGTTTTTAAAGCTATTTCCTGTATTCTTATATCTAGTGGTTCCGTTTCTGCCAGTATTTCCATTGTTCTAATCGGAGTATTTCCCGCGCATCCCAGGATCCTCCGATTAGCCATTCCTTGCATTCTGTCTAGCCAGCCTTGTACCGTTTTTAAATTTGTCGCCTGCCACCATATGGCTGCACCATATGTTACTCTAGGTACTATGATTGCCCTGTAAATCCACCTCATCATATGAGGTTTCATTCCCCAGGTAGCTCCTATCGCTCGACTGAGCATTGCTATGTTTCCCTTTGCTGCATCTACTTTAGCTTTTACATGCGGGCGCCAGAGTAGTTTCCTCGTTATCAATATACCTAAGTATTTTTCTTTTTGTTTTAGCGGGATTGGTTTCCCCATGTATACCAATCCGCTGTCCTCCGGATACAGAGTGGATTTGGTGAATTCCATTACTTCCGTTTTATCTGGGTTGACCGATAGACCAACCGATTCACACCATATTTCTGTAATATTTAGCGCTGTTTGTATTGTTTCTACGCATTTCGCTCTGCTCTTATGTCTGCTGATGATTGCAACATCGTCTGCATATGCTACAATCATAGCTCCTGTTTCGTTTAATTCGCATAGGAGTGAATCCAACGCCATACACCATAGTAAAGGCGATAAGATCCCCCCCTGTGGAGTGCCTCTCTTAACCTTCCCTTCTACTTCTGCATCCCCTCTGAATGCTTTGACTCTTCTGTTTTTTAACATGTTCATTATCCATTTCTGGATATTCTCTGTGACGTGGCAAGTTTTGCCGACGTCTTTCCGAACCCTTAACGAAGGACCGGGTCACCTCGAGCAGTGCCGAAACGAAAGGGCCGTTGCGATCGCTCTCCCTGGGAAAATCCGAGTACCAGTGGTAGAGTATTAACGCGTTTTAAACGTCGCGCCACTGAGCGCGACGCAAAGTTACAGGATCGTAGCCGGACTCCACGAAGGAACCCGGTACCTAATTCCGACAGCTAATTGGCGAAAATACCTCGCGACGAGGCACTCAAAGGACCTATCGCAGCACCGACGCCGTACCGAACATGTCGCGATTGGAGCGAGCCCAGGCCAGCAAGCCTGGAGGAGCAGACGAGGACCTCGTGAATCGGAGACGACGACCCCCTCCGTCCCGTCGGCCCCTCACCCGGAGTAGATCACGAGCAGACTGCCGGACCGGCTCGTACCAACCTCGAGGCGCGCGGCGGAAAATCAGGGAACAGCGTCTTCGGAGATCGACAAATTGCCGAAGACAAGGGGGCTCCCCAATTAAGAAGCGCCCCTGCCGCGAGAACCCCTGCGATAGGCCCGAGCGTCGCACAGTCGGAATTAGATGAGGGAGTAGGGGGACGCCCCACTTCCGCGTTCCCGAGCCGACGCGAAGTAGGTCACTGTGCCGCAGGACGTTGCCGCGATTCAGCGCTTTAACCGTTGCCTAAATCATAAAGTATTTTGCGCTGCCGTATCCAGAGGTGTCCTTTGACTGCCGATTTGGTAAGTGCCGGTCAGGTTTTGCGGTATAAATTGTGAACAGTTCGTGTTGGCTCGGGGCGTGTTCGCGGATCACACTTTCGCGTCGTAGTCACGCGTCCGTCTGCGTAGCCGGGAAACGTGGAAAAGTGCACGCGGCGCGTCGAGACGGCCGTGAAAAGCCACGTTGCCGAGAACCTTCCATCCGGAGGAAGGCGGAACGTGCCGAATTCAGAAAAATATCGTTCATCCTCGGTGCCGTCCACGGTGGGACGACGCGACGTGCCCGATCGTTTTTCTTACTTCTCGTACTTTGCCGCGTCCTTTGGCCAGTCGCCGATTATTGCCGCGTATAACATCGGGGCTCGGTAGATTCGTGCCGTTAAGGCTTGTAATATCCTCGCGGAATCTTGTGACTACCGAGCTCGACGCGCGAACGAGAAAATTCCACGCGAGGACAACGCGCGCGCGACCGACCACCTGCCGCGAATTTTGTAAGCCGCGCGTGGCAAATTCTGACCGCCGCCGGCTCCTGCCGACGGTACAAGACCGGTCCAATAAAGACCTTATTGCCCGAAACGTTGTACTAATTTTCCGTGAGAAACGTCGCTGCCGCGGGAGATGCCCCGTCCTTTCCTTTCGTAGAACCCTCGGCCTGTTCGCGAGCTATTTCAGGTGTTTGTGTAGTCTCCGTCGCTTCGGAAACCGTTTTCGCGATTCATAGAGTGTTCGCGTTGTTCGTGTGGCACGTTCACGTGCCTGGCGCCCGAATTTTGCCGTAATATCGTGTAAAGAAGCGAGTGAATTCCGAAGCGGCGGCGGACTATTTGTCGCGGGCGGACCACGTGTCGCGCGGCCGCGCGTGGCCCGGCTGTAAAGCCTATCAAAGACCCGTAGTCGCTCTGTTTTTCGGCCACGAAAAATAGACGACGTGACAAATTGGCGCCCGAACAGTTTTCTGGACCTCTCGCCGAAAAGCGATTTGAGAAAAATTGTTTTTCAAAGAGGTGCGTAAGGAAGTCGGGGCTCTCACGGTGAATTTCGTTTCTCGTTAGGCGACCACGCAATAGGGGAGAGAGAGAAAAGCGATCGAGGCCGTAGCGTGCTAGAGACGCACGACGCGTTCGCGTTCGAAATTCCTCCGCGTTGTTTACGTTCCGCACGACTACAGAAACAGCCAACACGTACATCCTTGCCGAGGTTACTGGGTTGCTATTGTATAGTATTGAATTCTGTTTGAATTTCTTGTGTGTTTGTCGCGCTGCCCGTACCGTTTCAAATGTCTTACAGATATTTATGTGTTATGAAGTACTGATCGAAATAACCAGGACATTCTTGCAGGAAAATTATTTCAACTGAAAGATATTTTAACACTTTAAATATTTTAAAGAATATTGTTTTTTTTTAATATTGCCGCACTAAAGAGTGCCGGGAAAATTTGAATTTACAATTTATTTTCTTCTATTGTTTCGCATTTAAACAATCTATTGCCGGCAATTTCAAACAATCAAATATTACCAGGTTTTATTAATTTATTGCATTTAAGTATTTATTTATTTCGTAGCCGTCCGCTATTTAATTTATTTAACTATTTATTGAATATTACTAGTCATCAGTGTTCGATTCCTCGCTAATTAAATCCGATTGGTTTAATAATTTTTTTTCATTACTTTAATTTGATTTCTAGGAGGGAATAAATTGAGAAGAATATCGAAAGATAATTGAGTGAGTGTGGTCGCTGCCGGTTAGCGGAAATTCCTTTTGAATTTAGCTAACTAGGCGCGATAACATCGACACGGAAAATTTACTTTCGAAATATTCTCCAATATCCCATAATATTTGAATCACAGACAGTGGCCAGTGGAATACCACCAACAATTCTCATAAATCGCGAACCCCATAAATAAGAGGATCTGCCGTAAATTAACTTTGTTATTCAGAATTATTCATAACGACTCAAAATTTTGTCACGTCTCCCGACGTGTTACCATAGGTTGTAAGTATAGTCAATAAGAATTAGATATACAATACCAATACCCATTAGACACAAGTATCCTCACGTCCGCCTTATTCTCAGTAACCATATCACGCCACACTCGTTCCCATCACCAACCATATCTCACTATAAACATCCTGCAAGAGCAACCGTAACCGGACACTAATATAACGCCATAGCTCCTACCCCGTATCTTAATTAATTTCCCGTAGTCGATAATCTCTGTTTGTAGTTTTAACAACGATAAGATCGCCAGGATGAAGTCACCAAAGAGGGGCCAAGCAAGTTCAGTTCCAGTTTCGACTTCGAAGCGAACGGTCCCTCGACTTCTTGCGCCCATCCGCCCTCGTGCGGTCATATCGTTCACGTATTTTTGTTCTAGTTTTAACTCTAGTTTAGTTGAGCATTGTACTCAGTTTTATACGTAAATATACATACATATATTCTTAGTGACTAACTAAATAATCGAGTCTCGCTTCCTTGATCCTGCACCGTATCTACGCGCAACGTTCGAGCTGTTCGGTACAACCTTCCTGTACGCAGAGCTGAAACCAGCTGCTCGGTACGACCGTCGCGCAACACGGAAGGGTTAGAAGCTCGGACAGATCTCGGTACCTCCTCACTTAGAGTTCTTCATGCCGCGACGTGCCGGACGTAAATATCAAATTAAAAGACTAAAGCACAAGTACGAAAGAGAGGACGGCGGCTGTCCTCTACTCGGCCTCCTTCGCGAACCGTGTGCCTTCGACGACGTGACTCTGCCGGATCATCGAGCCGACTTCCCCGCGACTCCGTCGCCCGAGCCACAACCTCTCGTCGACGTCAGCTGTGCTCCTGCCGTTCCATCATCCGAAGAAGTCGCAGCCGTCACCTCTTGGAAGAAGCCTGAGCGAGTTCACTGGGGACCGCTCATCTATACCTCAGAGGAGTGCTCCTCTATACCACCCTACGATCCTCGGCATTCAGGTTACATACGCAGTTCTTTGCGCCGCATCCGACGTATCCTCCAGGCCGGTGAGTCGAGCGAATCCCAACACAAGTAAGGATAGGTCGTGGTCCCGCCAGACGTCGGACGTAACGGGCCGCGTGGGCAAAAGGTTGTGCGAATTATTTAAGCGTCCCGTGAGTTCTCCTCTGCTCTGAACACAATTCGCGTCAATACAGCTCTCCGGGACATAACAATTGGTGGCAGCGGTGGGATAGAGCAACCGCCGCGACCGCGAAATCCTTACCTCCGCGAATTTCGTGAAACCCTCGCGTCTAGAAATCTTATTCGTGAATCATGGCGAGTGGCCCTGCCGGACATACGCGCAACCGCGACAATTCAAAGATGACCGAAGACGAGATTGTAACCCTGCAACGTCAGTTACGCGAAAAAGAACTCCGACTACGCGAACAAGCCGAGGCTATAGAGGAGAAACGCGCTCAGTTAGAAGCCGACACAGAGTACACAAAATCCGAGATTCGCCGCGAAAGAGACGCGCTCCGCGAAGAAACAGCTGAGAACGAAAACCTCCGCGCGCAAATAGGATTGTTAGAAGGAGTCATAAAACAACAAGATTCATTCGCCCCGCAACGAGCCGATGCGATGACATCGCCCATTCCGTTACCACCAGGGTCGTCCGCTGATTACGCATACTCACCGGACCACCCAGACGCGCACCGACAAATTCCCGTGACGCACTCTGACAACTACGGGTTCCCCCTGAAGGCCGCGTTGGAATCTATCCCGATTTATGACGGAGATAATATTCCCATCCTCCGATTCTCGCGCGCCTGCAAACGCGCCCGCGAATTCGTCCCTCCCAGTGCCGAAAGAACACTCACCAAATTAGTGTCCACACGGCTACGCGGACGCGCTCTTGCCGCAATAGAAGATGACCCAGCCGATACGATCGTCGCCCTATGCAACCGACTAAAGGATGTGTTCGGCTCTTGTCAAACCGTTGATCATTACCGCGGCCAACTCACGAATATCTTTATGAAACCCGGCGAACACATCGTAGACTTTATCAGTCGAGTGAAAGACCTTCGTGCTGCGATTCTCGACTGCCATCGTGACAGTACCGATACCAGGAAGATCGATGAATTCACGATCGAGAGTTTCATCGCCGGGGTCGATCAGAAAATACGCACCGAAATCCGACATTCCCGCAGACGCCCTCTGGATCACGTATTCAACGCAGCAATCGACCTCTTCAAGGAATTCGAAAAAGACCGCGACCGGGGACAACCTCGCGAAGAAGAGGACAAAAATTATTCCGAACGAACGGTACGTTTCGCAAATTCTTCGCGCGATCGAGGCTCTGAACGAACCCCTTTGCGACCCAATCGATCCCCTTCTCCGTATGTAAATCATCGCGCCGACATCTATGCCTCGTCATATGACCGCGATTCGTCGCGACCACGACACCACGAGTTTCCGCGATATCGCAACTCCTCCGCGAGCCCTAGCCCTACACCGGAGAGATACCGGGACAACAGGTACAATGCGCCGAACCGTTACGCGAATGAACACGAACCGCGAAACAACGGCTACCGCCCAAACACCCCGGGGAACGACGATCGTACCCTTGGAGTTTACATGCCGCCGCACCGCAACGACCGACGCAACGACGTCACGCCGCGAGCCCCCCTACGTTACTGCAATTACTGCAAAAACCCCGGACATGACATACATGAATGCCGGAAGCGGGAATACAATAACCGCATTCGCGAACAGAATTCGGGAAACGGGAGAACCCTCCCGTCAACGCCGACCGCCCGACGGGAGGAACAACAACCCCACCAAACACAAAGAGTCCGCGCGCTTTCTCAAGAACCGGAGACAAATCGCGAAGCAGAGTCTCGCGAATAACTTTGCGTCCCAACACCGCTGTTCCCCATGTCCACGTTGTGTGCCCCGAGCTGGTGCGTAGTGCAAATATGATGGTTGATACCGGAGCAGAGCCGAATATAGTTAAAATCGCACTCCTAGACCCTGATCTATTAATCGACACTAACGATTCTGTTAATATTACCGGTATTACCGATGGCCATGTCACAACCTTAGGCTCCGCGGCGCTCACCATCGACGGCGTGGAGATTCGATTTCACGTGGTGCCAGATTCGTTCCCTATACCTACAGACGGTATCTTGGGATCTGCGTTTCTTTCTAAAGGCGTAGAGATCTCTTACACGCGCCACTGCCTCACGTGGAAAGGCAGAGATATTCCATTTTCTAACTCTCCCACGTGTCAAATCGAAGCACGAACATCCGCCTACATAACTGTATTCGCGACCGGCCCAGAAGTCGGTTACATACCACGGCAAGAAATGAGCCCTGGTGTGCTAGTACCGCATTGCATTGCCCGCATCTCCGACGGTAGAGCGATCATTAAGGTCGTAAACACTACGGATCTTCCGATAAATCTCCCCATGCCGACCATGGAGCTGGAAGAGGTGGAAGAGATTAGTGAAACCACGGAGTCATTTTTAAATTTCAATTCAACTTCTAATTCAAGAACAAATTCCGATTCTATTTCTAACTCAATTCTCATATCGAAATCTTACACATCGGCGCTCGGAAGATCATGGGAATGGGTGAATCCTGGGCAGCCGGGATAGAATAGGTTAAGGGATGTAATACTCAAAGGTGCACAATATGGTTCTATGGTGAAGAGGGTGGGGCCAAATGGGCAGGTATGGCAAACCTGCATGATCTGAAGGTGAGCAAGGCCCGACGTACGCTCCGAGCCGTAAAACGCTCAAACACTCAAATGGGTTAGGTAGAATGGCCTCTCACTGATGATGATCGCTCCCTGATTAGTAGATCGTCACCCTGCAAGTTGCCCGGGCTTTAAAAAGCAGGGGAAATTGCAACCCTACGGGGCCGAGGACCGGTCGCCACATGATACCGACATTGCTGTTGGTGTGCGTTTCGGAGATGGGCTGGTGCCTTGTGGCACCAGCCCTCTCCTCAATGGAATAGGAGATGGTGCCGATCACCTACTCCCCGGTCATAATTTACTACTACTACTACTACTACTACTAGGTTCCGTTTAAAACACTTTCGTCGCTCAGTTATCATCCGCAAGAAAAGTTACTTCGAGTCGGTAAGTCGGTAAGTTAACATCCTTCGTAAGTTCAAAAAATGTCGATAATAAAGAGGCGAATTCAGGACTAGGATAGGGTTAGGTTCCGTTAAAAACACTTTCGTCGCACAGTTATCTTCCGTTCACAAGCAAACTTGAGTCGGTAAGTCGGTAAGTTACCGTCCTTCGAAGCTTCAAGAAAAGGGCGATAATAAAGGCGAATTCAGGATTAGGATAGGGTTAGGTTCCGTTATCTGACTAGTGAAAAAAAAAAAAAAAACTCTCAATACCCACAATCTATGTCAAACAAGACGTCCCACTGGGCATGGAAGAGGTAGATAGGGAATCATTAGTAGAAAGGATGAAGTGACGCCACAAACCACCCTCAGAACTAAACTATGAAACAAGAAGTATGAAAGAATAGTATAAATACATCATCAACATATATATAAAAAGTAGAAAACAGGTACACATATAAATACAGAGTAACACCAGGGGACGGAGATAACACTATGTCTTAATTGGTAAGGAAAGATTAATTATGACACAGTAACGCGGGAAGGCAATAATTGAAGGAAGGGGTGAACAGTATTGAAGGTATATGCCACAATCAGAACAGACATGGAGGGAAATGCATAAATTCAACAGAAAGATCAATGGTACTCTAACAAATATCTGAGAATTTAGAATATACTAGGAAATTTGTAGAAACAATAAACAATATAACAAAGGTAGGATAAACAGATAATTAGGAAACATGGAAAGGAAATAGAGGTAGTAATTATATACAGACCGAGTGGATACTCACCAAAAAAAAAAAAAACACAAAAATCATCTAACGTATAAGAGTTGTAAAGAGAGTAATAAGTACATACTTACATATAAGTAGGAAGACCGACAACCTGCTTAGGAATAGTATTGTTATTGCTCCCTACTCAACCTAAAAAAGAGAGGGAATACATTTAGAACAGATAGAAGAGAGCAATATAAAGAAAAAAAACAAATATCAAACAGAGGAGTACGATAGGACAGCAATACAACCACGAGGGAATCACAGAGATAAATATAATAAGACATGGATTATGAATTCTATATGTATAGTGCATATAGGAAGTAAATACGAAGAGGGTTAAAGAATAGCACATAAATAAGAGTAACAGATCCACATATGATAGGCAGCCGGGAAGCAAGCATTCAAAGAGGAAATAGAAGCAACACACTGTAGTCTATAAGGAAGAAATAAAGGGCGATACAATGAGTGTGAGAAATAAAACAAGAAATGAAACAAATACGATGAATAAGGTAGATATAGGAGGATGACTAATTACTGTAGTAAGGTATAGTATAAGTAACACTGTGACTATAATATGAGATATCAAAACTTACGAGGAAATACCTGAGAAACAGGGCTGGTAGCTTGTAATCTAAAACAGGAAATGGGAAATTAATTATATAAAGAACAGAACACTGTTCATGAACTTAAGTTAAAACAACACAAACAATAAGAAATATCAATACTCTTAAATCAAAAGGAAATGTCAAACACGACATCACACTATATATATAGAGAAGGAAGAGTAGTATACAAAGTAAGTGGCACCATCGGACATCAGTAGGGCGGTATTATGATCCTAGAATTAATAAATTATAGAAATAAAAGATTATAATATAGATACAACAATGACAGTATAGTCTGACGCATACAGAGGCAATACATAAGAAAAAAGTAACACGTATACACTTACGAATAAGTAGAATTATCAACAACCTGCTCAGGAATAGTATTGTTATTGTCCCCCAATCAATCTGAGAAATAAGAGAATATATTTATAATAAACAGATTATAAAACAATAGACAAATAAATAAATCAGTTAGGAAGAAGAGAACAATGTAAAGATAATACTAAATATCAAACGGAGGAATACTATAGGACAGCAAGTACAGCAATAAATACGATAAGGCGTGGCTGATATTAGTAACAACTATAACTGGATGAAGGGGACTGGAACTCAAACATCTATAGGCAATCCTATGTACAGGAAAAAGGAAGTAAAAAAAGGAGCGTTAAGGATAACAAACACATAGGAGTAGTAAATATATAAATAAGTACGTACACATGCGATAAGCAGCTGAAGAGCAAGTCCCCAAAAAGGGAAGGTAAATACAACATACTGTAATCAAAAAAGAAAAAAGAAATAAAGGGTAACACAATAACTGTAAGAAGATAAAAACCAGAAATGATAATGAATAGGATGTATAAGTAGACATATGAGGATGGATAGCAATAAGCTGTAGAAATGTATAGCATATATCTATAAGCAACGCCGAGATTATAATAAGAGAAATTAAAACTTACGCAGCAAAGCTGTGGAGAAACACCGGAGCAACAGGGGCTGGTAGCTCCAAAGGTTCAATACAAACCTAAAACAGGAAATGTGAAATAATTACATAAATAACAGAACACTGTTCATGATTTTAAGTAACACAGCACAATCACTCAATAGAAATATCAATACTACTAACCTAAATGGAGGATGCCAAACACGACATCACACTATGTATCAGTGCGTGGATCCGGCGCACCGATTCGCACACGGTGGCCACCAGATGTCGTGAAAACAGTGCCGTGTCTAGAGTAAGGTAGCAGAGCCGCCAGAGCCCCGAGGCAATTATATTGGCGGGAGTGTACTGGTATTATTAGCGGGACGAGTGTTTCATCTTAAAACTTAAATTGCTAACGTTTTAAGGGTAGCTTAACCCCTTGCCTTTTCATATGTATATACTAATAATTTTGTAAAATTCTGCGGGGTACTTAAAGTACCCCATTTTTCTGTTACTGAAGCTGAAGACGCCGCCATCTGGTGGCCATCGCGTGCGAATTGGTGTCCCGGATCCACGCACTGCTATGTATGGAAATATAGAGAAGGATAATCGTAGACAGGCTAAGTGGCGCCATCGGACGTCAGCAGGACTGTACTATGATCCTAGAATTAACAAACTATAAGAATGAATAAAAAAGGAAGATTATAATATAAATACAACAACAACAGTTTAGGAGAGAATAAAGTAATACATACATATGTATAAACAAGCAGAGCTATCAACAACTTGCCCAGGAACCAACCTGAAAAGTAAAAGAACATATTTATAAATAGATGGACTATAAATCACCAGACAAATAAATAATCAAATAGGAAGAAGAGAACAATGTAAAATAATAGCAAATAGCAAACAGAGGAACACTATAGGACAATAATTACAGTAATAATTAAATAAGACACGGCCTATATTATCCATAACAAACTACAACTGGACGAAGGATATTGAAACCCAAATATCTAGAACATTAAGAATAGGAATAGTAAATACATATAATTAAGTACACATGTAGTAAGCAGTTGGGGAGTGTTACGAGCCAGGGCCGCGAGCAGCACGAGTGGCCGGCGAAGGGTTATTACCCTGGGAGTATGGTTAAAAACTGTTAGTTAAAGCGGACGATCCTTGATACGATTGTCAGGTTGCCGCTAGTATAAGTGAAGTTTCAGGGATGAACCTACGTGTGAATGGGGAACTCTGACTTGAAAGATTATTAAGGAGGTTATAGAGTTTAGCGGACGCACCTTGATGCGATTGTCAGGGAGCCGCTAGTAGGTTGGATTCAAGGGAAAAACGGACGATCCTTGATACGATTGTCAGGTTGCCGTTTAATTTGTGTGTGGACGTATAGGTAATGTGGATGATCCCAATATGAAATCAGGTAGGTACTAGGTTGGAAAATATCCCGATTAGGCGATTGGAATGTCGTCTAAGAGTTTGATAGGTGATGGGGTTGTTAGTAAGCCTCGTAACAAGTATAATTTAATTGATACAATCCGAGCGGTAAGATTGTATCATGTGGGAACGTTCAACTACTAAATTAGGATTGGTATAACAATAATTAAGGGTTGAAAGAATTTAGAAGTGATTAGGTAAAATTCAGATATATTCAAATCGTTATAGTTTACATTGAAATATATGTGTATGTGTCGCGAGATAGTGTGTGCGAGAATAAAAGAATATTACCTATGTTGCTCGATGTTGACGCACTGGCAAGATGCGGGGGTTTCGAAGTGATTTTACTAAATGCCTTAATAGATTTGTTACCGGACTACGGAATCTATACGGTTCAAAGGTTGGTCCGAAGGGGAACTTTAGCCCGATCTTACTGGAAATCGACTTACGAAAATACAGCACGACGCGACACGATTCGTGACTATGGAAGTACTGCCCCCGAGAGTAAAAATGTACGGGTTTATATACCCCAAAATTGAAGGGGGTGGTATGTTCATGATCTAATCGCCGCTTAGGACCAGACTCTAGTTTTTGTCGATTTCCATTAAGTTGAGCCAGAAGTCGGTCTTCGTTAAAAGGGATCAACTAAGATATGAAAAGGTTATCTAGGACGTTTCCTGCCAGAGACGACTTTTGAAGAGATTCCTGTGGGAAAGTCAACGGAATCTGTTCGCTAACCGTCACATCTCCCCACCAAGAGGAAACATCGCGGTTCGCGTGATGCTTTCTCATCAGGAAGGAAACGTCCTAGGTACCACAGATTTGAAGGAAAAATAAAAATAGAAAAAAAAATTTTGGAGCAAACAAACGGGTCACAGAAAAAGGAGAAAGAAAAATTGTATCGGTGTAGTGTGTTGTGTGTATACTTATAGGCTAGGTGTGTCGATTAGGTCGGGACTGCGTAACCCAGTTGGACCCAACCCTGGGCGACATCGTGTGGCGGCTGGCCCGAATGTTTGTTGAATCATTTTCCTTCTGGGGTTGGTAGTGTTGTCAGCGGCAGCCGGAGTAGATAAAAAGGATTGTTATGGAGGGCTTCCGTCTACTGCTATATTACGGATTCTGACTATATTTGTTATTAGTTCTGATAAATAATCTCCATATTTCTTCAAATTTGTACCAGTTGGAAATGAATTTGGTTCTCGAGCCTGTTTGCCAAAAACCAGCTCATACGGTGTAAAGTTGGTTGCTTCATGAACTGACGTATTGTAAGAGAACATTGCAAAAGGGATTAATAAATCCCAGTCTTCGTAATTCTCCATGTAATGCTTCAGATATTCTGTGAGGACAATATGACTTCGTTCCAGCGATCTATTAGTTTGAGGTCGGTATCCTGAGGTGGTGATTTGTTTGATTTTGAATATTTCCGACAGGTTTGTCATAAGATTTCCAATAAAGCTGGTTCCCTTATCCGTGAGAATTGCTCGTGGTGTCCCATAAATTGCAATGAAATGTCGTGCAAAAGCATCTGCAATGGTGGCGGCTCGGATATTCGGTATCGCTACCGCAATGCAATATTTAGTTAGATTATCCTGTATGGTAAGGATGTGTCGATTTCCGCCAGGTGTGATTGGTAATGGTCCAACTGTATCCAAGGAAATTTTGTCAAATGCGTCTAACGGTGTGTCGGTGATCAGCATAGGCTGACGTGTCTTTATTCTGACTAGTTTCTGTTCTTGGCAACTTCTGCATTTTCGGATATATTCTTGAATTTCGTTGCGCATCTGAGGCCAATGAAATCTTGAACGGATGTGATTATAAGTTTTTGTAACTCCCTTATGCCCTCCTATTAAGCTATCATGTGCTTCATGAATGATTTCTTGTCTGTCTTCTACGGAAGGCGTTGTAATGATACAATTACATATTGTAATTTGATAAGATGAGTCTGTAAAGACTTCTTTTAATATTTTGAAAAATTCGTTGAATGATGTTTTATGATGGTCTCCGTATGCTGATATTCGACAAGATTTGATCCTGTTTTGTTCTAGGATAGATTGAAGGGTTTTCAATCCATTAACTATTTCTACTCTTTTTGGTTTATCGTGGAAATTGTCAGATATTACTACGCTAAATGTTTTAAATAACCCATTGCTTGAAATTATGACCTGTCCCTTCTCTGGTCGTGCAGCTAAAAGTTCCTGCTTATTTATTAATCCAGTGTCTGATAAAAGTTTTCCCACGGGGGTTGTTAAATTGCAATCAACCGATACGAAATGTACATAATGATCCTCTTTTGCGGTGAGGGTGCTTGAAGAAATGCTAATTCTTTGTTTCGGTTCCGGCGGCGCCTCCAGGTCAGTTTCGGTAGACGAACCATCGGTGGTGGCGTCGAAAAATGGGTAAGGGTCGGCTGTGCGGTAAAAAGGTTCTCGTGTCCTTGCCACGTGTTTGGTATCGTTCGGAGTTCGTATTACAGTGGGTTGTAAAATTCCACTTGTTTCGGGAAGTGGTTCTTGTGATATATCGAACGGGTCTTCCTGTGCATTGTTCGGATTCTCTATGACAGTGTCTTCCGTCGGTTCCTCAAACGAAATTAAGTCACCGGACGTACTCATATTCTTATCTGTAGAGAAAATTTCTGTGGAGTTTGCAGCGGGTAAAAAACCATGGGTGGTGTCCTGGTTTTCACCTGGCATGGTCACCTCTCGCGACAGACTTGGGAGAGATCTGTTTCTGTATATAATCGGTGAATGCTGCACCTTACCCAGGGTGGGCTCTCCTATTTCGTCTGAACTGCTTGAGTCCCGATATTTCGGCCGTTTCTCTCGGTCTCTGTGTAATTGTCTGATGCGGTGTCCGATTGAATCACCGCCGGCGTCTGTTTTCGGTATCTGCATCTTGAAGTCGGGGTCCTGAAGCTCCCTTGGTATAAGTGGAAGGCAGACGGTAGTCGGATTACGCGACAGTGCATCCGCATTTTTATTAGTTTTTCCAGATTTATGGAGAACTTGATAGTCATACTCCAAAAGACGAAGTTTCCACTTCATGAGTCTTGACGTTGGATCTTTTACAGAATGTAGCCAAACCAACGGGCGATGGTCGGTAACCAGTGTGAATTTTGTTCCATAAACATACGGTCGAAAATAAATAACGGCGTATACCATTGCTAAACATTCCTTCTCAGTGGCAGAATAATTTCTTTCGGCCTTATTGAGACTACGCGATGCGTAAGCAATCGGTAGATCATTGCCTATTTCACCTTGGCTAAGCACGGCTCCAATGGCATATTCAGAAGCGTCTGTTGTGATGATGAATGGTTTGTTGAAATCTGGGTACTGCAAGATTGGTTCTCGACAGAGTTCTTCACGTAATATTTTAAAACTGTTTTCTTGTTCTTCAGCCCATTTGAATTTCTTGCCCTTTCCTAAAAGATCAATTAATGATTTTGCTTTTATGGTAAAATCTTGTATGAAACGACGGTAATATCCCACTAGACCCAAAAATTGTTGGATATTCTTCTGTGAGGTAGGCGTTGGAAAATTCTGAACAGCTTTTAGTTTCCTAGGGTCTGGTTTTACTCCTTTTCTTGAAATAATATGTCCAAGATATGTGACTTCTTTCCGTAAGAATTCGCATTTATTGGTCTGAAGCGTCAAGCCATGTTCTCGCAGACGATTCAGCAATTTCCTGACTTTAATGTTATGTTCCTGTAATGATGAAGCGTAAACCACGATGTCGTCCAAATAAACGAAAACATCTGTTCCCTGAAGTCCAGTTAGTACCTGGTCCATCAAGCGTTGAAAAGTAGGTGGTGCATTTTTCAAACCAAACGGCATTCGTGAAAATTCATAATGCCCATTAGGGGTGGTAAAAGCTGTTTTCTGCCTATCTTTTGGATCCATTTCTATTTGGTGAAATCCGCTGGCAAGATCGAAGACGGAGAAGTATTTAGCTCCACCGAGACGATCCAATATTTCTGTGATCTGAGGAAGCGGATATTTATCGGAAACGGTTTTTTCATTTAGCGCACGGAAATCTATTACCATGCGCCAACGCTTGTTTCCTTGCGCATCTGGCTTTTTGGGTACAATCCACAAAGGCGAATTGTACGGAGATTTAGATGGGGTTATAATACCTTCGGATAATAAGCCATTAATCTGCTTTTTAATTTCTTCTTGATGTATGGGAGGATAGCGATATTGCCTTGTGTTAATCGGAATCTCATCAGTTGTATGTAGAGAATGTTTGAAATCGGAAGCCTTCCCTAATTTATCTCCAGGAAGATAAAATCGATCGGGAAATTCTTTTATCAATGCTGTAATGCTGCATCGTTCTTCTTTGTTCAGGTGGCTTAGATTTAGCGTTTCGAAGATTCCCTGTATCCTATCTTCTTTAGTTTTGAAATTGGAATGGTGTCGTACTTCTGAATAATTATCTTCGTCTGAGGTACTCAAAATATCATAAGGTTCCAAAATTTGTGGTTCTATTTCTATGTCCAGTGCTTCTTCACTTGTGTTAGTTGCCATAACATGACATTTTCCTCTGTCATTTATAACTGCAGCTTCTCCTATGTACAGTTTATCATGAGTTTTTATGCGTGGTAAATATCCTTCCTTAACTTTCGGATTAGCTATTGTAATTGCAATCTGCTGAGACGTTCGGGCATCTATACGATGTTTGGTGGGTGTTTCTGATTCCTGCTGGTAGTTGGAGAATCGAATAGGTCTGGTAGGTTTACTTCTTAATACCACTGTCCTATGGTAATAAGAAATTTCTGCTTGTTCCTGTTTCAAAAATGGGCTTCCTATAAGTCCATCTGCTTCAATTGTAAGATGCTTCACTACGTAGAAAACCGCAGGAGATTCGTGAATGTGTAAAATCGTAGTTCCTAAGGTACGAATTGGAATACTCGTGAGTCCCGTTATCTCGATTTCTTCACGTGAGATAATTTCTGCTCCTGTACCCAAAGCGTTGAGAACTACTAGATTGACTGAGGCTCCGCCATCAATTAAAAATTCTCCCTTTCCTGATTCCAGTTCCGGGATTTTGATGTTGATTCGCGGGGCTGGTGCTTCCTTGAGAAGGGTTTTTCCTCGAAGCGGACAGTTCTTGGGCGAACTTCTTTGGTTTCGCTCATCGTGTCGCCGGTACGGTGAGCGCGATCGAAGTTTAAAGATTTGTTTGATTCGACCGATGAATCTCGCGAATCTCGTCGGAATTTCGGATTATGTGGACGATTCTTACAGAATTTTCCATCATGTCCTGATGTTCCGCAATGCCAACAATACGATTTTGAAAAACGTTCTTTGTCGGTATTTTTTAATATGGTGTACCGTTTTTCATCATCTCGTACACTTGAAGTGTCGGTACGGTTGGAAGGGGAATTTGAAGGGCTCCTGTGACGCAAGGTCCAGGCAGAAGCTCGTCCTCCTTTTTCCTCCGAATAACCAGATGGCCTCGCGTGTCGATCTCTGTTTCGGTCATATCTACTCGGAGATAGAGGATACGACACTTGTCGATCGTGATATTGAGAGTCCTGGTCGTAAGAGTCTCGGCGGGACCACCTTGATGGTGATTCATTTCGTGGCGACTGTCGCCGATTCCTTAATTTTTTGTCTATCTGTAGCACGATGTCGTAAGCTTCTTCCAGATTCTTGATATCTTTAGAGAGAGCCGACACCTTGAAGGAAACTCGATCCGGCAAACCGTCGATGAAATTTTCCTTGACATCGTTTTCCATCAATTTAATGAATTCTTCGGCATGGGCCTCGTATTTTTCCCTCATAGCTCCGCGCGTACAGTAAACCAAATGGCTTGTCCTATCGATATATTGTCGTAGGCTTTCTCCTTCGCGAATATGCAACTTCGCGATTTCCACTTGATAATATGACAAGCTCTTACCGGGAGCGAACCGTTTTTTCAAATGTTGAACCAATGATTTTACGGTTGTAAACTTGTGCTCTAATGTACTTCTACGTGCCGGTCCGACGAGTTTCGTAAGAACAATTGCCAGATACTCGGCCTCCGTACCCTCCGGAATCAAAGTTAACCCGTCCTCTAAAGTTTGCGCGAAACGAATCAAAGGGGGGTCTTCCCCGTTAAAGGTAGGAATTGTCGAAGTAATATTCTGTAAGCATGTCTTTTGCGTCAACAGCGACATAGAAGTTGCAAGTGAAACCGTCAAGTTCATCATGTCAACAGAAGATGTATTTGCAGCTGAATTCTGCATTTTTATTTAAAAATGTAACTAGAGAAAACTAGTATATTATATTTAAAAATGTAACTAGAGGAAACTAGTATATTGAAGTCTTTTAACTAGGAAAACTAGTATATTAAAACTTTAATTAATTTTGATATAAAAGCGTGACTAGAGAAAACTAGTATATAGCCAGTAATATCGAGACGTTAACTAGGAAAACTAGTATATCATCAGTACTCAGCTACGAGTAATTTAATATAGTAAACCCAAAATTAAAGTAATCCTAAAATAATTGAACGGATCCCACCGCTGTCACCAGTTCTGTTACGAGCCAGGGCCGCGAGCAGCACGAGTGGCCGGCGAAGGGTTATTACCCTGGGAGTATGGTTAAAAACTGTTAGTTAAAGCGGACGATCCTTGATACGATTGTCAGGTTGCCGCTAGTATAAGTGAAGTTTCAGGGATGAACCTACGTGTGAATGGGGAACTCTGACTTGAAAGATTATTAAGGAGGTTATAGAGTTTAGCGGACGCACCTTGATGCGATTGTCAGGGAGCCGCTAGTAGGTTGGATTCAAGGGAAAAACGGACGATCCTTGATACGATTGTCAGGTTGCCGTTTAATTTGTGTGTGGACGTATAGGTAATGTGGATGATCCCAATATGAAATCAGGTAGGTACTAGGTTGGAAAATATCCCGATTAGGCGATTGGAATGTCGTCTAAGAGTTTGATAGGTGATGGGGTTGTTAGTAAGCCTCGTAACAAGTATAATTTAATTGATACAATCCGAGCGGTAAGATTGTATCATGTGGGAACGTTCAACTACTAAATTAGGATTGGTATAACAATAATTAAGGGTTGAAAGAATTTAGAAGTGATTAGGTAAAATTCAGATATATTCAAATCGTTATAGTTTACATTGAAATATATGTGTATGTGTCGCGAGATAGTGTGTGCGAGAATAAAAGAATATTACCTATGTTGCTCGATGTTGACGCACTGGCAAGATGCGGGGGTTTCGAAGTGATTTTACTAAATGCCTTAATAGATTTGTTACCGGACTACGGAATCTATACGGTTCAAAGGTTGGTCCGAAGGGGAACTTTAGCCCGATCTTACTGGAAATCGACTTACGAAAATACAGCACGACGCGACACGATTCGTGACTATGGAAGTACTGCCCCCGAGAGTAAAAATGTACGGGTTTATATACCCCAAAATTGAAGGGGGTGGTATGTTCATGATCTAATCGCCGCTTAGGACCAGACTCTAGTTTTTGTCGATTTCCATTAAGTTGAGCCAGAAGTCGGTCTTCGTTAAAAGGGATCAACTAAGATATGAAAAGGTTATCTAGGACGTTTCCTGCCAGAGACGACTTTTGAAGAGATTCCTGTGGGAAAGTCAACGGAATCTGTTCGCTAACCGTCACAGGAGCAAGTATCAAAAGGGGAAGTAAACACAACATACTGTAATCTAAAAAGAAAAAATAAAGGGTAACAAAAATGACTGTAAGAAGATGAAACCAAAATGATAATGTACAGGACGTATAAGTAAGCATATGAAGATCAATAAGTTATAACACTCAAATAGCGGTAGTAATGTATAATATATAGGTAACACCGAGACTATAATAAGAGAGATTAAAACTTACGCAGCAAAGCTGTGGTGTGATACCGTAGTAACAGAGGCTGGTAGCTTCAAAAGTTAAATATAAACCTAAAACAGGAAACGTGAAACAATTACATAAAGAACAGAACACCGTTCATGAATTTAAGTAAACACAGCACATTCATATTAATACTCTTAACCTAAATGGAGAATGTGAAACACAACAACACACTATGTATGGAAATATAGAGGAGAAAACAGCAATAGATAGATGAAGTGGCGCCATCGGGCACACTCAGGACTATCCTACGAGCATAGAATTAACAAATTATAAGAAACGGGAAAAAAGAAAGATTAAATACAACAACAATCATATAATCTAAAAAAAGATAAAGAAGAATTACACATGTGAGGTAGCATTACGGTTTATCAATAAAAAAAGGAATTGCAAGGCATAAAGTAAGACATAAAGAAGGATTAATAGGTAGAAATCAAATACAAAGGAGGATAACATTCAAAGAATACATTGAATTATAAAAGAAGATAATAATTCAACAAATGGAAGAAAAAAAGAGAGATCAGAGAATAGAAATCATTATAAACAAAAGGGATATCATGTAATAACGCGGAGGGGCTAAAAATAATAAACAATTGCTAGGAACAGTCATACAGGAAATATGGAATTATCACAGATAAATTAAAAAGGCCAAATATGCTATAAATAAAAAAGGATTGATGCATAAGGAGAAGCAGTAGAATATCTATAGATAATATGGAGGTACTAAATAAGGAAGGCATAAAGGATATCAATTGCAGATAAACGGTGGAAATAAATATTAAATATAGTATACACACAAGTAACTAGCAGTAAGGGGAATTAGCGAAAAAGAAGACAAATGCAATACACGGGAGCACCAGAATTAAAAAAAGAGAAACGAAAAAGAATATGATAAATTTGTGAGAAAAAAAAAGACACACAGAAATGATACAAAAGAAAACAGAAGATAGGGTTACAATACTTATTTGCGGAAGGAATATGATAACAGGGGCTGGCAGCTCCATGAGACTGGAGGAACTGTGAAAGAATGTTGATTCATACAAAGAAGAGAACCCTTGTTACAAACTCAAACAGTAAACTACTACCACTACTTCTAATCTAGGACTAGAATGCCAAACAAAATACCGCACTAAGTAGGAAATTATAAGACAGGGAAACAACAGTATAATGGAAGGAAGGAGGAAAGACGCCACTGGGTGCCGTTGCGATAAAATTACAACTATTAGAGTACAAATCCTAAATGAAGTATAATCACAAGAATAGGGAAGGAGAGAGAAGAGCTAGTGGTCAGTAACTAAATAATAAAAACATAGATTAAGATACAACAAGGGGAAAAAGGGTAAATTAGGAAACAGGTAGGGAAATATATAATAGGTGAATGAATGGGTTTAAATAAGTAATTAAAAATATAATAATAAGTAGAACCATATAGATAAAGGGATAAGATCAGGTAGTCTTACAAGGAATTACAGAAAAAAAGAGCGTTGTTAGTAAACGAGATAGGATCAGAATTTCAACAAAAAAAGAAAAGGAATATACTATGGGAAGTAGGGAAGTGTAATATTAGGAATAATAAAAAGTGATAAGTGAGACAGTAATAACTAAATTAACAGATAATTAGTGGACTGCTAGTAATAATATATTTGATAATAGGAAATAGCATAATAAATCAAAAGAACTTAATATTGAATAAAAGACAATAGATAATGATGCAATAACATAACTGAAAATTCACAAAAGGAAAAGGGATGGAAAAGTGGGCAATAATGAATGGAATATGTCATATAACCCTAGGATAGGAATTAGGATAATAAGTAAAAGAAACTGGACAAAAGAAAAGAAGGAAATTACAATAGAAAAAGAGGGAATGGTTATGAATACAAGGAGAGGAGAGATGTCTCTGGGAATAAGTGAGGGAATCACTTGGGGAGTGACGTCAGAACTACTCAAGGAACAAAGGAATAAGGGAAGGGATAAGAAAGAAAAAGAGAGGAACTAAATATATAGAAATTGGGAACACATATATATATTTTAATAAATAAAGTAGGAGTTAAGAAAAAAGGGAGAAAAAAAAACCTCCTCTTGGAAGCTTGTTGGTAAAAACGAAGAAAGAAAATATACGGATTAACTATATATAACAATATAATTACATAGGGAGTCAAAGGAATGGGTAATAAACAAAAAACTCTTTTACTGTTTCAGGTGAAAAAAAAGAAGCCTGCAGCGTTGCTATAAGAACTTGGAAGGAGAGGAAAGCAGAGGAACCAACTCGCTAACATAGTAGTAGTAGTAAAAATCAGGAGACTCGGGCAAACTCAACCAAAGACAAATAGGCAATACACAAATAACAATAAAGGAAGCTGGAACAGCAAAGGCATAAGAAATGAAAATCATTCAAATAAACCTGCACCATGCAGCAGCAGCAGCGGCACTATTAGCCAAAAAATTCAAACATGAAGGATATGACGTTGCGCTCATTCAAGAACCCTGGTTAAACCAGAAGGGTATTAAAGGAATAAGAGGACTGGGGCAAACAGGTACAATACACTCTGGTAAAATTAACAATTTTACCAGAACGTGTATCATAACGAGAAGGAAATTAATTGGTACCTTAATGACACAATTTACAGATGAAAATATTACCACAATATCGATACAAACAGGAAAAAGGGATAATTATAAGGAAATACTGTTAGTATCTTTATATCTACAGCACAACAATAAGGAAATCCCAGGGAATAAATGTAGAGAAATGGTAGAATGGCCAAATAGGAACAATGTTCTGTTTGGGATTGGCTGACTGCGTCGGCTGCGTTGGCGTGTCTATTGGCTAGACAATCGATAAATGCGAGATCTTGGATCGATCACTGGCTCACAGAGTCATTGGCCGGCACCGTCGATATCGAGCGTAATCGATTGCTATCGATTACCTTCCGCGGAGCGCTACTCTGAGTGGCGGATCGCGCTATCGATCCGCCAATCACGCGATCGACGGTGACGGCTAACGGCCAGCTGATCTATCGATCCAGTTCTCTAACGATCCAGCTAGCGAACACATCCTTTTCTATCGGTTACAAAAGCGAACGACGAGCGTCTCTTGACCGGTTCCTTAAGTAATTCTCTCTATTTATCTAAAATTCGAGTTCTCGGAAGCCTCCGGGAATTATCAACCGCTAACGTTTTAGCTTACTTTAATTCTTTATTGTAAAATCGTGTACAAAGTTCGGTGTAAGTGGACGAACCCACGTCGGGAAAAATAAAGTTATAGTTTAACGAACTTATCCGCGAAGTGATTCGTACCACCCCTTACCAATCCGAAACAGTTCCAATAATAATGGGTGTAGATGCGAACGCCAGACATAAGAGCTGGGGTAGCACGGACACTAATCAAAGAGGAACGAAACTCATGGAATACATCATAAGTGAGGGTTTGTGCATAGCAAATTACGGCAGTAGACCAACCTTTGTCACCCGGGATAGAAGGGAGGTCTTGGATATAACATTATGTTCGGAATCTATAATAAGGAATTTCCACAAATGGTATGTACTGGAAGACGTAAGTCTATCAGACCATAAATATATTGAATATGAAGTAGAATGGGAACAGCAAGTGGATGATGAAATAAGTAGAGGTATGAAGAATACAGACTGGAGCATGTTCCAAAACCTTAACAAAGTGACAGTAAAGACTCTGTCAGGTAAATATGGTAAAAGAGAGGAAATTGATATGTATGCGGGTGAAATAGCCACGACTTTAAGGAACAATTGGGAAGAAGCTACAGAAGTTGTAGAATCGTCAGGACACAGCAAAATAAGCTGGTGGAACGAGAAATTAGAAAGAAGGAAAGGGATCGTAAGGGACTGCAAACGCAGATGGAGAATAGCCAGACCAGCGGCTAAAGCTAGGAGATGGGAAATTTATAAGAGAGAAGCGTCTAAGCTACGAAAAGAAATTATGAAAAGTAGGCTGAAAAGCTGGAGAAAATTTACTAAATCAATAGAAAAAACATCAATTGCCGCACGCATAACGCAGACACTACTGAAATGCAAAGGCGCCGATCTGGGGGCCATCAGAAGAGGCAACACGCTAGTACACAAAAATGAGGAGATTATGGAACAACTACTGAATGTGCATTTTCCAGGTTTCGACAGAAATCTAGACGAGGAAGAAATGGATCATATAGAAGGTCAACCGAACTGGGGACTAGCAAATCAGATTGCTAGTCCAAGCAAAGTTAAGTGGGCACTGGCAGCCTTCAACCCGGACAAAGCACCGGGAATAGATGGGATTACCCCTAGAATGCTGAAAAACGCACAAAATCAATATGGACAGGCTATGACTAACTTAATTAAAGCGAGCATAGCCACAGGGCATATCCCGAAGGCCTGGACGGGAACGAAGGTGGTTTTCCTTCCCAAACCAGGCAAGACGGACTTCACAGATCCGAAAGCATATAGGCCGATTTGCCTTACATCATTTCTGTTGAAAACAGCGGAGAAGTTAGTCGACAGGCACCTAAAGTGCACTACATTAAGGGAAAGAGAAATGTTCCATGGACAACATGCGTTCAGAACAGGAAACTCTACGGAGGTAGCACTACACAGGGTAGTTAAGGAAGCGGAATTAGCTTTAAAAAAGAAGGAGTGTGCTATCGCATGCTTCATGGACATAGAAGGGGCATTTAATATGACCCCGATAGATACAATAGGACAGGCACTAAAGGATTTTGAAGTAGAAGAGATGTCACGTCGTCTATTTTTCGTGGCCGAAAAACAGAGCGACTACGGGTCTTTGATAGGCTTTACAGCCGGGCCACGCGCGGCCGCGCGACACGTGGTCCGCCCGCGACAAATAGTCCGTCGCCGCTTCGGAATTCACTCGCTTCTTTACACGATATTACGGCAAAATTCGGGCGCCAGGCACGTGAACGTGCCACACGAACAACGCGAACACTCTATGAATCGCGAAAACGGTTTCCGAAGCGACGGAGACTACACAAACACCTGAAATAGCTCGCGAACAGGCCGAGGGTTCTACGAAAGGAAAGGACGGGGCATCTCCCGCGGCAGGGACGTTTCTCACGGAAAAATTAGTACAACGTTTTCGGCAATAAGGTCTTTATTGGACCGGTCTTGTACCGTCGGCAGGAGCCGGCGGCGGTCAGAATTTGCCACGCGCGGCTTACAAAATTCGCGGCAGGTGGTCGGTCGCGCGCGCGTTGTCCTCGCGTGGAATTTTCTCGTTCGCGCGTCGAGCTCGGTAGTCACAAGATTCCGCGAGGATATTACAAGCCTTAACGGCATGAATCTACCGAGCCCCGATGTTATACGCGGCAATAATCGGCGACTGGCCAAAGGACGCGGCAAAGTACGAGAAGTAAGAAAAACGATCGGGCACGTCGCGTCGTCCCACCGTGGACGGCACCGAGGATGAACGATATTTTTCTGAATTCGGCACGTTCCGCCTTCCTCCGGATGGAAGGTTCTCGGCAACGTGGCTTTTCACGGCCGTCTCGACGCGCCGCGTGCACTTTTCCAGGTTTCCCGGCTACGCAGACGGACGCGTGACTACGACGCGAAAGTGTGATCCGCGAACACGCCCCGAGCCAACACGAACTGTTCACAATTTATACCGCAAAACCTGACCGGCACTTACCAAATCGGCAGTCAAAGGACACCTCTGGATACGGCAGCGCAAAATACTTTATGATTTAGGCAACGGTTAAAGCGCTGAATCGCGGCAACGTCCTGCGGCACAGTGACCTACTTCGCGTCGGCTCGGGAACGCGGAAGTGGGGCGTCCCCCTACTCCCTCATCTAATTCCGACTGTGCGACGCTCGGGCCTATCGCAGGGGTTCTCGCGGCAGGGGCGCTTCTTAATTGGGGAGCCCCCTTGTCTTCGGCAATTTGTCGATCTCCGAAGACGGTGTTCCCTGATTTTCCGCCGCGCGCCTCGAGGTTGGTACGAGCCGGTCCGGTAGTCTGCTCGTGATCTACTCCGGGTGAGGGGCCGACGGGACGGAGGGGGTCGTCGTCTCCGATTCACGAGGTCCTCGTCTGCTCCTCCAGGCTTGCTGGCCTGGACTCGCTCCAATCGCGACATGTTCGGTACGGCATCGGTGCTGCGATAGGTCCTTTGAGTGCCTCGTCGCGAGGTATTTTCGCCAATTAGCTGTCGGAATTAGGTACCGGGTTCCTTCGTGGAGTCCGGCTACGATCCTGTAACTTTGCGTCGCGCTCAGTGGCGCGACGTTTAAAACGCGTTAATACTCTACCACTGGTACTCGGATTTTCCCAGGGAGAGCGATCGCAACGGCCCTTTCGTTTCGGCACTGCTCGAGGTGACCCGGTCCTTCGTTAAGGGTTCGGAAAGACGTCGGCAAAACTTGCCACGTCACAACTCCTCCCCCCCGGAAGAGACCGGGTCTTACCGGTGGCAGTTACCGGTCAGGCAATTCGTGGGCTCGGTGGCGAACGCTCTTCCTCGGATGGTCCCCCGGTTACCCACAACTATCTAGAGACACCCACGTATACAACATCACAAGTATAGACGAGTACTTACCTTTCCTTTGCTTGTAATCTTCGGGCGAGGTTTTCTTGATCGCAATCGGCATCTTATTAACTAACCTAATCGTCGCTAACTCTTGTTACGCTTGACTCGGCGGATAGGGTTTTCGAGGGTTAAATGAAGCGGTACTTCCTCTTCTTACGGCACACGTTTGTTTTTTATTTGTTTTTGCCCCTGGGCGGCGTTTCATTAACACAAAATTAACCTCCCTTTTTGGGACGGCATGTTACAGAATCAATTTGTTCCCCCCCATTTCTGGGCGGCAACAAAAAAAAACATAAATTATTCACCCTATCCCGGGCGGCGCACAAAAAAAAAACGAAACTAAATCCTATTCCCATTCCGGGCGGCAACAAAAAAAAACTACATTCTCTTCCCGTTCTGGGTTGCAAAGACAAAAAGGAATTAAGTTCTATCCCCATTTCCGGGCGGCAAAAAAAAAAAACTAAATTCGTCTCCCATTCCGGGCGGCAACCGGTGGGCAAGGCTGCTGGAGGTGGTCGTTTCCCTTTTTTGTTTTACTTCCAGGGATGGTGTGGACCCCCGGATTTCCACGTGGCCCGGCAGTCCGGGCAGTTTTTAACTGTGTATGTCGGGCGCCCACAGCGGTAACAGTACTCCCACCGCTGTGGGGCCTTACACTCCGTGTGGCTGTGTTGTTTATCGCCACACCTCCAGCACCCTTGCTCCTCCTCCCTTATTCGGCGCGTGTTCGCCCCCCTCGTGCTTGCCCTCCGCGCGTCCTTCGGCACCCGTTGGGTCGTCCACTCCCGGTTTGGGCTCATTGGCGTTTCCTCGGCCTGTCCCCGCCGCTGCGCCTCCCTTATTCTCCGCAGTCGGTCCGTCAGCCCCTGTCCTGGGTGTTGGACGTCTTTCCGTCCAGTCGCCTTTGTGGAGGTCGGGTCCGGGTATGCTCCGTCCTTTCCCCCTTTCGCCGTCAGGGCCGTTCCCGTTGGGGTGTCCTCCTCCTCGTAGACCGGTTTCAGTTTGCTTATAAGCTTTGCGAATTCCCGGTCGAAGGTGTCGTCCGCCCTCGCTGCCGGCCTAGTGGACGTTTCCGCCTCTGCTTGGTCGTCCGCCGACTCGTAGTTCGACTCTTCCCCCGTGTCGCTCCCCTTTTCCGCCTGTTTCCCCGTATTTGACGGGTCCCCTTCGGGTTGAGGCGGCAGCACCTTAATGCGCCACTCCGTTTGCGTGGCTACCGTGCGGCTAACTTCTCCGTTGTCCATCTTCTTACCCCCGTTTGGTACTGCAAGTGCCTCTTCCGGGGTCGACGGCTCGGCAGATTGGCGGGACGACCGTGCGGCAGGGCGGCAGAGCGTCAGAGCGGCAGAGCGGCAAGGCGGCAGTACGGCAGAGCGGTAAGGCGGCAGTGCGGCAGGGCGGTAGGGCGGCAGAGCGGCAGGGCGACAGTGCGGCAGCTGTGTAGCGGCAAGCGGCAGATCGGCTGTGTGGAAAACTGTTACTATAAGTCCTCTTATTTCGATGTTTGTGGGGGGAAGTATGGTTTGAGATCGCTTATATGGGCCTTGCCAATATCATTACCGCTTTCTGTCGCTAGGCGGTATACTACGGGTGACAGTACTTTCGTGATTACAACCGGTCCCGTAAATTTCGGCGCTAATTTTGCCGCGAAATGTTTTGCCGCCGATGAGAGTACGTGTTGTCGCTTCATTACCCTATCCCCTACTTTATATGACCGCTCGCGATGTCGTAAATTGTAATATTTGGACTGCCTATTGTACGCATCCTCGAGGTTTTCCAAGACCCACTGCCGTAACGTCGGCAATTGCGTTATGCGTTTCTTCCACGAGTCATGGGAAGTGACCTCGAGGTCAATAGGCAGTTCCACGCCAGCTCGCACGCATTTCGCTGGGCGTGGTTCCCGCCCGAAGTTAAGGAACGCTGGAGAAGCCTGTAGCACGGAATGGTTCGCGGTATTATATGCAAACCTTAGTTGCGGCAAGTTTAGGTCCCAATCTCTGTGATCCCTCTCAATGTACGACACGATCATTGTCTTCAGGACTCGATTTACTCGTTCGACCGGGTTCGCCTGCGGGTGGTACGGAGGGATCGTGCTAAGTTTAATCCCGTATTCTTTCGCCAGATCTTTCAGGCAATTATTCGCGAATTCCGTGCCGTTGTCCGTTAACAGCACGTCTGGGGTTCCCCATCGGCAGAAGACTAACTCTTCGAGAGCCTCGGCAATTTTTGGACCAGTGGCCTTTCGGAGCGGCACGCACTCGATCCATTTGGTAAATAAATCTTGGATCACTAGGAGGTAGACGTTTCGAGATCTGCTGGGAGGGAACGGGCCCATGATGTCGGCAGCTACCACTGTCCAAGGCATATCGACTCTGCGCCGGCCCATCAGCCCTGGGGGGAGTGATTGCTCCACTTTAGTGCTCTGACAGGTGTTACAGCGTCTTACATATTCTATGGTTGTTCGGTACATACCTGGCCAGTAGTAGCGGGCGGCAATGCGGTGATAAGTCTTCTCGACTCCTAAATGTCCCGCTTGCACGTTATCGTGTGCCTCCTGCAGAATCTCGGTTCTACGCTCCTCGGGAATTACTAGTTTCCATTCATCCCTATCGTCCCCTAGCGTTTCCGCTATTATCGGGTCTGTACGTCGGCAAAACAATTCTCCGTTCCGAATGGACCAGTCCTTAAATTTTTCCGGGTCTCGCTCTACTTCCGCGAATCGTTCTTCGTACCACCTAGTGCGAACCGCGGCCACGATGTGTTGTTCCCCCTTTCCAACATCCTCCCCCTCATGTACGCGAGAAAGGGCATCCGGCACCTTATTTAGGGTTCCCTGTCTGTAAACTACTTGGAAATCGTATTCCAGCAGCTGCAGGGCCCAACGCGCTAATCTCCCTGAGGGGTTCTGTAATTTTCTAAGCCACCGTAGGCTGTGGTGATCGGTAACCACCGTGAAGCTGTACCCCTCTAAATACGGACGAAATTTCTGTACCGCCCAGACGATCGCGAGACATTCCAACTCGGTAGCGGAATATTTTCTCTCCGGCAACGTGAGAGACCTACTCGCGAACGCGATGACCCTCTCAATTCCCTCGACCTCCTGTGTCAGGACCGCGCCCAGTCCCACCGTGCTCGCATCCGTTTGTAGGGTAAATGGTGTTTCGAAATTTGGGCACGAGAGGGTAGGTGCTTCGGCAATGGCATCGCGGAGGGCTTCGAAGGCGGCTTGTTGGCCGTCCTTCCATTCCCATTCGCGATCCTTCCTCAAAAGGTTATTTAGCGGTTCGGCAAGCGTGGCGAATCCCGGGATAAATCTCCTGTACCAGGAGGCCATCCCTAGGAATCGCCTCACCTGCTTAATCGTTTTAGGTGGTGGGTACGATAGAATTGGTTGAATTTTCTCCGCGTCCACCTTTAGCCCCTCTCGGCTCACCACGAAACCCAGATACCGTACTTCCTGTCGGCAAAACTCGCACTTCTCAGGATTGATTATTAGACCGGCCTCTTTGATTTTATTTAATATTCTATCGAGCCACACTAGGTGCTCGGTAAACGTTTTGGTGACGATAATTATATCGTCCAAATACGCGAATGCATTTGGTTCCATTTCGGGACCTATTAGTCGGTCTAATAATCGCTGAAAAGTCGCGGGTGCCCCCGTTAACCCATACGGCATGCGGCGGAATTGGAATAGGCCTTTTCCCGGCACTGTAAAAGCTGTAATTTCCCGACTTTTCTCTTCCAACGGAATTTGGAAGTAAGCCTGACTGAGGTCGAGGGTCGAAATATATTTGGCCATTCGCAGCTTGTCTAAAATTTGCGTCATGAGCGGTAATGGGTACGCGTCTTTCCTCGAGACTTCGTTGACTTTCCGGAAGTCCAGGCAAAACCGGTATTTGCCGTTGGACTTTTTCACCATCACGATCGGACTTGACCAGGCACTTTGTGATGGCTCGATTATGCCGTCCGCCAATAAGGTGTCGACTTCCTTATATATTGCCTCCTGCACTTTCGGAGAGACGGCATAATAGCGCTGTTTTATTGGCGGATGGTCGCCAACATCAATTTTGTGACTGATCAAGTTCGTCAGTCCGGTTACTTCTTTAAATTCCGGCAATGATGTCTCGAGGAATTGTTCTAGACGTTCCTTCTCGGCATCCGCTAAGGTTTGTAACCCACAGCATACGGTGGTCGAGGGTGTGTTAGTAAAGGGGAACTTCTCGTTCGGACGAGACGCGAAATACCATACGGCGTTGTGGTATTCGGCTATTAGGCCGAATGTCGCGATAGAGTCCGTTCCCAACAAGAGGGGGCTCACGAGATTATCCAGGACCCGCGCAAATATTTCCCTCTCCTCCCGTCCTATCCTTAACGCGAATCGTGCTTGTTGTACGGCATGATCTACCGTCCCCGTGGCCAGAAGAAAATAGCATGGTTTTTCCGCGTCTTCCACTTTTATCTTGCCTCTTTCGGCATTCTCTAATAGTTCTTGACTGATAAAAGTCAAGGACGAACCCGAGTCTATTAGGGCGCGAGTCGGCATTTTCCCTATAAACGCGTCTATTGTTAATAGAGGGGTATGATGGTTCTCCCTTTCCGCGTTTACGCGAGCCGATATTAATTCCGGCGAGATCGTTCCGGCCCCGTCGAACGAACCCCTCCCCCGTTTCCCGTCGGAGGCGAACATCTTCGGCATTGCGTTATGGTGACTCCCTGCGCCCCGCAACCGTAGCAGTGTAACCTCTGCTCTTCTCGGCACTCTCTCGATATGTGGCCTGACTTACGGCAGTTCCAACACTGCAGCAGGCCACTTCCGCTCGCGCGTTCTTTTTCGCGTGGTGGCCACTGTCGAGTTGCTACCGTCGCGGTTACTTCCCTTCGGCGCGGTAGGGGTTCCCTCGCTAGAGTTCGCGTCGGTCCCTTCGGTGGCGCTTCCGCGTGGGTCCTCCCGCTTTCTCTCGAGTGGGCCGCGATGGGGGTTTTATTTCGCGTTGCCCGTTCCCCGGCAATTCCATATCTGGATCGGTCGTCTCTTCGTGCGGGTTGGGGGAGTTTGTTATTCGCCTGGTCGCTATCGGTATCCTCCGCGGCAGTTATCGCGTTTACGTATTCGAAGCCTACGGCTTTCCCTCGCCCCAATGATTTTTGGCGGCTATATGTGCCCGGCACGTACGCGTAGCTGGGATGAACCATCTCCGAGGGTTTCGGATTTCGCCTACGTGACTCGTCCGTTTCCCTATCCGCCTCTATTAACTTTGATTTTAACTCTTTGAGCGTTGTAATCCAATCTATTGCGATCGCGCTTCGTAGGCCTTCTCTCGCTCCCCAATACACGCGTTGTATTTTCTTGTATTCTGGCCACGGAGGGTGCAATTTCCTAAACATCGCGGTCATGTACGTCAGGTAGTTTCTGGTCGGCTCGTCCGGGCCTTGGAACCGGTCTTTAATGTTCCGAATCAACGTATCCTGATAATCGGGGTCCCCAAAATATTCTCTATAATCGGCAACGAATTGTTCCCAGTATTCCCATCCATCGGCCTCCTCCTCGTACCAAAGCTTCGCGATCCCTCCTAAACAAACCGGCAAACAGCGGAGTAGGTCTTTGTCCGCGATGTTACTGTATTTCCTCTGTTGGTTGAGGTCATCCAGAAAGGCTTCCGTGTCCTCTCCGGGTTCCCCCGAGAACTTAATTCGCCATCGCCGCATTAATTCGGCAACTGGCTTACCTCGGTAATATAATTCGCGAGTTGTTCGCTCGCTTGGTACGGTATTGCCCGATGCATGGTCCATCTGGGAGCGTCCCCCCTCTGTGCCTTGTTCGCGACGACGGGGTGGAGGTGACGGCACGTTAGTCCGTCGCGTTGGAATCGGTACTTTAATTTCGTGCGGGGGAGATCGTCCCTCCCCGCCGTAGCTCAGTCTTTCGTTTTTGGGGAACCAAATTTCGTCTTCCAACGCGTCGTCATACCATGATTGCCTCTCCTCCCCGTCGTGCTCGAGTTTCGGCAAGCTGAGGAACCGACGCATTTTTCGTGACCCACCCGGTGTCGTATCCGCCACGAGAAACTCCCAACTACCTGCACGCGACGCTTAATTTTGATGGGCGCTACCGGTGCCCCTTTTCTTTTTCCGTTTAATTCGCGGAGGAACTGCGCGACAAAACACGAAAAACTCGATACTTGGATTTCGGCCCGAGGGGGGAAAATACTTGCTCGGCAACTCGCTAAGAGGTGATTCTACCCCGTCGGTATTCTAAATTCTTTTTCCCGTTTCGCTTGTGGCTTTCCCCAACGATCCGTGTGCACCGGCAGAATGAATAATTTTATTCTCGCAAAGAATAAGTGGTGGCCAATGAAGAGCCAAAAACAAAAAAACAGAAACTGTTGAGTACGCCACTGGCCCTTTGGCTTGGTTCGTACCACTTCGCAAAATATTTTTAATCTTAATAGCACTCGTCTATATTTTGTGACGGCACAACTACGATCATGCCATACTTCCCCTCACCGTAGCAATTTCGACATATATTATACACAGTAATCAAAACTATTGGGTTGGAATAGCGTGCAAAAATGTGTCGGCGCTGCAACGTACCGTTCCGGAAACAACGCAAAATCTCAAGGAAATTATCACCAATATGCGCACAGTATCAATAAATATCAATAAATATTACCTTTAAAATGAAATTAATTGGAATTGGCATTAATCGTCCACCAGTTACGGACGGACCACGCTGGTGGCACAGTCCTGTCCAGCAACGGCAAGACGCACAGTAGTAAAATAATTATAGTATAACCGAAATTAATAAATAAGATAAATAAATAAATATATAAAAGAATAAAAAAAATTAAATCCGTTGGTGCACTAGCTGTAGGTGGACGGCACACTGGGCGCTATCCTCCCCCTACCGGGCTCCACGGATCACAATTTTAAAAAAAACACAATAATGAAAACACAATAAACGCGAAAAAATTCCTCGGCATAAATATTCAAAAAATTCGTTAAAAAGGCAAAATTTTAAATTCCTTAGTATGAATTCAAAATTTTACACATCATATATTGTGACGTGGCAAGTTTGCCGACGTCTTTCCGAACCCTTAACGAAGGACCGGGTCACCTCGAGCAGTGCCGAAACGAAAGGGCCGTTGCGATCGCTCTCCCTGGGAAAATCCGAGTACCAGTGGTAGAGTATTAACGCGTTTTAAACGTCGCGCCACTGAGCGCGACGCAAAGTTACAGGATCGTAGCCGGACTCCACGAAGGAACCCGGTACCTAATTCCGACAGCTAATTGGCGAAAATACCTCGCGACGAGGCACTCAAAGGACCTATCGCAGCACCGACGCCGTACCGAACATGTCGCGATTGGAGCGAGCCCAGGCCAGCAAGCCTGGAGGAGCGGACGAGGACCTCGTGAATCGGAGACGACGACCCCCTCCGTCCCGTCGGCCCCTCACCCGGAGTAGATCACGAGCAGACTGCCGGACCGGCTCGTACCAACCTCGAGGCGCGCGGCGGAAAATCAGGGAACACCGTCTTCGGAGATCGACAAATTGCCGAAGACAAGGGGGCTCCCCAATTAAGAAGCGCCCCTGCCGCGAGAACCCCTGCGATAGGCCCGAGCGTCGCACCGTCGGAATTAGATGAGGGAGTAGGGGGACGCCCCACTTCCGCGTTCCCGAGCCGACGCGAAGTAGGTCACTGTGCCGCAGGACGTTGCCGCGATTCAACGCTTTAACCGTTGCCTAAATCATAAAGTATTTTGCGCTGCCGTATCCAGAGGTGTCCTTTGACTGCCGATTTGGTAAGTGCCGGTCAGGTTTTGCGGTATAAATTGTGAACAGTTCGTGTTGGCTCGGGGCGTGTTCGCGGATCACACTTTCGCGTCGTAGTCACGCGTCCGTCTGCGTAGCCGGGAAACGTGGAAAAGTGCACGCGGCGCGTCGAGACGGCCGTGAAAAGCCACGTTGCCGAGAACCTTCCATCCGGAGGAAGGCGGAACGTGCCGAATTCAGAAAAATATCGTTCATCCTCGGTGCCGTCCACGGTGGGACGACGCGACGTGCCCGATCGTTTTTCTTACTTCTCGTACTTTGCCGCGTCCTTTGGCCAGTCGCCGATTATTGCCGCGTATAACATCGGGGCTCGGTAGATTCGTGCCGTTAAGGCTTGTAATATCCTCGCGGAATCTTGTGACTACCGAGCTCGACGCGCGAACGAGAAAATTCCACGCGAGGACAACGCGCGCGCGACCGACCACCTGCCGCGAATTTTGTAAGCCGCGCGTGGCAAATTCTGACCGCCGCCGGCTCCTGCCGACGGTACAAGACCGGTCCAATAAAGACCTTATTGCCGAAAACGTTGTACTAATTTTTCCGTGAGAAACGTCCCTGCCGCGGGGGATGCCCCGTCCTTTCCTTTCGTAGAACCCTCGGCCTGTTCGCGAGCTATTTCAGGTGTTTGTGTAGTCTCCGTCGCTTCGGAAACCGTTTTCGCGATTCATAGAGTGTTCGCGTTGTTCGTGTGGCACGTTCACGTGCCTGGCGCCCGAATTTTGCCGCAATATCGTGTAAAGAAGCGAGTGAATTCCGAAGCGGCGACGGACTATTTGTCGCGGGCGGACCACGTGTCGCGCGGCCGCGCGTGGCCCGGCTGTAAAGCCTATCAAAGACCCGTAGTCGCTCTGCTTTTCGGCCACGAAAAATAGACGACGTGACAATATATAACCTATTCAATCAGTGGCTCAGTGTCATTCAATCTCGCTCCACATAAATTATTGGATCCTATGCGGCAAAGGCAATAAAGTTTAATTTATTTGTCTATGTTAGAACTGGTGGTGTGTTTGAAGTCAGCGGAGTTGTCTAGTACAATCTCCTGCTGCCTGTGTATCCGGAGTTATTATGAATTAGAGCGGGGAGAGAGAGAAACAAGAAAAAATGTTTAATTTTTATTCGTTTTTTATCGTGCTATCTCGTCGCTACGGAAAAAGTCGTGCGTCTCGGTGACCGGTTTTTCGCGAGTTAGTCGATTCGCCATCTGGGATCACGGGCACTACCCGTGATTGTATCTAAGCAAGGGAAAACTCATCTAGTTCAAATATACATTCTTTATTCACCACAATCTGGCCCAAACTAGCTTGTGTTTTGGCCAGATAAAACATCTATTGTACATAGTTTCCGTTATACATTGAACAAACCCAAATCAGGGAAAATAAAGTTACGTTTAAGTGAAGTGGCTAGTTTTAACACCTCCTAATCCGTAACATTTATTTTAGTGAAAGGAGTTCGGAGGGGTCTCGGCACCACTCAACCGAATTAGGTGATTCGGTTGATCGGTAATGATTTCCCTCTACCTCTGCCTTTACCAAATTTTACTGTAGGGAACGAAAGTCGGGAAAAAAAATTGTTATGTCCCGGAGAGCTGTATTGACGCGAATTGTGTTCAGAGCAGAGGAGAACTCACGGGACGCTTAAATAATTCGCACAACCTTTTGCCCACGCGGCCCGTTACGTCCGACGTCTGGCGGGACCACGACCTATCCTTACTTGTGTTGGGATTCGCTCGACTCACCGGCCTGGAGGATACGTCGGATGCGGCGCAAAGAACTGCGTATGTAACCTGAATGCCGAGGATCGTAGGGTGGTATAGAGGAGCACTCCTCTGAGGTATAGATGAGCGGTCCCCAGTGAACTCGCTCAGGCTTCTTCCAAGAGGTGACGGCTGCGACTTCTTCGGATGATGGAACGGCAGGAGCACAGCTGACGTCGACGAGAGGTTGTGGCTCGGGCGACGGAGTCGCGGGGAAGTCGGCTCGATGATCCGGCAGAGTCACGTCGTCGAAGGCACACGGTTCGCGAAGGAGGCCGAGTAGAGGACAGCCGCCGTCCTCTCTTTCGTACTTGTGCTTTAGTCTTTTAATTTGATATTTACGTCCGGCACGTCGCGGCATGAAGAACTCTAAGTGAGGAGGTACCGAGATCTGTCCGAGCTTCTAACCCTTCCGTGTTGCGCGACGGTCGTACCGAGCAGCTGGTTTCAGCTCTGCGTACAGGAAGGTTGTACCGAACAGCTCGAACGTTGCGCGTAGATACGGTGCAGGATCAAGGAAGCGAGACTCGATTATTTAGTTAGTCACTAAGAATATATGTATGTATATTTACGTATAAAACTGAGTACAATGCTCAACTAAACTAGAGTTAAAACTAGAACAAAAATACGTGAACGATATGACCGCACGAGGGCGGATGGGCGCAAGAAGTCGAGGGACCGTTCGCTTCGAAGTCGAAACTGGAACTGAACTTGCTTGGCCCCTCTTTGGTGACTTCATCCTGGCGATCTTATCGTTGTTAAAACTACAAACAGAGATTATCGACTACGGGAAATTAATTAAGATACGGGGTAGGAGCTATGGCGTTATATTAGTGTCCGGTTACGGTTGCTCTTGCAGGATGTTTATAGTGAGATATGGTTGGTGATGGGAACGAGTGTGGCGTGATATGGTTACTGAGAATAAGGCGGACGTGAGGATACTTGTGTCTAATGGGTATTGGTATTGTATATCTAATTCTTATTGACTATACTTACAACCTATGGTAACACGTCGGGAGACGTGACACCTCATCCCTTGGGGGGAAAAATAATTTTCTAAAGGAAAATTATTTTTCCTCGTCGGAATCAAGAGTGAGTCCGGTCGGTGTGCGGTAACGGCGAGAATGTTCAGTACGTGAGAGTGCGCAGTTTTCGGTGTCAACGTTCACTGATGTCGTAGGAAGCACTTTTTCCGAGGTAACGCATTCGAGGGGGGTAGAATTGTTTTCGCGCACTCGGGGTTCACTGTCGTCCTTTGATTTCAAATATAAGAAAAAGTGGGTCAGCGCGCTCCAGGTTGCAGCAATGAGTTGAATACTCCATCCGTACGCTGAATGGAGAGCGATGCCGTTGAGAACCACGTTGATGCAACTTTTTACGAGTCGAATAGCGATGTAAATCCCCATTAGTCCCGCGACGACGGATCCGAAGTTGGTAAATCCTTCCCACAATTTTCGGCCCGCGTTGTCTGCGATCTTGTCTATTGTCTTCTGGTCGAACAAGCCGCTCATGGACACGGAATCTTCGGCGTACTGACGTCCTGACGCACCCTGGGCTATAGAGTTCACCACAGCTATTCTTTCTACGGGGAACATGATGCGTTCGTTTAACCTGGAGACGTCTTCAGATGAATATATGCCTCCATTAGCTAGATTCTGGGGGTCGAAATACTTCCAGGTTGCCCGGGTAAGGGGTTGGACTGGCGGTGGTGGAATGCTTTCCACCGGTCGAGGTAGGAGCTTGTACCAAGTTCCTTGGATTTTGTAGATTGGTGGAATCAGCTCGTTGCAGCTTCTTTGTGTTCCCACCTTGACGAGGATGTGGTTGCGCGGAGTTAGGAAGTACGATGAATTTTGGTATTGCACTGGGAGTTCATCGTAACAAACTTCTGTTTTCCGCAATGTGCACTCGACGGGGATGCACTTGATTACGTGTATGACTTCGCCCGCTTGAATTGCCATGTGGCCCGGTTCCTTAGCCAATGTTGTGGCTACTTCTGCTGGTTCATTATGGATCATTGCTAAGGCATTTCGGAGGATTTGGCGTTCCATTTGGCAGCGTTGTTTTACCACGTCCTGGTACATGGCGATTATCTGTGTCTTAATATGTTTCTCCAGATATACAAACTTCGTGTTGGTGTAAGTGAATATGTCTAGGTTGTTGACCTGTATTGCTTCTGCGTTTTTGAATTTCCCTTCCTGCTTGGTTTCTAAGATGAGAAGCTTGGGGTGTTCCGTTTTTATGAGGGTATAACCGCAAACGGCCGTTTTCCCTGTGACGGAGAGCGCGAAGGCCGTGTCCCCAGACGTGACCGTATATATAGTTGCGGAGTCGGCTGTTGGCGTGTTCGTCTTTATCGCCTTGCCGTCGAAAAGGACGTTATACTTGTTGAAATCGCAGCGATCGATCGGTAGGCTGTTCCAGAACGTGAATCCATCTTCATTGTCGAGGCAGGATTCTTTTTGTAGTGAACAGTGTTGTCCGGAAGGTAGGTGGATTTCGTTCGCGGAGAGCCGTACTGCTGCTAAGGTGTCTTTCAACGTAATTCGGATTATGGCTTGGACCACGACAGCGGACCAAGTACCAAAAGGGTCGCTGTAAGTGGCTCCGTTGCATGCGCCGTCCGAGGAAATTGCTCCTGCCAGTGTGATGCTCCTTGTCGTTGTAGAATTTTGTGTCAATCCGGTAATGAATATCGAGGGCGGTAGGGCCAGGGTTCCGGCGTCCTGCATTCGTCGGCAGACATCCCTAGGGGTGTTAAGAATGTACTGCTGGCGTCCGTTTTGCACGATAGAAACGTGCGAGTGCATCCCACAGTGATAAATTGTTCTATCTATTTCAACTCGGCATTGAATCGTTGGAGTGTCCTTGAAATCGGCCAGTTGAAGTAATTGAATTTCCGTTTCCTGGTTCACAGGGTTTTCGTTGTTGGTTCCGCATCGCGGTTTGTCCACGGTGGAGAATGTGGTAACGTTGAGCGTCGTTCCTCCGCAGTCGTACCCGATAAGGGCGGATGCCACTTGGGTGATGGCGAGGATGGATAGTGTTGTTGCGTACATGGTGTCTCTCGGCAGGTTGTCGCTTGACTGTCGGGATTGGAGCACTCGCGTGGGTTTATATCGTTCGTTATCGTTCGTGTTATGAATATCACTATTCGTTATGTTATCGGTGTCGGGATTGTTTATAATTTGAACACTGTTAGGGCTTGTATTTCTGTTGAGGGGAGAAGGTTGCGTCACTCTCGTCACTCGCGCACTCGGTGGGGCGTGTTTTAGCTTATTGGTGTGAACCATACGAGTACCATTCTTAAATCTAATTTTTACATTCTTATTGTCTAGACATTGTATGATTTCGTAAGGCCCGGTATATTCGTCGTCGAGCTTTCCCTTGCGCGGCTCTTTTAGCAAAAACACGCTATCTCCGACGGTGAAACTTCGTATATTGAGCTTGCGATCGTAGTATGCTTTTGACTTGGACTTGGCTAGGTTTAGGTTACTTCGTGCTTTTCCCAATGTTTCGATTATTTTATTTTGCAAGTTGTTCAAATAATTCGTGTAGGACTCGTCAGAGGAATCGCATTGCTGATTGTCTGCCGAGGGTGTACGGGCTAAGGATCCGAACACGAGCTCGTGCGGCGTAAACAATGTACCCTCGTGAACACTAGTGTTATAGCTAAACGTGGCGAAAGGCAACCACCTGTCCCAGTTCCCCTTTTTCACGAATTGCTTTAAGTATTCCGTTAGTACATGGTGGGAGCGTTCAAGAGATCCGTTACTCTGGGGCCGGTAAGCTGTTGTACGAAATTGCGAAATTTTGAATCTGCGAGCTACGCCTTTCATTAGCGAGCTGAGGAAATTCTTACCCTGGTCGGTTAAGATTGCTTTGGGCGCGCCGAAACGGCATATCCACCCTTGAATGAATGCATCGGCTATTTTTATCGCGGTAGCGGAACGGAGTGGGATGGCTGCTGAAAATTTAGTGAGTAGGTCTTGAATTGTGAGAATGTTTGTATAGCCGTTGGGAGAGGTGGGGAGCGGGCCAACAATGTCGAGGGATATCTTGTCGAATGCTTTTCCGGGCGTATCGGTCAGCGTCATTGGTTGTCGTGTTTTAACGCGTACTAACTTTTTCTTTTGGCAGGACATGCAAGAATTTACGTAATTCTGTACGTCCTTTTTGAGTGATGGCCAATAATATTTTTCTCGAATTCTCTTATAGGTTTTAGTAATGCCTTTGTGGCCTGCAAAAGTTGAGACGTGATTCTCGATGATTATGTCGGGACGTCTGTCGGAGGTAGGAATTTGTACCTCGTGGGAACACGCAAAAATTTGTGTGTTCGTAGCTGAGAAGAAGTTTAGTAAGATTTGCTGGATCGTAGGCCAAGAGATATCGTCAACGGTGGCTTTAGAAATACTGAAAGATTGAATTTGAAGTTCGCTGGTGACATCGAATAGGGAGCGGAGACATTCTTTCAGGTTTTCGTAAGAAACCGAGTGATGCGGAGAGGGTTTTGCGGGAAGTAGAATTATTTTGCGAGAACCGAAGGTGATTACTTTTGCTCGGTAGAGTGTGAGGTCTGACAGTCTGTGTATTTTGCCGGAAAGCATCAGGTCAGTCGTGCCTATGTCGATTGGTTGTCCGTCTAGGGTAATAAAACCTACTAAGTGATCGGGTCTCATTATTAGTCTGTCACGCGTGTTAATAAGCGTGCGACGGTTTGTGTCGGCAGCGGGAATGGTTGCCGATTCTGTAATGAGACTTTCGTTGCTGTCGCTGTCCGCTCCGTCGCTGTCGCTGTCCGCTCCGTCGCTGTCGCTGTCCGCTCCGTCGCTGTCGCTGTCCGCTCCGTCAGAGTCGGACATATTGTCGGTAGGGTCCATTATTTCGGGAGTGGAGAGTATGTCTTGGATCGGTGTATTACTTGGGGACGAGGAGCGCACACGTACAGGGTATCGGCGTTGCGGAGGGGTGGGAGGGGTGTGCGGCGATGGTTGATTGTGTGGAACTGAGGAACGCGCACGTGTAGGGTATCGGTGTTGCGGGGAGGGGAATGTTTGCGTCGATTGTTTAGAATGACGGCTGACGGCGACGAAACTGTCGGCTTTAGGGGAGTCGGCTTTCGCGGATATAGGAAGAATTGGAATGGGGTTTCGCGATAGGGCGTCGGCGTTCACATTGGTTTTGCCTGCCTTGTAAGTTACGCGATAGTCGTATTCCGCGAGTTTCAGGCGCCAACGCAGAAGTCGAGAAGTTGGATCCTTCACCGAATTAACCCAGACGAGGGGTTGGTGATCGGTGATAAGGTTGAATCTGTGCCCATAGACATACGGTCGGAAATGTTGGACGCAGTAGATGATTGCCAAACACTCTTTTTCAATAGTCGAATAATTGAGCTCCGCACCATGCAGTAATCGGGACGCATAGGCGATTGGTTTGTCCTTTCCAGGTTCGCCTTGACTGAGGATACCGCCGATCGCGTACCCGGACGCGTCGGTCGTAATATTGAATTCTCGGTCGAAATCGGGATACTGTAGTAGCGGCTCGGTCGTCAATATTGTGCGTAATTTTTCGAACGCGGCTTCCTGAGACGGTCCCCACTCGAATCTCTTATCCTTTTTTAGTAGGCTAGTCAGGGGTTTAGCAACATGAGAAAACTTGTCGATGAAACGACGGTAGTAACCAGCTAGACCCAAGAATTCGCGAATGCTCTTTATATTTTTCGGTCGCGGGAATTTCGTTACGGCCTCGATCTTTTTCGGGCAAGGTTTTACTCCATCTTCTCCGATCACGTGGCCAAGATATGCAACTTCTCTGTGTAACAGACCGCACTTTGATGGTTGCAATTTTAAATTAGCGTGTCTGAGTCTGTCGGCAAGTTTCGCGAATTTACTGTTGTGCTCGGCAAGACTTCGAGCGTAAATGACGATATCGTCTAAATATACGAAAAGTTCAGCGCCTTGGAGGCCTGATAGTATATTATCCATTAACCTTTGGAAGGTCGCTGGCGCGTTTCGTAAGCCAAAGGGCATTCTGTTGAATTGATAATGACCGTACGGGGTTGAGAAGGCAGTCTTGGCGGCGTCCTCGGGTTCCATGCCGATCTGATGGAATCCGCTCGCGAGATCGAAGACGCTGAAATATTTCGCGCTTCCCAGCTGATCTAAGATCTCGAGGATACTGGGGAGAGGGTATGCGTCTGGGATCGACTTCTCGTTCAATGCGCGGAAGTCAATGACCATACGCCATCGCTTGTTCCCGTGCTCGTCGGGTTTTTTCGGCACGATCCATAGGGGGCTGTTGTATGGCGACTCAGAAGGAGTGACCACACCATTTTCGAGGAGTTCCTTCATTTGTTTATTAATTTCCTCCCTATGGATTGGAGGGTATCTGTATTGCTTTACGTGGATCGGCACTGGGTCCGTCGTAAGAATCTTATGGCGCACGGCACTGGTTTTTCCCAGACGGTCTCCGGGGAGATGGAAGAGATCGTGATGGTCATTTATAAGATTATCGACGTATTGTTTCTCAATATCATCGAGGTGATCTGTCTTGATCAATTCCTTTATTTCTAGGACCCTTGATTCAGCAGATCGAGGTTTAAGAGGACTCTGATTAAGAGATGCAATGGAAGTATGTGCCCTCGGCGATTTTGAACCTCGGTTCAACTCGCTTGATTAGGATAGGCTATTCTATGACTCTACAAGTTACTCAAAACAAGGGACCGCGCCTTCATGAACGTTGGGAAGAAGTTGTATACTTATGTGTCCAGCCCCATTGAGTTTGATCCAACTTCGGCGAAATTCCGGTTATCAAACCCGAATATCGCTTTCATATTGTCTTCACCCTCCGAGGCCTTCCACCCTGTCTAACATGTATACATCAACTTGGGGTCCGATCCGACTTCCGCGAAATTCCAGAATAAACTGGAATATCACTTTCATTCGGTCTTTCCTTGCCGAGCCTACCACGTGTTGGGGTGTTGGAGGGCTCAAAGCCACACTAGGTTCTATGGCTGATATAATGGACGTGACCATCGTCCCCAGGTTTCGGTTAAAAATGCATCTTAAATTCGCACTCAACCGTCCCCCATTCAGGTTTGTCTCCCTTGTGTATGATTCCTTTTTCCCTCCCTAACTATCACCTTACTTATGGGGTCTTTATTTATATTCCATCCTAACTATCCCTTATCATCAACCATATATCTGTTCACTAGTCCCAACCTTATTTGTTGTTCTGTTACTTTTCCCTTTTATACAACCTTAATATCAACCTTCTTGCTATATTGGTTACATACGCCTTACTATCTAATCTTTACTTGCTTACCTTACTTCCTTCCATTGATAAATCTTTAATTTCAATCCTTACTAATATTAATTGTTATTTCACCCTGTTTGTGTTTTTGTTTTTTTTCACTATATTATGGTCCTTACTTCTCCCCTGTGTTGGTGTTTAATATTTCTTTACTATTATTACTACATCATAAATACCACCTTGTCTCCCTTACCACTTTCCATTAGTAATTCTTAGTGTTGTTAGTATTTAATTCCTTACTTTTATCTCCCTTCGTGTACTGCTTTAAATCATCTGCTCCCCATCTTCTTTAAATTATTGTGTCACCATAAATTCTTTATCCATATTCCTAATAATTTAGGGCTTGAACTCCTCTATATGCCCCCTCCTTTTGTCATTTTCTTTTTTAAAACTTGTGCTTTCACCATGTTCATGCAACTATTATAAAATTATCTTGCATAGCAGTCCTGTCTTTACTTCATTTTCCCATGTTAGTTTATCTGGGTTTTCCAACGATTGTTCTATTCTTGCTCCTATTGTTTTGGTTGAAAGGTATCACTGATCAGCTATCATTCGTTCATTATTAACACTCAAAGATTTAGGCAAAGGATTAGTTTTGGCGGGCGAGATCCATCATTGGTTACCAAAGTAACCTCAGAGCATTGCCCAAACAATGCCTTAACTAATCTTGCCCTCTTTTGTGTTCCCTATTTCCTTCCAGTTTACACCTTGTTCATAATTTGCCTACTTTCTTCTCTGTTTCATGTTGTCCATTTCTATCATTCTCCAATTAATTACTACTTTAATTCCCTATTCCTAGTCCTGAACTCAATACCTAATATTTCCATAGGTCTACTTCTTCCATAAAACGTTTAACTTTTTTCCATTTAAAACCTCTTAAAATCGCTCCATCAACAAAGTTTGTTTCTAGAACCGTTCTCCTTTTATGCACTAAAGCTGCACAGCTCCTAACCAAATGCTCTGGAGTTTCTTCTTCCTCATTGCATAATGTGCACATACTCGTGTCTGCTTTTCCTATTTTTGCTAAGTGCTTGTTTAGTAGTGCTATACCCGTTATCGTTTCCACCATTCTTCTTAATTCCTTCTTTTCCAGTTGTAAAATGCCCTGAACACGTTTAGCTGGCCAGCAGTCCACTCCCAGAAAACTTTTACTATGCGTCAAACCACTGGAATTTCTCCATCTTTCCGCCGCTTGGCTTATCGCCCAATTCCATGTCTGTCGCGCGACGCTACGCGGTCCCGCCAAAAGCCACCGCGATCCCGCCAATCGCGCGACGCGATCACGCCGGGTGATCGGCCAATCAGCGGCGCAGCGGAAGTGCGTCGGCGCAATATCGACCACCCAATTGGTCCAGGCCCGTCCTCGATCCGTCTGGAATGTTCACGAAACGCTCTAACGGAAGCGTGACGGCGACGAATATTCGAGAAGGATCGAGGGGATAAAAGAGGGAGAGAACGTGACGTCCCCGTTAGGTTTTCACGCCATAAAACAGCTGATCACGTGCGCCCATTTTTAAAGCAAGTTCTCGATTTTATTTAAAGCCTGTGTACATACATTCCGTATATTCTGCAACAGACAATTCTGTACATTACAGTGCCAATACAGTATATTTATTAAAAGATCAGTGTAATCGCCTTTGCGCTTTCCTGTAATTAAACCATACGAAATATCCGTTACATCCATTCCACGTGCTCACTTATACAGTCCACTCAGCCAACCCTTTCACTCACGCAATTCCATATTGCAACCTGTTGGTCACCCAGACCGTTTCCTTACATTTCTGGTCCTTCGAGCCGGATATACGGAACGAGTGAAAAGTGGAAGTGAAACAGTCGTTCGTCAGTGAAAGTCCACCCAGCGTTCCAGTCACGCAGCAATATGGAGCCTTCATGCGAACAACTGCTCACCAAGCAGAGCGAGCTAGGGCGGAAAATTAGCAGAACGGTCGAGAACTTGAAGAAATCCATTTCGCAAGCCAAGATGACCAGTGGTGACGTGAAGTCCAGAATGCGCAGTCTCGAGGAAAACTGGACCACCTTCCAAAGGAACCACGACGTCTTGATTTTCCAGCATCACGACGCGATCCAGGCTACGGACTACGTGAAGAAGGAGCTCGCAGACTGGGTCGAAGAAAGGTATCTGGAGCAGAGAGGTCGTCTGCTCGATTTGGAATACCAGTACGGTGAGGGAGGCGCAGCTTCTGCCATGAAGGGTCCAGCAGCGACGTCCATCGAAGACACAAGCTCGGGATCGGCCCCTCTCCCTCGGATGCAGCTGCCTGAATTCCATGGCGAGTACGTGGACTGGCCTGCGTTCAAGGATCTGTTCACCTCGATCGTAGCCAGGAACACGCGACTCAGCAAGGTAGAGTGTCTCCACTACCTAAAGGTCAGCCTCCATGGCCAGGCTGCCGACCTTGTGAAGGACTTACCTACCACTAACGAGAACTACGACCGAGCTTGGAACATCCTAAGGGAGCAGTATGAAAATAAAAGGATATTAGTGCGGTCTTGCCTGGACAAACTTGCGGCGTTACCAAGAATGTCGGAGAGCTCAGCGCAAGCAATTGGCAATATCCAGAAGAGCATTACGTCGGTAGCCAACACCTTGGAAGGATTAGGGAGGCCAGTGGAGAAGTCGGAAGACTGGTTCGTCTATTCGGTGGTGAATTTATTCGACCCCATCACACGGGACAAATGGGAAGAACGAGTCACCAGCAGCAGCGATCCACCATCCTTCGCCACATTGAAGGACTTCCTGATTAAGCGACGCCAGCAGCTTGAGGCTTCGCCAGAGCCCGTTGTCGTGAAGTCCTTCCCGAAGAACAATTTCGGCCAAGTCAGGGCATCCGATTACCGCTCGAGCCTGGGTCCCTCCAAAGCCAAGGAAGAAGTGCGAGCGGTTAGAGCAAATCATGCTCAGCAGAAGGAGAGCCAGGAATGTGTGATTTGCAAGAAGGGCCATTACCTTATGCAATGCCCCGAGTACAAGGCGCTCCAGCCAGCGGAACGACGAGGGCGTGTGGAGAAAGCCCGCCTATGCTACAACTGCCTCGGGAGACACCTACTAGCAGCTTGCCCGTCGTCCAGAAGCTGCATGTCGTGTGGCGAACGGCATCACTCGACGATCCATGATGCTTTCCGAGATGGCCCCAGACAGACGACGACCAGTCACCACATCCAGGACTGTCGAGACCTGAGGGGTAAGGTGTTGTTAGCAACCGCCCTGATTAGTGTTACAGATCGATATGGTAGACACCAAGAAGTCCGAGCCCTCATCGATCAAGGCTCCGAGATCTCGATGGTTACCGAGGGGCTGGCTCAGCGATTGCAGTTACCTCGGACCGCATCCGCTGTGGACATCTTCGGGGTCGGCGGACAGCAGCTCGCTAGGGCTCGGGGGCGGGTCAACCTGGACATCACTGCAGTCTCAGGAGTGGATAAGGTCAAGGTCACCGCTATCGTGCTGCCGAAGCTTACCGGCTACACACATGGCTGTACCGCCCCAATGCGAACCTGGAGCCATCTCAAGGGGTTGAAGATGGCGGACCCGACTCCTGAAAAGGCAAGGCAAATTGAAGTTTTGCTGGGAGCGGACGTCTATCCAGCCATTATCAAAGAGGGCCTCAGGAAAGGAGCCCCCACGGAACCGGTCGGTCAACTCACCATGTTCGGCTGGATTCTGACAGGGAGATCCGGGGCTACTACCTCGTCACCGCACGCCCAAGTGCACCAGGTAGTGGTCGACGACTCCCTGAACTCGTTGGTGCGGAAGTTCTGGGAACAAGAGGAGCTTCCGGGCGTGCAGTCGACGTTAACGGTCCAGGAGCTGGAGTGCGAACGCCATTTCGCATCGACCCACACGCGGACATCTGATGGCCGATACCAGGTTCGGCTCCCCTTCCGACGTTCGGGCCCCATCACGTCAGGGTCGCGGACGGCCTCCTGGTATTCACTCAGGAGAACGGAACAGCGCTGCAAAAGGGACGAGCAATTTAAAACATTGTACTCGAACTTCATGCAAGAGTATATCGAGCTGGGACACATGTCGCTGGTGAATGAAGCGGCGAAGGAACAGACCGTGCATTACCTGCCGCACCATGGCGTCCTAAAACCCAGCAGCACAACAACGAAGCTCCGGGTCGTATTCAACGGATCCTGGGCCGAAGGACGCCAGCAGTCCTTGAACGATTGCCTTCATGTTGGACCAAACCTGCTGCCTCTCCTAGCCGACGTCCTACTGCGATGGCGTACGCATCAATTCGTGGTGACAGCTGACGTAACGAAGATGTACAGGCAGATCCTGGTCCATCCAGCGGACCGAGACTTCCAGCGGATCCTGTGGAGAGATGACGACTCACAACAGGTGAGGGATTACTGTCTCAACACTGTCACTTACGGGTTGTCGTGTGCCCCTTACCTAGCTGTCAGGACGCTGCGGCAACTGGCCGAGGATGAAGGCAGTCGGTTCCCCATTGGCGCTCGGGCAATCCAGAACGACACGTACATGGATGACGTTCTGACCGGGGCCGACACCATACAAGCACTGAAGGAAACGGCGTGCCAACTCCAGCAGCTGTGCATGGCGGGCGGAACCAGCTGGTCAGCAGATGGGAGAGTTACCAGGATACCGAGTCAATCCAGATCGACCCTTCCACAGCACTGGGGTTGACTACGCCGGACCCATCTGGCTGCGCACCACTGCAGGACGGGGCCACAAGGCGTACAAGGGCTTCTTCGTGGTGTTCGTCTGCATGGTGACCAAGGCCGTGCACTTGGAGGTTGCGTCGGACTACAGTGCTGAGGCATTCCTAGCAGCCCTCCGTCGATTTGTGTCACGGCGAGGCCTCTGTGCTCATCTGTACAGTGATTGCGGCACCAATTTCAAGGGAGCCGACAGCGAGCTGCGCCGCCTCTTCAGCGCCAAGAGCAAGGAGAACCACTGCATCCGGGAGAAGATAAGTGACCTAAGGATAGAATGGCACTTTAATCCACCATCCGCACCACATTTTGGCGGCCTGTGGGAAGCAGCAGTCAAGTCGACCAAGCATCACCTGCGGAGAGTCATCGGGGAGGCCAGGCTGACTTTCGAGGAGTTGACACCCTTGTTGACGCAAGTTGAAGCCTGCCTCAATTCCAGGCCGCTCGCTGCGCTCTCCGACGACCCAACAGATTTGACTGCACTAACCCCAGGCCATTTTCTTATAGGTTCCGCGTTGCAGGCCATTCCAGAACCCTCGCTGCACGACGAGGCAACCAACCGCCTTACTCGATGGCAGCTACTATCACAAATGAGGGATCAGTTCTGGTCAAGGTGGAAGCGAGAGTACCTCCAGGGGCTCACCTCACGCTCGAAGTGGCATAAAGTGCAGGATGACGTCACACCAGGCTGCCTCTGCATTATCATCGATGAGCAGACTCCTCCAGCACGGTGGCCCCTCGCACGAATCACGAAAGTTCACCCCGGACCAGACGGAAGAGTACGAGTCGCCACGGTGGTCACTGCGACATCGGAATTCGTGAGGCCGGTCCACAAACTCGTCCGCTTGCCGATAAACGGGAACGATCGATGAACGCGTCGATTCAGGGGCCCTCGTCGGTACAACTGCGCAGTACGCGATCATTCATCCAACGCAGGCGCGACTCAATGAAAGAAGCCCGACGTGACGTCACGCGCGTCTTCACAACATGGCCGCCGCGTCCCGTGCTTACCCAGTTAATCTCCAGTAAATTAATCGTCCTCACTTCTCGCCCTCACGATCGAACCGCTAACACATTCACTCGGTGCATTTCCGACGCGCTCACGATCCCGATGGTCACTTGGGCCACTGCCACTCGCACAACAACACTCGCGAAAATTTCGACCAGTCGAGGCGGGCGGAATGTTTGAGAATGGCGCGTCCAGCCGCCATGTCTGTCGCGCGACGCTACGCGGTCCCGCCAAAAGCCACCGCGATCCCGCCAATCGCGCGACGCGATCACGCCGGGTGATCGGCCAATCAGCGGCGCAGCGGAAGTGCGTCGGCGCAATATCGACCACCCAATTGGTCCAGGCCCGTCCTCGATCCGTCTGGAATGTTCACGAAACGCTCTAACGGAAGCGTGACGGCGACGAATATTCGAGAAGGATCGAGGGGATAAAAGAGGGAGAGAACGTGACGTCCCCGTTAGGTTTTCACGCCATAAAACAGCTGATCACGTGCGCCCATTTTTAAAGCAAGTTCTCGATTTTATTTAAAGCCTGTGTACATACATTCCGTATATTCTGCAACAGACAATTCTGTACATTACAGTGCCAATACAGTATATTTATTAAAAGATCAGTGTAATCGCCTTTGCGCTTTCCTGTAATTAAACCATACGAAATATCCGTTACATCCATTCCACGTGCTCACTTATACAGTCCACTCAGCCAACCCTTTCACTCACGCAATTCCATATTGCAACCTGTTGGTCACCCAACATCACCCAGTCACCGTTTCCTTACAGAGTCCAATGCCATGCACCATAACAGTGGTGAGAGAATGCCCCCTTGTGGTGTACCTCTTTGAACCCTTCCTTCTACTTCAGCATCTCCCCTACAAGCTCTTACTCTTCTATTCCTTAACATGTTCATAATCCAGTGTTTAATATTATCCTCGACACTAAAGTCTTCTAATGCTTGTTCTATGGTATCGATTGGAGTCATATTAAAGGCCCCCTCTATATCCATAAAACAAGCTATAGCACATTCCTTTCTCCTAAACGCTGTCTCAACTTCCCTCACTACCCTGTGTAGTGCCACTTCTGTTGAGTGTCCCGTCCTAAAAGCATGTTGTCCTGGGAACAGCTCCTTTACCCTTAGCGTCGTGCTTTTTAAATGCCTGTCAATCAGTTTCTCCGCAGTTTTTAGTAGAAACGATGTTAAACATATTGGCCGATAGGCCTTCGGTTCTGTAAAGTCCGTTTTGCCTGGTTTGGGTAAAAATACCACTTTTGTACCCGTCCAGGCTTTCGGAATATGTCCCGTTGCTATACTAGCTTTAATTAGGTTGGTTATGGCTTGTCCATAGTGATCCTGTGCCCTTTTTAATATCCTTGGACTAAGTCCATCCAATCCGGGGGCCTTGTCTGGATTGAATGAACCCAGGGCCCACCTTATTCTACTAGGATTTGCAATTTGATTAGCCAATCCCCAGTTGGGTTGTGTAACACTATCTTCTTCCATATCCATGTCTTGAGTTTTATCAAAACCAGGAAAGTGAGTCTCTAATAGTTGTTCTATAATATCCTCGTTTTTGTGCACTAATGCATTTCCTCTCCTAATGGCTCCCATATCTGAACCTTGACATTTCAATAACACTTGCGTTATCCTGGCTGCCACTGAAGTTCTTTCAATTGATTTTGTAAATTTCCTCCAGCTACCTTGTCTACTTTTCATAATTTCTTTCCGTAATTTGGCTGATTCTTTTTTAAATATTTCCCATTTCCTTCCTTTTGCCCATGGCTTTGCTACTCTCCACCTGCGTTTACATTCCTTTACTATTTCTCTTCTTCTTTCCAATTTCTTATTCCACCATTCCGTTTTACTTTGTCCTACCGTTTCTGTCACCTCTGTTGCTTCCTCCCAATTCTGACGAAGCATTGAGGCTATCTGTTCCGCATACGCATCAATCTCTTCCTTGTTCCCATATCTCCCTACCAAGTTTTTAATCGTTACCCTATTTAGTTCATCAAACATTTCCCATTCTGTGTTTTTCTTGTTCCTTGCTGTTTCATTTTCCGTTTGATGTCCCCATTCCACTTTGTATTCTATATATTTATGATCCGATAAGCTTACATCTTCCATTACATACCAGTTATTGAATTTTCCTATTATTGTTTCAGAACATAATGTAATGTCCAATACTTCTTGTCTATCCCTTGTGACAAAAGTAGGTCTACTCCCGTAATTGGCTACACACAGGCCTTCACTTATAATGTATTCCATAAGTTTTCTTCCCCTTTCATTCGTGTCAGTGCTCCCCCAGCTTCTATGTCTGGCATTCGCATCCGCTCCTATTATTATTGGTATATTATTTCTATTGGCCCATTCTACCATTTCCATGCATTTCCGTCCCATAATTTCTCTACTGCTATGTTTAAGGTACAAAGATACCAGTAGAATTTCCTTGTAATTGTTTCCCTTTCCTGTCTGGAACGATATTGTCGTTATATTCTCATCTGTGAATTGCGGCAATAGCGTTCCTATTAGTTTCCTTCTTGTTATAATACATGTTCTCGTGTTTAAATTCACTTTTCCCGAATGTATTATTCCTGCTCGATTCATACCTCTTATTCCCTTTTTTCCTCTGTAGTTTAACCATGGTTCCTGAATAAGAGCCACGTCATATCTTCCCTCTCTGAATTTTTTAGTCAGCAAAGCCGCTGCCGTCGCCGCATGGTGCAAATTAATTTGAATTATCTTCATTTCCTTTAGTACTCTTTCTTTTTACTTTACGTATCTGCTCTAGTTCTATTTGCGTTTAACCGCTCAGCCAGTTTGTATGGCTGATATAAATTATTGAACACTTCCGCCCTCCAGAAGTATATTGTACTGCATACAGTTACTAATGTTATCCAGCAGAACCCATATATTTCATCCTTTGCCTTATTCAACGCTAATTCCTAGAGTTGTCCAGCGGCACCCAGATATTCCTCCTTCGCCTTAATCAATGCTCTGTGAACATACATATATCACTATATTAATACAGTTTATTTTTTAAAAAAATGTTTTTTTTTATTATTATATATTCTTGATTCACTTGAAATATTATATGCTTCTTCTTTCCATTATCCCTTTCTAAAATATATCTATACTACCCTTGCCTTTTGATATTTCCCCTCCTATAGTATATTAGTATATTCATATATTCTTGTTCTATCCTGATCTTAGATTAGTCAAATTACCTTAACCTATTATTCGTTTTTGTTTGTTAACCCTAAGCGTTGTTGCCCTTATAGATTATTATTACCAACCATTATACCATTATATATTTATTATTATTAGTAGGTTCTATCATTTGTCTATATTACTTCCTCGCACAGATCCTACCCTGGCGAACTAGCCTTATAGCTAATTCTTATGTACCTCCCTTATCTATTTATTACTGCTATCACCCAGTCCCTTTCCAACTTATTCAAACTACCTTTTTTCCTTAGATAATACATATTATTATTGTATGGCTTTCTGATCAGCACATTCATATGCTTTATTACATTCATCAATCTGACTGATTACCACCATGTTTGGTTCCCAGATAAATTCCTTACTTATTATCTCCTGGCCTCATGGTATTGCACAGGGATATTCTTTCCCTCCATTTAGTATCTTTGTGTATGTTATACTTATAGTTTTGCTTCTATATTCTTATTTCTGAATTACTTCTGAATATCCTTGTTCCCTACCACCAACCCTAGTTAATTGTCTCCAATCTATCCTGTATCCCTTCTGCCAATTACTCAAATGATCCCATCCTATGCTCCTGATTCTGTTTAAAATGTTATTGTTATTTCCATTAAATGCTACATTTGCCTGTTTCTTAAATTTTAATATTTATTAGTAATTTATTATTTACCCTTTGCCATACTGCGATCATTTAAAAGATTTTTTTTTTTCTTTCTAACTATTCATTATTATCCCTCCTCCCATTAACTTGTTACTACTTATAATTATCTTTAATTGTTTGTATATATATATTTATTAATAACTTTTTTAGTAATACTTGTTTTTCCTTTTCCTTATTACCTTTTATTCACCCCTTATATCTCCTTGGTGTTGTATTAACCATACAACGTTATCAACATTAATAGAGAGACAAAAATTTTTTATTTATTCATATTATCCCACTACTCTTGTTTCAGCAACAGGTAATATACTCACTTCGATATCCCATACTCATATACTATATCCTAATTCTTTAATATTAATTATCCCTCTGACTATATTTTGTGACATATCTTCTTATATTATTAAAAATTCACCATCCTCTGTTGCTGTTACACCTTAGTTTGGTATTTGCTTGATCCGTTATGCTTCGTTAACGCATTACCTACTGCTCTTAGATTCCCTGCATTTCCTTCTCATCTGTAAACTTTATTTTATTAATTTAATCCTGCTTCTATTACCATCAAAACTAAATTGAGCTATCTTAAAACATCCTCAAGTTAATTATTTCTCTTTATTCAGCTCAATTGCTAATATGTTATAGTCCTTTTGATTTAGAACACCCAATCTTTGAATTATATTCAATAAAATATCCTTTTGATACTATCAATATCTACTGGTTCGTATTATATATATATTAATACTAATATTAGTTATATGTTACATGGGTTCTAACTATTTGCTTATATTATAGCTATACCCTAATTATTATTTCTCCTTACCTTGTTATTTTATTATACTTTTGTTCCCACCTAGATTCTATGCTATGCTTAATCCATAAATATGCCTAATAATGTTTGTTATTTCTTTTTAGTCTTATCATCCTTGATCTAATACTTTTAACTGATATGTCTTTAAAATCCTACCAGTCATATTTAGGTGTTGCGCTTGTTTCCTTTGTTCTACACATTATCCCTTATTTACTCATATTCCGTTTCCACTTGTATTACCTTGTATCTGTTCAGGTTCTACCTTCATGTCTTTATTCCTAGATGGCGTTAAAAGTTCCAACTTGTGGAAAAACTGTTCGTCGCCTCTATATGTTATGGCGATATTCCGCGTCCACACGCGGTTGAAACTGCACGTGATCAATCGACCAAGATGGCTGCCACGACACGTGGTTAGGGTGCAAGAAATACACAATGGCTCTATGTCAAACGTTTAACTCGATGGTCGGAAGACGAGAGAGCTGAAGCGGTAGGCTCGGCGCACAGCTCGCGCCGACGACCCCCACTCCAGACCATCACAGGGGAGGGGGAACCATGTCCCCACAGACTCCCCCCCGAGTGTAAACGAACTTTATTTGTAAAAAAAAAAACATGAGTATATAAAAAACAATATTTACAATATGTACAAGGAAAAAAAAAACAAAAACAAAAAAAATAACGCACAACGTGCGAACGCAAGTAGGCTACATGAGCCTCGCAACTAACCTAATACAATGCTTAAACCTAGATTAAACCTAAACGCGCGTGTCTGTTGCAAACTTTACCGCTTTCCGCGCATACGTCCGTAGTGCGGGACGATCTCGACCAGAAGGGTCGGATGAATCAGATGCGCCCGGCGGCGGGTCCGCTAAGAAATCCGGAACGATAAACGCCGGTTTCACCAAATCAGAGGACACTGTTCGCTGAGCCCCGTCAACATCAATCTTGAACAGGTGCTCAGTGACCCTCTCAATAATCCGGTGCGGTCCAGTATATGGTCGCTCCAGCGACTTCTTCGCCGTATTGCGGAGAAATACGTGCGTACATGTTCGCAACTCCTTGAACATGAACGCACGCGTCCTGCAATTATGTACGACCGGTATGGGTCGTCCCTTTCGCATATACCGCTTAAATTCCTCCAAGAACACGTTCGGGTCAGGCGCATCGTTGTCGGGGAGGAAGAATTCCCCCGGCAGGCGCAATGTTGTCCCGAACACCATTTCCGCAGGCGACGCTGTAATATCCGAACGGACATGCGACCTTAGTCCCATCAGAACGATGGGAAGGACGCGGGTCCACTCGTCGCGGGCGTGGCACATGATGGTAGCTTTAAGCACGCGGTGCCAACGCTCAACCATGCCATTCGACTGCGGATGATACGGAGTGGTCCTAACCCTATGGCAACCAATGAGCGACAACAGCGCTGAAAATAGTCTAGATTCGAACTGCGCTCCCTGATCGGTGGTCACGACCTTAGGCGCGCCGAAACGTGCAATCCACGTCTCCAGAAACGCGCGAGCTACCGAATCCGCCTCGCTGTCCTTCATCGGGACAGCCTCAACCCAATGGGAGAACCGGTCCACCATCGTCAAAAGATAGGAACAACCCTCGGAAGTCGGCAGGGGACCATCAATGTCCACATGGACATGGTCAAACCTGCCATCCGGAGGCACGAAATGTTCCGGACGATGGCGATTGTGCCGAGAAATTTTGGATTGTTGGCAGCTCAGACAGAGCTTACACCAACGAGCTACATCTCGGTGCATATCCGGCCACACATAGCGTTGCCGAATAAGTCTATCAGTAGCCTTCGCGCCAGAATGGGCAAGATCGTGAAAGAGATTAAACACAGCCCTGCGCAGATTCTCGGGAATATAGGGGCGAATGGCCTCCCCCGAAATCTCGCAAAATATGGGAATGTGTTCTGGCCCCCAAAGCAACTTCCTCAATTTGAGCGGGTGGTCAGGAGAGGCGCTGATGAGCTTGAGTTGCTCATCAGCAGCCTGCCCCTCGGCGATGTCCTCGAGACTAACCTCGAGCGGCATTCGAAGAGCATCAACCCTAGACAATGCATCGGCCACAACATTGTCCGAACCTGGAATGTATACGATGGACGTCGTAAACTGAGCAATGTATGACAACTGTCTTGCCTGACGAGGAGAGGCCTTTTCCGGACGCTGCAAAAACGCGTACATAAGCGGCTTGTGGTCTGTGAGGATTGAAAAGGACCGACCCTCAATCGCGTCTCTAAAGTGCTTGACCGCCTCAAACGCAGCTGTCAGCTCTCTATCATAGGCGCTGTATCTGACTTGAGCGGGATTGAACTTGCGCGAAAAATACGCTAGCGGCTCCCAGAATGAATCACCGCTCCTCTGCTCAAGCACAGCGCCCATGGCGAAATCAGACGCGTCTGTGACAACCCTCAAGACTGCTCCCGCGCACGGATGGACTAACAAGGTCGCCCCAGCAAGGGCTTCCTTGACTTTAGTGAACGCCTCCCGAGAATGACTCGTCCAAGGAATCTCCCTCGTGTCGTTCTTCTTAGAATCCATTAAGAACTCATTCAAAGGCGCTTGAAGATGCGCGGCACGAGGGATGTTGCGGCGATAAAAATTCACCATGCCGAGGAATCGGCGCAAGTCGACGACTCGCTTAGGCTCAGGAAAATCGACTATGGCCTTGACTTTGGAAGCTAATGGTCTTATGCCGGCAGAATTGATGGTGTACCCGAGAAACTCAATCTCAGATACACCGAAAGTACACTTGCTCGGATTCACCCTCAAGTGGTGCTCATTGAGCCGCTGAAAGACCGTCCTCAGGTGCTCAGCGTGCTCCTCATCCGAGCTCGACGCGACCAGGATATCATCGATATAAACAAATACGAAATCAAGGTCACCGAGAACCCTATCCAGAAACCTTTGGAACGACTGGCTGGCGTTCTTCAGACCGAAGGTCATAAACAGAAACTCGAACAATCCGAAAGGCGTTGTCACCGCAGTCTTTTCAATGTCCTCGGGTGCCATTGGAATCTGGTTGTACGCCCTGAACAGGTCGAGCGACGAAAATATCGTCTTCCCATGAAGGTTGACCGAGAAATCATGAATATGCGGCGTCGGGTACTTGTCAGGAACCGTTTTACTGTTCAATCCACGATAATCCCCGCATATACGCCACGTGCCGTCCTTCTTCAAGACCATATGAATGGGACTAGCCCATGGGCTTGAAGAAGGACGACAAATACCCGCCTCGACCAGCGTTCTGAACTCACGCTTAGCGGCCTTGAGTTTATCCGGATTGAGACGACGCGGTCTCTCAGACACCGGAGGGCCAGTCGTAACAATGTGATGATGCACATCAGCCGGCTTAACCGGTGAAACGACCGACGCACCAACAACTTCGGGGAATTCCGCAAAGATACTCGCAAATCGTGAAGGAGGCAGACACGCGCTCACGCAACAACCCGGAACAGAGTACGGCGCAGTAACCGCGTACACATTCGTGTGCGAATCGATTAAACGGTTCGACCGAAGGTCGACAAGCAGACCGTAATGCCGAAGAAGATCCGCGCCAATGATCGCGTGCGGCACCGCGGCGATACAAAAATTCCATTTAATCGGACGTCGCAACCCTAAATCCAATGTGCGAAACGATTCGCCGTACGTATCGATATACGTGTCGTTAGCCGCGATGAGCCTGAAACCCGTAGCCTTTCCCCGTATGGCTGGATTCGCCGGGACCAACGATAGATCCGCACCCGTGTCGATTAGGAATGACGTTCCCGTAAGACGGTCACGAATATGGAGACGGGAAGATTCGCGGCCACCTCCCGCGCCCGTCTCGGCCACGGAAGGAGGACTCAGTTTCCCGACTTAAACGTCGAGTACTTATCGCACCAGCTCTTGCACGAATGCGGCGAATCGGGATACTTTCGGTGAGCGTAGCATAGGTTAGGTCCCTTCGACCCGTCGCGAGATTTCGAACGACCTCGAGACGATGAACGCGCACGACGTGCGGAACTCGCGGAACGGTCGCGATGCCGCAACAATAAATTAACCGACGCATTCATTTTGGCAACCTGCTCGACTAATCTGTCGATAGCCCTCTCCAGACGATCTGAGGAGGGCGCACGACGATCTGAGGAGGACACATGTCGATCAATTGCGGCAATAGAATGGTCAGAAGGACCAGCTGACTCGGCGATCTTGTCCGCGATACTCGCTAGCATCTCAAGATCCTCGAGACCCGTGGACGCGAGGATAGCCCGCTGACCCGCGGGGAGATGCTCAAGAAAAACGCTACGTATTACCGCGTTATCGCATTTGCCGTCATTTAGGTTTCTGAGACGATTTAATATTAGAGAAGGTTTCCCATCGGACAGGACCTGTCCCTTTAATAACTTTCTTAAATTCGCCTCCGGAGACGGACCGAACGTGGCAATTATACGGTTCTTAAGACGCTCGTATATATCGGCAGGACGCGGGGTGATTAAAATCAAATCGCGCACCGATGCGGCAACCTCTAAGTCCAACATCGATAATATCGAGTCGGCCTTGGTAAACTCGGATGTAATGTTCGCCGTCCGCATTGTCCCTTCGGCCTGCGCAAACCAAAGCGCCGGATCAGACCGGTAAAATGCCGGAATTTTCGGCACGCGATAACTGTCTATAAAATTGTTCTCTTCCGTGCTAGAGCCTGCTTCCGCCATAGTGCCGAATTCAAACGAGTTAAGAATGCGCGCACTAACCAAAAATGGCGGCCGACCGGCGTCGTCGCACTAGAAAGCGCGCGAACAGAATCGACTGCTACGCAGTCGTAACCGCGCACGCGCAATAAAGACGTAAATAAATGGCGTCCAAATGCGATCCTCGATTGAGAAATCGCACGCGCACGTCACCAACACCGCAAGCACGCACAATGTTCGGGCTCGCCCACTTTACAGCACACAGCACTCGGCCGAATCGAGAGCACCGAGGAAGGCACCGGTGACGATGGCTTCACGTACCCTACGATTCAAACAAGGCGCCGGTGACGGTGGCTTCACGCATCCCACGATGCAAAACAAGGCGCCGGTGACGGTGGCTTCACGCATCCCACGATGCAAAACAAGGCGCCGGTGACGATGGCTTCACGCATCCCACGATGCAAGCAAAACGCCGGAATCCAGAGAGCCAAAATTACAGGAACGGCCAAACATCCGTCCCTGAATGCACAGAAGTGCAGCGCTCGTCCCTTAACACGAGGTTGAAACCTCGCCGACCATGAAACGTCGAGTCCACAAATTCGTCGGACCAAATTCCACGACGAACGACTAGATCACGTCGGGGTCACCAATGTGGAAAAACTGTTCGTCGCCTCTATATGTTATGGCGATATTCCGCGTCCACACGCGGTTGAAACTGCACGTGATCAATCGACCAAGATGGCTGCCACGACACGTGGTTAGGGTGCAAGAAATACACAATGGCTCTATGTCAAACGTTTAACTCGATGGTCGGAAGACGAGAGAGCTGAAGCGGTAGGCTCGGCGCACAGCTCGCGCCGACGACCCCCACTCCAGACCATCACAGGGGAGGGGGAACCATGTCCCCACAAACTGTCAACACAACTCTGAGTTCGCTGCATGATCACCTATGATTTTATATAATATCAAATTATATCTTACTAAAGGTTTGTAATAGACTTCTTTACTACCATTCATTTGATTATATTTCTGTTATTTCCTCTGCGAGTTTTCAGTCTATATATTATCAGGTTTCATACTTATTATAGAGTATGATCGCATAATTCCCTGCTTGTAGGTTAACTTCATACTTACTCATTACTGCTGTTCCCTATCATATTAATATAATCATATGATACCTTTTTAGATTATTGAAGTGGAGACCTATCAAACTATTACTGTAAGTAGTAACAGATTTTCTCTACTTTTTTACTTACTTCTTACCCAATTAATCCCTTCTACTAAGTGTATTCTAGTATTAATACGCTTCGCCTACTAATGGTTTACATTATTACTGCCTTGTTCCTAGATAGCATTCATTATTATCTTAATTCTCAATGATCATAATTTTACTCCCTTATAAATTTATGTTCTACTTGTGCTATACTGTACTCTAAAACAGCTTCTATTCCTTTGTTATTAATGAGTTTCCGTTAGTGTCTATCAAGTCTTGATTTATATATACTTTATGAGTTATCAGCGCCACGATTACACCTTCCTGAAATGAACTTCTTTTGCGTACCATTTATTAACCCTTCCGTTCTCCTGTTACTCCCATTATTCTATACGTATTTCCCATAACATCCCATTATATAATTCATATAGTCCTATTGCTTTATTTCTTTGCATTGATTCCTGAGCCTATTATTTGCCTGTATTGTTACACTCCACCGATTTTAACTATTCATCATTCAAGAATGTTCATTCTACTTTTTTAAAAATATATACTTATATCAAAACTATCCAGTCCTTACGGTCCCTATTTACTCAATATCACACTATCATCTTAACAGAACTATTTGTAATATATTACTGTACCATATTTAGTGTCTATCATCCACTTCTTAATAACACATCTTCTTACATAGAATATATTACTACTAGCAAAATTCATCACTAAATCTTGCAATCGTTAGTATTTTATCTATCAATTCCCTACCTAAGTATAAGTTAGCGTATCATAATTCTATTCTACCACCGAACTATCTTATTATATTAATATTTATATTAACTCCTTTATTGTTTATTCTTTCTTTTTTTGAGAGCAAGCATTATATTAACGTGTGTTTGTTTGTTTTTTTTTTAGGTAACCAGAATTCTTGACGCATGATTACATGCTACATTATTTAACTTTCTCAGGTAAGACATTCAATTAGTTATCCCTACTTACTTGCTGTTAATCAGTGTTACTCTTTATTATGTTCTCTTGCCATGCTTCCCTTCCTGCTGTCTATGTTGATCTATTTGGTGCAATTTTATTAGGCAGTACCTCCACTACTTTATATTCATGATCATATATTTGTTTGCCAGTACTCTTATTACTGCCATGTCTACAATACTCCAACCATATTTCTCTTTCTTCACTTACTATTCCTATCTTAATGAATAATATTATGATCATATTAGATCAAGAAACTTTACAGAGCGGAATATTAATGTATTGAAAGTGTACTGATTTTGTATCCTATTCCTTTCCTTGCAGCTATTCTCTATTTATATTGATTCCTCTGAGTCATTACTACTCATTGTTAATTGACATATATTTACACTTTATTACTGTATCTACACCTATTGTATTACTGTTAATATATTTATTAGTTAGAATCTAATTTCCCTTCTGATCCTCTGGCTTATTTAGCTGGTTGTCTATTGATTTATTTACGTTTACTCATTACTCATACTTAAACATATTATTGATGTTCCAAATGTCAATTTTATGTTGAACATCGTCTTAATTACAATTTATACTGTTATTATTTCAAATGATATATTTGATAAGATTACTCTTACCTTATTACCATATTTAGCTTAGTATTCTATTTGTGTGACTACTTTCCTTGGATAAACTTTCATTAGTGCTGACCAATTTAAATACTCTCCTATACCTAATCCTATCATCTCACATCCTATAATATTTATTTACTAATCTTGTATGATTGTATTTATATTATTTAATATTATGCCTGTTTCCTTTGTCCTATACCATATCCTTTATTACACTTTCTTTTTCCTTCTTGTGTTACCCGTATTTAATTCCTATCTATAATTCCTTACACCTATTCGAGTGCTATCTTCAAGTCTTCGTTCCTAGATGGCGTTAGAAGTTCCACCTGTCATCACATCTTTGAGTCTACTGCATGGTCATCTTACTATTTCAGCATGTAAGTTACCAAGTTACCTGCTTGTTGTATATTGTGTCTGCTTGATTTCCAATTTGTAGATTACATCTATGTTTAATTCATTACTGTTTTCCCTCATCATGCTAATACAATGATCTGATACCTTTGAGACTATTGAATCAACAACCTACCCTACTATTACCATAAATACTAACAGCCTCATTTTACCTTCCTTCTTACTACTCGCCTAATTATTCCCTTTAATACTGATGTGTTACGTCTATTAATGGCTTTGCACTACCCACTGCCTTATTCCTAGATAATGTTCATTACTTATTACCGATTTGATTTCTCAATGACCACAACTGTTCCCTTGCCAATTCTATATTCTGCCTATTAAGATCTAAGTTAAATCCTGTTCCTTCCCTGTTAATGAATTTCGTTTAGTGTTTATCAATTCAAGAATTCTATATACTTATGAGTTATCAAAACAATGATTCTACCTTCCTATAATTTCTTGCCTACCATTACAATTATTAATCCTTCCGTCCTCCTGTTACTCCTGCTGGTCTATGCAACTTTCCCATAATATCCCATTATGTAACTCATATAGTCTTATCAAACTATCTTTGTGATCAAATTGAAACATTTTCTTTTCTTTAATTTGTTTCCTAGAACCTATTTGAATATATTGATATACTCTACCGTCTTTAATTTTTTCATTGTTCTAGAACATCCAATTCACCTTTCTTAACTACATGCTTATACCAGGACAGATTAAACTTACTATTCTTTGTTGATTATTATCATCCTGACAAGTTTATTTATATTATACTACTGTTCCATCATTAGTGCTTCCATTCATGTCTAGTAACGCACCTTTATCTATAAAGTATTTCTTCTAATAGTATTTAACGATATACCTTTCAAATGTTAGTATTCTATCTGTCATTTCCTTACCTATGTATTAATTAGTATACGATAAATATAATTACAACTGGACTAACTAGTCATATTAACCTTCACTTTGTCAGTTTTACTGTTATTTCTACCTCTCCTTTTGTGACCAAATAACGTAGTAACTTGTAATTGTTTGTTTCTTTTTTTTTTAGCTGAACACCAGTCTTGTCATATGACTGCATGTTACATTACTAAACTTGTTCAGGTAGGAAATTAAGTAATTATCCCTATTTACTCCGCCATTAATCATTTCTTTTCTGTTACTAGATTCTCTCGTCATGCCATCCTTCTTGCTGTCAGCTTTGAGTTACTTGGTGTGACTACTCTCAAACAGTAACATATATTGATGATTCAAAGTTAGTTTACCAATACTACTTATTCTTATCATAATCACCTTACTCAACCATGCACTTTTTCGCTTACTATTCCTTCTTTACAACTTGATTGTACTAAGTTATAGGTCATTACAAGACCAAGTATTGATACATCAGAAATGTATTTTATATGTGTCCTATTCCTTTCTCTTAATCAACTATTCACATGATTACATACTCATTAATTCAATCGATGATAGGTGTTTACTCTTTAATACTATAACATTAGCCTATTGTTTTACTGTTAATATAGTTATTAGTTATATTCTGGTTTTTCCTTTCTACTACTTAGCTAATTTAGCCAATTGTCTGTCGAGTTGATATCTATTTATGTTTAACTCATTACTTGTACTTGCTCACTCATCATCATTTTTTTCAGATGCCATTTATGATAAACGCCGTATTAATTAACACATAATGATTCTGTTTATATCTTTAAACATATTTTTAATTTACGATGATATATCTATTACCCTTGACTTATGTCCATCTTAGTCTTGATACCCTATTTATGTAATTACTCTTTCTTGAATAAATTTACGTTTGCATTGACCTGTTTAACCATACCCTGGTCCTATCTACTCTTGATTTAAAAATTTGTTGGTTAATCCTGTTTGATTGAATTCTTGCCAAAATCATATATCTTACAATAATATCATTATCATAATTATGTATATACTCTCAATTTACCCAACTACATTGGAATCCTTAATATTTATGCTCTCCTTTCTCTTTAGAATCAACTCTGTTTAAAATATGTAAAAAAGACAAACTTTTTACTTTAACCCGCATGCCAAACTAATTAGTCCATTCATATGAGATATCTTATTAACAATGCTGTGCCTCTTCTAATTACCCTTACAAATTCCTCTTCCTGCTTCCTCCCGCCTTACAACTCCCTGCATACTTACTATCCACTACAGATATTTTTAATTGTATGTTTCCTTGTGCATCTAATTCCTTACTATACACCTATTTCCATTACTACCTTACTTTAGCTATGTCCCTATATCCAATGTTAATTTGTTTATTGAACTACCGTATTTGTCAATTTATCAGTTACTGGTAATTCTGCTACTATCCTAATAATTAACATGGATTATACTTATCCTTCCTTTAATGCTCCAGACATATTTCATAGTTTACCTCCCTATTGCCTACTACTATGAATTTATCCAATAATTTCCCTTAATATATGACACTAAATGCCCATAATTATTTGTTTATATTTATTCCCTTAAGTTATTTACATCTGATTGTATGTTATTCTTCCTAGTACTACTTATCCATAATTCCTGTTTACTATCTTGCTTATTTGTCAGGTACAGACAACATATTCTATTATATAATGTTATCTGGTTGGTAAATAAATCGCACGCATTTGTAACACAAAAAATTCTTTTTTTAAATTTCCTTTATTATATTCCAGTATACTTAGATCAATATATTATAAACAGAAACACACTAAATCAAACAAACAAAATGAACAGCAAACCATTATGACTATACAAAACAATAATGAACTAAAATTACCTTATATTACTATTCTTAAGCTAATTATTAAAATCTTAATAAGATCAGTATATTACAAACAAAAATGCATTAGACCAAACAAACAAAAATGAACAGCAAATCACTATGACTATACAAAACAATAATGAACTAATATTATCTTATATTACTATTCTTAAGCTACTTTTTAAAATCTTAACTAATGCCCTACTGTCTTAATATCTACGGGTAAACGGAACCTAGTAGTAGTAGTAGTAGTAAGTTTTGACCGAGGAGTAGGTGATCGGCACCATCTCCTTGTTCCATTGAGGAGAGGGCTGGTGCCGCAAGGCACCAGCCCATCTCCGAAACGCACACCAACAGCAATGTCAGTTTCATGTGGCGACCGGTCCTCGGCCCCGTAGGGTTGCAGTTTCCCCTGCTTTCAACCGCCCCCCTGCTTTTTAAAGCCCGGGCAACTTGCAGGGTGACGATCTACTAATCAGGGAGCGATCATCATCAGTGAGAGGCCATTCTACCTAACCCATTTGAGTGTTTGAGCGTTTTACGGCTCGGAGCGTGCGTCGGGCCTTGCTCACCTTCAGATCATGCAGGTTTGCCATACCTGCCCATTTGGCCCCACCCTCTTCACCATAGAACCATATTGTGCACCTTTGAGTATTACATCCCTTAACCTATTCTATCCCGGCTGCCCAGGATTCACCCACTCCCTCCCCAGGATTAGGACAGGCTATTCTATGACTCTACAAGTTACTCAAAACAAGGGACCGCGCCTTCATGAACGTTGGGAAGAAGTTGTATACTTATGTGTCCAGCCCCATTGAGTTTGATCCAACTTCGGCGAAATTCCGGTTATCAACCTGAATATCGCTTTCATATGGTCTTCACCCTCCGGGACCTTCCACCCTATCTAACACGTATACATCAACTTGGGGTCCGATCCGACTTCCGCGAAATTCCAGTATGCACTGAAATATCACTTCCATTCGGTCTTTCCTTGCCAAGCCTACCACGTGTTGGGGTGATGGAGGGCTCAAAGCCACACTAGGTTCTATGGCTGGTATGATGAACGTGACCAACGTCCCCAGGTTTCGGCAAAAAATGCATCTTAAATTCGCATTCCGCCGTCCCCCATTCAGGTTTGTATCCCTTTTGTTTAACTCCCTTTTTCCCTCCCTTACTATCACCTTACTTACGGGGTCCTTATTTACATTCCAACCTGACCATCCTTTATTATCAACCATATATTTGTTAACTAGATCTATCCTTACTGATTACTCTATTGCTTTCTCTTTCCTACATCTTATTGTCATCCTTACTGCTATAGTGGTTTCATCTATATATGCTTTACTATCTAATCTGTGCTTACTTATTTCTGAACCTTTAACCTCATACATTTCTAACTTGTTTGTTATTTACCTTTTTTAAAACTTTTATTCACTTTATTATAGTCCTTACTTCTCCTTGATTTCAACTTTTGTATATCCTTTATTATTATTTATCGTAATACCACCTTGTCTCCCTTACTATTTCCATTAGTACTTCCCTTTATTACTTCTATTTTATATTGATCTCATACCTTACTAACTTATTTGTTATTTCACCTTTTTACAACTTTATATTCATTTTATTGTAGTCCTTACTTCTCCTTGATTTCGTCTTTAATATATCCTTTATTATTATTTGTCGTAATACCGCCTTGTCTCCCTTACTATTTCCATTAGTGCTTCTATTTGTTGTTAGTGTTTAATACCTTATTTATCTCCCTCCGTTTAATACCTTACAACATCTGCTCCCCATCTTCTATTTTATTTGAACTTTATTGCACAAAGCACCATCCCTCTCCATGGGTTTGCTTAAATCTTTGTAACTTCTTTCTTCATATTCCTAACAATCTAGGATTTGATCTCCTCTATATATCCCCTCCTCCTATCAATCAGTCTTTGTGTCACAGTTTCCCATATTGTTCTATCCTTACTCTATTTGAACACTATCATCTACTAACTATGTTCATTATCAACACTTCAAAGATTTGGGCAAAGTATTAGTTTTGGCGGGCGAGATCCATCATTGGTTACCAGAGTAACCTCAGAGCATTGCCCAAACAATGCCTTAGCTAATCTTGCCCTCTTTGTGTACCTTATTTCCTTCCAGTTTGCACCTTGTTCATAATTTATCTATTTACTTATTTGTGCCATGTTGTCCATTTCTATCATTCTCTGCTTAATTAATACTTTAATTCCTATTCCTATTCCTGGACTCAATATCTAATATTTCCATAAATCCACTTCGTCCATAAAACGTTTAACTTTTTTCCATTTAAAGCCTCTTAAAATTGCTCCATCAACGAAATTTGTTTCCAATATCGTTCTCCTTTTATGCACTAGAGCTGCGCAATGCCTAACCAGGTGCTCCGGTGTTTCTTCCTCTTCATTACATAATGTGCACATATAACCCTATCCTAGTCCTGAAATTCGGCTTTATTATTCACCTTTTTGAAACTTCGAGGACGGTAACTTACCGACTTACCGACGCAAGGTTTCTTTTTTTTGGATGATAACTGCGCAATTAACGCGTTTAAAACGGAACCTAACCCTATCCTAGTCCTGAATTCGCCTTTATTATTCACCCTTTTTGGAAAATACGGACGATGGTAACTTACCGACTTACCGACTCGAAATTGCTTTTCTTGCAGATGATAACTGAGCGACGAAAGTGTTTTAAACGGAACCTAACCCTATCCTAGTCCTGAATTTCGGCTTTTATTATTCGCCCTTTTTTTTTTGAATGTGCGGTGGACGGTAACTTACCGACTTACCGACGCAAGGTCCTTCTTTGGGGATGATAACTGTGCAATTAACGTGTTTTTAACGGAACCTAACCCTATCCTAATCCTAAATTTCGCCTTTATTATTCCCTGTTTTTTGATACAACTACGGGTGGTAACTTACCGACAAGAAAACATTGCTACTTTTATTTCAACACTTTGGCGGAGGACCGGCGAAGCCGGTGCTACGCCCTCGCTACTTCACAGTGCAATTTTGTGTTAATTTTCTACTTTTCTGTCCTCTTTCTACACAAGTAACGGTAATTTACCGACCGTCGGTAACTCTACAAATACATTTCGGATATTTATTCTTCTTCGATTCTTCTCAATTTTCGCAGCGATGTGGCGGAGCGCCGGCTCCGCCGGCGCTTTGCCCTCCCCGCCTGCAGCAACTCTCTTTCTTGCGACTGCTGCGTACCGAGTGTCGGTAACTTACCAATCGGCGGAGTGCCGGCGAAGCCGGTGCTACGCCCTCGCTTTTTCCAATGATTTTGATTCAATTTTTGACCAACTTTAACATAATTAACGGCTTGCGGATGCTTGTGACTCGGCATTTAACGGTAACTTACCGACCGACGGTAACTCTACAGCCAAACTTCGAACGATTATTCTCCTTTGCTTTTTCTCTTTTTCCCGTCAGTGTGGCGGAGCGCCGGCGCTTTGCCCTCTCCACTTACGGAGCCTTTCGATTCTTCTCTTTCGTTGGTCACCTCTCGACTGTCGGTAACTTACCGACCGGCGGAGTACCGGCGAAGCCGGTGCTTTGCCCTCGCTTTTTATGCTACTTTTCATTAGATTTTTCATGCCTTTTCGCTCTCTTTCCACGAGAGAGGTCTTACCGACCGTCGGTAACCCACACACGCGCCTTTCAATGATTATTGTTCTTTCCTTTTTCTTTTATTCCCTTTCGCGCGTGGCGGAGCGCCGGCTTCGCCGGCGCTATGCCCTCGCCACTTTCGAGGCCTTCCGATTATTCTCTTTTGTTGGTCACCTCCCGACTGTCGGTAACTTACCGACCGGCGGGGAGCCGGCGAAGCCGGTGCTACGCCCTCGCTTTCTATGCTACTTTTCGTTACATTTTTCATGCCTTTTCGCTCTCTTTCCACGAGAGAGGTCTTACCGACCGTCGGTAACCCACACACGCGCCTTTCAATGATTATTGTTCTTTCCTTTTTCTTTTATTCCCTTTCGCGCGTGGCGGAGCGCCGGCTTCGCCGGCGCTTTGCCCTCGCCACTTGCGTAGCCTTTCGATTCTTCTCTTTTGTTGGTCACCTCCCGACTGTCGGTAACTTACCGACCGGCGGAGTGCCGGCGAAGCCGGTGCTACGCCCTCGCTACTTTACAGTGAATTTTGTGTTATTTTTCCACTTTTAATTCCTCTTACCATACAAGTAACGACAATTTACCGACCGTCGGTAACTCTGCACCTCAACTACGGCTACTTATTCTTCTTCGCTTCTTCTCTATTTTCCAAGCAATGTGGCGGAGCGCCGGCTCCGCCGGCGCTTTGCCCACCCCACTAGCAGCGACTTTTTACTTCCTATTTTTCTTAGTAACACTCCGACTGTCGGTAATTCACCGACCGGCGGAGTACCGGCGAAGCCGGTGCTCTGCCCTCGCTTTTAAATATCATTTTTATTTCATTTTTATCCCTCTTTGCCGCAGTTACCACTTAACACATGCCGGTTACCCGGCATACAATAGTAACTTACCGACAGTCGGTAAGTCACTAACCAACCTTCGGCCAATGATTGAAATTTGCGTCTTCCGTCTTTGCCAAGAGTGTGGCGGAGCGCCGGCGTCGCCGGCGCTATGCCCTCGCCACTTTCGAGGCCTTCCGATTCTTCTTTTTTATGGGTCACCTCTCGACTGTCGGTAACTTACCGACCGGCGGAGTGCCGGCGAAGCCGGTGCTACGCCCTCGCTTTCTATGCTACTTTTCGTTACATTTTTCATGCCTTTTCGCTCTCTTTCCACGAGAGAGGTCTTACCGACCGTCGGTAACCCACACACGCGCCTTTCAATGATTATTGTTCTTTCCTTTTTCTTTTATTCCCTTTCGCGCGTGGCGGAGCGCCGGCTTCGCCGGCGCTTTGCCCTCGCCACTTACGTAGCCTTGCGATTCTTCTCTTTCGTTGGTCACCTCCCGACTGTCGGTAACTTACCGACCGGCGGAGTGCCGGCGAAGCCGGTGCTACGCCCTCGCTACTTTACAGTGAATTTTGTGTTATTTTTCCACTTTTACTTCCTCTTACCATACAAGTAACGGTAATTTACCGACCGTCGGTAACTCTACACCTCAACTACGGCTATTTATTCTTCTTCGCTTCTTCTCTATTTTCCAAGCAATGTGGCGGAGCGCCGGCTCAGCCGGCGCTTTGCCCACCCCACTAGCAGCGACTTTTTACTTCCTATTTTTCTTAGTAACACTCCGACTGTCGGTAATTCACCGACCGGCGGAGTACCGGCGAAGCCGGTGCTCTGCCCTCGCTTTTAAATATCATTTTTATTTCATTTTTATCCCTCTTTGCCGCAGTTACCACTTAACACATGCCGGTTACCCGGCATACAATAGTAACTTACCGACAGTCGGTAAGTCACTAACCAACCTTCGGCCAATGATTGAAATTTGCGTCTTCCGTCTTTGCCAAGAGTGTGGCGGAGCGCCGGCTATGCCGGCGCTTTTCCCACTTTAGCAACAGCACCGACGAGATACTGTTAAAGACTGCCAGCCCCCGTGCTATTCCGCGGTCCGATAAATGGGCGCAATGGGCGAGGTGGTAACGGTGGAAATTACAGTGACCTGAAAGACCACATTACTAAAAGTTACTCCACCGACGAGAATAGTATCAAAATAGTGCCAAAACATTGTCTAAAATATGGCGGAGAATGCAATATTTAATAATAATATCTTCAGTGGTCTTCTGCACTAACGAAATGTCGTCAGAGGCTTTTTGTTTTTCTGGCTGGAGCCAGAATAAATCCTAGAGGGCGTAACAAAATACCGACATTTTCGCGGGACACGTAGTCCCGTAAGGCTGGCAGTCTTTAACAGTATCTCGTCGGTGGCAACAGCCACTTTTCACTTCGGGGTCCTTCGTTACCGACTGCCAGTAACTTACCATCAGTCGGCATGTTACTGGCAGTCGGTAACGAGGAAATTTTTTGCTTTCCTTTGCGTTTTCATGTCTACAGCACTATTGCGGAGGGCCGGCGGAGCCGGCGCTACGCCCTCGCAACATTTTCCATCAAATTTTTTTTTTTTGGGTCCTTTTCCGGTGCCTTCCATCGGTATTGCAGAGTGCCGGCGGTCTGCCCACACTTGCAACAGCGACTTTCAATTTTCGCGTACTTCATTACCGACTGCCAGTAACTTGCCACCGGTCGCCATGTTGCTGGCAGTCGGTAACCAAACATTTCTTCATTTTCATTCAATTTTCCTGCACTGCCAACAATGCAGCGGAGTGCCGGCGGAGCCGGCGCTGCGCCCTCCCTTGTCGCTGCGAGTTTACGCGTCGTGTGTCCTTCCTTGCCGACCGACAGTATCTTTCCGACAGACGGTCACTTACTGGCAGCCGGCAATGCAGATATTACCGTATTCTCACGTCTTACATCGTTTATCGAACACTCACAGCGCGATTCCTGCCTTACCGACTGCTGATTCATTACCGACGGACGGTACTTTGCCAGCAGTCGGTAACAAAACAGTTCTCGCGTACAGCTGATACTTACCGACCTACCCTCGCGCGAATACTTACCGACAATGCAGGACGCCTCAGGCGACGAGGTCGCGAGGCAGCGGCTCTCAAAAAAAAAAAAAAATTTAAAAAAAAAAAAATTAAATAAATTGAAAAGCAAAAAGTGCGCGCACAATTTCCAATCCTAACTCAATCAAGTGCCATTCCTATCCTAACCCACTCGGCACAAATGGTTTCAGCTCGTGAAACATGACTACTAGCAACCACAATGTCATTCCTATCCTGACCCGACTTACAATTCCGCCGCGCTCAATCCTAACCGAACAAGCTACACTATCCTGTCCAAAGACCACTTGCACGCACTTGAAATCATTCACTCATTTCGAAAGATGAAGTTCATATGCCTAGAAACACTCAAAAGCTCTTTTCAATCCTAAACTATGATGCTGAAGTAGAAGGAAGGGTTCAAAGAGGTACACCACAAGGGGGCATTCTCTCACCACTGTTATGGTGCATGGCATTGGACTCCCTACTTTGGGAGTTAGAAGAAACAGGAGCTGTGGTAGTGGCGTATGCAGACGATATAGCAGTGATTAGTAGAAACAGAAATAAAGTAAAATGTTTGGAAGTGATACAAACGGCATTGAATATAACAGAGGTTTGGTGTGACTCAGTGGGTTTATCCGTAAACCCAGAGAAAATGGAAGTAATGGAATTTACTAAAACCACTCTTTACCCAGTTGAGAGTGGTCTAATGTATATGGGTACACCAGTTCCGTTAAAACAAAAAGTGAAATATCTAGGGATTACATTAACAAGGAAATTATTATGGAGACCGCACGCTAAAACTAAAGCGGATGCAGCAAAGGGTAATATTGCTATGCTGAGTAGAGCAATAAGAGCAACATGGGGAATGAAACCATACATAATGAGATGGATATATAGGGCAATTATAGTACCAAGGGTAACATATGGTGCAGCCATATGGTGGCAAGCGTCAGATATGGCTACAGTAAAAGGATGGTTTGATAGATTACAAGGAATGGCCAACAGAAGAATTTTGGGCTGTACTAACAACACCCCCAATAAAACTATGGAAGTGTTAACAGATATGTTACCGCTTGACATAATAGTTAAGGAATTAGCACTAAAGACAATATACAGATTAATAAGCTGGGGCAAATGGGACAACCTTGGTTACGGGCACTCAAATTTAATATACCTTATTGGTAGGAATGGTAATCCGGATATTATTGAATTGAGCGAAATGCGGAAAGATAGTGACGAAAGGAAATATACAGATTATAAACTATACAAAACAGAAATAAGAACAAGGGAAGACTGGGATAATGGAATTCCAGAGGATCTAAGGAATACGGCATTATGGTACACGGATGGGTCCAGGAAAAATGGGCTAACGGGAGCGGCATGGACAAACAATAGAGATAAACATTATTACATAAAACTAGGGGAGCACCCAACGGTATATCAAGCGGAACTCCTGGCCATACAATTATGTGCTAAGGAAGTAAGGAATCAGGGGGAACAAAGAAATCAGATAACGATCTGTTCAGACAGCCAGGCAGCTATAAAAAGCTTAAGGAAGATGGAATGCAGATCGAATTTAATATGGGAAACTCATATTGCCCTAAACGAATTGGGGAAAATGGGGAAGAAGGTTATAATAACTTGGATACCAGGTCATTCTGGTTTAGAAGGGAACGAAAGAGCAGATGAACTTGCAAATAGAGGATCGGATTTACCTCCGGATGAACCGCAAAATTGGATAGGGCTATCCAATGCGAATTATAATCTGGTAATCAGGAACTGGGCAGTAGGTCAAGCGGCGAAAAGATGGAGAGATACCAGTGGACTGACACATAGTAAAAGCTTTCTGGGAGTGGACTGCTGGCCAGCCAAGCGTGTCCAAGGTATATTACAATTGGAAAAGAAGGAATTAAGAAGAATGGTGGAAACGATAACGGGTATAGCACCGTTAAATAAGTACTTGGCAAAAATAGGAAAAGCAGATACGAGTATGTGCACATTATGTAATGAAGAAGAAGAAACACCAGAGCACCTGGTTAGGAATTGTGCAGCTCTAGTGCATAAAAGGAGAACGATATTAGAAACAAATTTCGTTGATGGAGCGATTTTAAGAGGCTTTAAATGGAAAAAAGTTAAACGTTTTATGGACGAAGTGGATTTATGGAAATACTAGGAACTATTTCAGGACAAGGAACAGGGATCTAAGTAGAAATAATTAAGAGAATGTTGGAACTAAAAACAACATGGTACAAATAAGTAAATAGGTAAATTATGAACAAGGTGTAAACCAAAGGTAATAGGGTACACAAAAGGGGGCAAGATTAGTTTAGGCATTGTTTGGGCAATGCTCTGAGATTACCTTGGTAATCAATGATGGATCTCGCCAGCCAAAAACTAATTCCTTGCCAAAATCCTTGAATGTTGATAATGAACATAGTCACTCAGTGATATCGTTCAAATAGAGTAAGGATAGAACAATACGGGAAACTATGGCACAAAGATTGAAATGATAGGAGGAGGCGACATTTAGAGGAGATCAAATCCTATATTGTTAGGAATGTGAAGAAAGAAATTACAAAGACTAAAGCAAGCTCATGGAGATGGACGGTGCTTTGTGCAATAAAGATCAAAATAAAATGGCGGTGCAATAGTTTATGGGGAGCAGATGCTGTAAGGTAATAAACGAAGAGAGATAAATAAGGTATTAAACGCTAACAACAAATAGAAATACCAATGGAAAATGGTAAGGGAGACAAGGTGGTATTACGATAAATAATAATAAAGGATATTTAGGATGTTGCGAGGTAGTAATAAATGTTTCTGTGGTCCGAGATTTAACAGACAACAAAATAACAATTTATTAACAATAACAAATAACAAACGAAACAAACGTAACAAGAAAAATATTTAACAAGACACAACAATAACATTGACTGGTTAACAAGACAACTATTGTCTAAACCAAAGACTAGTTATCGCGAGTTAAAATATCAAGTCTAGCACGAACGTTTCTCATCAGCGTCACAAGACCTTCTGCCCTCACTCGTAGAACCTTTTTCGGGGGGCACATTGGTGACGACCAAAGCAGACGAAGCGGGGGAAGGAAAATCTCCGTTTCGCCGAGCCTGGAGAAGTTTTACCTCCCCCGATACAGAGTGCCGTAAATCGTCACTCCAAGGACCTGACAGCGGTCGAGCCGATGTTCTGGCAATCGTCACTTTAATGACGTATCCTTCGGCCCGACCGCCCAGCGTGTGCACTTGGGACAAGCCAAATTTCCACGTCTGGAAAGATCGCCTTTCCCACGCACCATGTCCGCTACAGTACCCCCTTACCAGTGAGAAAACGCCAGTTTGAAACGTTAAAAAGAAAGAAAAAAAAACTAACTAACTGAATATATACATATATACCTAGCTAAATTTAAAAAAATATATATATGATAAAAGAAAAAATGATACATACAAGATACTTAGACTAAACCACACTCGCTTCCACAAGAACCGTATGGTGAAAAAAACTAAATTTAATATATATACAAAGCTTAAAAATAATTAAAAAAAAAATGTGGGAATTAATACTACTATATACAAAGTTTTACATTACCCTACATGTACATTACAGCTACTATATACAGCGTCTTAACACTATTGTATGTATCAACGAAATTTACGGTACACGAATACACACGCTCAGAAACAGGGAGCTACCTGCCACCAGCCTGAAAACGATCGGGGAATCGAACCCTTCTACCTGACCGTCGTAAAGCCGGTCTGTCCTCATTACTCTGTGTTGCAGTCGTGTCCGTAATACGTGGTGTTACCGTCGAATCTGTATCACTGTGTGTCACAGCAGTATCGTCAGTCACTGTACAGTCGATGGTCTGTGTAGGGGTTTCGTTCACGTCTTCATTTAAAACAAAAGCCGGTTTCAACCTGTCTATAGAGACCCTAACTTCCTTTCCATTGACGACAATGACAAACGTTTTGTCTCCTGGCTTTATTACCCGAAATGGCCCGTCATACGGCGGCTGCAACGGAGTTTTGACCGCATCGTGCCGCAAAAATACGAATGGTGACTTAGAAAGCTCCTTAAACACGAATGTTTTATGCGTACCATGGCGCGAGGCCGGCGATGGCCTTAACTTCCGGAAGTGTTGCCGAAGCCGATTCGCAAAATCCGTTTGCGAATCTATTCCGCTCGCGACAAAAAGTTCACCCGGAAGACGAATGCCGGTACCAAAAACGATTTCCGCCGAGGAAGCTTTCAAATCCTCCTTGAGGGCTGTGCGAATACCGAGTAGGACAATTGGTAATACATCAACCCAATCATCCGTCTCATGGCATTTAATCGCTGCTTTCATTTGTCGGTGTAATCTCTCGACCATCCCATTTGCTTGAGGATGATAGGAGGTCGAACGGAGATGAGACGCACCGATCATACGCGAAAGTTCATTAAATAATCGAGATTCGAATTGACGTCCTTGATCCGTAGTTACTTTCAAAGGTACGCCGAAACGAGCGATCCAGGAACTTACGAAGGCTTTCGCGACAGTTTCTGCTTTAATTTCCACGATAGGAATTGCTTCTGGCCAACGGGAGAAACGGTCAATACACGTGAGGCAGTATCTAAATCCCTGCGACATCGGTAACGGTCCTACAATATCGATATGGACGTGCTCGAATCTACCCGCGGAATTGTCAAAGTTGCCGACGGGGGCTGCGACGTGTCGAGTGACTTTCGATCGCTGGCATGAAATGCAATGCCGTGCCCAATCGCGACAATCTTTATTTATTGATGGCCAAACAAAACGTTGAGTAATTAATTTTTGTGTTGCCCGAACCCCAGGGTGAGAGAGTCCGTGCAACGAATTAAAAACTGCCCGTCGTAATGGTACAGGAACAAAAGGTCTCATCGTCTCGTCAGTAGAGTCACAATACAAACTAACATTGAAACCGGGAAAAAACGTCTTTTTTAAACAAAGAGCAGAAGAGTTCGATTCCAAGATACTCCTCAGTTCCGCATCGTTTTCCTGCGCCTGTGCCAGCGCGGCATGATCGGGAGCTACAGCTACCGCTTCGACTCGCGACAATGCATCAGCCACAGTGTTATCCGAACCCTTAACGTGTCTGATGTCCGTCGTGAATTGACTAATATAGTCTAAATGTCGAAATTGACGAGGCGAGCACTTATCCAACTTCTGTTTGAAAGCAAATGTTAGGGGTTTGTGGTCAGTGAAAACCACAAAATTCCGTCCCTCCACCAGATGTCGAAAACGTTTTATCGCCAAGTATATAGCTAATAGCTCACGATCATACGCGCTGTACTTGCATTGCGCAACAGAAAGGGCCCTCGTGAAAAGTGCCAACGGCTGCCAATCCTCGCCTACAAGTTGTTGCAACGCTGCTCCGACCGCGTAATCGGAAGCGTCGACAACAATACTTATAGGTGCCCCAGGCGCGGGATGCGCCAACATAACGGCATTTGCGAGGCTCTCTTTTACTTTCACGAAGGCCTCTTCCGCGGTCTCGTTCCAAATTACAGGTGAATTTCCCTTTTTACACCCCTTGAGCAAATCGTGCAAAGGCTTCATTAGACTAGCTGCATCGACAATAAAACGTCGGTAAAAGTTTACCATGCCCAAAAATCTACGCAGCACTTTTATTGCCAAGGGTTTGGGAAATTCCCTGATCGCGTCGACCCGCTCGGGTAAAGGTTTTACCCCCTCGCTATTTACAACGTACCCGAGAAATTCTATTTCGTTTACCCCAAAAACGCACTTTGCCGGGTTTATAACGACGCCGTATTCGTTTAACCGCTCGAACACTATCCGCAGATGGTCACGATGTTCCCTTTCGTTCTCCGATGCAATGAAGAAATCATCTATATATGCATATACAAAATCCAACCCACGAGTTATTTGATCGACGAAACGCTGGCACGTCTGCGCAGCATTTCGTAAGCCGAAAGGCGTGAACAAAAATTCGAATAACCCGAAGAGGGTCGTTATTGCCGTCTTTTCAATATCCGCGTTCGCCACAGGTATCTGGTTATACGCGCGGACTAAATCGATCTTGGAAAATACTCTCTTACCATGAAGACCATGCGCGAAATCCTCGATATGAGGTGGGGTGTACCTGTCGGGTACGGTCCGGGCGTTGAGAGGGCGGTAGTCCCCACATAATCGGGTCCGGCCATCCTTCTTCGGCACGAGGTGCAGCGGTGCGGCCCATGGGCTCTTGGAGGGACGGATAATTCCCTGCCGAAGCATTAGGTCGATTTCCGCCTTAGCCACCTTTAACCGATCAGGGGCAAGCCGACGGGGTTTGCTATAGACCGGTGGTCCCGGTGTCGTCAGGATGTGGTGCACAACGTTGTGCTTGACCTCTTCCCTCCGGAACACCACTGGTCGAGTTAACGCAGGAAACTCCGCCAAAAGTCTGTGGTACACTGTATCACCAATAATTGTCTTTACCGATGGGAGGTCACTACCGGCTGTATGGCCAATCGCAAACAACTTTGTCGTCGCATCAATCAAACGTCTATTGCGCGCATCCACGAGTAAGTTATAATGCGACAGCAGGTCCATTCCGATTATCGGACCATCCACATCGGCCACGATGAAACACCACACAAAATCGCGTCGCAACGATAAATCCAAATGCATCGTCGTTGTGCCATATGTAGTGATACGCGTACCGTTTGCTGCGAAAAGTTCGGTATCACCTTTCGGTAACTGACCACCAATGCGCGATCGCGGAAACACACAAACGTCCGCACCCGTGTCCACAAGGAATTTCACCTTAGTCTTTTTATCGGTAACGAAAATGCGACCAGGGTAGTGACCGTCGAAGGCTGCCGCATTTACGGACGACGGTTCTCTCCGTTTCCCTGCACCCACGAGCATTGACCCTTGCACCTCGCGGCCTTTTCTCCCCATACGCGATGATACCAACATAGCGGGCTCCCTGTTGGCGATCGTCGTCTCCGATGACCATCCTCATCGTTGCGGCTGGAGCTACGGGACGGGGCACGAGAATTCGGGCGAGAACTTCGTTGGCGCGCACGAGGTTCGCGTAGCACTGCGCTCAATTGTAGACGCATCTGCCGCATTTCCTCGCGAAGAGATTCGATTTCCGACAGACCGCACGCGGGCGGTTTTCGCGTCTCCGCGATTTTTACCCGATTTTCTGGGATTTCGTGAATCCGATCGGCAATCTCGGACAACGTCACACCCTCCTGAATCGTAGTGGCCGCCAGAATTTGTTGAGTTTTCACTGGAAGACGGTTCCGCCACATCTCCGTGAGAAACTCCTCACTCACGGAAGGGCCAGCAAGCTGTCGCATGTGACGTCGAAACTGCGTTGGCGTGCGGTCCCCCATCTCTGCGACTTCCAACAATTTCCGAATTCGCATCGTATCGGAATCGGTGAGGCATTTGATTAACTCTGCTTTTAGAGTCTCGTACTTGTCGTGCTCCGGTGGTTTCATCAAAATGTCCTCCACTTCCTCGATGTGACGCGAATCGAGCTGGGCCACGACGAGATTATATTTCGCGTCATCTGTCGTAATTTTTCCGACCGCGAACAACGCCTCGATATGTTTAAACCATAACGCTGGTTTCTCCGGCCAAAATGCAGGCACCTTCAACGTTGAGTTGGTGATGTACGCTGAACCACCCCCTGACGTCTTCGGGTCCAAGGTAGCCATTTTCACACACGCGCGTAAATGTCCTTCTCACAACAAATCCTATTTTTACAAACGGATCACGTCGGGGTCACCAGTTTTAGGATGTTGCGAGGTAGTAATAAATGTTTCTGTGGTCCGAGATTTAACAGACAACAAAATAACAATTTATTAACAATAACAAATAACAAACGAAACAAACGTAACAAGAAAAATATTTAACAAGACACAACAATAACATTGACTGGTTAACAAGACAACTATTGTCTAAACCAAAGACTAGTTATCGCGAGTTAAAATATCAAGTCTAGCACGAACGTTTCTCATCAGCGTCACAAGACCTTCTGCCCTCACTCGTAGAACCTTTTTCGGGGGGCACATTGGTGACGACCAAAACAGACGAAGCGGGGGAAGGAAAATCTCCGTTTCGCCGAGCCTGGAGAAGTTTTACCTCCCCCGATACAGAGTGCCGTAAATCGTCACTCCAAGGACCTGACAGCGGTCGAGCCGATGTTCTGGCAATCGTCACTTTAATGACGTATCCTTCGGCCCGACCGCCCAGCGTGTGCACTTGGGACAAGCCAAATTTCCACGTCTGGAAAGATCGCCTTTCCCACGCACCATGTCCGCTACAGATATATTAAAGACTAAATCAAGGAGAAGTAAGGACTATAATAAAGCAAATAAAAGTTAAAAAAATAAAAGGTGAAATAACAAATAAGTCAGTAAGGTATGAGGTTAAAGGTTCAGTATCATTGGAAGGTAGTAAAAAAAAAACAATAAGTGAGTACAGTTCAGATAGTAAAGTATATATAGACGAAGCCATTATAGCAGTAAGGATGACAATAAGGTGTATGAAAGAGAAAGCAATAGAGTAATCAGTAAGGATAGAACTAATTAACAGAGACATGGTTGATAAATAAGGGATGGTCAGGTTGGAATATAAATAAAGACCCCGTAAGTAAGGTGACAATAAGGGAGGAAAAGAGGAATTTTACACACGGGAGACAAACCTGAATGGGGGACGGCGGAATGCGAATTTAAGATGCATTTTTTGCCGGAACCTGGGGACGTTGGTCACGTCCATCATATCAGCCATAGAACCTAGTGTGGCTTTGAGCCCTCCATCACCCCAACACGTGGTAGGCTCGGCAAGGAAAGACCGAATGGAAGTGATATTTCAGTACACACTGGAATTTCGCGGAAGTCGGATCGGACCCCAAGTTGATGTATACGTGTTAGATAGGGTGGAAGGTCCCGGAGGGTGAAGACCATATGAAAGCGATATTCAGGTTGATAACCGGAATTTCGCCGAAGTTGGATCAAACTCAATGGGGCTGGACACATAAGTATACAACTTCTTCCCAACGTTTATGAAGGCGCGGCCCCTTGTATCTTATGCAACCTGTAGAATCACAGAATAGACTATCCTAATCCTGGGGTGGGAATGGGTGAATCCTGGGCAGCCGGGATAGAATAGGTTAAGGGATGTAATACTCAAAGGTGCACAATATGGTTCTATGGTGAAGAGGGTGGGGCCAAATGGGCAGGTATGGCAAACCTGCATGATCTGAAGGTGAGCAAGGCCCGACGTACGCTCCGAGCCGTAAAACGCTCAAACACTCAAATGGGTTAGGTAGAATGGCCTCTCACTGATGATGATCGCTCCCTGATTAGTAGATCGTCACCCTGCAAGTTGCCCGGGCTTTAAAAAGCAGGGGGGCGGTTGAAAGCAGGGGAAACTGCAACCCTACGGGGCCGAGGACCGGTCGCCACATGAAACTGACATTGCTGTTGGTGTGCGTTTCGGAGATGGGCTGGTGCCTTGCGGCACCAGCCCTCTCCTCAATGGAACAAGGAGATGGTGCCGATCACCTACTCCCCGGTCAAAACTTACTACTACTACTACTACTACTAGGATAGGGTTAGGATAGGGTTAGGATGGGCCGGGGAGTGGCGACCCCCCGGGTCGCCCCTCTGGGGAAAGTGGGACGGCACGTGCCGGGCCCACTTCGCGGGGTGGGGCGATTCGCGGTTAAGGGAAGGGGGCGTCTCTGCTGAGGCGCCATTTGGGGCGTGACGCCAGAGGGCGTCGGAGGAACGGGGGGAGGGGAGAGAGGCGGTGGCAACCGCGCGCACGGGCCACTGACCGTGCGCGACGCCTAAGACCAACGTCTCTCTCCCAAAAACGGGGAGTGGGGAGGGCGCCGCGGCAGCGCGCTGGCGCGCCTAAGTCCCCGACGCCCCCCCTAACGGGAAGGAGCGGCCATCCGCGCATGGCCGCTAAGTCGGGCTCAAGGTCACCCTTCTGGTGACCTGCCCGCGGGAAGTGACCGCCCCTTCTGGACGGTCACGAACGGGATGTACCCCCCTCCCACGATTCACGTGAATCGCCGGAGGGGGGCTGGATGCAAGGTGCCGGGGCCTTGACATCCACGGGAAGGGGGCCGGCCCCGGGAGCGTGCGCAATGCGTTCCGCCGAGGGGTTCGGCCTTATCGGGAATTGCGAGGCCTCCTCGTCCGTCGCTTGGTACGGCTATTGTTGGCGGATGCCAAGGCCGGAGGGCGACGGACGACGAGGCCTCTGTAGACGTCGGGGACCTGAGCCACTCTCGGGTCTCCCATCGGGCGTCTCGGGAAGGGGGGAACACACGATTTCCGTCGTCGTGTTTCCCAATAGAGGGATTAAACGGGGGGTGGCTTCTCCACCCCCCCGGGATGTCTATTAAAGACTGCGGGTTGGCCAGTTGTATGCTCGCGCGATCCTGGCCACCCGCAATATAGTCTAGGGACGGACGTGGGGTTTTAGGCGATTTGAGTTCGTCATTCTGCTCCCTTGCCGGTGGCGGCATGAGGAGCGGGATCCATGAGGATTTCCCCGTTGTTAAAAAAAAAAAAAAAAAAAAAAAAAGGATAGGGTTAGGATAGGGTTACAGACGCCAATTACAACCTCCTGGTAAGAAGGTGGGCGGAGGAAAGATCGGCGGAAAAATGGAGGACATCCACAGGGCTGGAACACAGCAAAAGGTTCCTGGGGGTGGATGAATGGCCGGCCAAAAGGGTCAGAGGCATCATCGACCTAAACAGGAAGGATCTGAGAAGAATGGTAGAAACGGTCACGGGAATATGCCCGCTGAACAAACACCTCGCGAAACTGGGAAGAGCAGACACGAGCGTATGCTCGCTATGCAACGACAAGGAGGAAACCCCCGAGCACATAGTCACGGAATGCGAGGCAATAACGAGGAAAAGAAGGGCAATTCTGGAAGACAGCACTATCGAGGGCGACGTACTAAAAGCGGTAGAATGGAAGAAACTGAAACGGTTCATGGAGGAAATAGATCCATGGAAAGAATAGAAAAAAAAAAGAAGAATGCAAAGAAAAAAAAGGGGAAAAAAAGGGAAACGGGAAGCAAGCAAGGAAGGTTATGTTACGGCGATAAACTGAGATTACTTATGTAGTCGATGATGGACCCCCACGCCAAAACCTGCCTGCTTGCGACCGAATCGCAGGAAAAAAAAAAGAGAGAGGAAAAGGGGAAAAAGAGAACACAGGAAAATGACAGAGATCAAAACGACAGCATAGAAGAAACTGTACAGAAAAAAGTAGCCAAGGAAAAAAAAAGGAAGCAAAACCAGACATTCAAGAAACAATGGCAAAAGTCGAAAGGACCCAGATTAAACAAAGGAATATGATAAAGGAGAAGCAGGATACAAGAATAACAACAGACAGAAAAAAAAGAACGGAAGAACAACAACACAAAGACGCGAAAAAAAGAAAAGAGACCACTGGAAAATCAATCACCAACACCCACACACAAGGAAGAAAAAAAAGAAAGGAAAAAAAAAAAGAGGGAAGCAAATCAGAAGAAAAAAGGGACACCTCAACAACTGGAAAAAAAAAAGCGCACAAAAGGAACCCAAAACACGGAAGCCGAGAAACCAAGAAGAAAAAGACAGCCCAAGAAATCCAAGAAACCCGGATCCAAAAAAAAAAAGAGAGTAAAATAAGGAGAAACAGGAACAGCGACACGAAAGCACGGAAAACGCACGAAATGGGAAACAACGAAAAAGAGAAAAAAAAGAGAAACCAACAACACAAGAAGGAACAACCCACAAGAGAGGCGATCCTAAAAAGGCACACGCTAAGGACAACAGATCCGAAAAGAAACACAGTCGGACTCCAACCCCGACGGACTAACGACAAACAGAACAGGGAACAAAACAGCACGGAAGAACATGGACACAAAATCCACAAAGGAAAACACAAACACAGACAATCCGGGATACACTCCCAAAAGAACAAGAACACAAGAAAATTCAGCACATAGACAACAAACTCGAAGGGACCAAGCGAACCAGGAATAAGCAGACAAGGGAACCAATTAGAGGAAAGCCAATAGCGGAACCACCAATAGCGGAACTCCTTCAAGGAGACCAGACTCGCAAGAGTGACAAAGGAACAACACCACCATCAAACAAAAAAGGCACACAAAAAGGGGAAACAACAGGGGGAAGCCCCCCACGAGGCAAACAATCAAGTGCAGTACAAAAACAACAAAATCGAACGGACCAAACGAAAACGGAACAAACAAACCAGGAGTCAACCAGAGGAAAACCAATAGCGGAACTCCACCACGGAGACCAGACTCGTAAAGAGCGACAAAGGAACACCACCATCAGAAGTCACACAAAAGGGAAGCAAAACCACACGATCAAACAGGGAGAAGACCCCCACGAGGCAGCAACAATGGAAAACCCGGGACGCACTCCCAAAAGGAAGGTACAACACCAGGAATTCCAACGCAATCACAACAAAATTCGAACGGACCAAACGCACAAGGAATAAGCAAATAAGGAAATCAATTAGAGGAAAGCCAATAGCGGAACCCCCAATAGCGGAACCACCAATAGCGGAATCTCACACGCAAACAGAGGAAGTCGAACACGGGTGACAAACCTGAATGGGCGACGACCGGATCCAATCCGGCCGAAACCTGGGGACGATGGTCACGTCCAAACTCTTCCAGCCATGGATCCTAGTGCGTTTCTCGAGCCCTCCACAACCCAACTCGCGGTAGGCTCGGCAAGGAATGACCGAATGGAAGCGATATCCCGGCTGCGCCGGGATTTCGCCGAAGTCGGATCGGACCCCAAGTAGATGTATGCCAACCGGTGTGAAAGGTTTCCGATGGCGACAACCGGATGGAGACGATGTTCGGGTCGATGACCAGAACTTCGTCGAAGTCGGATTGAACCCGGAGGACTCCGGACGCATACGGTAGCATATAAAGCCATCCCAACGCTTCTATTGACACGCGGACCCTTGCTTTGATGCCCCATATATATATACGTAGAGTCGTAGCTCAGGACCTATCCTAACCTAGGGGTGGGAGTGGGTAAGTTCCGGAGAGCCGGGACAGCTTAGGGACGGGACGTCAAACTCGAGAACGCACGACATGGATCCATGGTGTAGTTGGGGGGGCCAAACACGGGCAGGCCAGGCAAACCTGCATGATCTGAAGGTGAGAAGGTCCGACGTACGCTCCGAGCCGTAAAACGCTCAAAAATCCATTTATGCTTAGGTAGAATGGCCTTCTCATCAATGATGATCGCACCCTGATTAGTAGATTGACGCTCTGAAAGTTGCCCGGGCTATAAAAAGCAGAGCGGCTTTCGAACGCAGTGGCTATTCGCAACCCCTCTGGGGCCGAGGACCGGTTACCGCCATATGAAATCGGCTGTGCTGCTGATGTGCGAACCGGCGAGGGCAACCGACTGCCCTCGCCCCGGTCAGACTCTTTACTACTACTACTACTACTACTAGGATAGGGTTAGGATAGGGTTAGGATGGGGTCTGAAGGCCGGAGAGGATTCGGAGTGGGTGTGGGAATGACCGCGAGGACCTCGTGTGTCTCCTGGAAATCCCCCACATCCATGATGAAACTTCGATGGAACTGATGTTCTCCTGAACTGGATACTTACCTGTTTACTTACCTTCGGTGAGTTCTCGGGAGAGAGGTCCAGGGTGGAGAATTTTGGTGAAGTTGAGGGTCCTCTCTGGTCAAAATCCTCCTACTCCACCTCCACGTGGTGGCCCCGGGACTCTGTGGAAGCTTCGGCCCAAACAGAGTGCGAACGGAGTAGGCAGGTGCTGGGGGGAACGCTTTGTCTCCCTCTCCATTCTCCCTGGGTCCCCTCATGCTGCGGCATGGGGCACTCAGCAGAGGTGGGAAGAGACTCGGGGTGAGTGGTCCGCGTGGGGGACGGGGGGGCGGGGGATTGGGGGGGGTTGTGTCGGGTATGCTGTTTTTTTGCTCTACTTACCTTTTGGTTGTACTGATATTCTTCTTTGATCCTACTACATTTACTAACTAATGCTGATATACTTACCGTCTCGTACACTTTCTTCTTCTCTACTTACCTATTCCTTCTTCTTCTTTCCTTCTTCCTTTCTTTCCTTTATTTACTGACTATATACTTACCTTCATTACTTACCACTTTTATCAGATGTCTATACTTACCGTTTTCTACTTATTGCTCTTACTTACCGTTTCCATATCGATTTACTTACTTTCTTTCATTGTACTTACCTTCCATACTTACCGTTTCCATATCGATTTACTTACCTTCTTCTATTGTACTTACCTTTCATACATACCGTTTCCATATCGTTTTACCTACTTTCTTTTATTGTACTCACCTTCCATACTTACCGTTGATACTGACACTATACTACACTTACCGTTACCTACCCTGAACACATCGTCTCCTTCTCCTGTGCCCGTCATCGTCTTTCCTTCGTGTGGCTCCTTCCCCCCTTCGGGTTACTTTTGACAATTATATGATTGGACCAGGGCATGTCAGGTGTTTTCTTGGTGTTGTGAGCCGCAAATCTACTAGTATTATGGAATGAGCAACAAAAAAGAGAGTAAAGTTTACGGTGCAAGGGGGGGAGCCCCTAGTACCGGCGGTGGAGTAGTGGGCGAGCGGGCTACTCTGGCGTCGTCATCCTGCGACCGCGAGTCCGTTGACGTGGACCTCTTGGCGTCACGGAATGTAATTATTACAAGAGTTGATCCCCTTAAGGATAATACGAAATTGGCTACAAACAAAACATATGCAAAAGAAAATCAAAATAATAACGATAAGACTGTGAAAGGATTGCCTGTCATCAAAAAAGAAACTTTGGTCTCACCCCCCAAAGCTGATGATGACGACATCTTGATTGAAATATCTGGCTCCTCAGATGTTGATACGTTGAACGCGGGCGTAAATACTACGTTTCCTGGTGGTCTATTCGCTGCCTCTCCTGGTGGACAGGATACTGGGGGCGTTATGCCTCTCTCATCTACACCATATAGACAGACAGTAGGTACGGCTAATGTTGATCCTTCACCTTTCTTCACTCCCAGGAAGACACTAGTGAGGAGTCCACCTATTAAAGGCCCTGCCCAAGTCAAGACACAGAATAAACCTACCATAGTGATGGAAACGGAATGGAATGTCCAAAAACTTTTGGCTTCCAAATCCAATGTAACTAAAACCTATGTACCTAGACCCAGGTCTCGGTCGGATTCTGATGTTCCTGTTCATATGACAGAGATTAAAGATGAACAAGAGACCCTGTATTTCGACTTCGAACAGGAGGTGGAACAAGAATATGAACAAAACCTGACACCTGAACAGAAGAAAAAAAGAAAAAGAGAATCCGGTAGAATGGTATATGTTGAAAATGACTCAGTTAAATCTAATGCTTACGAATTGGCTGCGACGCTCAAGACCCTCACAGAATTGGTCAAAGGCCGTGATGAGGTTAAGCTGGAAATTAAAACGGCGATCACTAAATCCATAGTCTTTTTCAACGAAATGCAGAGAGCACTACAAAAAGCCTCTTCATATAAACCAGATAACAGAGAACGCTCACCTAGTGTAAACAGACAGTCTCGACGGTCCTCTTCAGCTGGTTCATCGACTACGTCCGCTAGATCGACGGGCCCAAACCCTGGTATGACAGACCTGAAACAGAAAAAAACAATCATTAGTAAAAATAAACAAACACAAACACAAACAAATGAAAAAACTAACAAAATTGATACTTACCTGAAAACTGAGGCTCCCTCCAAAGTAGATGCCGGTGTCCAGACTGATGATGACCTGAAACTAAGAACAAATGATATTAATATAATGGATACTGAAAATATCAATTCGATCAGTACCAGTGAAATGGGAACTCAAACCGGTAACCCGGAAGAGATCGACCTAGATGATGCCGAGACCTGGAAAAAGAGCTATGAGAAATTAGATTATGGCTACTTTAACCTATTACTAAACAAGAACTGGAACAAAAACATATATACACGTACCACTATTGAAAACAAAAACATACTTACCATTAAGGATGCGGACATAGTCTGCTTTACTCCTGTAGACCTTAGGGTTGAAAAGGGTGTATGTAAGGCCATCCTCGAAAAACACCAAGGGGCTGATGACATGCGATTGCAAAGTCCAACGATCGGCTCGGTCCTCGACGTAGTAATTTCAACACGTCTCTCTGTGAATAGTACAAACCCGATGGTCCCTGAAATAACAAAAGATAAACACATATATCACATATGTGATAGACACAAAGAGGAGGACGGAGCTGACCTAGAAACACTGTTTAAATCACTAAAAGTGCTCAAAGACCTGGTGGTAGAGAGCACTAGACCTAAGTTAGCAGTCCACTGCAACGAGTACATGGACCCAGTGGTATTAAGGAAGATGCTTGAGATGGTATTCTCTAACACCTCAGTCGGTATTAGTATACATTCCAAGCATAGCAAAGACCTCCCCAAAAAACAAAGAGACAGCGTCGAGATGGTCTTTATAAATGATGATAAAAGATCATATGCGGACACTCTTAAAGACCTTAAGAGTAAAATTGACGCAGAAAAAGAAGGATTTAATATAGCTGCTATTAAATCTGGAAGAAATGGTGAAGTCATGGTGGCCGTCAAGGGGGACGCTTCCAAAGCAAACAGTTTTAGAAACCTGGTAAACAACCGGGTCCAAGGTGTTAAAGCTATGGTAGGACCCAGGTTTGTCCCAAAAAAGGTCTTACATCTAAAGCAGATGGATGGTGATGTAACGACTGACGATATAAAGAGAGCCATTATCACCTCGATACCGGAAGCGGTCGAAGATGACTTTGTGATCAAGGCCCTTCGCCCCTCATATGCGGGTAGACTTAATGCTACCGTCATTGCAATTTCTTCGGTCGCCGACAAACTCTTAGCCCTTAGACCATTTAGAGTTGGTTGGGGCCCTTGCAGAGTTAGTGAACGGGTCAACCTGACACAATGCTTCCGCTGTAGAGAGTTTGGTCACTTGGCTGCGGAATGTGAAGGAGTAGACAGAACCAAATTATGCAGAAACTGCGGCCTCGACGATCACAAGATTACTGAGTGCAAAAATAAAGAAAAGTGTATTATATGCAACGTGGAAGGACACAGGGACGGAGGCTTCAAGTGCCCTGCATACCGGAAAGCACTGGAAGAATCAAAACTTCGCGACTGGAAAAAAAGAAAAGATACAATTACAAACCCTGAAGGAAAGAACAAAAATAAAAACAACGTAGCTCCTTCTAGAACAATAGAAACTCCTAAATGTGAAAACGAAAAGAGAAAAAAATCCACAGAAATTGAATCAAACGCTGATACACAAGACAAAGAGCTAAACGAGGCAGAACAATTTCAATTGATTAATTCCAAAAAAAGCCTAGAACTAGCAAGTACCCCAAAGTAGAGTTAAATAATGGATAAAAACGACTCTAATCATGAATTACCTATGGCTGGATTCCTTTCTACTGATGATATATCCATTGAAATGGAATATAATATTCTAAACCCTGTAAATAACTGTACATTTGTAAATAACGATAATAATAATTACGATAATAATAATAATACTTACCTACACCTCGAGGAAACTGCGGTTTCAGTCTCCTCGGCTGTTAAAGATCCAACAGATGAGGCTGGTATCTCGTTAAATATCTGTAATAAAAGAAACGAAAATCTTGAGTATATAATTAAAAACATAAGAGTTAGACACTTACCTTCTTACGAAACACCTGGTACTCGTAATAATAATATATACTTACCTGTTTCATACTTACCTTGCGATGACGATCCTGGAAATAAAAAGAAAGAAAAAGAAGAAGAAGAAGAAAGTAAAGTAAGGGCACACCTACCTGACTTATACCTACCCGGTAATGATGATCCTGAAAACAAAGAAAATTATACTTACCTTGGCTCGTCCTCTTCTGGTGGTCCCTCGATGGTCCTCCCTGGAATCGATCCTGGATGCACTGCTTCACCTGTAAAGAAAAAGAAGATTAGTAACAAACATAATTTATCAATCTTGCAAATTAATTTAAATAGATGCAAACTAGCCTAAGAGCTTCTGTTCCAAGTCGCTTCTGAACAAAGCGTGGATGTAGTGGCTATCTCCGAACCGTGGTCCCCTCTGCCCAATTGGTTCAACGACGGTTATTCCAATGCCTCTATTTGGATTCCTACTGAACAAATAAATAGGTTTAATAACATAAAAAAGATCTATTATAACAAAGGCATTGTTGCCATACAATTAGGAAAAGTAACACTGATCAGCTGTTACTTTTCCCCAAATACTACCATAGCAGAGTACGAGGAATCAGTGACTAATCTGGCTGAATTTATCGGAACTGTCAACTCAGGACAATGTATAGTCACAGGAGATTTTAATGCTAAATCCCCTGCCTGGGGATCAAACAAAATGGATGTCCATGGCCGCATTATATTGGAAATGAGCAATAGTTGTAATCTTGCTCCTTGTATCAGCGATGGCACACATACATTCGAAAGAAATGGAAAGAAGTCTACCATAGACATTATATTGATAGGTCAGGACTTAAAAGATAAAGTTGTTAACAGCATGATCCTCGATAAATACTCGGCATCAGATCACAGATATCTGCATCACGTACTGGAACTGGATCCAGGCATGGCTAAGAGGCGGCGTGCCTCCTCGCGGGTCTGATTCCCCTGCACCATCAGGCAAGGGAGCGGACGGCTTGGTATTTGGCCGTCCGCTCGTTGCGCAGGGGAGAAGCGGACCCGGACGAGGAGGACAGGATTGTAGAAGTGAAGCGCCAGGCCCGGCAGGAATCGCTGGCCCTGTGGCGGTCGGAAACTCTGGCCGCCAATACGGGCCGGCCAATAGTCCGGGCCCTCCTGCCCATTCTGGAGGAATGGTGCGAGAGGCGAGTAAGGCTCACCTACAGATCCACCCAGGTGTTAACCGGCCATGGATGTTTCGGCCGGTACCTGGCGTGGATCAAGAGGGAACCCACCGAACGGTGCCACCACTGTCCGGGGGCTTTGGACACGGAGCGGCACACGCTGGAAGAGTGTCCAGCGTGGTCGGCGCCGCGCCGTGTCCTAAGAAGCGAGATTGGAGGCGACCTCTCGTTGTCGGCCGTGGTCGACCACATGATTGGCGACGAGAGGTCGCACAAGGCCGTGACCTCCTTCTGCGAGGAGGTGATGCAGCGGAAGGAGGTGGCAGAAAGGGAGAGGGAGGCCAACCCCCTCTCCGAGAGAAGGATTGCTCTGGCGAGGCGCCCTCGCCGAGCGGCCCGCCCCACGCTACGGGGCAGGCGACGGACCGGGGGAGGCGGGACTCGTTAAGTCCTTCCCGCCTCCCCCGAAGAGGCATCCCAGACGGGTTGTTCTTTTGTGCTGGGGGGGGCTATTCCCGCCCCCTTTCCTCTTTCCCCCCGGGGGACGTAAAAATCGTTGGGTCGGGGGAGGGGGTGGGAGTGGGGGAGGGGCGAACGCGGGCGGTGTGCCCGCCTTCGTCCCCCCTTGTCGCGCGCGGAGACTTCGTCCTTCGGCCGAGAGCCCTTTTAAGGGCTCCTCGAGCGAGGAACGGAGTCACCGGGGGTCGTTGGGCGGAGCGAGCTGGAGACTCGCGAAGCCCACCGAACGGCCCAGGGAAGGGGGGTGTAAGTGGGCAACCTGCTTACACCCTGATAGCGTAGGTATTGCTGGGGGGAGCTTCCCTCCCCCCGGGACGAGGCCCCACACAGGGCCAAGGGCGAAGGGGGATGGCTGGTTGTGTTCTTTGGAGATCCCAGCCGCCCCCGGATAGCTTAGGGAAGGTTGTCGTGAGGTTTTTAGTGGGTAATTGTGAGCCCTTCTGGCCACGTAGCCCCACATAACCTCGTATCTCTCCCAGGGGGTACGGGGTATGCGTAAAAGCATTTCCCTCACGCAAAAAAAAAAAAAAAAAAAAAGGCATGGCTAAGACCTGTCAAGAAAGAAAGATTAAAAAACTTAACAAAAATAAGTTTAAGGACCGATATATGGGTGTATGTCAAATCGCTGACCCGATGAAAATCGAGAACATCGAGGACATTAACGCATATATCGACCTTATTGAACACACCTTTAATCTCACGTGCCACAGCTTTCATCCTGCTCTAGCACGTAAAAAAGCTGCATGGTGGTGGAACCCCGAGGTGGCTATCCTGAGGAGGAACGCCATCGCAGCTCGCCGAGGTCTCCAGCGGGCCAGATCTAGAAAGAAAAATTTAAGTATTATTGAAGATAAAATTAAAGAATATAAAACTGCCAAGAAGAAGCTCAAGTATGGCATAGCCAAAGCCAAAAATGATGCCTGGGCCAAGATGACGGAACAGGTAGATAGTGATATCTGGGGAAAACCCTATAAATGGGCCTGTAGAACCATTACAGGAGTAAAACCCCCAGCCTCCCTTTCTGACAAGGAAACTAGAGATGTTATTGAGTCCCTATTTCTTACAAAACCTGATTCTGCTTCCACCCATCCAACCAAATATGTTTGGTCTGGATTTTATGATATAGGTGATAATGACTTCGAGGAGGACGAAATCATCGAGGCGTTGGGTGAGATAAAGAGAAAAACTCCTGGTCTTGATAGTCTCCCCCAAGAGGCCATCAGGTTACTGGGAGAAATAGCTTTGGATCACCTTACGCATCTCATTAACGTTTGTTATAGGAAAGGGTATTTCCCCAATAAGTGGAAAAGCGGCAGATTAGTGCTTATTCCCAAGAAGCCGGGTCCGGATGGTAAGGTTGGCTGGCGCCCCTTATGCATCCTTTCAAATTTTGCTAAGCTCTTCGAGTATTGTCTTAAAAAAAGAGCATTATTAAAGATAAGTTTTGCTGAAAACCAATTCGGTTTTTGTCGTGGCAGAAGCACTGTTGACGCCATTGCTGAAGTAATGTCGAAATGGAACTCTTCAAAGAAGAAGGGGCACCATTGTGTTATGGTGACCCTAGACGTAAAAAACGCTTTTAATACATTAAACTGGCGTAACGCCTTGAAGGCGTTGTCCCTCAGGAGACTGCCTAGCCGGCTGTTCAATATTTTCTGTGATTATCTGAAAAATAGAACCATAGTATATACGTCGGACGAAAGCACACAAAGAGTTGTAGATGTATATGCGGGCGTCCCACAGGGATCCGTTCTGGGTCCTTTGATATGGAACGTGCATTATGACGATTTGCTACAAATTAACTTACCTTTTGGTGCCTCCCTGTTCGGGTTTGCGGATGATGTTGCACTCCTGGTCTCCGCACCCGACCTGGATCTCCTGGCTAGGCGGTCTTCTGAGGCGTTATCGATACTAAACCATTGGTTTAGTAACAATGGCCTAGCTCTTGCACACGAGAAAACCGAGATGGTGCTTCTAACAGGTAGGAAGACCCCCCGGGGTCTTACCATAAACTTCAACGGGCTTCCCCTGACGTCTAGTAAGTATATTAAATATTTAGGAGTCATGATGGAGGGTAACCAATCCTTTTTTACCCATATTAAATACTCGACGGACAAGGCAGCGAAGGTTGCTGGAGTACTTGCAAGGATTATGCCTAATTGCGGGGGTGGTTCCTACCACTCAAGGGCTCTGTATTACAGAGTTGTAGAGTCGGTAATTATGTACGCCTCTCCGATCTGGGGCATCGCTGTTGAAAGGGAAGCTACCCTTAAAATGTTGAATGGCCTGCAGAAGTACGCCCTTGCCAAGGTCATAAGGGCCTACAGGACGACTGCCTTGGAGGCTTTCTGTGTCCTGTCTGGTTTTATTCCCATCTCTTTGCTGGTCGAGGAGAGAATACGAATTTATTCTAGAACTCGAAGATTAGACCGAGGCTTTGAATCTAGATACAAAAAAGACCTTGAAACAATTAAAAAAGAAGAGAGGGTAATAACCCATGTGAAATGGCAGCTACGCTGGGACCGGGCTAAACATGGTAGAAAAACTCACCTGTTGATACCAAGTATTGCTGACTGGATTAACTGGGGTCCTGAAACTTTGGATTTTCATGTGGTCCAGTGCATCACGGGCCATGGATGCTTTGCAAACTATCTAAAAGAAATGGGTAAAGCAAAAAATAATTTGTGCATCATATGCAAAGATATGGTTGATAGTCCCCAACATACGCTACTTGAATGTAGCGGATGGCAGGTTGAGAGAGAGGAGTTAAATAGCGATGGCGACACACTCACATGGGAAAATTTTATAAACCTTCTTAAAGACTCAAATAAGCGAGAAAAAATCAAAAAGTTCATACGTCTTATTATGACCTCCAAAGAAACTATAGAGAGAGACATCCAGAGAGAAGAAAAGAGACAGATACTAGAGGCCATCAACATCGAAAAAAGAGGTCGTACTAAAACTAAAAAGAAAAAGAGAGAAAAAGTATAACTAAGTCTAACAATAATTTACTGAAATAATAGACATATACTTACCTATCTAGTTATATTTATTTACATATTTATCTATTTATTATTTATTTATTTATTTATCTATTATATTATATATATTAGTTATTTATCTACTTATAATATTTATTTATTTCATTTACTTACTTATTTATTTATTTACTTATGTATATATATTTCCCTCTTTTTAAGCTTCGTTTGTGTAAATTTCTAGTCATTTACCCTATTCATATCCCGTAAATTGTATATATGTCACTCTAAATACCTTCTCGGTTTTTAAATTGTATATATACCGTGTAAATGTCTATCATAGACTATAAGACAAACAGAGTTCAAACATTCATAAATGAATTTTAAGACTGAGCTATTTTAGTTTACCCCTTCTCCGTGCAGTAATGCCGATTGGCAATCCCGCGGGCCTTATAGGGGTATTTGGAAAGACTGTGACTTGAGTAAGAGGTTAGGGTTTAGCGTGGCCGACACCATCTGGTCCATATGTTCCCCCCTCGTTAAAAAAAAAAAAAAAGGATAGGGTTAGGATAGGGTTAGCAGTTGAATTTCAACATCGAAAGAAATATCTTTCAGCGCGATCGCTAATAGTATTGTATTCTACCGGGTCGGTATTGAACAAGTACTAGTTATTCAGTAAGTGAACGCGAGTTAGTTACAAATGGACAAGGACACGGGAGCAAACGAGAAAAAACAGGAGCAATCAGACAAGATTCTAATGGAACTGTTTTGTGATGCCTCAGACACAGACATAGAGATCGTTTCTACGCCAGATAGCAGCAGCAAAGACAAGGAAAACAAGCCAAGTATAAAATCGACCAAAATAGTACAAGGGATAAAACCATTGATCAAGGCAGGTCATCAATCATTGAAGCTGGTAAAAATGCAAAAGGCAGGTCCATCGAACAGACAACAAGAAGCTAGAACTGGTAAAAATAATGAGGCGGGAACGTCCAAATCGCATGATTTGGGAGTTGAGAAGTCCTCAGGAATAAACCAACCACAAGGCATGCAACCCGCTGTGGAGAATGTAGTCCAGGCACAAGAAGTAAAGGTGGGACAACAGGTAGCGGGACCTGCAAGACAAGGTGAACTTGGGATCGAAGAGAGGACGATAGCTATCGTTAAGAAGGGCTACCCAGCACCTGGGAAGGAGATGACCCGCGAGGAAATTAATAAAATGTGGGTGCACTTCATCAGATATCGGATAAAGACAAAGAAGCCCATCAACTATGGAAGATGGGGGCCTAAAGCAGGAGGCTTTATCCTGACGGCCAATGACGCGGAGTCTTTGATGAATATAAGGGAGGCGGTAGCCATCTATAGCCAGGGTACCACTAAGTTCATTGTCATAAATGGAAAACGGTTAGATGAGGACATACAAGGAAGAGATTGATGAATATGCGGAACAAATAGCTTCTGTGCTTCGCCAGAACTGGGAAGAAGCAACAGAGGTGTCAGAAACGGTAGGACAAAGTAAAATAGAATGGTGGAACAAGAAATTGGAAAGAAGAAGAGAGATAGTGAAGGAATGCAAACGCAGATGGAGGATAGCAAAGCCATGGGCAAAAGGAAGGAAATGGGAAATATTCAAAAAAGAATCAGCCAAATTAAGGAAAGAAATTATGAAAAGTAGGCAAGGTAGTTGGAGGAAATTTACTAAATCAATTGAAAGAACTTCAGTGGCAGCCAGGATAACACAAGTGTTACTGAAATGTCAAGGCTCGGATATGGGGGCCATTAGGAGAGGAAATGCATTAGTGCACAATAACGAGGATATTATAGAACAGCTACTAGAAACTCACTTTCCAGGTTTTGATAAAACTCAAGACATGGATATAGAAGAAGACAGGGTTACACAACCCAACTGGGGATTAGCTAATCAAATTGCAAATCCTAATAGAATAAGGTGGGCCCTGGGTTCATTTAATCCAGATAAGGCTCCCGGATTGGACGGACTTAGTCCAAGGATATTAAAAAGGGCACAGGATTATTATGGACAAGCCATAACTAATCTAATCAAGGCCAGTATAGCAACGGGACATATTCCGAAAGCCTGGACGGGTACAAAGGTGGTATTTTTACCCAAACCAGGCAAGACGGATTTTACAGAACCAAAGGCCTACCGGCCAATATGTCTAACATCGTTTCTACTAAAAACAGCGGAGAAACTGATTGACAGACATTTAAAAAGCACGACGCTAAGGGCAAAGGAGCTGTTCCCAGGACAACATGCTTTTAGGACGGACACTCAACAGAAGTGGCACTACATAGGGTAGTAAGGGAAGTCGAAACAGCGTTTAGGAAAAAGGAATGTGCTATAGCTTGCTTTATGGATATAGAGGGGGCTTTCAATATGACCCCGATTGATACCATAGAGCAAGCATTAGAAGACTTTAGTGTCGAAGAGAATATAAAACATTGGATAATGAACATGTTAAGGAATAGAAGAGTAAAAGCTTGCAGGGGAGATGCTGAAGTGGAAGGAAGGGTTCAAAGAGGTACACCACAAGGGGGCATTCTCTCACCACTGTTATGGTGCATGGCATTGGACTCCCTACTTTGGGAATTAGAAGAAACAGGAGCTGTGGTAGTGGCGTATGCAGACGATATAGCAGTGATTAGTAGAAACAGAAATAAAGTAAAATGTTTGGAAGTGATACAAACGGCATTGAATATAACAGAGGTTTGGTGTGACTCAGTGGGTTTATCCGTAAACCCAGAGAAAATGGAAGTAATGGAATTTACTAAAACCACTCTTTACCCAGTTGAGAGTGGTCTAATGTATATGGGTACACCAGTACCGTTAAAACAAAAAGTGAAATATCTAGGGATTACATTAACAAGGAAATTATTATGGAGACCGCACGCTAAAACTAAAGCGGATGCAGCAAAGGGTAATATTGCTATGCTGAGTAGAGCAATAGGAGCAACATGGGGAATGAAACCATACATAATGAGATGGATATACAGAGCAATTATAGTACCAAGGGTAACATATGGTGCAGCCATATGGTGGCAAGCGTCAGATATGGCTACAGTAAAAGGATGGTTTGATAGATTACAAGGAATGGCCAACAGAAGAATTTTGGGCTGTACTAACAACACCCCCAATAAAACTATGGAAGTGTTAACAGATATGTTACCGCTTGACATAATAGTTAAGGAATTAGCATTAAAGACAATATACAGATTAATAAGCTGGGGCAAATGGGACAACCTTGGTTACGGGCACTCAAATTTAATATACCTTATTGGTAGGAATGGTAATCCGGATATTATTGAGTTGAGCGAAATGCGGAAAGATAGTGACGAAAGGAAATATATAGATCATAAATTTTACAAAACAGAAATAAGAGCAAGGGAAGATTGGGAAAATGGTATCCCAGAGGACTTAAGGAATACGGCACTATGGTACACAGATGGGTCCAGAAAAAATGGACTAACGGGAGCGGCATGGACTAACAACAGAGACAAACATTATTATATAAAATTAGGGGAGCACCCAACGGTATATCAAGCGGAACTCCTGGCCATACAATTATGCGCTAAGGAAGTAAGGAATCAGGGGGAACAAAGGAATCAGATAACGTTTTGTTCGGACAGCCAGGCGGCTATAAAAAGCTTAAGGAAGATGGAATGTAGATCCAATCTAATATGGGAAACTCACATTGCCCTAAATGAATTAGGGAAAATGGGGAAGATGGTTAGAATAACCTGGATACCGGGTCACTCGGGTTTGGAAGGAAACGAAAGAGCAGACGAACTTGCAAATAGAGGATCGGACTTACCACCGGATGAACCGCAAAACTGGATAGGATTATCCAATGCGAACTATAATCTGGCAATCAGGAATTGGGCGATAAGCCAAGCGGCGGAAAGATGGAGAAATTCCAGTGGTTTGACGCATAGTAAAAGTTTTCTGGGAGTGGACTGTTGGCCAGCCAAGCGTGTCCAAGGTATATTACAATTGGAAAAGAAGGAATTAAGAAGAATGGTGGAAACAATAACGGGTATAGCACCGTTAAATAAGCATTTGGCAAAAATAGGAAAAGCAGACACGAGTATGTGCACATTATGTAATGAAGAAGAAGAAACTCCAGAGCACCTGGTTAGGAATTGTGCAGCTCTAGTGCATAAAAGGAGAACGATAATGGAAACAAACTTCGTTGATGGAGCGATTTTAAGAGGTTTTAAATGGAAAAAAGTTAAACGTTTTATGGATGAAGTAGACCTATGGAAATATTAGGTATTAAGTTCAGGACTAGTAACTAATTGGAGAATGATAGTAATGGACTACATGGTACAGAGAAGTAAGTAGGCAAATTATGAACAAGGTGTAAACTGGAAGGAATTAGGGAACACAAAAGAGGGCAAGATTAGTTAAGGCATTGTTTGGGCAATGCTCTGAGGTTACTTTGGTAACCAATGATGGATCTCGCCCGCCAAAACTAATCCTTTGCCTAAATCTTGGTGTGTTAATAATGAACGAATGATAGCTGATCAGTGATACCTTTCAACCAAAACAATAGGAGCAAGAATAGAACAATCGTTGGAAAACCCAGATAAACCATCATGGGAAAATGAAGTAAAGACGGGGCTGCTATGCAAGATAATTTTATAATAGTTGCATGAACATGGTGAAAGCACAAGTTTTAAAAAAAAGAAATAACAAAAGGAGGGGGCATATAGAAGAGTTCAAGCCCTAAATTATTAGGAATATGGATAGAGAATTTATGGTGATGCAATAATTTAAAGTAGATGGGAAGCAGATGATTTAAAGCAGTACACGAAGGGAGATAAAAGTAAGGAATTAAATAATAATAACACCAAGAAGTACTAACGGAAAGTGGTAAGGTAGACAAGGTGGTATTTATGATGTAGTTAAATAGTAAAGAAATATTAAACATCAACACAGGGGAGAAGTAAGGACCATAATATAGTGAAAAAAAAACAACAACAAACAAAAACACAAACAGGGTGAAATAATAATTAATATTAGTAAGGATTGAAACTAAAGTTTTATCAATGGAAGGAAGTAAAGTAAGCAAGTAAAGATTAAATAGTAAGGCATATGTAACCAATATAGCAATAAGGTTGATATTAAGGTGGTATAAAAGGGAAAAGTAACAGAACAACAAATAAGGTTAGGACTAATGAACAGAAATATGATTGATGATAAGGGATAGTCAGGATGGAATATAAATAAAGACCCCATAAGTAAGGTGATAGTAAGGGAGGGAAAAAGGAATTATACACAAGGGAGACAAACCTGAATGGGGGACGGTTGAGTGCGAATTTATGATGCATTTTTTACCGAAACCTGGGGACGATGGTCACGTCCGTTATATCAGCCATAGAACCTAGTGTGGCTTTGAGCCCTCCAACACCCCAACACGTGGTAGGCTCGGCAAGGAAAGACCGAATGAAAGTGATATTCCAGTTTAGTCTGGAATTTCGCGGAAGTCGGATCGGACCCCAAGTTGATGTATACGTGTTAGATAGGGTGGAAGGTCCCGGAGGGTGAAGACCATATGAAAGCGATATTCAGGTTGATAACCGGAATTTCGCCGAAGTTGGATCAAACTCAATGGGGCTGGACACATAAGTATACAACTTCTTCCCAACGTTCATGAAGGCGCGGTCCCTTGTTTTGAGTAACTTGTAGAGTCATAGAATAGCCTGTCCTAATCCTGGGGAGGGAGTGGGTGAATCCTGGGCAGCCGGGATAGAATAGGTTAAGGGATGTAATACTCAAAGGTGCACAATATGGTTCTATGGTGAAGAGGGTGGGGCCAAATGGGCAGGTATGGCAAACCTGCATGATCTGAAGGTGAGCAAGGCCCGACGTACGCTCCGAGCCGTAAAACGCTCAAACACTCAAATGGGTTAGGTAGAATGGCCTCTCACTGATGATGATCGCTCCCTGATTAGTAGATCGTCACCCTGCAAGTTGCCCGGGCTTTAAAAAGCAGGGGGGCGGTTGAAAGCAGGGGAAACTGCAACCCTACGGGGCCGAGGACCGGTCGCCACATGAAACTGACATTGCTGTTGGTGTGCGTTTCGGAGATGGGCTGGTGCCTTGCGGCACCAGCCCTCTCCTCAATGGAACAAGGAGATGGTGCCGATCACCTACTCCCCGGTCAAAACTTACTACTACTACTACTACTACTAGGATGGGGGGAGAGGGTGGAGTGGGAGGGGCCGCCTTGGCGGCCTCTCCGGTCCCATCCCCTTCCCCGGTGTTGGGCGGGCGGCCGGCCGGCCCCTCGTCCGTTCCCCCTCCGGGGACATGGGCGCAGGTGGTCGGCCAGAGGGCCGCGAAGGGTGCGGCGACGTCTGTCGCCCCAACTCCCCCCTCTAAGAAGGGGGGAGCAGGGGCGAAGAGTGGTGCGGCGAAGAGGCCGCGGGTGGTGGCTCCTCCCCGAACGGCTGCGGTCACGGTGACTGTGCCGGAGGGGAGCAAAGCCACCTATGCGGAGGCCATCAGGGTTGCCCGTCAGAAGATCGACTTGGGCGCCCTCGGTATTGAGGCTCTCTCGTGGAAGGGGGCCGTCACTGGGGGTCTGATCATTCAGGTCCCCGGTGCCGAGGGGGCGCCCAAGGCCGATGCCTTGGCGACCCGGATGGCCTCCGTATTGGGGGAGATGGGGGTCCGTGTGGCGAGGCCGGTCAAGAAGGCGGAATTCCGCCTGACCGGCCTCGACATCTCGGCCACGCCCCAGGAGGTGGTGGCGGCGGTTTCGGTGGCCGGGGGTTGCGCCCCCGAGGCAGTGAGGGTGGGGGAGATTAAGATCCCCCCGAATGGCCTTGGCACTGTGTGGGTGCAGTGCCCGGCCGCCGCGGCCCTCGCGGTGGAAAAGGCCGGCCGCATTAGGGTGGGTTGGGCTTTCGCCCAGGTGGTGGTGCTGGCGGCCAGACCGCTGCAGTGCTTCCGCTGCCTTGCCTTAGGGCATGTTCGGCAGCGGTGCACTGCGGAGGTCGATAGGTCTGGCCAGTGCTATCGATGCGGGAGCTCATCCCATCGGGCTGCGGCCTGCACCGCGCAACCAAAGTGCGTGGTGTGCGAGGCCGCAGGGCGGCCGGCAGGACACAAGGCGGGGAGCAAGGCGTGCTCCCCGCCTGCAAAGTCCAAGAAGGGTCGAGGTGGGGGGAAAAATGCGGCTCCCCCCTCCTCGGACGCAGGGGGCGCGACGGGGGGTCCTTTGCCCCCCGCCGAGCCTTCAGCGATGGATATGGACTCGACGGCGACGGGTGGAGGGGTGGTTCCGCCGCCCCCCTCCTCCCACCCCGTCGACTCGGGAGAGGGGGAACCGTCGGTCGTTAAATAATGGCTGACGGTTCCCCCCGGCGGATACTGCAGGCCAACCTCAACCATTGCCGACAGGCGCAGGACCTGATGGTCCAGCACCTGGCCGAGTTTGGGGTTGGCCTGGCGGTGGCCACGGAGCCCTACAGAGTCCCCACCCATCCGCATTGGTTTGGGGATCTGGGGGGCTCCGTGGCGATATGGTTTCGCGACGACGAAACGTTTCCCCCCTGTTCCGAGGTCGATCGGGGCAGGGGGATGATTTTAGTTAGCTGGGGAGGGTTTTCGGTCGCAGGGTGCTACAATTCGCCGAATTGCGGGCCTGCTGACCTCGGGGAATTTTTGGATCGGCTGGGGGCAATGATTGCCCCCTATATAGCCAGTCCTGTGCTGGTTCTGGGAGATCTCAATGCGAGATCCATTGAGTGGGGAGACTCCCAGACCAGCCCCCGGGGGGCGGTTTTGGCGGATTGGGCGGAGGGGCAGGGGCTCTGGTTTTTGAACCGGGGTTCTGTCCCTACGTGCGTGAGGCACAATGGTTGGTCGATCGTCGACGTTTCGTTGTCGACGGTCGCTGCCTCGCGCCGTGTGTCCAATTGGCGGGTCTGGGATGGTGAGACCCTATCGGACCACTGCTATATCTTCATGGATGTAGCGGTGGGTCCGACCCCGCCTTTGGACACGCCCCTCCGTAGCAGTACCCGGTCGGTGCCCAGATGGGCGCTGACGCGACTGAACGAGGACCTGTTGGAGGCCGTAATTCTCGGCTCCGCCTGGCCTGTGGCCAGGGAGCGCGGTGCAGATGAGGGGGCGGAATGGCTCCGGGGCACGTTGCAGATGATCTGTGACGTTGCTATGCCCCGGTGCCGGAAACTGCCCCCGAGAAGATCTGTGTGCTGGTGGTCGGCCGAGCTGGACGAGTTGAGGAGGGTGTCCGGATCGGCCCGCCGTCGGTACACCCGTGCTCGGCGTCGCCTTCGTAATGGCGGCGTCCTGGAGTCGGAGGTCGCCGATCTGTATGAGGTGTTTAGATCGGCGGCTACGGCCTTCAAGCGGCAAATTGCCGCAGCCAAGGCTCGGGCATGGGATCAGCTCCTGCTCACCTTCCGAGACGATCCTTGGGGACGCCCATATAGGGCGGTGCTTGGGAAGCTCCGCCCACGGGCGACCCCCGTCTCGGAGAGACTAGACCCGGAGTTTCTGGGACGTGTCGTTAGTACCCTCTTCCCCCCCATGGATGGGGGGGAGGGGGGGGATAGACGCGTCCCGGGTCCGGCCAATGATTGGTCGGATGATCTTCGGGTCACGGAGTGGGAGCTTGAGATGGCCATCCGGGGGCGCCGGGGAGGGGGCAAAAAGGCCCCCGGTCCGGACGGCGTTCCCGGGGTCATTTTGACCCGGGCCTTGAGGGTTCTCGCCCCGGCTTTCAGGAGCATCATCGATGCGAGCCTGGGCCGGGGAACCTTCCCCAGTGTGTGGAAAAAGGGCTGCCTGGTGCTCCTCCAAAAGGAGGGGAAGCCCGCAGATTCTCCCTCGGCGTACCGGCCGGTATGTTTGCTCGATGAGGCGGGCAAGTTGTTCGAAAGAGTTATTGCTGCCCGCCTCATCGATCATTTGTCGCGGGGTGGTCTCGGACTGAGCGACAGCCAGTACGGGTTCCGGGGGGGCGCTCGACGATAGACGCGTTAGAGCGTCTGCGCCTCCTCCGGGAAGGGGCTGTCGCTGAGGGCCGGGTGTTGTTGGCGGTATCTTTGGATATCACTAATGCCTTCAACACCCTGCCCTGGACGGAGATAGAGAGGGCGATGGAGTTTTTCGAAGTGCCCTCCTATCTCCAGATGGTGGTCCGGGACTATCTTCGCGACAGGGTAGTGGTGTTTACCGGCCGGTACGGTATAGTACACGAGAGGGAGATACGCCGCGGGGTTCCGCAGGGGTCGGTGCTTGGGCCGCTCCTGTGGAGCCTAGCGTATGACGCGGTGTTGCGGGTTTCTCTACCCCACGGCACGGGTGTCATCTGCTATGCGGATGACACCCTTGTGTATGCCGTGGAGGAGAATTGGAGGAGGACCAGGCACCTCTGTGAGGACGCCCTGGATTGCGTGGTTGGACGAATCCGCAGGATGGGATTAGAGGTGGCTGCCCATAAGACTGAAGCCTTATGGCTTCATAAGTCTGGGCAGCCGCCCCGGGGACAGGACCTGTGGATTCGTGTCGCAGAAGCCTCCGTCGAGGTCAGGCCTACGTTAAGATACCTGGGCCTGACTCTCGTCGGCCGCTGGCGCTTTGAGACTCACTTCGATCTCCTGGCCCCCCGACTGATGAAGACGGCGGCCGCCCTAGGGCGGCTGCTGCCAAACATCGGGGGGCCTGATACGAACGTACGCCGCCTCTATATTGGGGTGGTGCGGTCGATGGCCCTGTATGGGGCCCCCGTATGGTCCCGTTCGCTCGGGGACAGTCGGCAAGGTCGCGCTCTCCTCGAGAGAGTGCGGCGCCGGCTGGCCCTGCGGGTCATACGGGGATACCGCACCATCTCCACTGAGGTGGCGGGACTCCTCGCCGTGATTCCGCCCTTTCATTTGGTGGCGGCTGAGCGGGCGGTATGTTATCAAATCGCCTGCTCGGCTCGCCGCCCTTATGGGGTGGAAGTCACGGTCGAGGAGTGGGAGGAGATCGAGGTGCGAAAGCGCCAGGCCCGGGAGGACATGATGAGCCGATGGAAGCGGGAACTAGCTCCATCGGTTCGTCCTATAGTCCGGGCCCTTTTGCCCATATTTGAAATATGGTGCAAGAGGCGGGTAAGGCTGACCTTCCGCATCACACAGATGCTCTCCGGCAAGGGTTGCTTCGGGGAGTATCTGTGTGTTATAAGACGGGAGCCAACTGCGCAATGCCACCATTGCGGCGAGGAGGTGGACTCGGTGCGGCACACCCTGGAGGAATGTCCGGAGTGGGCGGTGCCGCGCCGAGTCCTTAGAGCCGCGGTGGAGGGGTGGGACCTCTCGCTCGCGGCCATGGTCGACCACATGACCGCCAGCGAGAGGTCGTGGAAAGCGGTGGCCTCCTTCTGTGAGGAGGTCATGTCGCGGAAGGAGGCCGCCGAGCGAGCCCGGGAGGCGGACCCGGGCTCGGCGAGGCGGGAGTTCGCGCGGGGGCGACCCCCGCGACGCCGTGGACGTGCTCCCCCACGGGGGAGAGGATTGGGAGGAGTCGCGGCAGGGGGATCGCCCTCGCGCGATGGTTTGGGGCCCCACGAGGGGGGCGGTGATTTGGGAGGGGAGGTCGTGGGGGCTTCGTCCCCCACGTCAGTTCGTGCCTCTGGTGGAGGGGCGGCGATGGGTGGGAGGTCGCGGGGAGTGTTCCCCTCTCCGCGACAAAATATGCCCCCTCCTCAGGGGGGGGCGGGGTGTCCCATAGTGGTGCGGGGGGTTCGCCCCCCGCATCGTCAAGTGCCCCCATCCCGGGGGGCGGAGAGAGAGGGCCGGGGTACGAGCTGACCCCGGCCTAGGGAGGAGTTTACTCCTCCCGGGGTGGCCCGGTGACCTCGAAAGACCTTAGTCTAAACGAGGCACCGGCCACCCCCGGAGTCTCAGCTCTGGGGTGGCGCGAGGGGGGTGGGGTGGGGAGAGTCGGGGCGTCTGATACGCCTTCGACGACTCTCCCTTACCGGTGTGCGGCGCCCTCTTGTCCTGGCCGGGACGGGGATCTACGGATCCTTGTTCCGGGCAGGATACGAGGGCACCGGGGGCTGCGTGTGGACCGAGCTGGGGCTCGGGAAGCACGATTCGAAGGCCCAGGGATGGGAACACCGGGCGGGTCCCTCCGCCCGGGGTTCGGTTAGAGTAGGGTGGGGGAGCTAATACCTCCCCCGGGATGCATGTTAGCTAGGAGTGAGCTTGGTTGTATACCTCGGTGATCCCGGCTCCTCCTACATAGCTTAGGCGGGTGTGGAGTTTTAGTTGGTACCCCTGGGGAGGTGGGCGCCGCGCTGCGCGCGGCGACCCCCAACCTCAGGGGAGCCCCACATAACCTCGGTCCCTCCCCAGGGGGCCGGGGTATGCGTAACGCATTTCTCCACAAAAAAAGGATAGGGTTAGGATAGGGTTAGGATAGGGTTAGGATAAATTACAGTTTAGTGCGGACTTGGTTATTATTCGTTTCCTAGTTCATTTTGCGCTTATTCAATTAGTGACATCGTCAACCTGTCGCTCATATCATTATTTTGTGTTACAAAATAAAACAAATTAATTATTTGATCTTAATTGCATTCGCTTCTCAATTGGCTTAGTTGTCTGTTAGTTGAAGTGGACGTTGAGTTATTCATCAATTGGCTTCATCGCCCGTTCTTGAGTGTGTCGCCCGAAAGCATGGCTGATCGGGAAAAGATCAAAAAGACGGTCCGACTCCAGGCCGCTTCTGCCCAGGTGGGAGCTGAACTGAGCGGGCTGGCTACGATGGCTAAGGACCTTAGCCGTCAATTTGAAGAGATTAAAGTACAACAGGCTAGCTTGTTGAGTACTTCCATCGATCAAGGACTACCCAAGACCAACCGGAAGAAGAGTAAGAAAAAGAGGAACCCGGCGAGTAAGGGATTACTTGCCACCGTTGGATTGACAATATTATTGTCTATTATTCTCAAACCGACTGGAGCAGCGACGCTGGGGAAGACAACTACTCCGGCTCCTCCATTATGCCAAGATTATGACTACACCAAAGGCGAGCTGGCTAAGCAACTAAAGGCTGCCAAGAAACCGTCAGATATATCTTTTAAACCTGAACCTATTTTCGATACCTTGGATTTGTCCGATTACAAAGGCCATATAGAGTACTTGCAGGATTCTATTGAGGCTTTATCCGCTTGCCGAGGCCAAGTCAATGACTTATTGACCGAGGTGCTGCGGATGCACGGCACAGCAACGGGTTACCTGGCTAACTTAGAGGATTGCATACAGAGCTATAGTTATACGGTTGAGTCCCTTAAAAAACAAAACCACGATTTAAAGGAAAGCGAACTCCAGGCAAAGAATTTACAATACTGCCGAGAAAAATTAAAAGTTGTCCGCAGCCTTTGGGAAAAGACAATAAGTCTTGGACACTCTGCTCACCATCATGAGTTTGGTAAAGAGCTCCCGGACGAAACAGATAGCGGGTGCGCTTATCAAAATAAGTGGAAGGAGTGGGGATACCTAACTAATGGGCAAGGTTTCCCTTGCACGGCCGGGCTCGACAAATCTTTTGATTTTAATGTGAGGCAATGCAGCAAGCAAGTCAAGATTAACGTGAACGCGGCTGCATATACCTGCAGGATTGGTTACCGAGCATTTGGTAAGAACGCGGACGGACGATATGGATTAGCTCTGCTGGACGGGAACGACTCCTGCTCACTGGGTTGCTTTGATCACACTGAGTTGTATGAGAGCTTCACGAATCAGCCTCTCTGTTTGTCGTGTGTCACTCCATACCTTGATGTGTTTTGGGAGACAACATGCATAGATGAGAGATACAGAAATAAACCGATGAGTATCAAAAGTGTTATAATATATCAGCACCATACAATCATAGATATTGGAACGAAGGAATTCATATGCCAAAACACTTATAACTTTGGTGATTGTTGTGGAGGCAAAGGGCCCACGACACCGGAAAGGCTCGTCTTTGTAGACAAGCATTGTGCATGTTCCATGAAATCGGTCGCCGCTGTAGAAAGCGTATACTTAGGGGCTATCAAGTTGTACCACGCAATCCTAGAGATGAATTACCAGCTTGTCCTCCCACTGCTGGTCATAGTTGGCATTATCATTAGCCCTTCGGCTTCTGGATTAATGCTGGTGCTATGGGCTGTGTATCATATAGCCGCTGCGAAGGCCTTATGCAATATAGACAACATTGTGGCCACTGAATCTGTACTCGACACAATCTCAACAAACAACGGTTATAGGGCTGAGTTTAAACTGCAAAAGGGGCAATGTGTCACAGTTAGTGGCGGCATGTTATATGTGACCTCCATACAGAAAAGACATCTGTACAGATTCGAGAAAACTGTCCCGTTCAAAACAAAACTGACATGCGCTAAGGTCGACTGGGCTTGTTGGGGTGGAGGACAAAGCCAGCTTGTGCATCGAGGTAATGAATGCGCAAGCAGTTGCACACAAGGAGTTGTGAAAACTGCTCAAGAAAAGGTTCCAGCCTTTGCCAGTAGTGGATGTGCTGCCTTCTGGGAAGGAGTATTGATGAGGCAGGACTTATGCTTTTCCATTGGGGAGTTCGGTAGCCAATGCCGTTTCTATAAGCACGTTTCTTATGACCCAGTAATTATCATCGAAGGAGATTTGCTATATCATGGAGACAAGAAGAAGAACCCGGTGAGGTTGGTGGAAGGAGAGACGCAATACGGAATCACACTGGAGGGCGTCATGATGCACCATAAGCAGGTTCCATTGTCTATTGTGAAGCGCGGTGCCCTGCAGTTCTGCAGTTCTGTTTATGTGGAAACTCAAAACCTCTGTGGTTCATTGACCTTGCTCAAGCCCAATGATATATCTTCTGATTGCTATGAAACTAAATTAGATTGGAATCATGCCCGAGCAACTTATGACGTCGAATACAAGCCTAAGGACGCTGAATCGTTAATGCACAACTCTTTTCATACATGTAACAAGGACTCAAACGTCAGTTTTATGGGTGAAGAAGCTTATTACACTGAGTTATCCAACATGGCATTGGTTACTCTCATCTCAAAGGGATTTAAATTCTTAGAAGCCCACAAATGGTGTCATTTAGATATAATCAGCGTCAAACCGGTGCCTGGAGAGCGAGGATTTAGACAATCGACCCATATTGAAGTGCACAACAAACATTCAGAGGCATGCAGAATCCAGGCTTTGTTGCCTGGTTGCACCCCTTTGCAGTCCTCGCTTATATTGGTTCCTCCTTCCGGTTCTATTGGGCTTGAGTATTATTGCCATGGAAACGCAAGCAGCAACCTGCAGCTGAACAGTGACGGAAAAGTCAAAATCGAAACAATAAAGGAAATTAACAGGAATTGGATGCCGTTGAGAACGACAATAACGAATATTGCAATGGGGTCTGTCATGGCCGCCGATCCGTCCAAGATTGCCGGGGATTTCACCGCATGGGTAGGAACTTTTAACTTGTCGTCGTTGGCATCCAAGCTAATCGGCTGGTTCCGAGGAAACTGGTTTAAATACTGTTTATATGCCGGACTGCTTTTGGTGGCATACAATAGCCTAATCCGGGGTAATCTACTCAACTGTACTGCTTGTATATTGGGTTTTTAACTGGTGGGTTTCGTTCAATCAGCGGATGCAGTCGAGGTGAACCCGGCGGTTGTACCGGCGACATTGGTGAAGCTCTTTAGAAGTAACTTGGTTTGGTTTGTGAGGTACAACTTGGTGGACGAGTATACACTGGCATCGTTGGTTGATTGGACGATGCTTTTCATCTTGGTGGCCTTGGTGAATTTAGTAACCGGGATCATAACAAGCTTCTGCTTAGTTTGCTTGGTCAAGTTCTGGGTCCAATACTTCGATGAAATGCGTTACCGGGATGAGCTCGTGCCGGTTGGAAGAGAGCTAAGATACCCGCTCGTCCTTCGACTCACTAACCTGTTTAGAGAGCCTATGACATTTGAACACCGATATAGCGAGGACCTTTTTTCTTACTCAGAGAATCGAAGAAGATTTGTGAACTGGAGCCAAGTTGGGTGTAATATAAGACGAGTTCTACTGAGTGATAGTACTCCGGTTCCGTTTGCAAACATACTGCAATTGATCCAATGCAAAAGGCATTGTCCAAATGGACTACAGAATGTTGCAATCAATAACGGTTATTTTGCTTATGAATGGGACGGCGACAAACTCACGCTCTATCTAACGGCCCACATTGTTGAAGTTAAGGATAGGGTTAGGATAGGGTTAGGATAGGGTTACGAAGGGAGATAAAAGTAAGGAATTAAATACTAACAACACTAAGAAGTACTAACGGTAGGTGGTAAGGGAGACAAGGTGGTATTTATGATGTAGTAATAATAGTAAAGAAATATTAAACACCAACACAGGGGAGAAGTAAGGACCATAATATAGTGAAAAAAAAACAAAAACACAAACAGGGTGAAATAACAATTAATATTAGTAAGGATTGAAACTAAAGATTTATCAATGGAAGGAAGTAAGGTAAGCAAGTAAAGATTAGATAGTAAGGCGTATGTAACCAATATAGCAATAAGGTTGATATTAAGGTTGTATAAAAGGGAAAAGTAACAGAACAACAAATAAGGTTAGGACTAGTGAACAGATATATGATTGATGATAAGGGATAGTCAGGATGGAATATAAATAAAGACCCCATAAGTAAGGTGATAGTAAGTGAGGGAAAAAGGAATCATACACAAGGGAGACAAACCTGAATGGGGGACGGTTGAGTGCGAATTTAAGATGCATTTTTAACCGAAACCTGGGGACGATGGTCACGTCCATTATATCAGCCATAGAACCTAGTGTGGCTTTGAGCCCTCCAACACCCCAACACGTGGTAGGCTCGGCAAGGAAAGACCGAATGAAAGTGATATTCCAGTTTATTCTGGAATTTCGCGGAAGTCGGATCGGACCCCAAGTTGATGTATACATGTTAGACAGGGTGGAAGGCCTCGGAGGGTGAAGACAATATGAAAGCGATATTCGGGTTTGATAACCGGAATTTCGCCGAAGTTGGATCAAACTCAATGGGGCTGGACACATAAGTATACAACTTCTTCCCAACGTTCATGAAGGCGCGGTCCCTTGTTTTGAGTAACTTGTAGAGTCATAGAATAGCCTATCCTAATCCTGGGGAGGGAGTGGGTGAATCCTGGGCAGCCGGGATAGAATAGGTTAAGGGATGTAATACTCAAAGGTGCACAATATGGTTCTATGGTGAAGAGGGTGGGGCCAAATGGGCAGGTATGGCAAACCTGCATGATCTGAAGGTGAGCAAGGCCCGACGTACGCTCCGAGCCGTAAAACGCTCAAACACTCAAATGGGTTAGGTAGAATGGCCTCTCACTGATGATGATCGCTCCCTGATTAGTAGATCGTCACCCTGCAAGTTGCCCGGGCTATAAAAAGCAGGGTGGCGGTTGAAAGCAGGGGAAACTGCAACCCTACGGGGACGAGGACCGGTCGCCATATGAAACCGACATTGCTGTTGGTGTGCGTTTCGGAGATGGGCTGGTGCCTTGCGGCACCAGCCCTCTCCTCAATGGAACAAGGAGATGGTGCCGATCACCTACTCCCCGGTCAAAATATACTACTACTACTACTACTACTAGGATAGGGTTAGGATAGGGTTAGGATAGGGTTAGGATGGGGTCTGAAGGCCGGAGAGGATTCGGAGTGGGTGTGGGAATGACCTCGAGGACCTCGTGTGCCTCTTGGAAATCCCCCACATCCATGATGAAACTTCGATGGAACTGATGTTCTCCTGAACTGGATACTTACCTGTTTACTTACCTTCGGTGAGTTCTCGGGAGAGAGGTCCAGGGTGGAGAATTTCGGTGAAGTTGAGGGTCCTCTTTGGTCAAAATCCTCCTACTCCACCTCCTCGTGGTGGCCCCGGGACTCTGTGGAGGCTTCGGCTGAAACAGAGTGCGAACGGAGTAGGCAGGTGTGTGGGCGGGCTGTGGGATCTCCTAGTGGCAGCTAGAATACGAACCCAGTCCGCTCCAGGGACTGACTTTTGGCGACGAGCGGGCAAGATCGGTGGACTAGCTGGAGAGCTTTATACTCTTTTAGTCTGGATTCGCCGATAAGAGAAAAAGTTTACGGTGCAGGGGGGGGAAACCCCAGTACCGGTACGGGTGACGTGGTCGCGCATGCGGCACCCGGATCGTTATCCCACGAATGCGAGCCTGAGGAGGTAGACCGCCTGGCCCCTCAGGATGTAATGGCTACAGGTGAAGGCCTTTGGACTGGGGCTTCGGTAGTGGATCCGGCGACTGCCATCGTCGGACTGCTGCCGGAAATCAGTCTCATAAGAACAGATAACTTCAATAGAAGTTTAAAGGAAGAGCTTGCAGAAGCTCAGAAGAAAGAGGTTGTGGAAAGACTAAGTACTTCCCTTCCCATTGTGAAGTTGGAGAGACTGGATCTTCCTTCTCCGGTTCAACCGGATAAGGAGGCAGCAGTCGAAGTGGTAGAGATGATGGAAGTGGAGACGGAGACGGAGTCGAACTTACCGGCTCCTGCTCCTTTGATTTCGGACATCATCACGTTGTCCGAGGATGAGGATGAGGCGTTGGTGAGGCCTCGGCCTGTTCCTCGCAGGATCTCGAGCGATCGGGAGGATCCGGATGTACCGGAGAATCCTGTTGAGCTTGATGATTGGCCGGTTGATCCTGGCACTGCATGGAGATGGAACACCTCTGTGGGAGACGATGTTGGGGGACCTGGACCTCCTGCTCAGTGTAGCACTCCTGTCAACACGAGCCTAAATGCGGATGCTCTTGTGAGTGTCACGACTACCCCGAGGTCTAGTTCTGGCATTCTTCCTGGGGTTAGTCCAAAGGTTAGTTCCGGTTCTGGAGCTGTTCGCGTGGTTGGCTTGGGCACTTCTCCCACCTTGCCTTCTCCTCGAGGATTTCCGGTTGTGAGAAGCATTACGGACATTGTTCCGGTTGGTCCGCAATCTGGTGGAGCTAATCCTAAGGTCAACGTGACGAAAGAAACGGATCAGATCCGGTTATTGGACAAATCCTTGACCAAAGATCTGAGGAAAGTCCACTCGGATATGGTTAGGCTGGTGGAATACACCAGCAAAAATACCAATATTCGAGCTGAATTTCGGGAAATGATTCTGGGGTTACCTAATACCTTAAAGAAGATTTCCAGAAAGAAGGATCTGATCCGTAATAACTATATAAACATACATAGACAAGAAAGATATCTACCTGATTGTGACACTAACTTACCTGGATTGAACTTACCTGGTTCCAAACAAGAGGTCGGTACTATGACGTTGCCTTCCTCTACAGTTTGTAAATTCCTTCGGACGGAGGAGTATGATGGCGACGTTTCGGCCTCGGCTGTTCCCGGAACGAGTGATGCGGAGTCGGTACGTCCGGGTCCTTCATATGCCTCGGTGGTGGGTCCTCCTGCTGCGTCGGGGTCTGGGGTACCTGGAAGGAAAAAGAGAAAATTAGTAGATGCTAATCTAAAGGAAGAGAAGATATTTAAGATGCCTAAGGTTCCAAAGGCTAAGGCTGGGAAGCCTGAGCCAGCGAAACCTTCCGGTAAGAGGACTTCCAAGAGAAAGCACATTGAGAGCCCTCAGAGTAGTCCATCGGATGTTGAGTCCTCGGACGATAGGGTGGATGCTCTCTTGAAAGTAGCTAGGAAACTGGTTAAGGAACTAGAGGCTATCAAAAAGGATCGGAAATTGAGGAGTGACAAGAAGGGGAAAGCTTCCTTACCTGCTGGGGATATTCCGAGGAAGGAGGTCTCCTTCAAAGAGGAACACTCGGAGGAGGGGCTTGTGGCTCGGAAGAAGGAGGAGTGGTCCGTGGTGACCAAAAGGAAGAAGGGGAAGGTGAAAAAGGTGGAGGAAACCAAGGATGAGGTTAGGAAAAGGAATAGGGAGACAAGGAAATCAGGAGAGGACTCAGCGTCTGAGACTCCTAAACCTCTGTTGCGGCCCAGATGGACCGTTACTAGACCGGATGCCTTGATCATCGATGTCAAGGATGATGGTCAGTTTAAGGCGGTCTGCGAGAAAATCAGCAAGGCTCCCATTAACCTGGAAAAAATCAAACGGGTTAGAAAGACTCAGACTGGCCAGGTGCTCCTTGAGATGAGCGAGGCCGGTGATACCCGTGCTTTCCGGGAGAATCTGCAGAGCGTCATCGAGGGTGATACGGACATCAGGGTCTTGCAAAAGATGTTTGACCTTGAGGTTCGGGATTTAGATCCTTTGATCGAGAGCTCTGAGGTGCTGCTGAAGTTGGCGGAGCATCTGGGGGCTGATCCTCTCGAGCTGAAGTCTCGTGTGTTCCGTCCTACAAAGATAGGTACGAAGTTGGCGGTCATTGAGACCCCTGTGAAGTACCTCAAGAAGGTCATTACGGATTCGAGAGTGAGAATCGGGATGACTTACGTGCATCTGAGTCCTGCGCCTAAAGTTATTAAATGCTTTAGGTGTCATGGCACCGGCCACTTTAGCACCAACTGTAAGGTTGAGCTATCGGGCAAGGTTAGATGCCGTAAGTGTAACCGAGATGGTCATGACATGAAGGATTGTCCTTCGAAAGAGAGCCGCTGCTTGGATTGCGCGAAGGATCACCTGCCTTCCAACCATTTAATCGGCTCCATGGGGTGCCCTACGTTTCGTAGTAAATTCAGGGACCTCAGGGCGCAATTTTACAGATTCTGCGGTGAAAATCCTGCAGATAAACTGTAATCACAGCAGGCTTGCTCACGATTTATTAGAACAGACATGTGCCGCCCATGGTATCGATGTTATGTGTATACAGGAGCCATTTAAAATTCCACCGGCCTGGATTGGTTCATCTGATGGACGTTCGGCGATTTACATTAGAAATGCGATGTGGAGGGTGCCCAGCAATCGTTTGATTGTGGGTCATTTCTATGTTGGTATCGTCACTGAGGTCTTTACCTTGGTGACTTTTTATGTGTCTCCGAATTGTGCTGTACAGGAGTTTTACCAACACCTTGAGGAACTCCGTTGTGCCAGGCGATCGTGGAAGAATCCCGTTGTGTTGTTGGGTGACCCGAATGCAAGGTCCGTCCTATTCGGGGACACTCTGACAAATAAGAGGGGCTCCATTTTTGAACAATATATACATGACATCGATATGGTTCCTATTATTACTCGTGGTGGTTTTACTTTTATTCGACCCAAACGCAAATCGAAGATCGACATTATCTGCGCTTCTCAAGATTTTTATCATAAAATTAATAGTATTGTTGATCCTTCCTATAATGGATCGGATCATCGCAACTGTATTCATAGTATTAATTTGGCGAGTTCCGTTTCATCTCTAAATTGTTTCAACAATGAAGTTAATTGGTCATGGAATCTCAAGACCTTTGATCCTGAGGTATTCTTAAGTAACCTTCAGTTGTTAAACAGTCGTATTGACTGGAACAATCTGGATCTCGATTCTGTATACCAATACATTAAAAATGTGAAGTTGGCATGCAAGCTCACGATGAAGAAGAAGACTGACCGATTTAGATCCAAGGCTAATCCTTGGTGGAATGATGAGTTGGAGGCACTTAAGCTCGATGTCATCAGAGCCAGACGCAAGTATTTGCGTAAGTTGTCTCGTGGCCGTTATTCCGACAGGGAACTTGAGCTTTATCGTGAGCTGCGTAAAAAGCTTCAATTTAAAATTAATGACAGTAAGCGCAGGTTATGGTTGAACTTTATTGATTTGCTGAGGAAAGATATTTGGGGCCGACCTTTCTTGACAATCCGTAATAAGATCAAAAATAGACAACCCGCTCCGCTCATTGGAGCTGATGATGCTAGAGCTGTTCTATCTGGCTTGTTTCCGCGAGAGTTACGTAAGCCCCGATATGATGTCTTTGGGACGTCTGATTCGGGGTTGCGTACTTATAATGCTGAATTGGTGGAGTTTGCGAAGCGTCTCAACTTAAAGAAGGCCGTTGGGCTGGACAAGATTCCTCCTAGCATTGTGAGGTTCATTATTAATAATGATACCTCGCATTTTACTAATATCATGAATATTTGTCTGGATCTACGGTGTGTCCCAAGTTCCTGGAAAAAATCTAGGGTGATATTAATCAGAAAAAATAAGGAGAAGACCGTCTTACCTTCAGATTTCCGACCTATCTGTATTGGCGACTGTTTCAATAAAATCTTTGAAAAGATTCTCGAAGAGCGCATTCTCAGTCAACTGGGTACCCATCCTTTCCACGAAAATCAATTTGGGTTTACTAGAGGCAGATCAACTATTGACGCTCTAGATAAACTTACAAAATTTATGACCGACAACAATAGAAAAGGTAAATTTTGTATTTTGGTTAGTTTGGACATCAAGAACGCATTTAATAGTCTTTCTTGGAGAAATATCTTCCGTTGCTTCAAGAATCGAAATTTTAGCCCTCAATTACAGGCTGTTCTCCAGAATTATCTGAGAGACAGATATGTATCGTATAAATCCTCATCTGGTTTTGTTGATTTTCGTATGGAGAAGGGGGTCCCACAGGGTTCTGTTATTTCGCCAATTCTTTGGAATTTGGTATACGACGAACTCTTGGCGCTTCCGTTTGGTAGTGATGTGCATGTCATTGCTTATGCCGATGATATTGCAGTTTATACGTCTGCTAGACGTTTGGTTACTGCCAAGCGTGATCTCGAGAGGACCATTAATGATGTCATCGCGCCATGGTTGGAGGATCGTGGTCTTGAGTTATCACCCAAGAAGTCGGAATTTATATTTTTCAACAAGAAAGTAATTCCATCGACTTTCTTTTTGAATATTCTTGGTAGTAATTTGACTGCCAAGGATTCTTTGAAATACTTGGGCATACATTTAAATAGATACTGCAATTATTTCCTTCACATTGAGAAAGCTATCGCTAATGCTACGCGGGTTATGAGCGAGTTGTCTCGTCTAATGAATAACATTGGTGGCCCCTCCACTGCGGGACGTAAGCTATACTATGGTATAGTTGAATCCATCGTGTGCTATGGGTGCCCTATATGGGCTGATAAGGCATTATCCTACACCCGGAACTGTATACTCATTGAACGAATACAACGTATTAGCCTGGGTCGGGTCGCGAGATCCTATTGTACAGTGTCGCGCAACGCGCTTTGTGCAATCACTGGCATTTTACCTCTCGACATCACCATCAGAGAGCGTGCTAGGTTGTATTTCGTCAAACAAACGTTTAAGATCTTGGACAATGACACCGAGGATATTATATATATGAAGATGGACCTTTTCAAAGATGAGAAGGCCATGTTTCAAAAACAGTCCTGGTTGGATTGGCAAGCTCGGTGGAGTGCCTTTCGGAAAGCTCTCTGGACCAAGAGATTGATTCCCCGTGTCGAAGAGTGGAGCTCTAGGAAGTTCGGAGAACTCAACTTCCGGCTTACTCAAGCTCTAACAGGTCATGGTGTCTTTAACTCCTATAGACACAGGATCCGTCGTTCAAACAGCGATCGTTGCTGGTTCGACTGTGGTGTTCGGGATACTCCTGAGCACACAATTTTCCATTGTGACCGTTGGGCTGGTGAGAAACTTAGTTTGGATCTCGATTTGGGTGAGGACCTCTCTGTCGATAACTTTCAGGATGTTATGCTGAAAAGTTCAGACAACTGGAAGAAGGTCGACAATTATATCAACAAGATTATGGTCCAGAAAGAAAAATACGAAAGGTATCTTGAAAGAATGACCCGGATAGACGAATTACCTTTAGGCACATTCACATAACAACGTGAATGTGGGCGTGACAGTACCTTGAATTGTAATACGGTACAAATACCGGACATGACGTGATAAGAACAGGCGTAGTTCTATTTATGGTAGAAGGACACGTAGGAATGCGAACAGTAGATCGCGTGTCCTTCGCTAGCCATAAACCATACGAGGCGATAGGTCATCGACCTTGTATGGTGGGGTTTTAGTGGGTATGGGCAGGGATATATAGCCTGGTTTGCTATATAGTCCCGTTTCCCCCGCACAACATCTCAGGGGGTGCCGAGTCCCACACTACCCTCTCCAGCTGTCATCTATGGGAGAGGGTGTGCGTAAATGCATTTCCCCACCATCCTAAATGGAAAAAAAAAAAGGATAGGGTTAGGATAGGGTTAGGATAGGGTTAATAAACATTATTACATAAAATTAGGGGAGCACCCAACGGTATACCAAGCGGAACTCCTGGCCATACAATTATGTGCTAAGGAAGTAAGGAATCAGGGGGAACATAGAAATCTGATAACGTTCTGTTCAGACAGCCAGGCAGCTATAAAAAGCTTAAGGAAGATGGAATGCAGATCGAATTTAATATGGGAAACTCATATTGCCCTAAACGAATTGGGGAAAATGGGGAAGAAGGTTATAATAACTTGGATACCAGGTCATTCTGGTTTAGAAGGGAACGAAAAAGCAGATGAACTTGCAAATAGAGGATCGGATTTACCTCCGGATGAACCGCAAAATTGGATAGGGCTATCCAATGCGAATTATAATCTAGCAATCAGGAACTGGGCAGTAGGTCAAGCGGCGAAAAGATGGAGAGATTCCAGTGGACTGACACACAGTAAAAGCTTTCTGGGAGTGGACCGTTGGCCAGCCAAGCGTGTCCAAGGTATATTACAATTAGAAAAGAAGGAGTTAAGAAGAATGGTGGAAACGATAACGGGTATAGCACCGTTAAACAAGCATTTGGCAAAAATAGGAAAAGCAGATACGAGTATGTGCACATTATGTAATGAAGAGGAAGAAACACCGGAGCACCTGGTTAGGAATTGTGCAGCTCTAGTGCATAAAAGGAGAACGATATTAGAAACAAATTTCGTTGATGGAGCGATTTTAAGAGGCTTTAAATGGAAAAAAGTTGAACGTTTTATGGACGAAGTGGATTTATGGAAATACTAGGAACTATTTCAGGACAAGGAACAGGGATCTAAGCAGTATTAATTAAGAGAATGTTAGAACTAAAAACAACATGGTACAAATAAGTAAATAGGTAAATTATGAACAAGGTGTAATCCAAAAGGTAATAGGGTACACAAAAAGGGGGCAAGATTAGTAAAGGCATTGTTTGGGCAATGCTCTGAGATTACCTTGGTAATCAATGATGGATCTCGCCCGCCCAAAAACTAATTCTTTGCCAAAATCCATGAATGTTGATAATGAACAAATGATAGTTACTCAGTAGTATCATTCAAATAGAGCAAGGATAGAACAATATGGGAAACTGTGGTAAAGGAAAGCACAAAGATTGAAATGATAGGAGGAGGGGACATATAGAGGTGATCAAATCCTATATTATTAGGAATGTGAAGAAAGGAATTACAAAAGACTAAAGCAAGCTCATGGAGATGGACGGTGCTTTGTGCAATAAAGATCAAAAAATAAAATAGCAGTGCAATAGTTTAAGAAGTTGGGGAGCAGATGTGTTTAAGGTAATAAACGAAGGGAGATAAATAAGGTATTAAACGCTAAACAACATTAAGAAGTACTAATGGAAAATGGGAAGGGAGACAAGATGGTATTACGATAAATAATAATAAAGGATATATTAAAGACTAAATCAAGGGGAAGTAAGGACTATAATAAAGTGAATAAAAGTTTTAAAAAGGTGAAATAACAAATAAATTAGTAAGGTATGAGGTTAAAGGTTCAGTATCATTGGAAGGTAGTAAGATAAATAAGTAAAGATCAAATAGTAAAGTATTTATAGACGAAGCCATTATAGCAGTAAGGATGACAATAAAGTGTATGAAAGAGAAAGCAATAGAGTAATCAGTAAGGATAGAACTAGTTAACAGATACATGGTGGATAAATAAGGGATGGTCAGGTTGGAATATAAATAAAGACCCCGTAAGTAAGGTGATAATAATAAGGGAGGAAAGAGGAATTTTACACACGGGAGACAAACCTGAATGGGGGACGGCGGAATGCGAATTTAAGATGCATTTTTTGCCGAAACCTGGGGACGTTGGTCACGTCCATCATACCAGCCATAGAACCTAGTGTGGCTTTGAGCCCTCCATCACCCCAACACGTGGTAGGCTCGGCAAGGAAAGACCGAATGGAAGTGATATTTCAGTACATACTGGAATTTCGCGGAAGTCGGATCGGACCCCAAGTTGATGTATACGTGTTAGATAGGGTGGAAGGTTCCGGAGGGTGAAGACCATATGAAAGTGATATTCGGGTTGATAACCGGAATTTCGCCGAAGTTGGATCAAACTCAATGGGGCTGGACACATAAGTATACAACTTCTTCCCAACGTTTATGAAGGCGCGGCCCCTTGTATCTTATGCAACCTGTAGAATCATAGAATAGACTATCCTAATCCTGGGGAGGGAGTGGGTGAAACCTGGGCAGCCGGGATAGAATAGGTTAAGGGATGTAATACTCAAAGGTGCACAATATGGTTCTATGGTGAAGAGGGTGGGGCCAAATGGGCAGGTATGGCAAACCTGCATGATCTGAAGGTGAGCAAGGCCCGACGTACGCTCCGAGCCGTAAAACGCTCAAACACTCAAATGGGTTAGGTAGAATGGCCTCTCACTGATGATGATCGCTCCCTGATTAGTAGATCGTCACCCTGCAAGTTGCCCGGGCAATAAAAAGCAGGGTGGCGGTTGAAAGCAGGGGAAACTGCAACCCTACGGGGCCGAGGACCGGTCGCCACATGAAACCGACATTGCTGTTGGTGTGCGTTTCGGAGATGGGCTGGTGCCTTGCGGCACCAGCCCTCTCCTCAATGGAACAAGGAGATGGTGCCGATCACCTACTCCCCGGTCATAATTTACTACTACTACTACTACTACTAGGATAGGGTTAGGATAGGATAGGGAATACTAGCACAGCGATTACAAATAAATTCGCGTAACAAAAACCACCCTTAAGGTGAATTCAAATTTTCTTTTCAATTGAAAAAATTCAAGCTCGCTGATAAACATACTAGTACGCGTGGACAATCGATTGCGCGTTAAACTCTCCACGCGCGGACAGTCTTCCGTAGTCCGCTCGCTCGCTATGCGAGCTCGCGGTTGCAGAAACAATTATAAACAATATCGAGTAACGCTGCACGAATGTTTATAAACAATTAGAACTGGTAAATTCACGCATCGAACTTCAAACGGAATACTAGTACAGCGATTACAAATAAACTCGCGTAACAGAAACCACCCTTAAGGTGAATTCAAATTATCTTTTCAATTGAAAAAATTGAAGCTCGCTGATAAACATACTAGTACGCGTGAACAATCGATTGCGCGCTGAACTCTCTATGCGCGGACAGTCTTCCGTAGTCCGCTCGCTCGCTTCGCGAGCTCGCGGTTGTAGAAACAATTATAAACAATATCGAGTAACGTTACACGAATGGCTATAAACAATTAGAACTGGTAAATTCACGTATCGAACTTCAAACGGAATACTAGTACAGCGATTACAAATAAACTCGCGTAACAGAAACCACCCTTAAGGTGAATTCAAATTTTCTTTTCAATTGAAAAAATTCAAGCTCGCTGATAAACATACTAGTACGCGTGAACAATCGATTGCGCGTTGAACTCTCTATGCGCGGACAGTCTTCCGTAGTCCGCTCGCTCGCTATGCGAGCTCGCGGTTGCAGAATCAATTATAAACAATATCGAGTAACGTTACACGAATGTTCATAAACAATTAGAACTGGTAAATTCATGTATCGAACTTCAAACGGAATACTAGTACAGCGATTACAAATAAACTCGCGTAACAGAAACCACCCTTAAGGCGAATTCAAATTTTCTTTTCAATTGAAAAAATTCAAGCTCGCTGATAAACATACTAGTACGCGTGAACAATCGATTGCGCGTTGAACTCTCTATGCGCGGACAGTCTTCCGTAGTCCGCTCGCTCGCTTCGCGAGCTCGCGGTTGTAGAAACAATTATAAACAATATCGAGTAACGTTGCACGAATGGCTATAAACAATTAGAACTGGTAAATTCACGTATCGAACTTCAAACGGAATACTAGTACAGCGATTACAAATAAACTCGCGTAACAGAAACCACCCTTAAGGTGAATTCAAATTTTCTTTTCAATTGAAAAAATTCAAGCTCGCTAATAAACATACTAGTACGCGTGGACAATCGATTGCGCGCTGAACTCTCTATGCGCGGACAGTCTTCCGTAGTCCGCTCGCTCGCTATGCGAGCTCGCGGTTGCAGAAACAATTATAAACAATATCGAGTAACGTTGCACGAATGTTCATAACAATTAGAACTTGTAAATTCACGTATCGAACTTCAAACGGAATACTAGTACAGCGATTACAAATAAACTCGCGTAACAGAAACCACCCTTAAGGTGAATTCAAATTTTCTTTTCAATTGAAAATCTCAAGCTCACTGATAAACATACTAGTACGCGTGGACAATCGATTGCGCGTTAAACTCTCCATGCGCGGACAGTCTTCCGTAGTCCGCTCGCTCGCTATGCGAGCTCGCGGTTGCAGAAACAATTATAAACAATATCGAGTAACGTTGCACGAATGTTCATAACAATTAGAACTTGTAAATTCACGTATCGAACTTCAAACGGAATACTAGCACAGCGATTACAAATAAATTCGCGTAACAAAAACCACCCTTAAGGTGAATTCAAATTTTCTTTTCAATTGAAAAAATTCAAGCTCGCTGATAAACATACTAGTACGCGTGGACAATCGATTGCGCGTTAAACTCTCCACGCGCGGACAGTCTTCCGTAGTCCGCTCGCTCGCTATGCGAGCTCGCGGTTGCAGAAACAATTATAAACAATATCGAGTAACGTTACACGAATGTTCATAAACAATTAGAACTGGTAAATTCACGTATCGAACTTCAAACGGAATACTAGTACAGCGATTACAAATAAACTCGCGTAACAGAAACCACCCTTAAGGTGAATTCAAATTTTCTTTTCAATTGAAAATCTCAAGCTCGCTGATAAACATACTAGTACGCGTGGACAATCGATTGCGCGTTAAACTTGTGACGGTTATCCCGGGTCGTGGAAGGAATTGCCGTCTCAGTCGACTGTCCAGGGTTGCTGGTCCGTCGAATGTGCTAGGTTGGCCGGGAGTGCTCGGGTTTGTTTTCCGACTCGGCTTTCGCCACTGCGGAGGACGAAGCGATTCTTCGACGTTTCGTCACTGAACCTGGGATGGTTCCCACTCGGCGTTTCGCCACTGGGGAAGGCGGGGATTCCCGTAGGTATTTCACCACTCGGGCCTGGTTGGTTCCTGCTCGGCGTTTCGCCACTGAGGACGGAAGGGATTCCCGTAGGTATTTCACCACTCGGGCCTGGTTGGTTCCTGCTCGGCGTTTCGCCACTGAGGACAGAAGGGATTCCCGTAGGTATTTCACCACTCGGGCCTGGTTGGTTCCTGCTCGGCGTTTCGCCACTGAGGACAGAAGGGATTCCCGTAGGTATTTCACCACTCGGGCCTGGTCTGGACGGCGGGGTCGGTAAGAGGATCGGAGGTGCGATCGGAGGATCGGTGGTGCGGTCGGTCGGTCGGTCGGTTGGTCGGTCGGTTCGTCGGTTCGTCTCGAGACGTTCACTCACTCACTCGTTCGCTCACTCAAACAGCCTTCAAAAGATTTGCTTTCCGGTTTGGAGGTTTCACCACTAGGGCTACTCGTCTCTACGGGCTCAGCTCGTCTTGTTTCTCCGGTGTTTGGCCGCGGTAATTATATCCGCGACCGCGCATCCGTAGCCGCGAGAAACCGGTTTGGCCTGGTGGCCCTCTCGCGGTCGCGAGTCGGAACGTTGCGTCGCGGTAACGCGGCGCGTTCGCTGGCGCGGTGACCGCGGGGTGCCGGCGGTGCTTGTCGGTGGGGATAGTTTCGCGCCTTGAAGTATGTAACCGTCACATCCCCCTCTTACTTCGGGGCGCGAAACTTCCCCATCCCCCTTCGTGGTGTCGGTTCGAAAGAAAGAAAAACACGACCTTTTATTAATATATATTTTTTTTTCCCGTTTACTTTAATACTATTTACATGTTTTACAATTTGTACATTTGAATTGCATATTTAGTATCCCTTTTTGGGTGACGCGGAGGTGCAGGTACCCTCCGTGGTAAGGTATTCGGTGCCGTCTGCCGGGGCGTAGCTTGTCCGTGCGGATGTTGTAATTTCCAGGCCTGTTGTCAGCTGCCATTGCCGCTGCTGGCAGAGGTTGGTCGCTGGTTGATGGTGTAGCCGGCTGTGGTACGGCTGGTGGGGTGTCCATTGTCTGAGTGGTTCTGCTGTGAGGTGGCGGCACGTTGACTCTGGCTTCGGGTGGCCCGAGAGGATTCTCCTCGTATAGCGCCAGGATTTCGTCGAGCTCTCTGAGATCTTCGCTCAGGCTTGCCGGAGGTGTTGGTGGTGGCGGCGTCGGTACTGGCGGTGCTGGTACTGGCGGTGCTGGTACTGGCGGTGCTGGTACTGGCGGTGCTGGTACTGGCGGTGCTGGTACTGGTGGTGCCGGTGCCGGTTGGTGGGCGATCCGTCTCTTCCACCTGATATCGCTTATTATCCTCGGTGGTGGGCGAACTGGCTCCGGTGGTCCTCTGCGGACCGGTGTCTCGGCCGGTGGTTTGTGGTTTCCGGCGTTTGGCCGGTGGCGTGTCCGCGCCTCTTGCGGGCGGTTTGCCATTGTCCCCCTCAAGGGGATGGCGGAGGCTCTGCTGGCTTTGTGTGCGTGTGTGTTCCGCATAGCTGGCAGTGATTTTTGTGTCTTCTGGTGATCTTGTATTGTTTATGTATCCTGTGTTATTGATTTTACTTGTGGGTACCGGTGTCGTCTCTGTGGCCCTCTCGCGGCCGTGTGGCGAACTAGTCTCGCACGGTTTTAGGTCCTGGACATGGACTCGGTGGCGTGTCCCCCTCCCGGCCTGCACGGCGACTACCGTTGGTCCGAGAATTTCGCGGACTTGGTACGGGCAGGAGAATTTTGGCGCGAGCTTGGCGCAGAAGCCTGCCGCGGCTGAGGATAGGGGGTGTTCTCGGCGCATTACCGATTCCCCTATCCGTGGTGCCCATTTCCGGCGGCGCAGGTTGTATTGTTTTCTCTGCGTCTCGGTGGCTCGTGCTTGTGCGGTTCGTGCCATTTTTCTGCCCTCGGTGAGCCGCGAAATGGCGTCTTCTCGTTCCCGGTAGTCGTCGGCTGTGGCTTCTTCTCGTCGTTCCTCCGCTGGTGCTCGGTCGGTCCCGGTAGTTGATAGTTCTCTGCCGTATGTTAAGTACGCTGGCGTGTGTCCGGTTGCTTCGTGTTTCGCGGTATTGTATGCGAATATTGCTGCTGCTACGTTTCGGTCCCAAGTGCGGTGGTCGCCGGCGGTTAGCTGGGCGATCGTTGTTTTAAGGACTCGATTGGTCCTTTCCACTGGGTTACACTGTGGGGTGTACGGTGGCGTGGTTCGGTGTTCTACCCCGTAATTTTTTAAGAGGGACTTGAACTCCTTACTCACGAACTGCTTCCCATTGTCGGTGATCGCCATGCGGGGGCATCCGTGTCGCAGCAGCACTAGTTCTTCTAATGCCCTTGTGACGGCGGGTGCGGTTGCCTGTCTTAGGGGTCGTACTTCTGCCCATTTGGTGAACTTGTCCTGGAATACCGCGAGCGTCGTGTATCCCTGGTTAGTTCGTGGGAGAGGTCCCACTAGATCGGCCGTGACAATCTCCCACGGGCCCATTGCTGGTGCGGTGAACATTTCACCGGCCGGGGCCTGTTGCATGGCCTTATATTGTAAGCAGCTGATGCACTTCTGTACGTGCCTGGCTGCATCCCGGCGCATCCGGGGCCAGAAGTAACGCTGTCCCAGCCTCGCCACCGTTTTGGCACGTCCCAGATGTCCTGAGGTGGGGTTGTCGTGCATTTCCTGGAGAATCCGGCTACGATCTTCCTTTGGAACGCAGAGTTTCCACTCCCATTCTGGTCGGAGCCCGGCGTCATCTGGAATGTGGCGGTACAATTGTCCTTCGTATATTTTATACTCCGGATACTTCTCGGGTTTTTCCTGTACGGCGTTTCGGGTGCGTTCGTACCAGGTCTCGGTTGGGGGTCCCACGGTTTCGGCTCCCTCCGGTTGTCGTGATAGCGCGTCTGCCACCAGGTTTTGCTCGCCCCGGCGGTATTGTACGGTAAAATCGTACTGCTGGAGCTCGAGGCCCCAGCGAGCGAGTCTCCCTGATGGGTTGTCCATCTTTTGGAGCCAGTTGAGGGCTTGATGGTCTGTAATGACCTTGAATTTATAGCCTTCCAGGTATGGCCTCATCTTTCTTATGCCCCAGACCACTGCCAAACATTCTTGTTCAGTGTTTGGGATTGAATAGCCCGCCGATCAGCGGGTCAGCCACCACGAGAGCTACACTAGCGGGTTCCTCGAATCAACGCGTACGTGCCTTAAAATTCGGGCAAAACAATGCGATAGCACATACGTGTGCCCCGTAAGGAGGAAACCCCCTCTCTCGACCGTTAGCGAGACACAGGTCGGCACATGGCTAATCCGCCTCTCTCTCAATCGAATTCGATCGACACCGTTGTCAACACGTGCGACCTATTAAACTTTTTGCGTTTACGCCACGCCCGTGGACCATCGTAATTATCGCTTCGGAATATATTACAGCCTAAGTCATTGAGAATAGTGATTTATTGAGCAGTTTAACAACAGTACATTTAAGTGTAAATTCTCGTCAGTACGCGACTTTCAAATAAAGACAAACCACCACGTGGTTGCTTTAATCCGATTTCTCTCACTTCCCTCAACTCTTACCTCGACCGTAATCCCACCGACTGGGAAAGATCCAGCCCGCGAGCATCATACCGATTTCGCAACATAAAAATTGGTCCTTCGAGCCGGATTACGTCGCGGAAAAAGAGTTTCAGTGAAATCGGAAGTGAACGCTACAATTATGAGTGCACTCAAAACCACGCTGACGAAGCAACAATGCGCCATGCGGTCTGTTGAACGAGCTCTACCCAATTTCAAGAAACTGGGCAAGGCAAATATGACCGCAGCGGTCACGAAGAGCCGCATGCAAACCTTGAAGAACATCTTCTCCGAATGCAGAGTGATTGATGCAGAGCTTCACGACATCTCCGACGAAAAGGAAAGAGCAGCCACGTTGTACTTCGTGGAAGACCATTTCGCGAAGTGCGAAATTACCTTCAATGAAACCATGGACTTCATGGCGGAGTGGCTCGATGGGTTGATTCCGGCGCAGAGTTCAACTTCGGCAGCCAACGACAGAGCAACTGCGATGACGTCACGTCCTGGTAGCCATCTTCCCCGACTGCAACTGCCTATTTTCGATGGAGCCCTCGACGGTTGGGAAAGCTTTCGCGATCAATTCACGTCCATGGTAACAAAAAACCAATTAATTTCAAATGTAGAGAGGATGCAATATCTGTGCTCAGCGCTCAAAGGTGAGGCGAAATCCGCGATAATGCATCTTCCAATCACCGAAGAGAATTTTGAAGTCGCGTGGAAAATAATCGAGTCCAGATATGCGAATAAACGGCGACTAATTTCTACGCATTTCACCATATTGTTCTCTTTACCGACAGTCTCCCACGAATCGCCAAAGGAATTACGTAACCTCCGCGATCGTTTGAACGGTTCTATCCAAGCGCTCCGAAATTTAAACCGCCCGGTTGATTCTTGGAGTGACATTCTGGTCTTCCTAGGGGTACAGCGGTTAGATCGGTCGTCTCGTAAGGAATGGGAATTGCAATTGGGAGCTGAGTCTGACTATCCCGCGTATGGAAAGTTTGACGAATTTCTAGAGTCGCGAATTCGCGCGCTTGAATTTTTATCACCCATTAAAAACGACAATCCAATCGATCAAACTGCCAAAACCGCCAAATCAAAATCCATTTCCTCGCACACCGCAACCGCGATTAAACTTATCTGTCCAGTCTGTAAGGGCAGTCATTTGTTATATAAATGTGAACAGTTTCTTGCCAAAACGCCGTCCGAAAGATACAATTTCATTAAATCGCAACGCCGCTGTTTAAATTGCTTCTCGGTAAAGCATGATGGCGCCCAGTGTAGAAGCATACATCGATGTAAAGAATGTAATAAAAACCATCATACGCTTCTTCACTTTCCTTCCACGTCTGGACATAATAACAAAAGCGGTAGCGAGGACGCGGAGACCTTAGCAGCGAGCGAAACAAAGCTAAGTTCTCACCTTGTAACTAAACCAAACACTAACCTTTCTGTACTGTTATCAACAGCGCGAGTACATGTGTACTCGTCAAGCGGTCATCCTGTAAAGGTTCGTGCACTACTCGATCAAGGATCGGTTGCGACTTTGATCACGGCGAACCTTTCACGACGTCTGCGACTGAAGCGCAATTCGAGAAACATCTGCGTCACCGGGATCGGATCCATGGAGTCTGTATCCACGCAATCGGCTATAATCCGTCTCTCATCGACAAGGGAAGTTGAGCCTGTATATTCGACAACGGCAATTATTCTTAAAACATTAACAAAGTATACACCGCCGTTAGAAGGAAATATTACTCACTTTGATTATCTTGCAGGTTTGACTCTCGCCGACGATGATCCCATGAGTTCGGATGCCATAGATATTTTGATCGGAGCTGATCTGTATGGTCAGTTGCTCACTGGTGAGCTGCGCAAAAATTCGAACGACGAACCGATTGCACAGTCAACGACATTGGGTTGGATCCTATCAGGACCCGTAATCCCGTCCACTATTCCTACGCGAGTCAATATCCATAACGTTACAGTTTACGAGCGGTTGGACGAGAGCATTCGTAAATTTTGGGAGATCGAGAATCTCAATGATAAATCCGCATTGTCCACCGACGACGAGAAGTGCGAGTCCCATTTTAAGAAAACGCACTCCCGGTCCACAACCGGACGGTATATTGTTCGGTTGCCATTTAAAACGAATCAAGTAGAGTTAGGAAATTCTCGCGCAGCCGCGACGAGTCATTTACTCCATTTGGAAAATCGTTTTCGAACCAACCCCACGCTAGCAAGCGAATATAAGGAATTCATGCGAGAATATGAATTACTCGGCCATATGAAACGTGTCGATTCTAGTTTAACCGATACTTCCGGATATTATATCCCCCACCACGCGGTGCGCCGTGACCCAAGCGAGACTACGCGAACGCGAGTCGTTTTTAACGCGTCAAGAAAAACCACCAATGGTAAATCGTTAAATGACTTCCTATTAAGTGGCCCGAAGCTGCAGCAGAATCTAATGGCCATTTTGATGCGATGGAGGCAATACGAATACGTATACAAGCCGATATCGCCAAAATGTACCGGCAGATCCTGATGCACGAATCCGACGTGAAGTTCCAACGCATTCTGTGGCGAGAAAATCCGACCGAACCGATATCAGAATATAAATTAATGACATTGACGTACGGAACTACGTCAGCCCCATACCAAGCAATTCGAACCTTGCAGCAACTCGTTAAGGACGAAGGGCACCAATTTCCCCTCGCGATACCAATTCTCAATGAACAAACGTACGTTGACGATTGCATATTCGGAGACGATGACAAAATTCAGCTCCTCTCGCGTCGCAACCAATTAGTTCAGTTATTAAAAAACGGCGGTTTTCATTTGAGGAAATGGGCCAGCAACGCCCAAGAGTTATTGCAAGACATCGAAGAGTCTGATCACGGTTTAGCTCACGGAAAAGACTTCGCGCAGGGTGAGACGTTATCCGTCCTTGGAATAGCTTGGAACCCCCTCAAAGATAGTTTTCAAATCAATTCCATAGTGATTCCAAATCCGCCGCGGACGAAACGAGGAATACTATCTGCAATCGCGAAGCTCTTTGATCCATTAGGATGGATTGCACCGGTTGTGGTCACAGCCAAGATTCTAATGCAGAATTTGTGGCAAACGCGGTGTGATTGGGATGAAATTGTCCCAACCGCAATATATGAAAAGTGGAGTAACTACTGCGCACAATTACAATACGTAGATCAGCTGTCAATCCCGCGTAAGCTCGCTTCAGGAGTTATAGTTCGCCGCGAATTGCACGGCTTCGCTGACGCATCAACCAAGGCATATGCCTCGGTTGTTTATCAACGAAGCATCGCGGATGACGGCACCGTTTCAATCAGCCTCATTACCGCGAAGACTCGAGTCGCTCCCATAAAAACGATATCAATACCGCGACTTGAACTTTCAGCAGCAGTGTTACTAGCCAAACTCATACGTACTATTCAACGAGCGGTTTACAACCAGAAGTTCAAAGTCTTCTGCTGGAGCGATTCGAACATTACGCTCTGGTGGCTTCGGAAATCGCCAAACCAGCTAAAGACATTCATAGCGAACCGAGTGACGAAGATTCACGACGCAGTGCCCGATGCTTCGTGGCGTCACGTCCCGACCGAGGACAACCCGGCTGATAGCGCGTCCCGCGGTCTCCTTCCGAAAGAACTAGTAAACCACTCGTTGTGGTGGACCGGTCCAACGTGGTTGAGCAATGCGGATTCGGCGTGGCCAAATACAATGCTTTCGTTGCCCCCCGAAATCTGTCGTGAAGAAAGGGCGACAATACCGTCGTGCACCATTGCAACGACAGAACGTTGGGATATGGCAGACCGCTACTCGTCGTGGCCGAAGCTCCTCCGCGTAACCGCGTACGTAATGAGATTCGTGACATTAGCGCGAAAACAGAATAGTAACTCGCCTCCTCACCGAAATCCTTCACACCATTGTCAGCTCGCCCTGCACCCAGAAGAAATCTTGAAAGCCAAAGTCTTCTGGCTGAAGACCATGCAGGCCGAGACCTTTCAGTCCGAAATCGCCAAGCTCACTAACAAAAATCCAGTGTCGACGACCAGTGCAATCGCTTCGTTGATACCATTTCTTGACTCCGACGGCCTCATGCGAGCAAGAGGGAGATTGAGGAATTCCTCACTCCCACCTGAAGGAAAAAATCCGATTATTGTTCGCGCTCACCAGTTGTTAAAATTAATCATCCACCATACTCACCTCCAAACACTCCATGGAGGACCACAGCTGACACTCTCCGTGCTCCGAAGAGAGTACTGGCTCGTCCGAGCCAGAACCACAGTCCGTTCAGTACTCTACAACTGTGTTCAATGCACAAGAGAGAAAGCTGCCAAACCGACCGAACTCATGGGAGATCTTCCGTCGGCGAGAGTCACTCCGGAAAGTAGGGCCTTCATAAACACCGGAGTCGATTACGCAGGGCCGATTTCAATTCGTTCCATGACAGGTCGAGGACATAAAAGCCATAAAGCGTATATCGCCGTCTTCGTTTGCATGGCTGTCAAAGCAATTCATATTGAATTAGTCAACGACTACTCAGCGAGCGCGTTCGTAGCTGCGTACCATCGATTTGTATCCCGTCGCGGACGACCACAAGCCATGTACTCCGACAACGGCACCAACTTTCGTGGAGCAGATCGCGAACTTGCGGACGCGATTAAACTCGCCGCGCAAAGCGGAGCATTTGTTAACGCCACCGAAATGAGTGGGATACAGTGGCACTTTATTCCTTCGTCCGCACCGCACTTCGGAGGGTTGTGGGAAGCTGCAGTGAAGAGTGTTAAATATCACCTCAAACGCTGCATCGGCTCACACACACTCACGTCGGAAGAAATGACAACTCTATTGTGTAGAGTTGAAGCGTGCCTTAACTCGCGACCGATATCCGCCGTATCCGATAATATCGACGATTACCGAGTCCTGACACCGGGTCATTTTCTAATCGGCACAGCACTCGTCGCGGAGCCCGAGCCGAGCGTCCTCCATCTCAAGGAAAACCGACTCTCTCGGTGGCAACTAGTTCAACGACTCACGGAACAAGTCTGGAAAGCGTGGTCCAATGACTACCTCCATACACTTCACCAGAGGCCAAAATGGAGAACCATCCAGAATCTCGCCAAGGTAGGGAAAATTGTTCTCCTCCGGAACGATACGCTGCCGCCAAGCCGCTGGAAACTCGGACGCATCACCGCCTGTCATCCAGGAGCCGACGGAATCACTCGAGTCGTCACTGTCAGAACTAGTAGTTCTGAGTATCAACGTCCAATCTCGAAAATTTGCTTCTTGCCCGTTGCCATTAACGAGGAAGAACAAAGTAGTGCTTCCAACCAAGACACAGTCACATGATAACTACACTCCATCAAGTCAACTTGATCACTACCGATCGACTGAGGACGGCTCGACCTGCCCTCAGAGCAACAACGACCGATTGTGCGACTGCGACCTCCATCCTCCGCGGCCAAAACAAAAAAAAAGGGGGTCACCCCAACCGGAGGGTGAATAACGACACCTCGGGTGTATCTATTGTATATATTGTATATATCGTATATATTGTATTTGTTTATAACCGCCGCAGTAAATGAACCCGGTCCGTTTCGTTGAATGCACTCATTCAACGGAGGGGCCGGTATGTTTGGGATTGAATAGCCCGCCGATCAGCGGGTCAGCCACCACGAGAGCTACACTAGCGGGTTCCTCGAATCAACGCGTACGTGCCTTAAAATTCGGGCAAAACAATGCGATAGCACATACGTGTGCCCCGTAAGGAGGAAACCCCCTCTCTCGACCGTTAGCGAGACACAGGTCGGCACATGGCTAATCCGCCTCTCTCTCAATCGAATTCGATCGACACCGTTGTCAACACGTGCGACCTATTAAACTTTTTGCGTTTACGCCACGCCCGTGGACCATCGTAATTATCGCTTCGGAATATATTACAGCCTAAGTCATTGAGAATAGTGATTTATTGAGCAGTTTAACAACAGTACATTTAAGTGTAAATTCTCGTCAGTACGCGACTTTCAAATAAAGACAAACCACCACGTGGTTGCTTTAATCCGATTTCTCTCACTTCCCTCAACTCTTACCTCGACCGTAATCCCACCGACTGGGAAAGATCCAGCCCGCGAGCATCATACCGATTTCGCAACATTCAGTGACCGAGTAGTTCCGTTCGGCTCCGTTGAGCGTTCGGCTCGCGTATGCGATGACTTGTTCCTCTCCGTCCACTTCCTGTGTTAATACGGCGCCTAGTCCGCTTTGGCTCGCGTCGGTTTGTAGCGAGAATGTCTGGCTGAAGTCTGGGCATGCTAGTACCGGTGCGGTGGCTAATTGTCTGCGTAGTGCCTCGAAGGCCTGGTTTTCGGCTTCTCCCCAGTGCCATCCTCGGCGTTTTTGCAGGAGCTGATGTAGCGGTTCGGCGGTATCCGCGAAGTGGGGTATGAACCGGCGGTACCACGAGACCATACCCAGGAATCGGCGTAGGCCCTTGGTTGTGGTTGGTGGCGGGATGCTCCGGATGGCCTCGACCTTGTCGGGGTCGGTTCGGATGCCTCGGTTCGTGACCAGGTGACCGAGGTACCTCAGCTCGGTGCGGCAGAACCGGCATTTTTCTGGGTTAATCCGGAGATTAGCCTGGCGTAATCGTTCTAGTACCTCCTGTAGGTTGGCAAGGTGTTCTTCGAATGTTTCTCCTAGTACGATGATGTCGTCTAGGTATGCAAAGGCTCGTGGCTCCAGGCGTGGTCCGATGATGGAGTCCAGTAGGCGCTGGAATGTGGCCGGCGCGGAATGCAACCCGAACGGCATTACCGTGAACTGATAGAGGCCGCGGCCCGGTACGGTGAAGGCGGTTATTGGTCGGCTATCTTTTGCCAAAGGTACCTGCCAGTATCCGTTTGTTAGGTCTATTGTGGAGAGGTAGCGGGCTCCCCTTAGTTTCTCTAGCGTGGCCTGGACTTGGGGTAGCGGATAGGCATCTCTTTCGGTTACGCTGTTTATTCTGCGGAAATCGATGCAGAATCGCGGCTTCCCACTGGTTTTCCGGACAATCACCACGGGGGAACTCCACGGGCTGGCAGACGGCTCGATTACTCCCTTCTTAAACATTTTATCGACTTCCTCGTCGATTATCGCCTGTGTTGCCGGGTTCCGCGGTGTGTACCGCTGTTTGATGGGCTCTGCCGAGCCTACCCGGATGTGGTGTTCGGTGAGGTGTGTGGGGCCTTGGATTGTCTCGAATTTTGGTAGTTCCCGGTCAAGCAATTCCTGTAACTGTTGGGCCTGTGCTTTGGTGCATCCTCTGAGGCCTTCGGGTGTGTCTACCGTGTCCGTTTCCTCTTGGAACGCCCACCGGTGTGGTCCTAGGAGCAGAGTTGCTCCTAGTGCTCGCAGTGCGTCCACCCCTAATAGCACTGGTTGGGACAGTGTGGGGAGGACCGGGCAGTCGAGTTTGATAGTTTTTTCGTTAACCCTGAGAGTGACTTCGAGTTCGCATTTCAGGGCTACGGAGGATCCGTCGGCGATTCGGACGGACAGGTTTCCTTCTCGGACGTGGGCGCCCTGGTTTTGACACCATTCCGCGACGTCTTGCCGAAGGTATGATCGCGTGGCCCCAGTGTCGACTAGGGCTGCATATTGCATCCCGTAGGCTTCTACTGGGATGTAGATGCGGTTGTCGGTGTTGCTTCCTGACGAGGCGTGTAGTTGGGATCCGACCGGCTGGTGCCTCTCCCTCCGGTCTGTTTGTAGTTTCCCGACACGTTGTTGCAGGGGCAGCGGATGGTCGTTCGGCCTTCTTTTCCGCAGTACGAGCAGAACAGGCGAGGTGTCCTTCGACATTCCAGGCGGTTATGGCCTCGCTGGCCACATTTCCAACAGCAGGTGGCCCGGTCGTAGCTGCTGTTGATCTCGGCGGCGCTATCTGTATGCGGTAATCTCCGCATTTGGCAGGCTGCCTGTTGCTGGCGTTCCTCGTTTAGCGTTTTTTCGAGCTCTTGGGCTCTATCCATGAGTTCGTCCACCGATTTGGCTTCGCCTTTGCGAATGAACTTTTTGAGTTCCGCCCGTAGGTTCCTGTACATTCGCTCCAGGCGTTGCTCGTTGCTAAAGCCGCCGTGCCGGCGCATCATTGTTTCCATCTCCTCGATGTATTCTGCCACTGCCTCTCCCGGTTTCTGGAGTCTTTCGCGGATCTTGTCCTCCAAATCCAGGAGTCTTTCCCGTGGGAGGTATCTTCGGTGGAAGTCCTCGCAAAAGTCTTTCCATGTTTTCCACTGGTCGTTCCTATTCCAGTACCACCGGAGTGCATTTCCCCGGAAGACTAGGGCTAGTCCTGGTCTTCGGCTCCTTTGCCGCCGTCGTAGTGTATTCCCCATTTGCGCATTCTTTCCATCATGGAGTGCGTAGGGTCGGTTTTTTCCTCCTGTTTCAGCATTTCGGTGCGCAGGTGTGTAGTGATGCGTGCTCGGAGTTCTTCAACGGTTCCGGTGGAGTCTAGGCCTTTCTGTATGGCTTCGTTGATGAGTTCCGTTTTTCGTAGTGTGTACACCCAACCTACTTTGTTGCTCATTCGATGTCCTTCCGTTTTGCCTTACTGTTCGGGCGCCATTTGTGACGGTTATCCCGGGTCGTGGAAGGAATTGCCGTCTCAGTCGACTGTCCAGGGTTGCTGGTCCGTCGAATGTGCTAGGTTGGCCGGGAGTGCTCGGGTTTGTTTTCCGACTCGGCTTTCGCCACTGCGGAGGACGAAGCGATTCTTCGACGTTTCGTCACTGAACCTGGGATGGTTCCCACTCGGCGTTTCGCCACTGGGGAAGGCGGGGATTCCCGTAGGTATTTCACCACTCGGGCCTGGTTGGTTCCTGCTCGGCGTTTCGCCACTGAGGACGGAAGGGATTCCCGTAGGTATTTCACCACTCGGGCCTGGTTGGTTCCTGCTCGGCGTTTCGCCACTGAGGACAGAAGGGATTCCCGTAGGTATTTCACCACTCGGGCCTGGTTGGTTCCTGCTCGGCGTTTCGCCACTGAGGACAGAAGGGATTCCCGTAGGTATTTCACCACTCGGGCCTGGTCTGGACGGCGGGGTCGGTAAGAGGATCGGAGGTGCGATCGGAGGATCGGTGGTGCGGTCGGTCGGTCGGTCGGTTGGTCGGTCGTTTCGTCGGTTAGTCTCGAGACGTTCACTCACTCACTCGTTCGCTCACTCAAACAGCCTTCAAAAGATTTGCTTTCCGGTTTGGAGGTTTCACCACTAGGGCTACTCGTCTCTACGGGCTCAGCTCGTCTTGTTTCTCCGGTGTTTGGCCGCGGTAATTATATCCGCGACCGCGGATCCGTAGCCGCGAGAAACCGGTTTGGCCTGGTGGCCCTCTCGCGGTCGCGAGTCGGAACGTTGCGTCGCGGTAACGCGGCGCGTTCGCTGGCGCGGTGACCGCGGGGTGCCGGCGGTGCTTGTCGGTGGGGATAGTTTCGCGCCTTGAAGGATGTAACCGTCACAAACTCTCCATGCGCGGACAGTCTTCCGTAGAGACAACAACAAGTAGGATAACGTAGCACTCAACAACGCACTAGAACTAGAACAGGACGCAACGAGCCAGAGATAGCGTAGACAACCAGTCAACAGATCCCAATGTAGAACGAACACCGAGGAAAAGTAGACCCAAGCAATGCGATAGCACGGCCCCCGTACACGTAGAACAACGTACAGAAGCACAACTATCAACAGAAAGTATAGAATTAGAATTAGAATTAGAATAAAATCATCTAAGCGCAAGCATAGAGACAGACATTACCCAGATGCTGTGGCAAATAACCAAACATGCACACACAGATCAAATAAATAAAAGTAGCGCAGCTAGCACACGATACCCCTGTAAAGATAAGAAATAAATACAGTAGCTTCGCCCCATACATAAATGAATAACAGCTACAAATACTCACGGCTCAGTATGAACAGGTAGAATCCAATAAGGCAAGCAGATTAGAACTCAGCCAACAAGGTGCACTCCCAGGGTAGGGCAACCAATACCAACGAGACTCTGTAAACATAACAAAACATCAGCAACGAGCAATAGGTTAGGAACGATCACCAGAGATCCCGAAGAACGACAAATCACGCGCAAACGACAAGCGACGTAAACTATCGAACACGGTAATAACCACGACTCTAACTACTACGACGGACAACTAGAACGCGAACAATACAGATTAGCGAGGCAAATCGAATCGACAACGCGACAATAAAGAGGTTAGGTCAAAAAACCGTGTACACGAGCGCGAGACCGGCAAACGTAATCACGGTTCACCGAAATCACGCGAGAGGGAGGTAGGCTCGACCAGGACAAGACACAACGGGAAAAGGAACGCGAATAGAGCGCGGAATTTCAAACGCGAACCCAGCAAGAACCGCAACGTGGAAAACGACCACGAAGCGGACAATTGAAAAGGGAAACAGCGAACGAACTCAATCACTACACAACGCGACCTCGAAAAAAGACGAAAAGCGGTAAACAGGGGAAGGGAGGGAAACAAACAAACATACGATCATAACGAGCTCGAAGACAAAAGCGACAGGCAAAAAGACGAGCGCGGAACGACAAAAAGAGGGAAAATGCGAACAACGGGGCAACGGACAATTACAAGGACAAATAGCGGTAGGGACAACGATAGACAATACAGACTGCTACGGTACAACAGAGTTTTTATTGAATAAGACAATAGGCCGTAGAACCCACTGCAAAGGATAGATATAATTGCTGCAGGATCAAGATGGCAAGTCTCGGACAAAGTCTCCGTGTAAAAAACGCAAAAAGAATTTACACGAAGAAGGTCCAAGGAAAAAGACCGACTCGACGGCCATCTTGACGCCAGCAGCAAGGGAGGGGCCTGTCGAGCCAACTAGGAAAGGGGGGAAACCAGGCAGCCCACGCAGGGGCCCGTAGTCTGTAGCCAAGAGCCACAAAGAACGGTCGATCACAACCAGCAAGCTTCCGCACAACGATTCAAGTTCTCTGAATATCGCGTGGTGTTCTTTCTCAATCGTACACAAGTCGCGATTAGTACTTCTACGGTGCAATAGTATCATCACGCAAACAGTTTCGCGAGATAAACTTTGCGACTAACAGCACGCGAGTGTCCTGTTCGTACGAAAAGACGAGGCCCACCGACATAGCGGGGAAATCGCCACCACAGCGTGATCACATCCAGCGTGTCAGCCAAGCGTGCGAGAAACAGGAAAGGCAGAGGGAAACAGCGAAAGGTAGGACAATCCTCAAAAACAATTAGGTAGCATAAAACGCGAACGCGTAAACAGGGAAGGGCGTGAAAACCTCGACGGGAACGAGGCCCCGGTAGAGTAAAATCAGACTGAAAACGTCCAAGTAAAAGCATTAGATACGCGAAAAAGCGAGAACGTACCGAAGAACGAGCGAAAGAATCCCCCCGCGAAACGAGAAACAGCGTAAAAGACGCGATGGCGGAAAAGCGAAAGGACGCAGGAACACGTGCGGGCGTGCAAAGAAGCCACGGAAGGCACAGTTTGAAATCGCGCGCACGTCAACTTGATTTCGAAACTCACGAAGGGGCGAACGCAAAATGGCGGACGACCAACAGGGCCTCAGCCGAGCGGAATACAAGTCCGAGAGGGTGGACACGCGCACATTAGACACGTATCGCTATCAGAACAACCGATAAGCAACAATATCATTAAAAAGCGGCAACTCCGTCAATCACATCACGCGCAGTTCCACCCACGACAGACAAGTATAAAGCATCGGCCGCGATCGCGATCTGGTCAAACAATCGACGACCATAGCGACACAACCCGCGCTTAATGCACACGCTGCCTAACGAAAAACAAATCCGCAAAGCAGCGGAAAACATTAGGACGCCCAACGTAGGAAATCTCCACAATGCAAAACGGCGAAGGAAAAAGCGGGCACGCAAACTGAACGCGGGTTGAAAACCACAACCAAAGCGGACCAGCGTGTGTGACTTGTTGACCACCCGAGCCCACGAATAAGAACAACGATTGCGAATAGTCAAACAACCCCGGGTAGTCTCGCGTAATACAATTCCATAAGACAGGGATTACTCGCACGCCACAATCAATAAATTCATTCCAACAACTAACCAATATCGATTCGCGCGAAATCGACGGCGCGGCAAACTCCCTATGCGCGAACAGTCGTCCGTAGTCCGCTCGCTCGCTTCGCGAGCTCGCGGTTGCAGAATTAAGTATAAACAATATCAAGTAACGTTGCACGAATGTCCCCAGATAGCCAAGCGTGCCTCGGGTAGAAATCTAGCACGGCGTGGCGAGGTCAGGTATCTGGAATTTTACGGGCTGAACGTCGCTTGGACGTGCCGAGGGTAGGTCGTGCCTCAAATCTACCGAGGGAAGTTATGACCGTGAGGGCTCGTAAAATGCCCTCGGTAGAAACGTGGTAGGACCTACCTTCGGTAGAAACGTGGTAGGACCTACCTTCGGTAGAAACGTGGTAGGACGTACCGAGGCCAGGTCCTACCACGTTTCTGCCAAATTTAAAGTAGGTCCGAGATTGTAAGAGGGCAGCACGGTCGCACTAATGTGGCAAACGTCGTTATGTAGGTGTAAGGCAAGTCGCACTAGTGTGGCAGGTGTCGGTAAAGAAAATTATTACTCATTTACTTTTTATTGAAGTGAAACTTCCTTTTACCTATTTTCGTTATTTGGCACGCAAGGAGGAAAACGAAATGATAAACATCATTGAATATTTTTATAATTTTATTTTCTACAATAGTTTTTGTAGACTGAGGATTTTTGTGAAATAAAAACTACATTGAATGTTTTTCTTTTTTATTCTCGAACAATTTTAAAAATTAATCGACTAAATTATTTTTGATGATAATAATTGTTTAAGGGAAAATAAATAAATGGATTTGGGAATAATGAATCTCGATTTTTTATTCATTATTATTATTAACATTCTTTATTAAAGTAAAAAAAACGCATGAGTTACAAAAATTTTATCAGTTTAGATGTTACATACAAGTTTATTGTACAAAGGGTGGAGGGTGGCCCACATAACTCTTTAACAGCTCAAAGCAATGTTTGTTTTTATGTAATTTTTGTTAGACAATTGAAGGCCACCTTCATTTCTTTTGAAGGGAATGAGGTAATTTTTAATACATCCAATCGATGCAGCTGGAAATTGGTTATAAAAAAAATACTAACCTTTGTGTGTCGAAAAGTTTGTAGTTCAAGAGATATTTCAATTTAAAAAACTCTAAAACACCATTTCCGACTTACTAAGACGTCTGCTTACTAGTGTAACGTCTTAGTACGACAGTAATGATATTTTAGAGTTTTTTAAATTGAAATATCTCTTGAACTACAAACTTTTCGACACACAAAGGTTAGTATTTTTTTTATGACCAATTTCCAGCTGCATCGATTGGATGTATTAAAAATTACCTCATTCCCTTTAAAAGAAATGAAGGTGGCCTTCAATTGTCCAACAAAAATTACATAAAAACAAACATTGCTTTGAGCTGTTAAAGAGTTATGTGGGCCACCCTCTGTTTATAATTGTTTCTCCTTCTGCAAACTTGTGGCCGGTGACGTGATGTGGCGTAAACAGCATACCTACAAAAGCGAGCAAAATCGTTAATGTACAAAGTATATACATTTATACATGCGTTAAATGGCAAAATGAGTTGTGCTTACCATGCCAGAAACTGGGCGTCTTCCTTGTTCCCGGTTGTCGCAGCTCTCTACTCCTCTATTCCTGGAGAGCACGTTCTGCCAGTGGTTGTCGCAGCAGCATCTTTGTCCTCCTACTCGTGGCCGGTAACACGTTCTCCTCAGTGCGTTCTGGCGTAAACAGCATACCTACAAAAGCAAGCAAAATCGTTAATGTACTGTAACGGTTCTATTTTCCGGTAAGCGCTTCCTCGTGATAGCTCGCCGAGCCGGGGTTCTTGGTGAGGAAGCGGTCGGGACGGTGATTGACGAGGTGCGTTCGGTGAATAATAAGACGGCGATTTGTGTAAATGTGTCTCGCTGCGTATCGTGTCGGGAGAGACCTCGGGGCGGTATTCGCGGTGCGGAGGTACGCGGTCCTGGTTTCGGTGTACTCTAGTGGGAGGACGGAGTGTTCGCGGTCCCGGCGAAAGGGTTCAATCGGGGTCTTGTTTAGAATGCTATCGCCTTGCGGCGGTGGGTACGGTGGTGCGGAGCGGGATCTAGTGTGTCTCGCCTCACGGCGACGGGAGTGTATCGCCTCGCGGCGGAAGGTACGGTGTCGCGGAGTGGGGCTTAGAGTGTATCGCCTCGCAGCGAAAGGTACGGTGGCATGGAGCGGAGATCTGGAGTGTATCGCCTCACAGCGAAAGGTACGGTAGTGCGGAGCGGGAGCTAGAGTGTATCGCCTCACAGCGATGGGAGGGTTTCGCCTCACAGCGAAAGGTACGGTGGTGCGGAGCGGAGTCGAGAATGTATCGCCTCACAGCGATGGGAGGGTTCGCCTCACGGCGAGAGGTACGGTGATGCGGAGCGGAATTGAGAAGATATCGCCTCACAGCGATGGGAGTTTTCGCCTCACGGCGAAGGGTACGGTGGAGCGGACTGGAGAATGTATCGCCTCACAGCGATGGGAAGGTTTCGCCTCACAGCGAAAGGTACGGTGATGCGGAGCGGAATTGAGAAGATATCGCCTCACAGCGATGGGAGTTTTCGCCTCACGGCGAAGGGTACGGTAGTGCGGAGCGGACTTGAGAATGTATCGCCTCACAGCGATGGGAGTTTTCGCCTCACGGCGAAGGGTACGGTAGTGCGGAGCAAGAATAAAGAGTATACCTATGTCCCGTAGATGATACTCGAGGTGTCGTCGTCTCAACGAAAGGATCCTAACAACTAGTACTGTCCCAGTAGGCGAGCTGCAGGTGGTCTTATCACTTCCCAGTGATCGGACTAGAGTAATTTCTGTAGATTTTGATGGGGCTTTTATATGGTTTATTTGGAGGTGAGGGGCGGTGGTGCGGTAAGGTGTTGAGGGTAGTTTTTCTGTATTTGGGTTTTTCGGTAACCGTTCTGTTTTCGGTGCGGAAGGTTAAGGGGACGGAGTGTCGGTTGCTCTTTTAAATCGGCGCGCTCCGTGGCCCGTTCGGCCTTCTTCGGTATCGGTCGGTGGGGTTCGCGGCGCGTGTACTTCGTAACAGCACTGCTCGTTGCAGGTCTGTTACAGTACAAAGTATATACATTTATACATGCGTTAAATGGCAAAATGAGTTGTGCTTACCATGCCAGAAACTGGGCGTCTTCCTTGTTCCCGGTTGTCGCAGCTCTCTACTCCTCTATTCCTGGAGAGCACGTTCTGCCAGTGGTTGTCGCAGCAGCATCTTTGTCCTCCTACTCGTGGCCGGTAACACGTTCTCCTCAGTGCGTTCTGGCGTAAACAGCATACCTACAAAAGCAAGCAAAATCGTTAATGTACAAAGTATATACATTTATACATGCGTTAAATGGCAAAATGAGTTGTGCTTACCATGCCAGAAACTGGGCGTCTTCCTTGTTCCCGGTTGTCGCAGCTCTCTACTCCTCTATTCCTGGAGAGCACGTTCTGCCAGTGGTTGTCGCAGCAGTATCTTTGTCCTCCTACTTGTGGCCGGTAACACGTTCTCCTCTGCTGTATCCCATTGCCAATTGGATGTTCTATAGTACAGTCGGTAGACAATACTGAAGATTCTGACCAGGTTGTTTCCAAGTGTGGTATCCATCTGAAAAAAATGTTTAAAATCGATTGCATGATTTCACATACACAAAACTAAAAAGCAGAAAATAATTATTTAAATAAAAATACATTTTTTGGAAATACCACGTTTTTAAGACGTGCTAAAAAGCATAAAATAGTTTTTCCTATCCCCATTCAGGTCCTATCCCCATACAGATAGTTCTGAAAATTTGTTATTATGAATTTTGAATAGCTATGAAAATACTTGTAAGATTTAAAACGAAAAACGTGAGGCGCGAGATAACAGTAAGGAGTGTATCATATCATCTGCAATCCAATAACATTGTTACTGATTTAGGTGAACTATTCATGCATCTATTGAATGCGCCCACGTTTTTCGTTTTAAATCTTACAAGTATTTTCATAGCTATTCAAAATTCACAATCATAAATTTTCAGAACTATCTGTATGGGGATAGGAATCCGAATGGGGATAGGAAGAACTATTTTATACTTTTTAGCTCGTCTAAAAAATGTGGTATTTACAAAAAATGTATTGTTATTTAAATAATTATTTCGTTTTCCCTTCACAAACGTTCCGGTAGGTTTCCGCATTACCTTGGAGGTACTACCGACAATGCATTTTTTAACTTCCCGATTCATAGGGAAGTTACTGTAATTACCCCGAAAATCGAAAATTGATTTTTTAGCAGATCTTCACGTTTCATGGTCATTGGAGTCATTTTAGACTATTTTTATCAAAATGTTCGTATGTGTGTGTGTGTGTGTGTGTGTGTGTGTGTGTGCGTATGTCCGTTTGTATGGTATCAAATTTTTCGTTAACGTTTTCTGAAAAAATAACAATGCGATCAGAATAATGAATGATGCAATCGATGTGCCCCGCTGTAACTTAGAGCTGATTAGATTTTGGTCCATATTGGTCAAGTAGTTTTTTAGATTTTTTAGTTTTTTTCGAAACAAGTTCATTCAACAATGCAAATTATACGAGAGGACGGAAATTTTCCACCGAAGAAACAAACGTAACAATTATATATAATTTTAATTTTTTTTTTATTAAAAAAAAATTTTTTTTTTCATTTAAAAAAAAATTTAAAAAAAATTTAAATGCATTTGTAATTTATTTTGCAACATTACTATGCTATAACAAGGAACCAAGCGAGCAACGAGCATACGATGTTGGTTCAAACATTTTGATAAGTAGAAAACTATTGAACTTCCCAAAGAACGTATAATCTTCTTAAAACGTATACTAAATAAATAATGATAATAATATATTGCAACTAACGAATCGGGAAGTTCTTTGTGTGGCTCGTGGAGAGTCACACACAAAATACCATCCGTACCACTAACCCTCTCGCGAGCTCGCAAAGCGAGCGAGCTACAACACCCCCACCTGCGAAGCTCGCGAAGCGAGCGAGCAACAATAACCAGCTAGTTTTTAAGTGGTTTCCCCAGGAGGCCTAATCCACTGCGGAGTAAATAGAATTAGAATTCTGCTTCTTCAGCATGTGCAAGTACTACGACAATCCATTGAGAGGTTCCCAATGTGCTGTCGTAGTTGTTGCTGAAGAACGGCATTCGGTAGCACTTTGCCCTAACATTCTCCAAACTCGCAGGGACTGTTTCTGTGCTCAAATTCGCACACTTAAAAATGTCTAGATCCGGAGACTTTATTGAAATTTCGTAAAAGGAATTGACGGTTTCAAATGATTATACGTTTAACCGAAACGTGCCTTGATCCGAATGAATTGACGAAATAAGACAAATTGAGCCGTCCCGCAGAATACAACAGTTGTCGCGGTCGTCTACTGATAACAACTTATTACCGAATTGAATTTTCGGATAACAAATCGCGCCGTTGCTGTCGAGAAACGACATGGACGCAGAGATGGATGTTGGAGAACCTTCCTCTCTGCTGCCATGCCGTTCCAATTCAGCCATTCTGTTGGCGAATTGCTGCAACGGCTGATTTGGCTTCCGAAAATATGTACTAAAAATCGACATACTATTCTCGAATGGAAACGCGGAAAATGAATCTAAATTTCCGAAACGTTCCACGTCGTCCGCCAAATGGAGGAGACCATGGACGTTGTACGAATTAAAACAGTCTCCATAGAACTGTTCGCAAAGGCGTACGAAGAATTTAATCGAGATCTTTGCAAACGCGAAATGTTTGACCGACAGGGACGGTGACACCAGTGTTCTGATGGCACTATGCAAAAGCAAAAAATGATTATAAACGCGTTTCTCTAACTGTTCGTACATGACAACCGGGCCAGTGTACAACAGAAATTGCCGAAATTCCGTGGCTTTAAATTTTCTGAAATCTGTAATAGGTTGGGGGCGTCGTGCGAAATCTGACGGACAGTATTTAGAAATTTCAATAATTCTCGCGGTTGTTATCGCGAGTTGTTCCGGGGATAATCGCGCGTTCACGGAAAATTTACCGCGCACCCAGGCAGACAACAGTTTTTTCACTACCCCGAGACAAACCAAGTGCATATATTCAAACGGCACTTGGGAAACCATTCCCATTGACAATGAATTTAACGGGCTGTTTCGATTTGCATGATAATGCGAATCGTCAGCCGGACGTCTCGCGTACTCCTCGTCGGTTCGAGGGGGGTTATCAATGTCGCTAAAAACCGTGCGACCCTGTATCGTTTTTCCGGAAACGTGACATTTGGAGCAGGGATTGTGGGCTGTATGCGCGAGGTGATTCAGAACAAAAGCGCGTGCTGGCGCGTCAGCAATAAAACATCTTAAATCAATCGCGATTCTACGGCCCTCGAAAAAAATGCCGCTGTTACGTCGTACCAACGTTTTGCTTCAGCATTTGCGCGAACAAACAAATTCTCGGGATATATAATTCGCGCGAACGAATCGTGGCCGTTACGCCGATTTTAATTCTATTTTCGTCCCGGGTCAATCAAAGTGTACATTTATGTATCAAAATGTATATATATATATATATATATACATATATATATGTATTCAAATCAAACCACAACCATGAGACGCCGGTGCGAGCGAACCCTGGCATAGCAACAGCTATTACAGGTGTTTATCGAACATTCGCGAATAATAGTGACACGAAGAACAATAGTATAAATCGTATGATCGAGAACAATTAATGTCACGCTCCACCGAATTCTTATGGTCCGCGCTCCCATTATAAATATGGCAAGATTCGCGCTCTGAGTCAGTTCTTCGCAACAGTTTCTCGAATTCGCTTCACTCTTCTAGTTCTAGTTCTTCGCAACAGTTTCTCGAATTCGCTTCACTCTTCTAGTCCTAGTTCTTCGCAACAGTTCTTGAATTCACTTCGCTCTTCTAATTCCTAGTCATCTGACCTGATCGCATCGTATCTTGCTATATTCGTTTTGTTCATTTCAATTTTCATCTATCTCATTTCTTTTGTATTATAATTCTAGTTCGTAATTTAGTTTAGTGCGCGTTGTTCTATCATAGTTAATTAATTTTAGTTTCGTTTATCGAATTCTGAATTGCGTTAATCCCTAAGTTTAGTTATAGTTATTTCATTTATATCGTGTTCGTGTCGTTATCTCGCCATCGTGCAGTGCTCTAGTTTAATTTTCGTTTTCGTAGTTATCGCGTAATTTTGTATTCAGCCACTTTCTTTTAGTTATTACACGTTGATTTAATTTACTTATTTTCTTTTCTTTTATTTTCTGTTCTCCTTTTGTGCTGTGCGATTACGTCAGTGTGGTTGTGCCCTTATAGTGTTTCGAATGCCGCGTCGCGCAGGTCGCAAGTACCAACTTAAGAGATTGTTCGGAGGACTCTTCCGGGAGGGAAAAGGGACCACCTACGACCGGAATCTCGGGATCCGGAAACCCCCGCGCATCCTCAGAGAAATCAAGTTCACCGGTACGGTTCGAATCGTTAGTTCGAAGGAGATCGTCCGGGATAAGGTACCTGAGGTCCGTCAACCCGCGAGTTCTCCGCCGTGGAGACTAGTGCCTATCACATTCACGCCGAGCTACCCTCCGCCAGAAGGGATCGACACCGAAGATCCACGATACGAGCGGTACGCTCAAATCGCGGAAAACGGAACGTCCGAGGTTCGTCCCGCCGCGAATCCTCCCCCGTGGAGACTCGTGCCTTTCATTTACGTCCCGAACTTCCCTTCGCTGGAAGATATTAGTATCGACGACCCGCGTTACGAACGCTACGCCCTCCGCCGATCTCTCATCTTGAGGTGGTACTACTAAAACCCCATTTTCTACCGCCTATCTGCTCCCTCCCCCTGTCGTCCGACGACAGGGCAGCGAGACCCAAGTAAACCATCTCGACACGGACGAGAGGAACACAAGTGCAAGTGAGTGCGCGCGATACGACGTCGGTGCCGATCCAACTACTGACAATTGTGGTCAAGAAAAATCCGGTGTTCCGCCTCGTACGTCTGAGCCCACCAGGGCCCGGTACAATCGGAGGAACACGGATTCTCGCGCACGGATCTCCCCGAGTTACACATTAAACGTCAAATTCGTCAGACCTCTTAAATCGGTGTTCCGCCTCGTACGTCTGAGCCCACCAGGGCCCGGTACAATCGGAGGAACACGGATTCTCGCGCACGGATCTCCCCGAGTTGCATACCAAACGTCAAAAACTGTCAGATCTCTTAAATCGGTGTTCCCCCTCGTACGTCTGAGCCCACCAGGGCCCGGTACAATCGGAGGAACACGGATTATCGCGTCATAATCCGTCCTCCCAAGAATTCGATTCGCACGCCGTGCCACGATCACTGTGACGTCAGGGACCGCCCGGAACCTTCGCGATTGTATAAGAGTACCGTTACGTGTCGTAAATCGCGGTTCCCATTCTAGCAGCAACGCGACTTCGCTAATTCCCCGTTCCCGTTTATTATCTCCCTCGGACAACCGAAAAATCGGGCCTGGTCAGACGTGGACGTACGTGCCACCTGGACCGAAGATCGTCAAAGTCCATAAACACGTTACGACCCCCATCCGGGACGTAACACCGCCATTCGACATGATTGATTTCATGTCGGAGACAAATTTTTCCAGGTACTTTTCGGAATTCATAGGCTTCCGCGGACCTTTGTATATCCCTACAACGATAGGTTTGCTATTTTTAATATTACGGAGTTTAATCTGAATCGGCCATAAGTGAATCGTATTTTGGGCGTCTAATACGCACCCGTCTACGTGAAAATCTAATTGTAATGTATCGGGAATGGTTTCCGAAGTGTTACGTAAGAAAGTTATTAACTTCGGTTCTATATCGAAATGGATATATTCACCGGGTTCCACCACAGACGTGATGACCCTAGTGCGCGGTGTGCTGAGCAATGTTCGCACATCTTTCGGCAAATCATTTAAACCGGCATGCGTGCGCAGAAGGCGCAACACGTTGTTTCCCTGGGTATGCGTAAATTTATTATCTACAAAGCACGATGCTAAACGATCGCGAAACGATGGTTCCGACACAGAGCCAGCAGATTGCCGGGCTGCATCGTCGCATCGCGGGACGGACGAAGACGCGCTGGGGGTATCTAAAATTTCCGGAGACTCGACATTTACGTTAACCGCGCTGGGGATATCTAAAATTTCCGGAGACTCGATATTTACGTTAACCGCGCTGGGGATATCTAAAATTTCCGGAGACTCGACATTTACATTAACCGCGAATGAAGGGGGGGTTGTGCCAATGTTCTGCACAGTGCCATCATTAGCGGGAGCTTCTACTGTATTCTGCGAAGACCTCAAATTTTGCCTTATTTCGGCCCAATAACGCCGTTGTTGGCGGACACTTAAATCCCGATAGGGTTTTCGCGAGACCGACGTTTTTAAATTTCTGCGGGGAGCCATTGGGACAAAGTGATATCGCTACTATTTCTACAAATACCTGTCAATGGCTGGCTGGCTTCCTTGCTTGCTGGCTGGCTGGCTGGCTGGCTGGCTGGCTTCCTTGCTTGCTGGCTGGCTGGCTGGCTGGCTGGCTGGCTTCCTTGCTTGCTGGCTGGCTGGCTTCCTTGCTTGCTGGCTGGCTGGCTGGCTGGCTGGCTGGCTTCCTTGCTTGCTGGCTGGCTGGCTGGCTGGCTGGCTGGCTGGCTTCCTTGCTTGCTGGCTGGCTGGCTGGCTGGCTGGCTGGCTGGCTTCCTTGCTTGCTGGCTGGCTGGCTGGCTGGCTTCCTTGCTTGCTGGCTGGCTGGCTGGCTGGCTGGCTTCCTTGCTTGCTGGCTGGCTGGCTGGCTGGCTGGCTGGCTGGCTTCCTTGCTTGCTGGCTGGCTGGCTGGCTGGCTGGCTGGCTGGCTTCCTTGCTTGCTGGCTGGCTGGCTGGCTGGCTGGCTGGCTGGCTTCCTTGCTTGCTGGCTGGCTGGCTGGCTGGCTGGCTGGCTGGCTTCCTTGCTTGCTTGCTGGCTGGCTGGCTGGCTGGCTGGCTGGCTGGCTTCCTTGCTTGCTGGCTGGCTGGCTGGCTGGCTGGCTGGCTGGCTTCCTTGCTTGCTGGCTGGCTGGCTGGCTGGCTGGCTGGCTGGCTTCCTTGCTTGCTGGCTGGCTGGCTGGCTGGCTGGCTGGCTGGCTTCCTTGCTTGCTGGCTGGCTGGCTGGCTGGCTGGCTGGCTGGCTTCCTTGCTTGCTGGCTGGCTGGCTGGCTGGCTGGCTGGCTGGCTTCCTTGCTGGCTGGCTGGCTGGCTGGCTTCCTTGCTTGCTGGCTGGCTGGCTGGCTGGCTGGCTGGCTTCCTTGCTTGCTGGCTGGCTGGCTGGCTTCCTTGCTTGCTGGCTGGCTGGCTGGCTTCCTTGCTTGCTGGCTGGCTGGCTGGCTTCCTTGCTTGCTGGCTGGCTGGCTGGCTTCCTTGCTTGCTGGCTGGCTGGCTGGCTTCCTTGCTTGCTGGCTGGCTGGCTGGCTTCCTTGCTTGCTGGCTGGCTGGCTGGCTTCCTTGCTTGCTGGCTGGCTGGCTGGCTTCCTTGCTTGCTGGCTGGCTGGCTGGCTTCCTTGCTTGCTGGCTGGCTGGCTGGCTTCCTTGCTTGCTGGCTGGCTGGCTGGCTTCCTTGCTTGCTGGCTGGCTGGCTGGCTGGCTGGCTTCCTTGCTTGCTGGCTGGCTTCCTTGCTTGCTGGCTGGCTTCCTTGCTTGCTGGCTGGCTTCCTTGCTTGCTGGCTGGCTTCCTTGCTTGCTGGCTGGCTTCCTTGCTTGCTGGCTGGCTTCCTTGCTTGCTGGCTGGCTTCCTTGCTTGCTGGCTGGCTTCCTTGCTTGCTGGCTGGCTTCCTTGCTTGCTGGCTGGCTTCCTTGCTTGCTGGCTGGCTTCCTTGCTTGCTGGCTGGCTTCCTTGCTTGCTGGCTGGCTTCCTTGCTTGCTGGCTGGCTTCCTTGCTTGCTGGCTGGCTTCCTTGCTTGCTGGCTGGCTTCCTTGCTTGCTGGCTGGCTTCCTTGCTTGCTGGCTGGCTTCCTTGCTTGCTGGCTGGCTTCCTTGCTTGCTGGCTGGCTTCCTTGCTTGCTGGCTGGCTTCCTTGCTTGCTGGCTGGCTTCCTTGCTTGCTGGCTGGCTTCCTTGCTTGCTGGCTGGCTTCCTTGCTTGCTGGCTGGCTTCCTTGCTTGCTGGCTGGCTTCCTTGCTTGCTGGCTGGCTTCCTTGCTTGCTGGCTGGCTTCCTTGCTTGCTGGCTGGCTTCCTTGCTTGCTGGCTGGCTTCCTTGCTTGCTGGCTGGCTTCCTTGCTTGCTGGCTGGCTTCCTTGCTTGCTGGCTGGCTTCCTTGCTTGCTGGCTGGCTTCCTTGCTTGCTGGCTGGCTTCCTTGCTTGCTGGCTGGCTTGCTGGCTTGCTGGCTTGCTGGCTTGCTGGCTTCCTTCCCTCCCTCCCTCCCTCCCTCCCTCCCTCCCTCCCTCCCTCCTTCCTTCCTTCCTTCCTTCCTTCCTTCCTTCCTTCCTTCCTTCCTTCCTTCCTTCGTTGGACGTGGTGCGCGTAATCCTCAAAAAGACGCGTAATCCTCAAGAGCACCACTCAATCCTCGAGAAAATCACTGCACTACACAACACCTTAATTGTCGTATGCTAATAAACACCGCACTCGCGAGTATTGCAGCAGAGCGATGCGCGATAAGTACGACCGCGCGAAGCGAAGGCGACCAGACAAATGGACTGGTGGTGGGATATTCATGGGTCGTGGGCCCTGGGCCCCTCCCCTGACATATTGATGTCGATCGCGCTGCCTCAGAGTGGTCTGGATTGGAAATTCGTTTACCATTTTGTTATAACTTTTGATTCGCTAGAGATATTGCAATGAAATTTTCACTAAAAATATTTAAAAATAGTCACTTTTAACTGTAGATAATTAAACATTTTTTGCATTTGTTAAACAATGATTTTTTATTAATATTTTATTTTAATATTAATTTTCATTGATATTTTTGATTAGAAAAAATTTTTTTTAATACAGCCGTGCTAGCTATTCTTTACTTTCCAAATATGTATTTTTTATACTTACGTTTCACACATGTAACGTTTTAAGGGATACGTAAAATATAAATTCGAGAAATCTTTTTGCAATCTACACATACAAAAATTACCGTCGAGGTAAAAACACATCACAAGCGTGTCAAAGATATTGTTTATAATAATTTATAAGGATTACAATTTTTTTATTGGAAGCTCGTGAAGCATGTTCGTGTGACTTTTATATCGTAAAGGTATTGGCATGAAACTTGAACTGGATGACGTGGAAATGTCAGGCTATGGATAGATTTATTACTATTGCTATTATTACACTTTTTATGTTAATTACTTAGTAATGATTTATTTTAAAGCTTCTGCTTCTAATTGTCTAACTTTTTTACTACGTCACATCTTTATTTTACTAGAGGTGAGCGGAATATTGGAACGAAACAGAACTGAAAAACTTCTATTTTATTTCAATACTAAAGAATTACCTCGGATGCAATATTTCACTCTAAAATCTTACATTTTTCGCTATCTGAAATCATTTGATAACAATTTGTACCAACAATATACCTCGCGAACATTCTATTACCAAATATTTGAGAAAATAAATAATTTTTCACATATCCGACCGCCATTTTGTTTTATTAATTTTGACATCAGATTCAGATTCGACGATCCTCGAGTTTCAGCAATTGATGCGATACCGCGTTCAACTTTGGTAGCTTCACACAATAATAATTTGAGTGGGAGGAAGGGTGAGTATTAATTTTTTCATGATTGTTTAGAGGAAGGTGTACTAAAAATATTCCAATTTGTTAGAAAGCTAAACTCGGCTACACTTTAAAGATATATCATCTTAAACAGAAAGGACTTCACAAATTTTTCTTACGGCATTGAGCAGTATTATTTGAATAGAGTGTTTACATCAATAGATAATAGAAAGATATGATTTTTATCGCAAAAGCCTGTTCTTCCACATAGAAAGAAGCGTGAGAAAATATTATAAATAGGCACGTCAGGGCACCGCATCAAAGAGAAGCAATTTTTCTCGTAAAAATTACTCCTCTTAAAATGTCCTACTTTCAATGTTTATTGCAACCATTATATTCATTGAATTGTACTATTTTCATCATTTCCGAGGTCTGTGGACATTTGGGAAGCACTGTTCATATGTATTTGATATCGATGCGAGAAAGTTCGTTTTTGGGCAGAAAGGCACACGATTTTCCAATCCAGATCACTGTGTGCCCGTGTGTTGGTGCCTGCTCGATTTCGCACGCGCCACACACAATCGTACCTCTACTCTGTCCGTGTTAACTGATGAGCTGCTCGACCGGTCGACTTCCGACGCGTTTCTTCGATTCTCACGTTGCCGTTTTAAAAAATTGACCTGATTCTCATTCTTATAAAAAAAATTTTTTTTTCTTAATTTTTGTATATTGACATTTATAGATATGTAAATGCTGGTCAACTTTTGTTGCGTACATTTTTTTGGCAGATCGTGGAAAATGTCTTACCAATCGTGTTAACACAACTATTCTGCCGCAGGGATAACATAAGTGACACTATTAACCCAAATAAGATAAATGCATAGGTGAAATTATTGATGTATTAATGTATATTATACATGCATGCATTATTTATAAATCTACATAAACTATCGATATATATAAAATATAAATTCCCGGTGACTATTTATTAAAATCGTTGTACAACTAAAACGGGCAGACGAGGGCAGTTGAAAATTTATACGCTATATTCAGAAATGTCTACAGTTTCACATGCAAAAGATTCCATTTATGCCGATTTGTGCCGTTTTTGTACAACCGTTTTCAAATTTTACCTTGTTTAAAATTGTCACTGTTTGTTTATGAATAAAAAGATGCTAACAACAGTATTACATACCTAAAATATACCTGCTGACAGATGCGAAATTATCATTTGAAAAATTAACTTTTGGCTACGAAAAACGAGTTTCCAGCCCGCAGTGCAGCGCGGTGCGGCGCACATGTTGTTGTAACTCTTGATCTAAAAAAAAGTTATCGAATATGAATTAGAATTAAAGTTTTTAAAAAATCGGGTTTAATGATGTACACGGAGACATGTTTTGGATTTTTCGTTTCTTTGATTCTTACGGCATAGCCGGATATGATGGTAAAAAGTGCCCATCGAAATTAATTTTTAGTCACGTCGTGTTTAACAGAAAATATGAAAAAATGAATGGGTATTCGTTCAAAAGGGTCTAGCCGATTAAGATGGTCAAAACTAAACACGAAAAACTCCTCTGAGTAAAATTTCAGCTTTCTAGCTTGCCCGTGAGGCTAGTTACAGGGTGAAATATGTTTAGCGCTTTTCGGCGCGTTTTCCGGACTCAATTGTGTTCGAAAATTCCAAGCAAAATGTGACAGATTCTGGATCCTGAGGTGCATTTTTGAGATTTTTTCAGATTTTTTTGTTGCAAACCGTGCTTGTAAAAAATGAAAAACACGAAAAAAATCGAAAAACGTACTATTAAACGTTCCTACACTCAGACAATCGTGTCCCAGACTTTAAAACTTGCGTAGCACAAAAACGAAAATAACAATGTGCATGGTGTATTCGAATGTTTTGAAGTTAATTCCAACGGCGTCCCTAAACATAAAACGCTGCACGACCAACGAATCGAGCGTGCCACGACAGTTATGGTCCGTTGTCTATATCGCTGGACTTTTACGACGCGGAACACATTTATATTGTACAATTAACCGATTTAGGTGACCGAGCTTCTCAACGGTTCCGGGGTAAGTGGTGTGCAGTCCCTTTTTTATTTGGGGCACCCTAAACGCAGGAAAAACCGAAAAACACCGGTCTTTTTCGATGATGGTGGTACCGTTTTCGAGAAGATTGTGCCGGCATTAAGCCCCTCGTTTCCAAAGGGGGAAACAGCCGCTTTGTCTCATTGCATTGTCCTACCTATACCTTAAGGTATCGCGACCTTGCCAAAAAATAACTGAAATCGCCGTGTCTTGGGCTAAACACGGCTGGGTGCTTGAAGCTACACGACTTCTGGTTTTCATATAGCTGAAAAACTCCAACATTTGGTCGCCACCCGTGCGACCTTGCCAAATCCCAGGGCCCGCTTCAACTACCTAGCAGCTTCAGTTCCGTCCACCCCCAAATGGGACTTTCACCAACAATGTTCGTGGCATTTATCTAATGATAATGATACCATACATTCTGATACAACCTAGACAATATTTATTCGTGTAATGAACGACTAAAGTTTTGGACGCAAACGAGACGCAGCATCGCACAGCTCGAACATTGTCGAACATACGAAAAAGAGACACAGTTTAACATCGGATCCGCACTGTGCTCGTACCCTAGAACCCGTACATACTACATTGCCATAGAAAAAGTAGGTCGTTGGGCTCGTCTTGACGCCAGCTATAACATTGTGCAATAAAAATTGTACTTTAACAATTGAAAAATCGAAATAATTTTTATTTCTTGTGTAAATAATATTTTATCGAACTTTCGAATTCAGAATTTTGCAGATGTTTCAATACTGTTCAACTATTGGAACTACATAGTTTGTGGTCAGATTATTCGAACTCTTGAAAAGTAGTGATAATGGAATGCTTTGATTACGATGTACACAGTTGAGATCGGTGTACGAACTCTTCACAGATGTCATTCTGTCATCACCTAAATTATATAGTGTTGTTAGTAATATTTGAACATTACAAAACTTGCGAAATACGCCTCGTAAACGACAAAATGGGACTTTTGAGGGACACAGCGCCCTAGATCGATCTTTCATCTAGCATGTTTGACTTATGAAAACCTCGTGTTTGCCAAACTTTCAACATCAGAAATCATACAGAAGTTGGAAAATACATCTTTCAGTATTTTCTCTTGAAAACGAGGTTATCTACGAGGCTATAAAATTTTGTTTGCAAAGTAACTATTTGTTGAGTACATTCGTCATATGATCTCAAAAATTAATGGAAAGCAATTATTTATATTTGATTTAATTACGAAAAGTCCAAACGCGGAAAGTGCAGTGTCCGTCACCGGTGACAGACAGTTAATATTTGTTTTTATGAAAAATCGTCACATGGTATGAAACTCATAAGTTACAACTTCATACGTTTCTTTGCTAACATTACGAAGCTTCGAAGTCTTCGAAGCCTCGGAAAAGTTACAGCCCTGTGGGGACCAGTCGAGGAAACTCGAAGTCCTTAGAAATAAGCAAACTAAAAGAACAGCTGAACACGATTGATGCTATGCGTGACCAGACAAAGCTATCTTCGAGAGGCCTGTTTAGTTTCAGAGTTTGCCAGGGTTTTAGCTGTAGTTAGTCACAGCTCAATAGCGCATACGGGTGTCATAAATCGTGTTCAGCTGTTTTTTTCGCTTGCTTATTTCTAAGGACTTCGAGTTTCCTCGACTGGTCCCCACAGCCCTACTGGCGACAAGTTTATCAAGAGTCTGTTCTACACTTCTTCCAATTCTCCAGTAATTACAATTTTTCTATGAGAGTAGAGTTCATAGACGTTCTGGGTCGTTGTTGCAACTTTTAAGTTACTTCAGTTCGTAAAATAATAAAAATAAGCCTCGCAGTAACCAGTACCATGTAAATACGTCGTTGTTCTTCTGAAAATGCATCACAAAATTGCACAGCTGCGTCATTATACTTCCGGAACAGCGACATTATCGCTGTTTTTGTAGTTTTCAATTTTCTGGTACTTCAATAGAAATTAATTTTCATTGTTTTGTTAGTTTGGCCCTTATAATGAAATGAAAAATTGCGATACCTAATATAACACGTCCGTAAGACCATCAATTTTCATGATTTCAAAGGATTCTTTGAGATACGTTCACATTTCACTAAAGACTGCAACGTATCCTTTGAACAAAATTCGCAACAGCAGTTCTATTTCGCCTGGATTGATTCATATGAATTAATTGTGTGTAGATTAACGCTCATGGAAGTATGGATACTTGTAAATAATTAAAAATTAAACCAACTATAAGAAACTACGACTTAGGGTACGCGCACAGTGGATCCGTTTCCGTCAGATTCGGCCGGCATTCGACGCATGTGTCTCTTTTTCCAAGCGTGCGAAATAGCGAAACAACGTCGAACGCCGGCCAAATCGGACGAAAAGGGATCCACTGTGCGCGTACCCTTGGATCCATCCCTTTGCCGGGTCTGGTCAGTCTTGGCGTATTATGTACACATCTGGCAACCAGATTCATGCAGGCCTTATCCTCCCCTGTGCCTCTTCCAGGTTCGAGGTGCACGGTCAGACCATAGCGAACATTTCCTTTTTTACGATGTCCTTTCTTGATTGCCTTTTTCAAATCTTTCCGTTTTTATACTATCCTTCAGCGATTGCTTCTTCCCATGCGTCCTTACCTGACTTTCTTCTCCTCCTGGGTTTTTCCGTACCTTCTTCACTTCACTTTCCTTTCACTATTTCTTACCTACATACGTATTCTGCGTTTTGTTGTGCAAAGTAAATTAAATACATGGAAACATCGATAGATGGAAAAGGGACAAACAGGGTAACATGATTTCGGCTTGTCGTGTATTTAACCGATTATTGATATTGATCATCTGGTTCTCGGAAAAAACTGAACTGCACCATCCGAATAATGGTTTAATATTCTTGTTTTCAAAACAGCGAAGCTGGATGAATATGTAGATCCGAAAAAAGTGGTTTGACTCGCACTTTTCAAAATCACTTCAACTTAGATCAACGAAATGTGGTTCACTCGGTGGTTAGAGCACGCAACTGCGGACTCCTTGGTTGCGGATTTGGGCCACGCCGCACAGTTGGCTGGATCGAGAAAGTGGCATTTTGCTACAACTCTTGAACCACAGAAGATATCGGGATGAAAGGGCCTAGCCGATTAAGATGGTGAAAACTGCCCTTAGACCTTTTTCAACGGCTCATGAACCATTCGAAAGCTGACCAAGAAAAACCCCTCTGAGTAAAATTTCAACCCTCCAGCTTGCCCGCGAGGGTAGTTGCAGGGTAAAATACATAGATTTTACGCTTTTCAGCGCCTTTTCCGGACTTAAATGCGTTCTAAAATTCTGAAAAAAATGTGACACATTCCGGATCCTAAGGCGGATTTTTAAGATTTTTTCAGATTTTTTTGTCCGACTATTAGTGGGAGTCACTGTATCTAATTTAAATTACATTACAGCCACACACAGCAGCTTACAAATAGCACCAGCGACAGTGGCAACGATTCGTCGAGCGCTCACGAGATTTGAATTGTTTCATGCTCTTCGAAAGTAACTCTAAACATTTGAATATTCCATTGTATTTATTTTCATTCGGTTCCATAAATAATAATACAATAAACCTTCAAATTGGTGGATCATCAAATCAGTTAGCCAAAAAAATGATGGTTTCATTGATTCATTTTCCATAAAAATCAATTTTTTGAAATATCTTGAGGTCGTAGACAAACTTTGATAACAGATTTGAAAGCGGCGTAAAAAATCTACGGGAAATGATGTGTTGCATGCTAGAAAAAAAATTTTTCCGCACGTGGTATTGGAAAAACCACATTTTTCTTGAACTTGTGCAGGTTTAATGAATTTTCTCAAGGTTATAAACCGTTCGTACCACAATCTCTATAATTATTTCATATTCTGCCAAGTTTCAGCTGTCATTTACAAAGAATTTCATCGCTCTATCTCATTTCTATCGAAAATTCTTTGATTTTGATATAGAATCCTGCCGTGCGCCTCATAGTGTGCCGCACAGTGGTCCAAATCGAGAAATTGAGTGATATTTCGCCAAAAATCAACGTTCTCATATTCTCATTCCCTTCTCAGAGGAACTGTTAGGTTTCCTCGTGGTGTTCTGAGGTGCTCAGTTGAGAATTGGTTTCGATTTTTTGTTGTTTTTAAGAGCATTCTTTTGAGATAATAAATCGTGTACACCATTAATAATAATCGTACATACTGTCTTTTAAACGTAATGTTGAATTAGCTAAAAAAATCTCAAAATACTTAAATCTGTTTCTGCTTCGGAGATCAAGCATTGTAACGAAATCGAATATTTTCAGTGGGTCTTCCTCTGTAAGATCATGTAAAAATCATTGTCCCCGCTGTCCCTCTATTGAAGTATTTGAATAGTGTCTAATAAATGTATGTATGTTATTAATTTCCTTTAAATCGAAATGTAATATATGCTACCTTAGCTTTGTCAATGTAGGCACAGCTGTTGGAGAACATATAGGCATACAATAGATATAAAATTTCTCCTGTTTTAGTAAATTAAGAATTACCAAAAGAGTTTTAATCACTGAAATCGCAAAATAAATCTCCGTAAAAACACCCCGAGCGTGAAAGGGATGGCAGGGGCGTGCACCGACCCAAGGAAGCAACCAACGCTGCCCAATCAGCGCACCCTTCTCAGTCCACGACACACCCCCACAAGTCCCATGAGACTGTGGGCAATCGGCTGCGCAAGCTGTCCACCAAGTGCGAAACGGGACTCACAAGGAGAGTGCAAGGACCACGGCACACCGATTTAGTTGAGACTTTGTATACTTATAGATCTTGATCTCCTATTTACGAATATATACCATTATAGGCGCCAACGCTCAATAGTTTTTGAGATATTAATAAACAAAGTTCTTACATTACTGCTTACATCTGCTATTGTAGAGGAGGTATACAGCGAATAAAGCTTGGTGTAGCGGCAACGTACGAGACTTCCACCCGTTGGGCTAGGGTTCAATTCTCGTCTGGTGAAAAATTTTTTTTCATATTTATTTATATTATTTATTCGCTGTGTAACATTGACTTGTCCATATGAGATTGCACATTTATTACAAGTTAAAGAACAGAAATATTAATAAATTAACCAAAATTAATAAAATAGTAAATTTCCCTCTCGTGTCTGGAAACAGAAAAAATAAAGTAAATATGGGAAGAGAAAATATGGTATACGATAAATTGAATAATATTGCACTTACATATTTTTAATGACAACAGTGGTACATGTCGTAAAAGCATACAAAACATAACATACGGAAACAGCTTGCACATCGAATAAGTGCAGTATTATTGCATTGGCACTTGCTTCTTTCCACTTCTACGGGAAAGCAGATTTGATTGACGTTTTGAAAAATTTGTCTCTCTGCTATTAATCCGGCTGCGTACCATGCATATTCCAGCATAGGTTTAAAAATTGGTGCACATGATTTGTTGTGTATTAGAGTAAGAGTTAATGAACAATTATTTTGTTAACATACGGTTGGGCACTGATTTTTTAAGTGATTGGTGCATCAGTTTCTTGCGTGAGCTTTCTATTCATCTTCTACAGAATCTTCGTGTGTGCCTTCTTCGATTTGTTCTTTAACTTGTAATAAATGTGCAATCTGTTACAAACAAGTCAATGTTACACAGCGAATTTATTTATAATTTAATTATACTTTTGTTCTTTAACTTGTAATAAATGTGCAATCTCATATAGACAAGTCAATGTTACACAGCGAATAAATAATATAAATAAATATGAAAAAAAATTTTTCACCAGACGAGAATCGAACCCTAGCCCAACGGGTGGAAGTCCCGTACGTTGCCGCTACACCAAGCCTTATTCGCTGTATACCTCCTCTACAATAGCAGATGTAAGCAGTAATGTAAGAACTTTGTTTATTAATATCTCAAAAACTATTGAGCGTTGGCGCCTATAATGGTATATATTCATAAATGGGAGATCAAGATCTATAAGTATACACAGTCTCAACTAAATCGGTGTGCCGTGGTCCTTGCACTCTCCTTGTCAGATGCGATTCTCTGCCGATCGTCTCGATTTGTATTGATAATCGCGAGCGCGCTGTTTTCGGCACTGTTTTCGCGATTGTTTCGCGAGTGTTTCGCGATTGTTTCGCGATTGTTTTGCGCGCGTGTTTCGCGATTGTTTTGCGCGCGATTGTTTCGCGATTGTTTTGCGCGCGTGTTTCGCGATTGTTTTGCGCGCGATTGTTTTGCGCGCGATTGTTTCGCGATTGTTTTGCGCGCGTGTTTCGCGATTGTTTTGCGCGCGTGTTTCGCAATTGTTTTGCGCGCGTGTTTCGCGATTGCTTTGCGCGCGTGTTTCGCGATTGTTTTGCGCGCGTGTTTCGCGATTGTGTTGTTGCATCATCAGTGGGAGTGACACCACCATGGAGCGCGACTACCTGCGGAAAACTGTAAGTTCACATGCAGCATGGATTTTATTTATTCATTTTATTTCCGCATTCTTGGAGACTTCCGCCGTGGCACGGTGTCTGTATAAATTTTTTGAAATTGTACACATCCCTAGTAGCACAGAATATTGGACATACATTTTTTTCGAATATTGGAAAAACATTTTTTGAACCCCAGTTTTTCATATCAGATAAATATCAGATCTAGTATTGCACACATGTTGAAGAAATGTACATTGAATGTTTAAAAAATATAAGCTAATTATACAGAGAATATAAACTAGAAATGTAAGAAATATAATGTAAATATTTAGAAAAAAAGTGAATATAACATTTGAAAAATATTAATTCAATATTCAAATTACATTTAATGAAATCTTCAAATTCCAGAAAAGTTATAACAAACATTAGAAACCATCCATGTATATACCGTAGTAGCACAATATATAATTTCAAAAAAAATATTCAATCGTTTTTTACTATTCAAATATTCGTACAATATTTATTTGATATCGAGTAATAAATATTATTCTTTAATTATACAGGGAATATCTATTTCATGTTACGCGAAAAATATGTTTTTCCACATGCGAAATGAATTTTTATGCAATATTGGAAATAGAATTTTTTTTTTTAATATGAAGGAAATATTTTATGTTTATCATGGAAAAATATTTGTTCCAGAATATGATGCGAAATTAAATGCTTACTTTTAATTTGCTTTGAATTCGTGTTTGTCGCTTAATCGACATACTTTTATGTCACGAAAACATTAATTAAGTTATGTTGTCATTGCGTGTGCGACAAAATTATTAGTACCAGAGATATTTTCAAAACCTGTCTTTATTGAAAAAGATGCTCGTTATATAGTTTTCGCACTGAACTTGCATAAATCAGTTCTTGTTGTAACGAAAATGTCAAAACGTCGGTAATGTTTACTAAATACGTTGTCATGAAGCGCTTAAACATCTTCTTCGATAAACACAGGTTTTGAAAATATACTCGGAACAAGATAATTGAATAATTTTTTGTTACGGTACCGCAATTATTTTTCACGCAGAATAAGCAGAGTAATCGATTAGTGCAACTAGAAATGTGCATTCCTACACAAGCACAGTTGCAACTGTAAGAAATCTGTGGGCTTACGAATGTAGCATTCTTCGAACGATTAATCTTTCTAACTGCATAAAAAATTTCTGAATTTTTAATAAGCCCCCTCCGAAGACGAAGATAAATATTCTCCCAAGCGGTGCACAGAAAGTTGTGTTATTATACATATATAGTTTTTAATTATTGTTACAACTTTTGCTTGAATTTAAAGATTTAATTGAACGTCATTTATATATGGGTTTCACGTTTTTTAAATATTTAGATTATATTTCTCAAATTTCTAGTTTATATTCTCTGTATAATTAGCTTATATTTTTTAAACATTCAGTTTGCATCTCGTGTATCTGTATATAATAATCAGATCTAATATTTTTCTTCATAAATGTTCAATGTTCTCGGCGCTACGTTTCGATACTGAGATTCTCTACTGAGAAATCAAAAAACAATTTTGCTATGGTGTTTAATCATGTTAATTGTTTCCAGTAATAACCTTTGATGTAAATTATTTTCTTCATCGACTATTCTAATGTTCTCGAAATCAAATCTATGATCCAATTCTATTGAATGTTTCGTCAACGCTGTGTGCTGTATCGGTGGTAAAAAGATATTATGTTCGTGTTCAGTAATCCGCGTTTATAATTTTCTGGATGTTTGTCCAATATATACTGAATCACATCCTAAACAAGGTATTGAATAAACGACGTTATCATTCTTTAAACGTGGTAACCTGTCTTTAATAGGTGGAAACAAAGATTTCAAATGGAGAGGTATTTTGAAAATTGTATGAATTCCTACTTTTCTAAAAATCCTTTTAATGTCATTCGAGATGTTTGAACATATGGTATAACTGCTGTGTTTTTCCAATTAATTGGACCAATTCTTGAATGTCTATCCGTTTTTTGCTTTCTGACTAAAACAGGATGATATATTTCAAAAATACGTTCTTTAATGATATTTGATATAAAACTGTCTGTGTAACCATTGCGTTTTGAATCATTTTTTATCAACAATAAACTGTCAGGTCGAAATTCAAATGTAGGATGGAAAGAGTAGAAATTGACATATCTACCTGACTAGCTGTATACTAGCTGTATACTAGTTGTATGAAACCAATTCGTTTTTAAAGAACTTCCTGCTCTAATTGCATGAACATCAAGAAAGCTTAGACTTGAACTGCTTTCAGTCTCATATGTGAACTGTAATATTTCATGAAAACTATTGAATGTGTTTAATACAATTTCTTATTGCTCTGGTTTTATACAAGTAATATCATCTACGTATCTTTTTATGTAGAATTAATTCAAAAAGTAATTCGGCAATGGAAACTTTCTTTAATCTTTCCATTACAGAGGATGTCAAAGTCGAAATAAGTTTTTTCAATGGAATATCCTATTTTTTATACCATAGATCGATAGAGTATCGATTTCCGAGTGTAAAAGTGTTGACCTTCATGGGTCTTAAACCTAATAGTTAACGAGATATTATCGAAACAATTTTCTTTCTTGGATAATAATACAGTAAGGTATCCATAAATGACTTAAAAGCGTGACCCTTAAAAGCGTGGCCTTTAAAAGCGTGGCCTTTAAAAGCGTGGCCTTTAAAAGTCCCGGAGCTATCCCCACTACTGCGGGGTATACCCTTTTGAGGGGCCAGGAAACAAAAGAGGCCTCGGTCGCCTTGAAGTATTACGTCATGCGGCTCGGGTGTCTCGGTGAAACATAGCTAATCCAAATCGCCAACTCCATCATTTTCAATCATTTTTTTATGAGACTGCGATTACCATATTTGTGGCATTTCTCTAAGAACAATGATACCACGTATGATATAATTCTGATGATATTTACTTGTGTGATAGACAGTTAAAGTTTCGGGCGCGAGGAAGGATAGCGTATGGCAAAGATGGAGACGCAGGGAGTCGTAGTCGCCAGCACATTTCAAATGCTCGCCGGTAACTGTCCTTCCTTGCGCCCGAAACTTTGACTGTCTATTACACACCTAAATATCATCGGAATTATATCGTGTTTGGTATCATTTTGTATTAGAAAAGTGCCACAAATATGGCAATCGAAGTCTCATAAAAAAATAAGGAAGTTGGCAATTTGGATTAGCTATATTTACATTTCTCGGCGACGGACGCCTCTCGAGCTATAAGCTGGTCTTTTCTACGTTCGCAAAAATTAATAAAGAATAGTGGCTGCGGTGTACTTATAAACATCCCTCGACAGACCCGTGCCAGGGACAGATATGGATAATTTACTGTACTATCTTAATATCGATTGTAAATAGGTTTTTAACAAAAATTTTTATGATTCTCTTTAACTCGTTAACTATTAGGTTTGGGACACATGAAGGTCAATACTTTTACACTCTGAAATCGATACTCTATCGATCTATGGTATGAAAAATAGGACATTCCATTGAAAAAACTTATTTCGACTTTGACATCCTCCCTCCCAGCTATTCCAGTTCCGAAAATGTCACCATATGATCGTTTCCTTCATAGCAAACAACTTTCATGATATGAAATAAATTTAATATGTATATTAGGAAAAATATTCTATTTCTTGAAATAAAGATTTATCCCCAATTAAAGATTGAATCTTTTTTTAATATCATATAAATCTGTATACAATATTTTGTGCTACTAGGGAATACACATGTACAATATACATATATATTTATTTACTAGTGGATCACTAAATTTTATTTCAACGAAAAAATGATTTCATTGGGTTTGATGTAGGTATGTAAATGGGATTTAATGTTTTTCAATTTTTTCACATTACAGAAGAAGACCCAACGTTGCGGGAGGAGTATAGTAACTCCTTCAAGGCACAAGTCGACGTCGCCGTCGTCGTTGTCGCCGTCCTCGTCGTCGTTGTCGTTGCCGTCGTCGTCGTCGTCGTCGTCGTCGGAGGTAGCAACCCATGCCATGCGGGAGTCTTGCCAAATCGAGCAAGATCTAGAAGAGTTGTTTGGAGAAAAAGATCCTGCAGCAACTTTGGAGAACGGAGATCAACCCCACCCCTCCCCTGCACATACCCTTCCCTCCCCCGTACATACCCCTCCCTCCCCTGTAAATAACCTTCCCTCCCCTAACCCTTCCCATCTATATGATGCCCTCTCCGAAGTTGCGAGCAGCCCTCCAGAGGCGTGGTGGGAAGTGTAAGTTTCTGATGTATTTTCAAATGTAGTAATAATTATAATTACATTTAATAGCATATGGTGTAATGTTTGTATTTGTTTTAGAATCCGGGAAATGTCTATACAACTGCAGTGAGTATTATAAAATTATTCTCAGTATTTCTCTAAATAAGATTGTAATCAAAAGGATGTGTAGTTTATTAATTTCTCCTTTTTTAGGCAACAAGCGACCGAAATGGCTGCGTTGAAGGCGACCGTGGCCGAGCAGGATGCCAAGTTGGAGTGAGTGTTACATCATTCTCAGGATTTTTGTAAATAAGATTGTAATCAAAAGGGTGTGTAGTTTATTAATTTCTCCTTTTTTTAGGCATCAAGCGACCAACATGGCTGCGTTGGAGGCGACCGTGGCCGAGCAGGATGCCAAGTTGGAGTGAGTGTTACATCATTCTCAGGATTTTTGTAAATAAGATTGTAATCAAAAGGGTGTGTAGTTTATTAATTTCTCCTTTTTTTAGGCATCAAGCGACCAACACGGCTGCGTTGGAGGCGACCGTGGCCGAGCAGGATGCCAAGTTGGAGTGAGTGTTGCATCATTCTCAGGATTTTTTTAAATATGATTATAATCAAAAGGATGTTTATTAATTTCTCGTTTTTCAGACAACAGAACAAGGAAATCGCGGCTCTGCGCAAAGTCGTGGACAGGACAGAGCTGCTGTCACATTTTTCGGGGGACCGGCCGGAGTACCTGCCGTTTGCAACGTACCAGCAGGCGATGGCGTTCGGCAACGATGATGCCGAGTACAATCGTGTCGTAAGTATATCATCGCATTATACCCATAATATAAGCAAGTGTATCAAAGGCTATAGCCGGGTTTGGTGGTGAAATCTGCCCCCGGCGGGATTTTGATCGCGCTTGAACCATTCGATAGCCTACCCAAAAAGACCCATCTCTGCCAAGTTTCAGCCCCATATCTCATCTGTAAGGGTAGTTATTGAGAAAAATCGAAAAATCAGTTTTCGAATCATTTTCCCTATTTATTGACATTGAAAAATTCTGAAAAAAATCTGACTCATTTCGGATACCAAGCCACACATTAGGTATCATTTTCAGATTTTTACGTTGCAAACTCTGGTTGTAAAAAATGAAAAACACGAAAAAAATCGAAAAAATGCAGATTTTTTATAGAAATCTAAAAGGTGCTACCTCAGATTTAATTTAGCAATTAGATATTACCGTAAGTATTATGCTCAATTTTTTTCAAATTCCTGAGAGTGGTGGGCCGTTGTCAAAAAAAATAAAAACCACTTTTTTTGGCGTTTTTCCTAAGTTACACCTATCTTTTCTGAATCTTAAAAATATATTATGTAATATTAAACGTTCCTACGTTCAGAGAAACATTTTCCAGACTTTAAAACTTGCGTAATACAAAAACAAAAATAATATTATGTACGATATATTTGAATATTTCAATAACGATTTCAACGATCCCGGTTGGTGCAGCGGCTATGGTCTCCGACTGCGGAACCGCTGAAGAATTTTTGGACCAGGTACGAATCCCGGTCAGGTCAATTTTTTTTTTTCGTTAAACAGATATTTTTTCGCTTACTAACCATATAATTGTTGATAAACCTTTGTAAAAACATTTTTTAACTATATTTAGACTATTTTAAAATAATTTTTCAGAAAAATATTTTTGGAGTACTTTCTGCCTCTAGTCATTTACGAACTGTATTACTGCTTTATTGTTGTCTGGAAAAAATCCTGATGATCGATATAGTAACTTCGCTGCTTTTTATTATTCTTTTACAAGTAGCGATCAGCTGTCCTTCGTACTATTGGATGTTGCTCACACGTTGCTGCTATTATTTATTATTTATCTAATGCTCGATTCGATGCAGAGATAGTTCGGCCTGCAGAGATACTCACTAATATTTTTCATAGTGATCAAATAATACCGGTAATTGATGAAGATAGCGATGAAGACTGAAAACACCATACATAATTCCACCGCATAATTCCAATAAAAAGCAGCGAAGTTACTATATCGATCATCAGGATTTTTTCCAGACAACAATAAAGCAGTAATACAGTTCGTAAATGACTAGAGGCAGAAAGTACTCCAAAAATATTTTTCTGAAAAATTATTTTAAAATAGTCTAAATATAGTTAAAAAATGTTTTTACAAAGGTTTATCAACAATTATATGGTTAGTAAGCGAAAAAATATCTGTTTAACGAAAAAAAAAAATTGACCTGACCGGGATTCGTACCTGGTCCAAAAATTCTTCAGCGGTTCCGCAGTCGGAGACCATAGCCGCTGCACCAACCGGGATCGTTGAAATCGTTATTGAAATATTCAAATATATCGTACATAATATTATTTTTGTTTTTGTATTACGCAAGTTTTAAAGTCTGGAAAATGTTTCTCTGAACGTAGGAACGTTTAATATTACATAATATATTTTTAAGATTCAGAAAAGATAGGTGTAACTTAGGAAAAACGCCAAAAAAAGTGGTTTTTATTTTTTTTGACAACGGCCCACCACTCTCAGGAATTTGAAAAAAATTGAGCATAATACTTACGGTAATATCTAATTGCTAAATTAAATCTGAGGTAGCACCTTTTAGATTTCTATAAAAAATCTGCATTTTTTCGATTTTTTTCGTGTTTTTCATTTTTTACAACCAGAGTTTGCAACGTAAAAATCTGAAAATGATACCTAATGTGTGGCTTGGTATCCGAAATGAGTCAGATTTTTTTCAGAATTTTTCAATGTCAATAAATAGGGAAAATGATTCGAAAACTGATTTTTCGATTTTTCTCAATAACTACCCTTACAGATGAGATATGGGGCTGAAACTTGGCAGAGATGGGTCTTTTTGGGTAGGCTATCGAATGGTTCAAGCGCGATCAAAATCCCGCCGGGGGCAGATTTCACCACCAAACCCGGCTATAGCCTTTATGAATATGCAAACTGATGTTTCTTTTTTTCAGATTGGATATCTAATTCAAGTGGGAGGACGCTCTATGAAGGATGCAGTCAATGCATGCTTCAAAGAGGTCCTCTCCCTTGATGCATTAGATAAGTCCACCTGGACGGGCTGCAACACCTCTGGCCAGGCGCTGTACAATTCCAAGTTGATGAAGGCCGTGTTTGGTAAGTACTGTACATTACTCATTTAATTTAATTTCATTATTAATCTCGATTTAAACGAATGTTACAGAAGCTGTCTGCCGGAACCGGTATTTTGATTCACCGACGAAGTCGGAATTCAAGATTATGGCAGCAGCGGCGTTGAAAGCGGCGAAACAACGAATCCGCTCGAAACGCCAAGACGGGCCTTCAGATGTCGCCGTCGCGATAGCCGCCGAACGGGAGGTTTGGGGCCCGCCGTAACCATGACGACAGCGACAACAAAGTGGAGTAGGCCTACTGGGGACACCACTCTAAAAAAAACGCATTATCAATAGTACCTCAAGGGTAATGAGGAAATCTATTGGCACGGTCGCAGATTTCTCCTAGGACGACTATAGGAATGCGAAGGAACTGGCAGTGTCCGAACAAGCCAAGGTTGGTAAAAATTCATTTGTGAAATTGTATATTGTCGAGTAAAAAATTAACAAAAATATATAGTAAAATGTATGTGCATCAATATTTTTCCAGATTGGACCACACATGGATTGTATCGGCAACGAGCCGATAACCACCGTTCGCCTCACCGAGCGTCTTCAAAACAAAGCGCTCACCGCGGAGCACCTATATGTGCGTGACGTCACACGCGACCGAGCTAACGGTAGCAAGCACGGCGATCAGCTGTTTTGTAAACGCCGTCTCGGTTATAACCGCGTTAGCGTTTTAAAGGACAGTACCGTTTGAATATCGCGTCGTTTCTGTTCCACGATACTTTGCGTCGACTTTGCGTATTGCGTTGCTATTTGTCCGACACTTTTCGTAATTGCGTGCGTGCGTTGATTATTATTGTAACCAGTGACTTATTAAACGTGTGGTGCATTGTGAACCCTTTGCTTTGCTCGACCCTGGTCATCTTCCGACTTCACGATTCCTTGCGCGAACATTTCTGGTCCTTCGAGCCGGATTCTATCTAAACCGGTAAAATTCGGAGCGTGAATCCACTTCGGAAGTGCTAAAGTAACGAAAAAGGGTGAAAATGTCGACTACATCGGACTATGTGCGTCGTCAACTTGAGCTGTACGGGCTCATCTCGCGGGCGGCTACGAACGCGAAAAAGGCGAGCGCGGACCAGCGCACTTCTCACCATCTGCGCGTGAGGATCACCACGCTGGAGCAAAATTGGGAGAAATTCCAAAACCAGCATGATCTGATCCCAACTACCGGAGAGAAGGGCAGCGACGTAGCCACCTACGTCTCTCAGGACGCGCGCTCACTATGCGAGGAGGCATACATTTCCGCGTACGCAACTCTCCAACAAGAGCTCCATGCGGTATTAAAAACGGAAGCCGCGAATTCAAAGGAGGAGTCGACCAGTACCGGCGCGTCAAGCACGCGGCGTCTGCCGCGCATTGACCTACCGAAATTCAGCGGCGAATACCGCGAATGGATCTCTTTCCGAGACCTCTTCGACGCAATGGTGACTCACAATTCTAGCATCCCCAACGTCGAAAAACTACAATACCTCAAGATGTGTCTCACGGGAGAGGCAAGCCAGCTGATCGCCGGCGTCGCCGTTACGGACGAAAATTTCAAACCCGCGTGGAAGGTCATCACCGACCGGTATGAAAACAAGCGCGTTCTCGTCGATATACAACTCGACCTGCTGTTTTCGCTCAAACGCCTAACTGTTGAATCGGGCGTTGAACTCAAACGGCTACACAACACCGTACGCGAGGCAACCGGCGCTCTCGACAGCCTTGGGTGTAACGTCAAGGAATGGGATCCGATCCTGGTCTATTGGGTGACCCGTCGCATGGACCCTGAGTCCCTCCGAGCGTGGGAGATCACTCTCGGAGACGTCTCGGACATTCCATCGTTTTCCAAGCTCGAGACTTTCCTTCTCGGCCGCGTTCGAGCGCTCGAATCTGTCGAGCGCCTGGTTCCCTCCACCTCCGGTCAGGCGACCAAACGAATAAAGCCGGTCCTCGCTCTCCACACCGCCTCGTCCTCCTCAACATGCGCGCTCTGTAAAGAACCTCACTTCATAGGATCGTGCTCAAGATACAAGGCAAAATCAACGCCAGCGCGTAAGGAGATAATACGAGATAACCGTCTCTGTTTTAACTGCTTGGGGAATCATCCTCGAGCCGAGTGCCGTTCCTCACGAAAATGCACTACCTGCGGCGCTCGTCACCATTCGTCGCTTCACGAATCGACGACCCCCACGATTGCACCGCCGGAGCCCCGCGACCACGCGTCCGCGTCCGCGTCCGCGCCAGCCACCGCGCTCTGTGCAGCCTCTGTCTCCACCGCGGATCCTCAGCTCTGCACGCTTCTCGGAACTGCGCTCGTCAAAATCGTCGCTCCCAACGGTGAAGAGTTCGTCGCACGCGCGCTGCTCGACTCCGGCTCTGAGATCTCGTTCGTTCGAGACTCGCTGGTGCAGCAACTTCGACTCCCCCGCAATGCAACGTCGCTGCCCGTTCAAGGCATCGGGGCCAGGATGACCCTCTCCACTCGAGGATCGACGAAATTGACCATCACCTCCGCCAACAACCAAGCCATCCAACACGAGGTAACCGCGTTCATTCTCCCGAAGCTGACAAATTACGCACCAGGAATTCCGCTCAACTCCGAAACGTGGCCTCACATCCGAGGCCTGGATCTCGCCGACCCGGACTTCCTCGGCGCGAAGCGAATCGACGTCGTTCTCGGAGCCGAGATCCATAGTAGAATCATTCTACCGGACATCAAACGAGGTCCACCGGATCATCCAACCGCTCAGCTTACCACTCTCGGCTGGGTCCTCACGGGTGCAGTATCTTCGCACACGACCGGGCACTCAGGACACGTCAGAGCCAGTCTCCAGTGCTCAATCGACGACGAACTCCTCACACTCATGCAGCGGTTCTGGGAGCAAGAAAGCTTCGCAGCCCCACAACGACCGATCCTGTCACCAGCCGAGGAGAAATGTGAGATGCATTTTCGAGCTACGCACTCGCGCGACGCGAGCGGCCGGTACATTGTCCGACTCCCGTTCGAACGTGACCCGCGCGCCCTCGGAGACTCCCGCGTTACCGCGCTCCGAGTACTTTCGCGAACGGAGAGCCGGTTCGTTAACGACCCCGTGATGCATCACGCTTACGCGTCATTTCTCGACGAGTACGAGAAACTCGGTCACATGCGTCCGATCACTGAGACCGAACGGAAATCCTCGCCCGCGTATTACCTCCCGCATCACGGAGTTTTTCGCGATTCGAAGATACGCGTGGTGTTTAACGGATCATCCCGTTCCAAGACCGGCATCTCCCTGAACGACTGTCTGTATTCCGGCGCGAAATTACAAACCGAACTCGCGGACGTTATACTTCGCTGGCGTCTTCACCCGTTCGCGTTCGCCACAGACATTGAAAAAATGTATCGACAAGTGTCGATGCATCGTGACGATCACGCGTTCCAGCGGATCGTATGGCGCCGCGATTCCTCAAGCCCTATCGTCGAGTACGCATTAACCACGGTCACTTACGGTCTCAAATGCGCGCCCTTCCAGGCGCTTCGATGCATTCAGCAACTCGTCGCCGACGAGGGAGACCGGTATCCACTCGCCGCGCCTATACTTCGCTCCGAAATTTACGTCGACGATATACTGTCCGGTGCCGCGAGTATTGAGGAAGGCCGAGCTAAAATTCAGCAGCTAAACCAGTTAGCTTCGGCGGGCGGCCTTCGTCTGCGAAAATGGATCGCATCTGATCCCGAACTCCTCGCCGATCTCCCCCGCGACGCGCTGCGAGCCTCCGACAAGCGAGAACTTACCGATAGCCCCCTGTACAAAGCTCTGGGGCTTTACTGGAACGTCAACAACGACAGTTTTCGATTCAATTTCGACCCCGCCAAAAAAGCCAGCGCGACCAAACGCTCCGTATTAAGCGTCATCGCGACCCTCTACGACCCCTTAGGTTGGATCGCTCCCGTAACGGTAACCGGGAAAATTTTAATGCAGGAACTGTGGACGCGCGGATTAGGTTGGGACGAGCCTCTACCGGACGATTTCGCGTCGCGATGGGGTCAGTTCGTGACCTCCCTCATCCATCTACGCGCCACGTCTCTGCCTCGCTGGATAGGAGCATCGCTCGACAACGACGCCCTCGAGCTCCACGGCTTTGCCGACGCGTCCAATCTCGCCATGGGTGCGGTCGTGTACATCAGAGCGCGACACGACGACGACACGGTCAGCGTCTCAATGCTAACCGCAAAAACACGCGTAGCCCCCGTGAAGCGCGTCACGATTCCGCGACTCGAACTCACCGCCGGAGTGTTACTCGCACGTCTCGTCGCGCACCTCCGAGAAGCGCTCAACCTTCACGGGGTACCGGTTCATCTCTGGACTGACTCGTCCGTCGCGCTCGCATGGATACGGGGCCACCCCTCTAGATGGAAGGACTATGTTCAGAACCGCGTCCTCAAAATAAACGAGCTCGTTCCAGACGCGAAGTGGCATCACGTTCCGGGCTGCGACAACCCCGCTGATCTCGCTTCGCGCGGTGCGACTCCACAAACCCTCGTCGACGCTTCCATCTGGTGGAGAGGCCCCACATGGCTAACGAACCCGTCGCCCTCGTGGCCCGTGGAAGAGCTCGCGCCCGATCCACAGATCGACCTCGAAGCGCGCAGCTCCGGCCCTGTCATGACCTCTCACCTCGCGACGATCCACACTCCGTGGATACCTATTCAGACGTTCTCGTCACTCACACGCTTAATACGCGTTATCGCGTGGTGCATCCGCGCGGTCGCACGATTTCGACAGCCGCGAGACGACCGATCCGCGTACACCCCCCTCGGTACCGCCGAGCTCGACCGCGCGCGCCTCATCTGTGTGCAACAAACGCAGGCAGAATATTTTTCGGACGAGCTCGCCGCGCTGCGTAAACAGCACCACGTGCCTCGAAACAGTCCGATGCACACGTTAACACCGTTCATCGATACTGACGGCATAGTAAGGGTAGGCGGTCGTCTCCAAAACACAAACTGGGATGTGGACCGTACTCATCCAATCATTCTCCCGCGAGCAGCACCCTATTCCATTCTCGCGATGCGCCACGCACATTTCGCGGTACTTCACGGCGGCGCACAACTGACGCTTTCGCGTCTTCGTCAAGAATACTGGGTGATCGGAGGACGCAGCCCGGTTCGAAAGCTCGTAAATCAATGCGTCACATGCGTTCGAAATCGGGGACGCACATGCGAACAGCGAATCGGTCAGCTACCAGCTCGTCGCGTAACGCGGTCTCGCGCTTTCCTCCACGCAGGAGTAGACTACGCCGGGCCGTTCAAATTAAAACTTAAGTCCGGTCGCGGCGGCAAAATCCAAAAAGCATTTGTCGCTGTGTTCGTCTGCCTCGCGACCGGAGCGGTTCATCTAGAGCTCGTGTCGGATTATACTACGGACGCATTCATCGCTGCGTACAAGCGATTTATCAGCCGACGCGGCATCAGTTCCACGCTAACTAGCGACTGTGGGACAAATTTCGTCGGTGCCGATGCCGAATTGCGCCGACTGTTTGAGCAAACAATCCGACAGAGCCCGAACATCGCTGACGCGCTCGCAAACGACGGCACCCAGTGGCGGTTCAATCCCCCGTCCGCCCCGCACTTCGGCGGAATATGGGAGGCCGCAGTTAAATCTATGAAGCATCACCTGCGTCGCGTGGCCGGCGACGCGAGCCTCACGTTCGAAGAACTCGCGACACTGTTAGCACAAGTCGAAGCGGTGCTCAACTCGCGGCCACTGTGTCCCCTCTCCGACGATGCGTCAGATTTATCCCCGCTCACCCCTGGGCACTTCCTTATAGGAAGCGCTCTCACCGCGCTACCGGAGCCAGACTTGAGCTCTCTGCCTACAACGCGTCTTTCCCGGTGGCAACGACTCCGGCAACTCCTCGATCACGTCTGGAATCGGTGGTCAACGGAGTATCTCCACCGATTTCACACGTCCGGGAAATGGCGTGAGCAGCGCGAAAATCTTCCTATAGGAACAATGGTCCTGGTGAAGGACGAACGGCTTCCCCCGTCGAAATGGGCTCTTGGCCGCATTACCGAAGCGCACCCCGGCGCCGACGGCCTGACACGCGTCGTGACCGTGCGAACTCAAGGCGGCATCCTTAAGCGGCCGATAGTCAAGCTATGTCCACTCCCGGTTGACACAGCGAGCGCCGAAAACCCCGTCCATCCGTAAAAGTGATTGTTTGATCCATTACTGTTGCCGAATGCGGATTCGGCAAGGCGGGCGGGAAATGTATCGGCAACGAGCCGATAACCACCGTTCGCCTCACCGAGCGTCTTCAAAACAAAGCGCTCACCGCGGAGCACCTATATGTGCGTGACGTCACACGCGACCGAGCTAACGGTAGCAAGCACGGCGATCAGCTGTTTTGTAAACGCCGTCTCGGTTATAACCGCGTTAGCGTTTTAAAGGACAGTACCGTTTGAATATCGCGTCGTTTCTGTTCCACGATACTTTGCGTCGACTTTGCGTATTGCGTTGCTATTTGTCCGACACTTTTCGTAATTGCGTGCGTGCGTTGATTATTATTGTAACCAGTGACTTATTAAACGTGTGGTGCATTGTGAACCCTTTGCTTTGCTCGACCCTGGTCATCTTCCGACTTCACGATTCCTTGCGCGAACATGGATGTTCGTGTCACCCTGATGAACTATGTCGTTTCGGAAAAGAGATGCAGAAGGCAGCAGCAAAAAAGGCCTCGCTCGAGCGATCCACGGGGACTGCGACAACCGGGAACAAGGAAGACGCCCAGTTTCTGGCATGGTAAGCACAACTCATTTTGCCATTTAACGCATGTATAAATGTATATACTTTGTACATTAACGATTTTGCTGGCTTTTGTAGGTATGCTGTTTACGCCAGAACGCACTGAGGAGAACGTGTTACCGGCCACGAGTAGGAGGACAAAGATGCTGCTGCGACAACCACTGGCAGAACGTGCTCTCCAGGAATAGAGGAGTAGAGAGCTGCGACAACCGGGAACAAGGAAGACGCCCAGTTTCTGGCATGGTAAGCACAACTCATTTTGCCATTTAACGCATGTATAAATGTATATACTTTGTACATTAACGATTTTGCTGGCTTTTGTAGGTATGCTGTTTACGCCAGAACGCACTGAGGAGAACGTGTTACCGGCCACGAGTAGGAGGACAAAGATGCTGCTGCGACAACCACTGGCAGAACGTGCTCTCCAGGAATAGAGGAGTAGAGAGCTGCGACAACCGGGAACAAGGAAGACGCCCAGTTTCTGGCATGGTAAGCACAACTCATTTTGCCATTTAACGCATGTATAAATGTATATACTTTGTACATTAACGATTTTGCTCGCTTTTGTAGGTATGCTGTTTACGCCACATCACGTCACCGGCCACAAGTTTGCAGAAGGAGAAACAATTATAAACAGAGGGTGGCCCACATAACTCTTTAACAGCTCAAAGCAATGTTTGTTTTTATGTAATTTTTGTTGGACAATTGAAGGCCACCTTCATTTCTTTTAAAGGGAATGAGGTAATTTTTAATACATCCAATCGATGCAGCTGGAAATTGGTCATAAAAAAAAATACTAACCTTTGTGTGTCGAAAAGTTTGTAGTTCAAGAGATATTTCAATTTAAAAAACTCTAAAATATCATTACTGTCGTACTAAGACGTTACACTAGTCTTCGTCTTCCGCGAGTTGTAATAGGACTCGATTAGCCAGGAAGGGGGCACAAGCGGTTCCATACGTCACGGTGGCTAACCGATAGTGTGTAGGTTCCGTTTGAGCCGAGGAGCACCACAAAATACGTTGGTAATCTTGATCCTCCTTACTAACGCGTATCTGTCTGAACATTTTTTGTAGATCGGCCTTGTAAACATATGGGTGAATACGCCAAGCGGTGACAATGTAACAGATGTCAGCCTGCAGTTTCGGCCCCGTTAGTAAGTGATCGTTGAGCGTTGAGGCATTAGAAGTCGGACTCGAGGCATTAAAGACTACCCGTAGTTTGGTAGTGCTGCTCGACTCCTTTATTACTGGATGGTGAGGAAGATACACCGGAAAAGCAATGGTGGACGTCGCGGGCGCAACATACATGTGACCCAGATCAGCGTATTCCGACATGAACGCGTTATACTGTTCGCGTAGGGTGGAATTACGGTCTAAGCGTTTTGATACCTTGCTCAGCATAACGCGGGCACGACATAAGGACTCGCCCAGAATAACCGGAGGTTCCTCCTTGAAGGGGAGTTTTACGATGTACCGGCCATCTGGAGAGCGAGAGTGAGTATCAACAAAATGTTGTTCACAGATTTTGTCCTCGTCAGACAATGGAATTGGGGCGCGGATTTCCTCAACTTCCCAAAACCGGGCAAGATCCCGATGCAAGAGCTGTAACGTAGGAGTGGGCTCCACGGTGGTCAAGCAGTGCGATAACGTAACATTTGACGCGGAATCAGAGTGCTTTTGAGGAGCACGCGTGGGACCGGACAATACCCAGCCGAAAATGGTTAATTGGGCAGTCGGTGCTCCAGGTGGTCCCTGCCGGAGGCCCTCGCAGAGCAGGGACCCGTAATAATCGGCGCCGATAATAAGTGCAATCGGTTCACTACTGGACGGGTTCGGATTTGCCAAGAGAAGATCCTTCAAGTGCGGGCAACCCGAATGATTGAATGGAACACGAGCCCTATATGAGCTTAAACGCGGTAATACGAGTGCTGACACCGTCGTCGTCTCGGAATTAGCCCGTAGTGTGAGTTGGACGCGAGAACGCGCAATGCCGATAAACGACTCTCCAACTCCGCTCACCCTCGTTGCAGTAGAGTGTTTCTTTGCTCGCAAGGTTTGGACAAGAGCGCAGGACACGAACGTGGCTTCCCCCCCTTGATCGAGAAGAGCCCGGACACGTGCCCGCCTGCCGTTCGCTGCCTCCACCGTAATTATGGCTGTAGGAAGAAATACATGTGGCTGATTTAACACGTGTTCATGTAGACAGTTAAGATTAACGGTAGAAGTGGATATTACTTCGTCCGAGGCGAAGGTGGGCACCTTGGTGGCGATGTCGTCAGAAGGAGCGATATTTAAACCAACATAAACAACGGCAAACGATAACGTTTACCTACTTTGAGAAAAATGCAAAACCAGAAGGTTCAAGCATCTAATCCCATAGGAACTCCTACGATGAATAGAAACTCGAAGCGAATGTATGAATTCAACATGCGGAAATATAATGCCGCTCCAGTCGCTGCTGATTGGGCAGATGAACCGGAACCTCTGACAATGAGACCACCAGGTAAAGGAAGACCTACTGGTAGATCGAAGGGATTTAGACGGGATGGAAAACCACCCAAGGGTGACACTATTAAACCAGCTGTTATCAAAGATCAGGCTGAGATAACACCCACAGCTACGAAGGCTAGCAAGGAAGTGCTAAGGGATGAGCCTATGTGGCAAGAGGGCCAGTATACTGGCACTCAACCCGTATCACCTCAACCTCGCCTCAGAAGAGAGGTGCCTTTTTGCGCCTTTCAGCACGTGTATACTAGCATACTGAACGCTACCATTATTGATCACGTTCGTACTGTTAATGCGGAAGACCGCTACGCTGATGAAGAGTCACCCATCAATCTGATCCCGGAGGATATGGTGATACCTGCACCCATAGCAGAGTACTATCGCATGGTGGCAAATACAACTACGCCCCAAGGCGATATGGTCAAAATAAACATACCCGATGTCGGAATTCCACAGGGTACTGTTCCTGAGGTTGAGGCTGAGGGTGCACGAGCTGCCGCTCTTCGCATTCCTTCAGGAAGTTTCGGCAGGATTACCGCCGTAGACCATAACAAGTACGAGTGTTACGTTTCACCTTATGTAACATCTCGACTGGTGCTGGAAACCCGCCAGCAAAACGAGACTAAGCGTTTCCAGGTCTGGAATCCCTTGCCTGATGGTGCTTATCCCGCTGGAGCTGTCGCGAACCAAAACTTGCTTGGATATAAACCACAAGTCGAGCGCTTGAACCAGGAAGGCATTCAAGCCATCTCAAATTTTGACTTCCCCGATAGTGATGACATGTCGGGACGACTTCGCTGGTCACCTGAACTTGTTGCTAGAGTTTCCTCCCATCTACAGAAGCTCGATGGCAAATACAAGATGAAGGTTGGACGTCCTGAACACGGGACGAATTCCGCAGCCGTTGGCTGGACTATTGTTCACGCGGCTGGAACTACCGCTGCCGACCACAATAGATTGCGGCTTACATCGATCAACGGACCTGTGAGAAGCAGCGTCGCATTGGGCAGTGCTCAATGCAACATCGTTGGGACGTTTGGACTCAAACGTGAGAAGTAGGTATACTATGTCTTTTCTGGATCAGGGTGGTTCCCCCCATGGAGAGAGGGGGTATCCCCCTCTCCCACACCCCCCCGGAGGGGGCATTGCCCCACCCCTGAAGGGGGAGGTCACCCCCCCCCCTGGAGGGAGGCATTGCCCCACCCCTGGAGTGGGAGGTCACCTACTCCCCCCCACCCTCCGGGGTCATTACCACCCCACCCCTAGGGTCATTAACCCACCCAGGATAATCCCCCCCCGGGTAATCCCCCCCCCCATGGGAGGGGGTCATGAAGAAGTGACATTTCACAAAGTATGGGGGGGGTCATGAGGAAGTGATGTCACAGAAGTTACATTACTCAAGGTATCAACTATGTGGTTCACAGGAAGTGAAGTCACAAGCCAGTAGATAGTTGCGAACGACACGTGTTGATACCTTGACGATCTAATCGGCAATGGCGTTTCATAACCTCTTCACCTGTAAGGTGACGGTAAGAAATCCCCCCCCCCACCACTTCCCTGACGTCACAAGATGTAGACGGTTGCAAACGACACGAACAGGAATCTTGCAAAAACTGCAAATTTTGTAGCAGGAAGTCACTGCGAAATATTATAGCGTATCAGATTTAATTCGTTTAAGACGCTATTTGGTCTTTCTTTTTTTGTTGAAGACGTTGCACATAAAGGATGACATAAGCGAATGTCTAGTAAAAAATTTTTTTATACATTTTGTTGCTCTCAGCCTAACAAAGTCTGTCATTATCATTCCATTGTTCTCGTCTTTCATCAAGCCGAGAACCTTTTTTATTTACAAGTGGGATATATTGTTCATTAATTTGTACAAATTCTTTTCAATCGTTAGCAGCATTTGTTCTAAACAGGGTATTTAACGAGTTGTAGTAGCAGTATCCCTTCACGGTTTGGGTATCAAGTTGTCCATGCTTCCAGCTAGACCGGTGTTTTTTAGTTCTCTGGTTTTGCGATAATTGAAAGCATGCATTTCGCGAGTTTTAAATTACTGCAATAAACTTCTTTTTCTAATCTCGCGAGCGGAGATTTTGTTTTTATGAAATATTATACTCCTTAGGAACGAACAGGAATCTCGAGACAGGGAAATGAAAAAAATCACACATAAAATGCTGGAATAACCTTTCGATTTTTATTTTATTAGCATTACGTCTAAGCCTAAAGCCAACAATTCGGTATCTATTAATGAATTGCGTTCAAAATCTTCATTTTCCATAATTGTTTTTGCAAAATCATTGGTAACATTAGATATTATTTGCATAAACTTACAATATTTTGTCTGTACAGAATATAGGTTCTTAGATAGCCATGAGTACATGTGATCGATACAATATTCCAAGTCAAATAATTTTTTCAACGTTTTCTGAGTAATGTATATACACTTAGTCGAATTCGATAATTTTGCAACCTTCACATAATCATTTATCCGACAGAATTCCATGGTTATATCACCAACTTGCACAGCATTCCCTAAGTTGACAATGTTCTGCAGAATATCTTCTCCCTTTCGTAGAAAATCTTTCCACGTAGCCATAGAGAATTGAATTTCATTGCCACGATTGTCTCCTATAGCCAACTCAACGTGACAGCAACCACCAATTCGAACTCCAATGTCGAGATACTTGTAGCATGTATTCGTCAAGGGATATCTTCTGCCCAATATACGCACTGCGCGCGTGATCCTCTGTTCTGAATTATCAACCCTGATAAGAAAAAACAATTAGGAGAGAAATTTTTTTTCAATAGTTACAAAGAAACAATTATGAACAGTATTTTTGCAGTTGTTGGAATACTTACTGTGTGTGTAATTTCGGAGGATTGAACTCATTATTCTCTCGCGCTGCTCGAGAATTGGTGTTTGCGGACCACATAGTTGACACTGTGTCGATCTAACCAACAATGGCGTTTTATAGCCTCTCTTACTCCCATTCTCTCCAGTTTCTGAAGGAGGGGAGATATCATGCTAACACTTTTTAACATGCTGAGTAATACACTTGGTTCTCCTTGATAATGTGGAAACTGCAAAGTTCGGCGTTCTTGTGGGAAACTGTCCTTGAAACATGATACCGGATGCATGTATAACCCCCCTTCCCTCGCCTGCATCATCATCCAAGTTTGCAAAAATTCCAAGTTTGCAAAATATGCTCACGCTATAACGTGCACGTGCCCCTGTGGGGGAGTGTCCTTGAAACATGATACCGGATGCAGTTAACCCCCCCCCTTCCCTCACCTGCATCATCGTCCAAGTTTGCAAAATATGCTCGCGCTATAGAACTTACATAAGTGAAGGTCTAGTAAAGCAATTTTTTTGTTAAATAATACAATTTATTAAAAAAAATCATGGTTTTTTGTCGCTCAGTATATAATTTACATAGTTTAAATACATTTTCCATGGCACATACACCAGTATGGAATGCACATCTATGCAATCCCTTTGGCATCAACGATAATCTTGGAACATCCTCCAGATCCACATCAAGAGCTTCTATTCCAGTTAATTTCCATAACCATTTTTTCTTTTCCAATCCTCTGACAATGACTTGCTGCGTATTTTCAAGGGCCAGTTTCAAACAACTTCCAGCTGTTTTGTACGAAACACACCCGTCTGCCCAACCGATTCCATGATGTTTGCGCGTTAACCATCGAACCTGACGTGCTTCAGTAGCATTCAATCGATGGAATTCAAATGGTGGCTCGAATATCCAGTGCAATAGTTTATTTTCATCTTGTAAAATGGCTGCTTCCTTTACAATGAAATCGTTTGACCCTGTCTTGAAACCTTGTAGATCAACGAATGATACACGAGACATCATGCACCCACCGCTTGTTAAAGTATTCTGCGTACGACGTTGGTTAATGGACTATACTCGACTATACGATCGTGTATGATTAAGCAGTATGCAGCTGTATTCACAGGCACATTATCTCTGCACTCGAAATCTATGCGCACATCAATGGTTGCACTTTTAACAGATTCGTTTTGACGAGAGCAGTCTATCACAACAAATGGGCCCTGTGATAAGAACTCCAATTCATCCAGTAGCGGCTCACTCAATCGATTACCATAATATGAGTTTTGAAATTTAGCATACATGTCGTAAAGTATCGCATACTTATTCTTTTCAAAATTCAAGTTTAGATCATCATATGGATACGATTCGGAATTTAGGTACAACCGTATGTTTGACAGTTTGCAATCATCGAAATGATTAGCAGTCTTATGCAATTGATTCTTCCTATCATTCTGCAATGCGAATATGATGAAGCGAGGTTTCTCCAATTGTGTTACCGTCTTTATCGCCCACGTATGCTTCGTAGTTGTTTGTAAATGCGGATATTCATATAAATCCCAAGAGCGGAAACTCATAGGTATCATTTGCCCTCTCTCGAGAATGTGTAGTAATGACAATTTGGTTACTTCTTCCAGACTTATGTGTGGCATACGCCACTGAACTTTGAATAATTCGATTTTAGGTTTTAAAGTATTAGAACCATTCAACGCGTTTAGATCGTTTCGCGATCGAATTAAGACCAACTCTTGACGTACGTTAACGGTAATCTTGTTATAATCTTCACCGAAACCAAATAGCATATTGAATGGTATGCAGAAATTGAAATCTTCACCACCCAGTTTTCGATACCAGCCTGCGGTGGCCAATGCTTTACTTTTTCCAGGAGAGACGGATACATATGTTTTTAACGAGGTTGTTATTCCAGGATTTCTACAGCGGTCTATTTCAACTCCATTCAGTTCATAGCGAATTTCATCAAACATGAAAGCAGCGCAATTGGTATCGAGAGTAACATTGTTGCTTGTACCGGCAGGTGGAGTCTCTTCTAAAATAACTTTTCCTTCAATGTACAAGAAACTCTCACACGGTAGCGTATACAGATCCTGCTGGTGTATCGGTATCCTTATTTCATCACTATTTCCGAGAGTAGTATTGGCATAGGGATTATATGTGTGCACTTCTATCTTAGTTATACGGTTATCAGAAGTTGGCGCATCGCCAATGGCCAAAATGTCAGACATTATTGCTTTACAACAAATCCCAACGATTGTAGAAAACGTATGTTCTGCAAGCTCAGGTTCTTCTTCTCCCTCGACGATAGTATGGCACGAGATCGAATTACTGTGTCGATGAACGAATTTTTTGTAGCGATTGGAGGTTCATCCGTTTTGTTATAGACAATCATAATACAACACTTATTCGTAGATGCGCGGGTTCCGCCGTCTTACATGCAGTCTAACAGTGATTTCTTCTCCACGAAAATCAATCAAACGATTGTTTTGATCCACTAGACGTACTTCTAAATCATCTATCCGTCGCACGACGATCGGAAGATAAATGACTCGTGGTGGAGTTTCTGAGATCTTATAACCTGGAGGAACCCTAGGTGAAAATTCGTGAATAATGTGTACGGGTTTGTCATTACTGTATGATCCGGCTGTTATGCTACATTCCACTCTGATCACGTTGATGCTTATGATTTTCACAGGAGCGTCAGACTCATGCCACATTTTAGGTGGGAGAATACGGTTTAGAGAAAATCCAAGTAGCGATCCTATGTTATTGGATTTCGTAAAATTAATCTTATAGGAACAGTATATTTCACTCTTCATCGTATTATTGTTAGCACGTATGATAAGCGGATATTCGTCATCGTTCCCCGAATCACGTTCAGTTGGATATCGTTGCAGTATTTCCCGTTTCAAGTATTTATTGATTGCATCCAGTTCGTATGATCCTTCGGGAATTACAATTTCTTCATCATTTTCACCGAAATAAAATCTATTATTGCGAGCATCGACGTTCGGTATCGTGTTAAACGTTTCAAAATCCACGAGACCCAATTCGTATTCGTGGCTGTTCAAATCTATCGAGGGAAAGTACTGGACTGCGAGCATACTGCTCTTACCCGTTAACGTTAGTGTCAACGATGAAGTTGTCATGTTTATACGAATGGGTTAAAGCACATAATGAAATTTTATGTATCGAGAATGTGCATTTATAACGAGTTTTCCTCAAGAAATTTTACACACAGTTGCCCGCATATGGTTTGATTAAAATTTTGAAAACGTGCATTATTGTATGTAATCTTTGCCGAGGATCCGAAGTATGCAATAAGTTCCACGGGTGGTCGTAGATTACCAAAACTATCAAAGTATTTTACAGTATGATTGTGTTTTACATATCCCTGATAGCCAAATGGACTCCACGTGGAGTGCCGAAAATGAACGCAGCGGGCCTGCATCTGGAAACGCCTCGATGCAGGCCACGTGGAGTGCAGTTTCTGCAGTCCAGGTGGAATCAGGTGGAATGTTATACAGGGCGGCGCCGTCGGTAAGGGCAGATATTTTGCAGTATCTGGCACGCACTACTTTTTTGAAGACGTTTACAAATGAAAAACATGCATTTCCTACTTAAAAAATATAAAAATAACTTATAAACAATAGATTTTAGGCTTAAAATTATGGGAGGGGTACCAATTTCGAGAAAAAAAAAATATCACGAGCGAGACTCGAACCAGCAACCTCCCAATTACTAGCATTCCTCGCTATGCCCTCGGCTATTCATCTTCTTGTTCACCTATTAACGCGAACGCCTTATGAATGCATAAACCGATTTTGAAATATAATTTTCTCGGGAAATATTGAGAAGCGCGTGCTACTGCTTTGCCAAATTACATTTTGAGAACATATCTTCAAATACTGCAAGTTTCAGAAAAATCCATCACCCATCAACCGTGGCTTCCCTTTGTTAGAATTGTCGGTAAAAATTAAGACTGCCGAAGGTGCTGCCCTGTATAACGGCATCCGCCGCTCCACTCAGACTCCACGCGCTACCTTCCACCTGGCCTGAAGAAGGTGTAGGCCACGTGCTGTGACTGCAGACTTTGTGCTGCTGCGTTCATTTTTGGAGGCTCCAGTGGCGCCCACTCCACGTTCTTTCCAGATGCTCTCCACCCACTGCTCCGAGCAACCTAAAGCGGCGGTCTGGAATGATAGGGCACTCCACGTGCACTCCAGGCTCTGGTCTCTTCCTGCTCTGTTCCAGACATGGCTATCAGGGATGCGACCCAATGTGTACCGGGACCGATGCTTTCATCCAAGTTTACTATACCACTCTCGTTTACATTTGCTCTTGTCGGAAGACTATCGCGCATGTATACTCCGCGAAAATGTGGTATATTCTTTCTTCCTATATCCTCAAGCTGAACATTTGTCATTGGTTGTATCCCTAGTTTTTCATAGAGTGAACTTTTTTTTTTTCTTCAAACCGGTACCCTTTTTGTAGGGTGTGAGATAAAGTCCACGACCTTCCATAGCATGATTATGACGTTGCATTTCCTCCAACTGTTTTCGTGCAGCCTTGGCGTCATTCACAACCTTCGCGATTCCGGCAGCACCACCAGTCAACGATCCTATAGCTGCCAATGCAGGCAAGAGGAACGGGAGGAAACCGCCTCGCTTTGCTATCGGTAGAGTTCGCCTCTTCTTCTTACCACCGTTACCAGTGATCTTCTTTTTCTTGATTCCCATCCCAAGCGACGTCTTAGCTTTCATAGCAGCCCAAACAGTTGACGCAGTTATCTTCTCACCTAACGTAGCGTCCTTCGCAAATATGCGATGATGTGCTCGATCAGCTAAAATGTGATCTACCTTGTGACGATTCGCCAAATCTTTGTTTTGAGAATATGCAATATCGTGTTCTCTACAGGCCGAGTCTAATGGATTTATACCTCGATCGCCGCGAGCCAAGCGTTTGCGTAACCGTGTACCAGGTCCACAAAATTGATATCCGGGCATATGTAACTCAAACGGTAATTTATTTATCAGGGTATTTAGAAGTCCTGCTCCTCGCCGCCGTATGCAGGAGTAACAATCTTTTTTCATAGGTGGTCTATCGATGAGCATATGTATGTGTCACAAGTATGGAAGTCATCTCTAGACTGATTGATATCTCTGAACAACGTTTGTATAAATATTCCCCATACCCACACTTATGTGTTATTGTTGCAACAGTCGCGATGCGGTTCATAAGACAACCTGTGAAAATTCGGGTGATCTCTGACAGAAAGTTTGATAATATTACCAGAAATATTCTGCGACATGGACCGTTATTACCTAACACTGTACGCGGTATAGTGTGCGGTCCTTCCAATTGTGGGAAAACTAATGTGGTCATTAGCATGTTGGAAAGTCCTAATGGAATGCGATTCGAGAACGTGTATGTATATTCAAAATCGTTGCAACAGCCGAAATATCAATATTTGGAAAAGCTACTCTCATCTGTAGAAAATGTTGGTTACTTTCCTTTTTCACACAATAGCGATGTCGTTCCACCTAACGAAGCTCTACCGAATTCAATATTTATATTTGATGACGTAGCATGTGACAAGCAAGATGTGATTAGAGAGTACTTTTCCATGGGTCGACATTCAAAAGTGGATAGTCTGTATCTTTGTCAATCATATGCAAGAATTCCGAAACATCTGATTCGCGATAATACCAATCTCTTACTACTATTCAAACAGGATAGTATGAATTTGCATCATGTGTATAATGATCATGTAAATACAGATATGACGTTTGGACAATTTAACGAACTGTGTGCAGAATGTTGGCAACAGAACTATGGATTTGTGGTTATAGACAAGGATAGCCCTATGCATAGAGGTCGTTATCGACGTGGATTTAATGACTATGTCATAGTATAATGGTATCATTTGACCACCACCCCGCGTTGTGATCAGAACATTGAACGGGTGTCGAACGGCTATTGAACGGTTGGTGATAGACATCGAGCGGGTATCAAACGGAGGTGTTGAACGTACACGTTCAACGTAGAACGGGTATCGAACGAGGTGTCGAACGTACACGTTCAACGTAGAACGGGTATCGAACGAGGTGTCGAACGTACACGTTCAACGTAGAACGGGTATCGAACCAGGTGTCGAACGTACACGTTCAACGTAGAACGGGTATCGAACGAGGTGTCGAACGTACACGTTCAACGTAGAACGGGTATCGAACGAGGTGTCGAACGTACACGTTCAACGTAGAACGGGTATCGAACGAGGTGTCGAACGTACACGTTCAACGTAGAACGGGTATCGAACGAGGTGTCGAACGTACACGTTCAACGTAGAACGGGTATCGAACGAGGTGTCGAACGTACACGTTCAACGTAGAACGGGTATCGAACGAGGTGTCGAACGTACACGTTCAACATAGAACGGGTATCGAACGACATTGAACGTTGTTGAAAACTCTTCCAATTGAACATGGAACAAAATTCTGTTGAACAAAAACGGGAAAAGAGGAAAAAAGAAGTGTTAACGAAAGAGATTGCCAAGACGAGTGAAGCTATACGAAAAAAATATTTGGCACTAAAAGCTGGAAAAATGGATATCGATGCGGTGTTGGAACATAGATTGCAACCTGTGATAAGACCCTTGAAAGAATTGATTGAAAACACAAAACCGATTCCGAGCCCAATTCTTCAAGAGACACCTTCGGAGTCAGCATCTCCATTGTATCAGCAGCAATCGCCTATGTTTAATGCTACACCTGGATATCATGAAGGTATACCTCCAGAATCACCTACAGCATCACCTCCAGCATCACCGTTGCACGAACAACCACCTATGCTTAACACTACACTCCAATGTTGTGGATTGAAGCCACCTGTACTAAACGCTACGCCTCGGTATCGTGGATTGAAAAGAGTACGTGCGGAAACACCCTTGAGATCAACACCTCATCGATTATCAAAACGACTTTGTCCACATTCCGAACCTCCTACAGAAGAAGTATGGACAGACGAAGCAGAAACACTTCAACAAAATATTCTCGAAACGACAATGCGTGAGATTGCTGAAAATCCTGAACAGCATGAAGAAGCCACTACATATTTGACTCAGAATCTCGGACCGCTGTCACAGGAATATTTGAACTTCTTTTTCACAGATAAGAAAAAACAGGTTGACCATGTGTATGGTGTGTACTATGATAAAAATGCAATGATGCTTGGAGATAAGAATTTCGAAGTAGACATGGAAGATAATATAATTATCGATAATGTAAAATACAAAGGAACACCTGGTCTCTTCGAACTAATTTTCAAGAGAATCCCAGATGATACGATGTACACCGATGCTGACAAACAGAAATATAAGAGTATTCTGCTGGCAACAAATGCGCACAGACGCAACCATAATGCTACAAATCCTCCATTGAGTAACAGGGGATACAAGTATAAACATATAATTGCGTCATTGCTTGAAATACGGCCTCGCACTGGAAGAGGGTTTGCCTCCAAGTCAAATTTGATGAGTACATTACCGGAGAACATGGTGGTTACCGATAATGCGATTGATTATGTACATTGGGATGATCCGAACGAGCTAGTGGATAGAATAAGATTGTTGGTATCATCGCGAGCTGCTGGGCATACCGGACATGATAATGAAATTGTTTCAATAATAGAGGAGCTCCGAGAAGCGGGATTGATTATAAATTAAAGGTCGTTCTGTAGTGGAGAAAGTGTTGCGTAGAAAAGGAAATAAGGTGTATGTAAAATGGTTAGGATTGAGCAATGTAAACAATTCGTGGATAAATAAAGACAATGTATTATAAACATATATTATAAACATTTATTATAAACAATTTATCCTATAAGCTCTCAAGAGCTGCGATACATGCGATCAATGATTATTGAATACTATTCGATAATCGGGGACGTTTTGCTCGATTATATTCTTCAAGCAACTCGAGGCATTTGTTGCATCTTTCCTCCCAGGCAAGGTATTCTTCCAGCAATCTTAAACGATCAGATTGGTTCCACAAATGGCGTTTAATATTCCGAACGGTATTGCATCGATCGGAGTCGACCCTGATGAAATCCAGGCAAACCCTCATGGTGTGCATACCTGTGAAATCGCGAAAGAATCGGCGCTCGAACGGAAATAAAATATTTAAAAAATTAATAGATCATGCAATGATCATGCGCAAAGGGAACTGTTAATAATTGGTTACAATTGATTTAGTAAAAAAATTTATTTAAAAAATGTATAATATATAAAAAATGTATATTATATATAAAAAAATTTTAAATCTACTGTCTTCATTGAGCCTGCAAACAAAAAAAAAACAAATGTTATGTATTATTTTTAATTATTTTAATAAATATATAAAATTATTAATTTTACTCACCGTATTTACATAGACAACGTCATTACTCCATCCACTCCCCCTTCTTCCATCTGCATTTCCAACACCCTCATGGCAAACACCCATTTCCTTATAAAGGCATTTCGGTCTTCTTCCGAAACAAATTGCTGTTAGAAATATAAAATATGATTATAAAATATCTGTCAATAATGTTGTAATAAACTAGCTGGTTATTGTTGCTCGCTTCGCGAGCATCGTGGGTGGGGGTGTTGTAGCTCGCTTTGTGAGTTCGCGAGAGGGTTAGTAGTACAGATGTTATTTGGTGTGTGACTCTCCACGAGCCACACAAAGAACTTCCCGATTCGTTAGTTGCAGTATATTATTATCATCATTTAGTGTACGTTTTAAGAAGATTATACGTTCTCAGGGAAGTTCAAGAGTTTTCTACTTATCAAAATGTTTGCTGTATGGCGTCGCGTTAAACCAACATCGTATGCTCGTTGCTCGCATGCTCCATTAACCATTTTTTTTATATTAACTTTCAATTTCATCTCAGTTAATAATTCGTATTGAACTGCTTGTTTTTTTAAAGATTGTAATATAAATGTTTTTGTACTTTCATCGATATTCTTAAAAAAATTTTTTTTATTTTCCTTTTTTAATTATGCAACTAATGCTAATGTTACCACTTAGAATAATCGAAAATTATCCCAATGCAAGAGTGAGTTATTCATCGCTACTGCCGAGAATACATTTTCAAAGAATATCGATGAAAGTACAAAAAACATTTATATTACAATCTTTAAAAAAAAACAAGCAGTTCAATACGAATTATTAACTGAGATGAAATTGAAAGTTAATATAAAAAAAAATGGTTAATGGAGAATGCGAGCAACGAGCATACGATGTTGGTTTAACGCGACGCCATACAGCAAACATTTTGATAAGTAGAAAACTCTTGAACTTCCCTGAGAACGTATAATCTTCTTAAAACGTACACTAAATAATGATAATATACTGCAACTAACGAATCGGGAAGTTCTTTGTGTGGTTCGTGGAGAGTCACACACCAAATAACATCCATGGAAGTTAATAATTGTAATATTTCTTTGTACTTACCATTGTATTTAACGCTTCATCTAGGGATGCATTAGCATCCACCGCAACGTATTGAATTGTCTCAATATATACGCGCATTTTAACTTCTTCGCGTTTTGATTGACTTTGGAGTTGACAACACCCATTCTTATATATGCATCCCCCGTGGGAAAAGATGGAGCAAAATCTCCGCTCGCGAGATTAGAAAAAGAAGTTTATTGCAGTAATTTAAAACTCGCGAAATGCAAGCTTTCAATTATCGCAAAACCAGAGAACTAAAAACACCGGTCTAGCTGGAAGCATGGACAACTTGATACCCAAACCGTGAAACGCTATAATATTTCGCAGTGACTTCCTGCTACAAAATTTGCAGTTTTTGCAAGATTCCTGTTCGTTCCTAATGGGCATAATATTTAATAAAAAAAAATGTTAAGGTTGATCAAATAGCGTCTTGACTTAAAACATACTGTCGCTGTAGTTTTTGTGTGCGCGTGGTATGCCTATCGTTCAAAAAATATCAAGACGAACCAAATAACGTCTTAAACGAATTAGTTCTGACGCTGCAGATTTTGCATGCATGTGTGTTTGCGAGATTCCTATAAGGGGGGTATAATATTTCATAAAAAATGTCGAGGTTAATCAAATAGCGTCTTAAAGAAAAAAATGTTGATGCTGTAGTTTTTACATGCTCATGTTTTTTTTGCGAGATTCCTGTTCGTTGCGATAGGGGACAATCGTGGCAATGAAATTCAAGGAGCAAAATCTCCGCTCGCGAGATTAGAAAAAGAAGTTTATTGCAGTAATTTAAAACTCGCGAAATGCATGCTTTCAATTATCGCAAAACCAGAGAACTAAAAAACACCGGTCTAGCTGGAAGCATGGACAACTTGATACCCAAACCGTGAAGGGATACTGCTACTACAACTCGTTAAATACCCTGTTTAGAACAAATGCTGCTAACGATTGAAAAGAATTTGTACAAATTAATGAACAATATATCCCACTTGTAAATAAAAAAGGTTCTCGGCTTGATGAAAGACGAGAACAATGGAATGATAATGACAGACTTTGTTAGGCTGAGAGCAACAAAATGTATAAAAAAATCTTTTACTAGACATTCGCTTATGTCATCCTTTATGTGCAACGTCTTCAACAAAAAAAGAAAGACCAAATAGCGTCTTAAACGAATTAAATCTGATACGCTATAATATTTCGCAGTGACTTCCTGCTACAAAATTTGCAGTTTTTGCAAGATTCCTGTTCGTTCCTAATGGGCATAATATTTAATAAAAAAAATGTTAAGGTTGATCAAATAGCGTCTTGACTTAAAACATACTGTCGCTGTAGTTTTTGTGTGCGCGTGGTATGCCTATCGTTCAAAAAATATCAAGACGAACCAAATAACGTCTTAAACGAATTAGTTCTGACGCTGCAGATTTTGCATGCATGTGTGTTTGCGAGATTCCTATAAGGGGGGTATAATATTTCATAAAAAATGTCGAGGTTAATCAAATAGCGTCTTAAAGAAAAAAATGTTGATGCTGTAGTTTTTACATGCTCATGTTTTTTTGCGAGATTCCTGTTCGTTGCGATAGGGGACAATCGTGGCAATGCAATTCAATTCTCTATGGCTACGTGGAAAGATTTTTCTACGAAAGGGAGAAGATATTCTGTAGAATAGTTCTGACGCTGTAGATTTCATGTGCATGTGTTTTTGCATGGCAAATTCCTGTTCGTTTCTAAGGGGTATAATATTTCATAAAAAAATGTCAAGGTTGACCAAATAGCGTCTTGACTGAAAACATGCTGTCGCTGCAGATTTTGTGTGCACATGCTTATGGATGCGCGTGTCAAAAGCTGTGAGAGTTATGGAATTGGTGGGGATTCCTGCGAAGGTGGTAAGGGAAGGTTCTTACCACCACCTTACAGTTGGAGAAGGCTATGAAACGCCATTGTCGATTAGATCGTCAAGGTATCAACGCGTGTCGTTCGCAACCGTCTACATCTTGTGACGTCAGGGAAGTGGTGGGGGGGGGGGGGGATTTCTTACCGTCACCTTACAGGTGAAGAGGTTATGAAACGCCATTGCCGATTAGATCGTCAAGGTATCAACACGTGTCGTTCGCAACTATCTACTGGCTTGTGACTTCACTTCCTGTGAACCACATAGTTGATACCTTGAGTAATGTAACTTCTGTGACGTCACTTCCTCATGACCCCCCCCATACTTTGTGAAATGTCACTTCTTCATGACCCCCTCCCATGGGGGGGGGGGATTACCCGGGGGGGGAATTATCCTGGGTGGGTTAATGACCCTAGGGGTGGGGTGGTAATGACCCCGGAGGGTGGGGGGGGTAGGTGACCTCCCACTCCAGGGGTGGGGCAATGCCTCCCTCCAGGGGGGGGGTGACCTCCCCCTTCAGTGCAGACGTCTTAGTAAGTCGGAAATGGTGTTTTAGAGTTTTTTAAATTGAAATATCTCTTGAACTACAAACTTTTCGACACACAAAGGTTAGTATTTTTTTTATAACCAATTTCCAGCTGCATCGATTGGATGTATTAAAAATTACCTCATTCCCTTCAAAAGAAATGAAGGTGGCCTTCAATTGTCTAACAAAAATTACATAAAAACAAACATTGCTTTGAGCTGTTAAAGAGTTATGTGGGCCACCCTCCACCCTTTGTACAACAAACTTGTATGTAACATCTAAACTGATAAAATTTTTGTAACTCATGCGTTTTTTTTACTTTAATAAAGAATGTTAATAATAATAATGAATAAAAAATCGAGATTCATTATTCCCAAATCCATTTATTTATTTTCCCTTAAACAATTATTATCATCAAAAATAATTTAGTCGATTAATTTTTAAAATTGTTCGAGAATAAAAAAGAAAAACATTCAATGTAGTTTTTATTTCACAAAAATCCTCAGTCTACAAAAACTATTGTAGAAAATAAAATTATAAAAATATTCAATGATGTTTATCATTTCGTTTTCGTCCTTGCGTGCCAAATAACGAAAATAGGTAAAAGGAAGTTTCACTTCAATAAAAAGTAAATGAGTAATAATTTTCTTTACCGACACCTGCCACACTAGTGCGACTTGCCTTACACCTACATAACGACGTTTGCCACATTAGTGCGACCGTGCTGCCCTCTTACAATCTCGGACCTACTTTAAATTTGGCAGAAACGTGGTAGGACCTGGCCTCGGTACGACCTACCACGTTTCTACCGAAGGTAGGTCCTACCACGTTTCTACCGAGGGCATTTTACGAGCCCTCACGGTCATAACTTCCCTCGGTAGATTTGAGGCATTTGGCTATCTGGGTCTATAAACAACTAGATTCACGCATCGAACTTCAAATGGAATACTAGCACAGCGATTACAAATAAATTCGCGTAACAAAAACCACCCTTAAGGTGAATTCAAATTTTCTTTTCAATTGAAAATTTCAAGCTCGCTAATAAACATACTAGTACGCGTGGACAATCGATTGCGCGCTGAACTCTCTATGCGCGGACAGTCTTCCGCAGTCCGCTCGCTCGCTTCGCGAGCTCGCGGTTGTAGAAACAATTATAAACAATATCGAGTAACGTTGCACGAATGGCTATAAACAATTAGAACTGGTAAATTCACGTATCGAACTTCAAACGGAATACTAGTACAGCGATTACAAATAAACTCGCGTAACAGAAACCACCCTTAAGGTGAATTCAAATTTTCTTTTCAATTGAAAAAATTCAAGCTCGCTAATAAACATACTAGTACGCGTGGACAATCGATTGCGCGCTGAACTCTCTATGCGCGGACAGTCTTCCGTAGTCCGCTCGCTCGCTTCGCGAGCTCGCGGTTGCAGTAACAATTATAAACAATATCGAGTAACGTTGCACGAATGTTCATAACAATTAGAACTTGTAAATTCACGTATCGAACTTCAAACGGAATACTAGTACAGCGATTACAAATAAACTCGCGTAACAGAAACCACCCTTAAGGTGAATTCAAATTTTCTTTTCAATTGAAAATCTCAAGCTCACTGATAAACATACTAGTACGCGTGGACCATCGATTGCGCGTTAAACTCTCCATGCGCGGACAGTCTTCCGTAGTCCGCTCGCTCGCTATGCGAGCTCGCGGTTGCAGAAACAATTATAAACAATATCGAGTAACGTTACACGAATGTTCATAAACAATTAGAACTTGTAAATTCACGTATCGAACTACAAAAGGAATACTAGCACAGCGATTACAAATAAATTCGCGTAACAAAAACCACCCTTAAGGTGAATTCAAATTTTCTTTTCAATTGAAAAAATTCAAGCTCGCTGATAAACATACTAGTACGCGTGGACAATCGATTGCGCGTTAAACTCTCCATGCGCGGACAGTCTTCCGTAGTCCGCTCGCTCGCTTCGCGAGCTCGCGGTTGCAGAAACAATTATAAACAATATCAAGTAACGTTGCACGAATGTTCATAAACAATTAGAACTTGTAAATTCACGTATCGAACTTCAAACGGAATACTAGTACAGCGATTACAAATAAACTCGCGTAACAGAAACCACCCTTAAGGTGAATTCAAACTTTCTTTTCAATTGAAAATCTCAAGCTCGCTGATAAACACACTAGTACGCGTGGACAATCGATTGCGCGTTGAACTCTCTACGCTTAAACAACCCTAATAGATAGAGGAATCACCGAGCCCAACCCAATTGAGGGACAACGCCATACCCTCAATCAATCACACGATACCTACCACCATGCCCGCGCCAACACACTCACTCTAATACCACCCACCACCAAAGGGTAAAAAGAGAAAAAAAAAGAGTAAACACACAACTACGATCTCCTAAATCACACGCACATACACACACACGCAATTGAAATACAACCCAGCAGAGTAGGAAGGGAGGAAGAAGAAAAAGGGAAAGAAAAACACGGGTAACCAAATACCCCCGAACAAGTAAGAGAAACGGAAAACGGTAAAACGGTGCAGAAACACCAAAAGGAACCTAAAACGGTATCTCCCCACATCCAATCTATCCTAACCCTACACGCCTGCCCCAGGATAATCCCCCCCCACACACCCCCCCATAGAAGGGGGGAAGTAAAAGAACCTCCAACCAACCACCCATTAATATTTGTTACAGAAAACAATAATGGAAATCAGGGGAATCCAGCTCGGGGAAGAAGTACAGATAGTGGAGCGCAAAGACAAGGAGGCCAAGGGAATGACGCCGAAACCCATCAGAAGCGTCAACAGAGACGCGGGCGAAGGCAGCAACGGCAGCCGACAAAAAGCCCAAAGGGAACAGCTGGGAACCTCGGTAACCGCAGGGGCCACGGGAACCACGGGAACAACAGGTACCACGGGAACCTCAGGAACCACATCAGAGAGAAGCAGACGTCAGCAGGAGGAGTCAGACCTGCTGGACCCGATGACCATAGTCATCGTTAAAGAGGGGTACCCGGAGAAGGGTACCGACATGCAGCGCGACGAGGTCACGGCCATGTGGGCAAGCGTGACCGAGTACGCGCTGAACAAAAAGAGGCCGATTAAGTTTAAGAGGTGGGGCCTCAAAGCAGGGGGAATCCTAATGACAGCCCGGGATGACCAGGCCATAGGGAATTTAAAAATAGCGTTGAAGGAACTAGATTTTGATTTCGCCCCCAGGAAATTGACCACAATAGGGGTAGAGAAGTTGAACGTAACCATCCGAGCGACTATGTATATAAGTAACAAGCTTATGAAGTACGAAGTGATAATCGGGCACCTCCAGTTGGATTACAAGCCCCTCACAGCCACAAGATGGCAACTTAAAAGGAAAGAGAGGCTGACAGAGAGGGGCAAGGAGTTCACACTGGAGATGCCCGAAAATGACTTTAATTTCATTAAAAGTAAAGGAGGAAAAATAAGTATAATGGGAGGGGCCATAAACCTCACATTCACGAAAAAAGCGTAAATTCACCGCAACAGCCCACACCTAGATTAGAACCACTTAGCACGTAACAGTTAGAACCTAGATACACCCGGACATAAAGGAAAACATTGTACAACCGGCTCAAATACTCACCACTTTTACCGCCTTCTACCAGTCATTTACACCAGTCAGCCAATTGTAATACACTCCTTAACAATACGCCGCTCATAGATAGACACAAATACAAATACATCATATTATACTATATTATATTACACTACCCTCAACCTTATACCACATTATTTTATTATATTATATTAACCATACATATGCATCTTTAATAAATAAAAAGAACTCTCGTAAACACAACTACCAGCAAACAATTATTAACCTTCCCTAACCGTACATAATAAACAATGATAGAACACCCAAGACATTAGAATAGACTTAGCTTGTCCAGTATCGAAACAGAGTAGCATACGAACAGGGCCTAGAACAGGCTATCTTCCCCAAACTCCAATACTGGGAATGAAACACAATCGATTAGCACATATACCCCATAAAAGTTAGATAGGGCCCTCTTGTAGACAGGACAACACAACAACACACAACCACGCTGATAAGTCCACACAACCAACGAGCGAACCTGGAAGAAACGCAGCACATCTCGACAACCAGAAATAAGAAAGGAAAGAAAAAAAAGAGGGAAAAGGAAAAAAAAGGGAAAGGGAAAAAAGGGAATAAGAAACGGTACACAAGACACACTCAACATACATAACCTTTACAGATCATGCACGCACCCACCCATCCTACAAACCATGACACGCGACCATAAGCCCCACCAGACATCATAACCCTCAGACAGCAAGAGACATAGCGAGGCACATCTCCCAATCAGACACAAGTAAAACGAACCCCCTTAGAGATAAACACACAAAACAACAACAGACGACTAACACACAAAGCGCACTCAGACCTAAGCGTAAAAGCACACCCCAAACGGGAAAAAAAATATATATATAAATATAAATATATATACATACAGAAATTACACAATAAAAACAATAAAGAGGTAATAAATAATCAGAAAAAAGAGAACCCCAACTCCCCCCCAAACATATCCCCCAACACTATCCCATTACAGCGGAGCCCCGGACAATCGACCACAACAAGAGGTAAGTGCTAGCTATAACCATAACGACTCGCACAGGACGAATCACAATCTTCAGAAATTACGAATCGATCGAGAGCGCACGATGCGAAACGAAGACAACACCACCCCAGCCCCACCACCCACACTCTCCATACCCAGAGAACGAGCTCTGATCAACAAAAACCTTGTAACAGACCTGTACAGCGGGCTCTGTACAGATCTGTTACGAACGCGAAGACTCGCGCACCACCGAAACACGCCGAACGACCCCGACCGAACCCGAACACATACCGCGCGATTTCACGCCTCGCAACCAGGCACAACACGGTATTACGCGCCTTCCCGCGTTTTCGCGCCTCGAAGCAGGCACAATTCGGCGAATTACGCGCACACCGCAACCCGCGTATCCCGCAGCCACCACCGAATTTGCCTATAAGAGGCAGCACGGAAGAAGACTCGCTCTCTTTCCGAGCCCAGCAGGCGAGCCGCCCAAACGGATCGGAACATCGGTAAGCGCCTTACCCCGACGAGCCGTCGCCACTTCGAGCCGAAGCCCCGTTCCCGCGAGCCGCCGGGACACCGTTTGCAACGCGCCGGTTGCACCCGCGTCCGTTCCACGAGCCGTCGAACCGACCCACGGGACCGCTTCGAGCCGAAGCCCCGTCACCGTTCCCGCGAGCCGCCGGGACACCCGTTGCAACGCGCCGGTTGCACCCGCGTCCGTTCCACGAGCCGTCGAACCGACCCACGGGACCGCTTCGAGCCGAAGCCCCCGTCACCGTTCCCGCGAGCCGCCGGGACACCCGTTGCAGCGCGCCGGTTGCACCCGCGTCCGTTCCACGAGCCGTCGAACCGACCCACGGGACCGCTTCGCGCCGAAGTTCCCCGTCGCCGTTCCCACGAGCCGTCGGAACCCCGTCCGCAGCGCGCCGCTGTGTCTCCGCCCGTTCCGCGCGCCGCCGAACAAACCCCGCCGTTACCGCCCCCGACAAATCCGACCGCGAGCCGCCGGTTCCGACCCCCGCGTACCTGGACGAAGTAGGGCCCGTCCCCGATACTCAGATCCGCGAACCGCGTACGCGCATCCGTGGGGTACCGTGGTCGACGTCTTCGCGATCCGCGGCATGGTGAGACGAAAACCATAACACCGTCTCGCAGTGTTTTATTTTTCCCGACCCGTCGTTTCCCGATCGCCCCTCGCCGCGAACCCTGGCTCGGCGAGCCATTCAGCAACGAGGGAGAGCTCCGGTTGTGACGAGAATTCCGGACTCGTTACATGGCGCCCGAACAGGGACCTGGTGCGAAATACGCGTAAAGTGCCAACCACGTGGCGCGCCGCGAATTTTCTAGGTTAACCGGCCACGTGGCTTCGAGGTTAACTCATCATCGAAGACGCGCGTTACGCGCGCCATCTAGTGATGACATCGGAAGACCACGCGATCGCGAGTGACAAGTGACACGTGCGAACCGCGCCGTACGCGCCACCCAGTGCCGCGGAGTGACAACAAGGACCGCGCGAAGTGTCGCGGAACAACATTAAGTGACACCTAGTGACGCCGAGTGAACATTGAATCGTGCATCGCGATCGCGGAACGTAACGGGGACCAGCGCCGCCACCTAGCGGCAACCGACGGAACTAGACGCGGCCGGAGGAAGACCGTACTGGATGAGGCGGATTCGCCTAACAAAGGAACAACTGCTCGCCGAGCTACAACGGAGTAACCTGTCAACAGTCGGGACCGCGGAAGAGCTACGCCAACGGTTAACCGAGTACGTCCAGCGGCAGACCACCGATCCTACAGCAATGACGGAACCGAAGGACGGCGTTAACACCAGGAGCATGGCGGCCGCCAGTGACAGGGCGACAGCTGTCATCGAGCGAGTCGACCCGTACCGGAACATCGACCGACTCCGTAAATCCGGTAACGTCACCGACGGCAAGGATCCCCTGTCGTTTTTGGAGCGGATGGCCGAACTCCAAAGCACGTACGATCTCACCGATGCCGACCTGCTCCGTGGAGTGCCAGAACTACTACGTGGATCGGCCCAGGTGTGGTACCGCAACAGTCGAGCCGACATCAGAACCTGGGAGGAGTTCTCCGACGAGTTCGTACAAGTGTTCGCGTCGAACCGCTCTCGGTTCCAGCAGGAGAACGAGGCTCGAACACGACGCCAACGCCCGAACGAACCCTTCCACGAGTTCATGAACGCGGAGACCACGCTCATGCGACGGGCCCAGATGGACAATTACCACCGCCTGGACCTACTCTTTGAGAACATGCGGCCGGAGCACCGCAAACTCATCTACCGACCGGACGTGAAAAGCCCCCGAGATCTTCTGGCACGCGTCCAGCAGATCGAACAGGCCTCCGAAGACACCGAAGAAAATGCCACGTACCGAAGGTCCACAGCACGGGCCGTGCCGATCCACGCGGCAGAGGCCGCCGAACGGAGCATCGCGGTCACCGAGCCGATTGAAACGCGGCTCGCTCGTCTCAGCACCACGCCGGGACCCAGCCGCTCCGAAAAACCCGAGGGCCCGTATGACCCGATGACACACTGCTGGCGATGCAAGCAGCGCGGGCATTATCGCTCCGAGTGCAGGAACGTGTACAGGAAGTTCTGTTCGCGATGTGGCCGCGACGACGTGTTAACCCGCGACTGTCATCCGCCGGGAAACGGACCACGGGGCCCGACGTCGCCGAGCCGGCGCCAGTAAACCCGGGCCCGCCAATCCGTTACACGCCCAGGCCGCTTCTGCCAATCGTCATGCTCGGACGAGAAATTGATGCCATGCTGGACACTGGAGCCCAGCTGTCGTGCATCAACGCAGAGGCCATGGAATGGGCCCGTGAGCAAGGGATTCGGCCCACCGACGGATACCAGCGGATCGGCCTCGCCGACGGATCAGAGATGCGTCCAGCAGGCACCGTCCGTCTAACGTTCCGCGTGGGAGACGTCGAACAGGCCGAAGACTTCACCGTACTACCGCAGATGGGCCCCCCCGTGTTGCTCGGGATACAGGCCATCGCGGCGCTCCGTTTGACCGTCCGACCGCCCGCCGAGATAGCCAACTGGGCCACGAACTGTCTGGCCGAACCCTGCCTCCAGACGGGACTCCGAAAGATGAAGGAAGATGAACGCGAACCGTTCCAAAAATTCTTGGAGCAGGAACTGGCGAAGTTCTCTTCCGTGACCGGGCGCACCACGCTGGTGCATCACCGGATAAAGTTGCTCAACGAGACACCGCTCAAGCAACGATACCGGCCCCGTAACCCGGTGATGCAAGCCGTAATCGACGAAGAAGTCGACCGGATGCTGGAAGATGGAGTCATCGAACGATCCAGCAGCCCGTGGAGCTCGCCGGTGGTCGTCGTCAAGAAGAAGGACGGAAAACCACGTTTCTGTGTCGACTTCCGCCGCCTGAACGACCGCTCCGAAAAGGACGCGTACCCGCTGCCGCACATCCAGGCCACCCTCGACAAATTACGAGGGGCAAAGTTCTTGACGACATTGGATCTGAAGAACGGATATTGGCAGGTCCCGCTAGACGCCGCCAGCCGACCACTCACCGCCTTCACCGTGCCCGGAAGAGGGCTATTTCAATTTACGGTGATGCCGTTCGGCCTCCACTCGGCACCCGCTACGTTCCAGCGACTCCTGGATAAGATCATCGGCCCGGAGATGGAGCCGAACGCGTTTGCGTACCTCGACGACATCATCATCGTCAGTCGGAGCATCAGCGAACACCGGCGCCACCTACGCGAGGTCTTCCGCCGTCTCCGCGCCGCCGGCCTGCGTCTCAATCCGGAGAAATGCCGATTCTGCGTCGACAGCCTACGCTATCTCGGCCATATCGTGGACCAGCAAGGAATCCGGACCGACCCCGAGAAGACGAGCGCAATAGCGCAGCTGACAGCTCCGAAAACGATCCGGGATATCCGTCGATTTCACGGCATGGCTGCATGGTATCGGCGATTCGTGCCGAATTTCGCCGAGATCATGGAGCCCCTGACGAAGCTCACCAGGAAAAATGCCAAATGGAGGTGGACCGAGGAGGAAGAAACTGCGTTCCGGACAATGAAGGAAAAACTCGTGACCGCGCCGGTTCTCGCTTGTCCGGATTTCACGCAGCCGTTCACGCTCCAAACGGACGCCAGCGACAACGGCCTGGGAATCGTGCTCACGCAAGGCCCAGAGAACGATGAGCACGTCATCGCCTACGCCAGTCACACGCTCAGCACCACCGAGCGGAAGTACAGCGCCACGGAAAAGGAGTGCCTCGCCGTCGTATGGGGGATACGGAAAATGAAGCCGTATCTCGAGGGCTACCACTTCACCGTAGTCACCGATCATCAGGCACTCCGATGGCTCCGTCAAATCGAGAACCCGACCGGACGACTGGCCAGATGGGCACTCGAGCTGCAACAGTACGATTTTGACGTCCGATACCGGCCCGGAAAATTGAATCACGTGGCGGACGCGCTGTCCCGTAACGCACCCACGGCGGGCGTTAACCTGATCCGACCGAAGCAGCGCTCCGACACGTGGTACCAGAAGAAATTCGAGGCCGTCCAGAGCGATCCGTCATCCGTCACCGACTTCCGAATCCAGGACGGAAAGCTTCAACGTCACGTGCTGCACCAGCTCGACTATAACGAACCCGAGCCGGGGGACGCCTGGAAGATCTGCGTGCCCATCGCCGAGCGAGAAGAGCTACTCCGGAAGTACCACGACGATCCTACCGCCGGACACCTGGGGGTCGCCAAGACCATCGTTCGCGTGGCACAACGATTCTACTGGCCAGGAATGTTTCGGGAAACCGCCCGCTACGTTCGCAGCTGCGCCAGCTGCCAGCGGTACAAGTCGCCACCGCAGCAGCCCGCGGGGCATCTCCACGCCAATCCAGGAACCAGACCATGGCATACGGTGTCCATCGACCTCGTCGGACCACTGCCAAGGTCACGCCAAGGAAATATCTGGCTGCTGGTTGCCCTCGATCGTTTCACCAAATGGGTAGAACTTGTACCGCTCCGAAAAGCCACCAGCTCCGCCGTCGCCGCTGCCATCCAGAAGGAAGTCATCCTCCGTCACGGGGCACCCGAAGTGGTCATCACCGACAACGGCCGCCAGTTCATCGGCGGGCCATTCACCGCCCTGCTCGAAGCCGCCGGGACCACACACAGGAAGACGCCACCGTACTCGCCCCACTGCAACCCGGTAGAACGAGCCAACAAGGTAGTAAAGACGATGCTCGCACAATACACCGGCGCCCGGCACAACCAGTGGGACGAGAAGATCGAAGAAGCCCGTTTTGCCGTCAACACCGCCTGGCACGAGTCGACCGGGTACCGTCCGGCGTACCTCAACCAAGGAAGAGAACTCCGAACGCCGGGACATCCACCAACCGAAGATTCCGGCGAGCCGCCGAGCCAACGATGGAAGAATCTCCGGGAAGCGCGGGAGCTCGCGAAAGTGCACTTGGCGCGTGCATTCGGACGACAGGCGAAATATTACGACCTCCGACACCGCGACTGGCGCCCAGTCGTCGGAGACCGCGTCTGGAAACGCGAACACACGCTGTCGGACAAAGCGGCCGGAGTCAACGCGAAGCTCGCGCCCAAGTACAGCGGCCCGTACACCGTCGAAAAAATCGTGTCCCCGGTCATTGTCGATCTACGGGGCGATAACCGAAAGTGGACACGCCACATCCACGTCCAGGATTTAAAGCCGGCAGTGGAACCGGACACCGAAACGCGAGCCGCGACCCCAATTGGGAACGAAACGGAACCGGACGGCTTGCCCCCACCAAACCCCGACCCCGCCACCCTGCCAGCCCCTCGTCGCCGAGGCCGACCCCGTAAATTAATTCCGAGCGTCTCTTTCTGTAATAGGATCTGCGTAACCGGAACAATGGAGCCATGGGTGAAGGAGCTGGCGGACCTGCTGGCGGAACCGAACTTGGACGAGAGGCCCCGGACGCCAACCATCCAGCTGCCCGAGCTGGAGGCCGTCCCGGTCGAGCCGACCCGGGAGGCCACATCGACAGCCACTGCGGACGAACCGCACGCCGCGCTGGCCGCGCCGTGCCACGCGCCCGCCCCGTCACCGCTCCCCGCACCGCTGGGACCATCGCCACACCGCCGCCGGGGCCCACGGGTGCGGTCCATACGGCCGGTGACATGGCTACCGGGCCTTCTTAAGAGGAAGGCCGACTTGGAAGAGGCCGCCAGAAAACGGCCACCCGCCGTCCCGCTCGGGCCCGACACCGAGCCACCACCCCGGCTCACTGTCACGCTGGTCGGCCCACTCGGGACAACCGCCGAGCCCGGCCCGTCGCAGGCCGCACCCACACGGGTTGGCCCGTTCGATCCGGTGCCAAGCTCCGGCGCGAAGGTCGAGCCACCCACCTGGTGGGACAAGGCAGTAACACCGCCAGCCAGGCCGAAGCGCCGCCCGGCAAAGGAGGGCCGCCGCGCCGCGCCGGCGCGGCCGCACAGGACCGAACGGGCGGAAAAACTCCTCCAGGAGCCGGACGTGGTATTCATATCCGAACGCCCGCCACCACCACGAAAGGCCGCCACCACGACCAGTACGCGGGAGGCCGCGAGCACGGCGGTGCCAACAGTGGCACGGAACGCAGCCGCCACCGCTCCTGCCAACCAGGCAACGCCGACATCAAGACCCGGCCCCATACAGGCCTGGACCGAACAACCCGGAAACGGGGGCCGCCCGACGCCATCCGGAGACCGCCTCCCCGGGGCCCCCCCGTCACTGCCCTATGACGGAAAACCAGTACCAGGTCCCACCGCCTGGTACCAGCTCCCGACGGGCCGTCGGGTAGAGGTACCCCAGTATTACGTCAAGACGGGGCAATATCGGGCGTCCACCCTTGAGGAAAGGTGGATCCTCTTTTTCAAAAAGGACGGCCACCTACGCCGATGCAAACGGAGGGCTTAGACCTTGCCGATAAAAGATCGCGCGCCGCGATCGACCCGCCGAGGGTTTCCCAGGGAAGGGGAGTACAAGCATTATATTTTATTTATTTTTTTTTTCAAAACACCGTCGCGCCGACCCAAACACATGGTCCGACTAGGCAGGTGAATCTTAAGTTCCTTGTTTTCGTTTCGTTATGTTTTTGCGTTCTTGTCTGTTATTGGCCTCACCCGCCGAAATCGCGTGTTGAAGTTTTCGTTTTAGAGCCACTATTGGCACACCGTTATACGACCAACCTTAGGTAGGTAGTAAGAACCGGAACTGCGTCGGCAAATACACGCTACCCCGACCGTCCGTAATCCAGCCGTTTTCTTTCGTTATTATTCGGCAAGCGGCCCGCCGAAGCACTTTTTCCTTTCTTTTTCGTCTAGAATCAACGAATGTTTATTTTGGTTTACACACGCATTTAGCTGCAAATAGCGCTATATTGCTGATCAAACTAACGGTTACGCCCGAGCCGGGCTAACAGAGAACCGCGAAGACTAAGATCCTAAACATAAGAGTAGATATAAGCACAATTTTTTTCTTTTCTCTTTCTTCTTCCCGTCTCTAGTCTCGCGCAAAGCTACCGCGAAGAAGTATTATTAATTACCGGCTAAGACTGATGGCTACGCCCGAGCCGGGCTAGCAACAAAAGAGACTGACCAATTGTACGCGAACCGCTAATAGTATTTTGTTACTGTCGACAATAAAGTGTACCGTTCTTCCCAGATCACCTGTGTTGTACCTGATCCGACCCCGCACCCTAGGTTAAGACGACACTAGCTTATAAGTAAATAATATGTAACTTTGGTTTTCAATAAAAGGTCTCACTGCCGCTCGTTCGCCATCCCGAAGACGGAGGGGGGTGTAACAGACCTGTACAGCGGGCTCTGTACAGATCTGTTACGAACGCGAAGACTCGCGCACCACCGAAACACGCCGAACGACCCCGACCGAACCCGAACACATACCGCGCGATTTCACGCCTCGCAACCAGGCACAACACGGTATTACGCGCCTTCCCGCGTTTTCGCGCCTCGAAGCAGGCACAATTCGGCGAATTACGCGCACACCGCAACCCGCGTATCCCGCAGCCACCACCGAATTTGCCTATAAGAGGCAGCACGGAAGAAGACTCGCTCTCTTTCCGAGCCCAGCAGGCGAGCCGCCCAAACGGATCGGAACATCGGTAAGCGCCTTACCCCGACGAGCCGTCGCCACTTCGAGCCGAAGCCCCGTTCCCGCGAGCCGCCGGGACACCGTTTGCAACGCGCCGGTTGCACCCGCGTCCGTTCCACGAGCCGTCGAACCGACCCACGGGACCGCTTCGAGCCGAAGCCCCGTCACCGTTCCCGCGAGCCGCCGGGACACCCGTTGCAACGCGCCGGTTGCACCCGCGTCCGTTCCACGAGCCGTCGAACCGACCCACGGGACCGCTTCGAGCCGAAGCCCCCGTCACCGTTCCCGCGAGCCGCCGGGACACCCGTTGCAGCGCGCCGGTTGCACCCGCGTCCGTTCCACGAGCCGTCGAACCGACCCACGGGACCGCTTCGCGCCGAAGTTCCCCGTCGCCGTTCCCACGAGCCGTCGGAACCCCGTCCGCAGCGCGCCGCTGTGTCTCCGCCCGTTCCGCGCGCCGCCGAACAAACCCCGCCGTTACCGCCCCCGACAAATCCGACCGCGAGCCGCCGGTTCCGACCCCCGCGTACCTGGACGAAGTAGGGCCCGTCCCCGATACTCAGATCCGCGAACCGCGTACGCGCATCCGTGGGGTACCGTGGTCGACGTCTTCGCGATCCGCGGCATGGTGAGACGAAAACCATAACACCGTCTCGCAGTGTTTTATTTTTCCCGACCCGTCGTTTCCCGATCGCCCCTCGCCGCGAACCCTGGCTCGGCGAGCCATTCAGCAACGAGGGAGAGCTCCGGTTGTGACGAGAATTCCGGACTCGTTACAACCTAGACACACCCGCGTGACACTAGAGAAATAGGAATACACGGACAAGAAACGCAACTCGAGATAGAATCACGACACCCGAACCCGCATCCCATAACAGCGCGAAACAGTCTGCATCCTAGCACGAAAACCCAGGCGCGGAATAAGAACAAGTTACGAAGAAAAAAAAAAAACTAGCAGCAACGATAGAAAAAACAACTACCACAACAACCCCCAACCCTAAAGCTAAAATAATCGCACCCCCCCTTGAACAACCGAAATCGCCCACCCACAGATAACATATCCCAGTCCCAAGCTAAGGGGAACAAAGTCAGCACCCCCAACACAACCAACAAACACCTAGGTTAGAGAGCGAAAGAGAGAGAGAGAAAGAGAGAAAAAAGAGAAAGGAAAAAAAATATATATATATACAAATAAATAAATAAATAAATATATATATACAACATAGTAAAAACTCTAGCGCACATAAAATAAACAAACACCCCACTCCTCCCTCAAAAAAAAAAAACCCTTAAAACTCACCACAAATAAAGAATCAAAGAGTGAGCATCCCCATCCACAAGATCCCACCCTACCCCGGCGCCGACTAACCTTATCTGTTCACAGGTTTACGTTGCCACACAGCCACGACACTCGGCAGGGCAACAAATAACAAAGGATAGCAGTAAAGACACACTTCCCAAAACACCCCCCACCAATGACAAATAAATCACCAGCCGCCAAACCCCAAGCACAACATAGGGAGACAAGAGCGACGCGGAACACGAATCTCTGTCTTTCACAAGAACGCACAAACAGAGAAGAGTAATTAAAAAAAAAAAAAAAAAAACTACAACCAAACGGAACTTAAAAAGGAAAAAAAAGAGAGAGAAGGAGGAACCCAAAAAAGGAACCAAAAAGGAACCAAAAAGAAACTCAAAAAGGAAAGGAAAAAAAAAATGAAAATAATTCAAGTAAATCTGCACCATGCAGCCGGAGCAGCAGCTCTACTGACAAAGAAATTCGGCGAGGAATCGTTCGACGTAGCACTCATCCAGGAACCCTGGATCAGTCGAAAAGGGATCAGAGGTATGAATGGAATCGGAACCATCCATTCAAGCAAGGTAAACGAGGAAACGAGAACCTGTGTGGTAACAAGAAGGAACATAACGGGAACTCTAATGACCCAATTCACGGACAACTCGATCACGACCGTGTCGATACAAGTAGGAAAAGGAAACGAATCCAAGGAAATACTAGTAGTATCATTGTATCTACACCACGAAGGGAAAGACATCCCGGGCAAGAAATGCACGGAAATGGTAGAATGGGCAAACAGGAACGACGTCCCTGTGATAATAGGAGCGGACGCGAACGCCAGAAACAGGCACTGGGGAAGCACGGATACCAATCCAAGAGGAATAATCCTAATGGACTACATAGTGAACGCAGGGCTCTTCATAGCCAACTACGGAAACAGACCGACATACGTCACAAAAAACAGGAAAGAGGTTCTGGACATAACCATATGCTCAGAATCAATAATAGACAAATTCTATAAATGGAAGGTACTGGACGAGATTAACGGCTCAGACCACAACACGATAGAGTACAGAATAAGATGGGACTGCCAAACGGAAACAGAGGAAAAAAGGAGCGTTAACAACACAGACTGGGACAGATTCAAGGAATTGAACAAGGAATCAGTAAAAACATTGGAAGGAAAATACGGAAACGCGGCAGAAATAGACGCGTACGCGGAAAGCATAGCGACAACGCTAAGAATGAACTGGGAAGACGCAACGGAGGCGACTCCGACGACAGGAAGAAGGAAAGTAAGATGGTGGAACAAAAAACTAGAGAAAAAGAAAGAAACGGTAAAGATAAGCAAGCAAAGATGGAGGAAGGCCAAACCAAGGAACAAGGCTAAGAAATGGGCAGCCTACAAAAAAGAATGCAAAAACTTCAGGCACGAAATAATGAAAAGCAGGAGAGAATGCTGGAAAAAATTCACCAAGTCGATCGAGAAAACCTCGGTAGCGGCCAGGATCACACAGACTCTGCTGAAATGCGGAGGCGCCAACATGGGAGCAATAAGAAAGGGAAACACCTTACTCCACAGGAACGACGAGATAATGGAGCAACTGCTGGAGACCCACTTCCCCGGGTTCACCAGAGACACGGAAACCGAAGACGACGAGGAGGAGAACAACGGAACCAACGAGGTACAACCGAACTGGAGGCTGGCGAATCAGATCGCCAACCCCAGCAGAGTCAAATGGGCCCTGTCGGTCTTCAGCCCGGACAAGGCTCCTGGGCTGGACAAGCTGAGCCCGCGAATTCTAAAGAAATCGCAAAACCAATATGGACAGGCCATAACCAACCTGATAAAAGCAAGCTCGGGTAAACGGCGGACCACACGACGCTTACCCATAAAACTGCTTGTCGTGAGCTACCCAATCCCTATCCGCAGACATAGGGCAACGGATGCCGCTCGCAGTAACAGAAGTGTGGCAGAGACTCGCCAAAGCGATCTCAACGATGACCTATTGAACGTTGCGAGAGTAATCTCGCTAACATAGGTACCTCTTCGGAGGGAAATGCCTACGGGGACTCCTACGTGAGTGTCAGGTTATGGTTACTGGCACCGTGGTTCCCGAAGCTGCCGTACACAGTCGTATGCAGCCGCGGCCCTGAACTCTTCCGAGGTCACAGCCGAGATAACGCTGCGAGTCCCAATACGAGTCCCTAGTCCCTGCGTCGCGCCGTCATCGTCTCGAGGAACGAATCCCCCTGCCCCTGGTTATCCTGTGGCCGGGAGTTCAGTCGAGGCTCTTGCGGAGCTGCGCAAATACGACTGGGACGTTAAAGCTTCGAGCTCCTTCGTGAGTCATGAGTGGTCGCGGGTGACCGAGGCTCGAAGCTGAAGTACTCGGCGGCGATTGGGCCCCCCTAGGGGTCTGGGAGATCTTTCGCCGTCGGCAGCAGGCGCACCCTACGACCCCAGCAGGCGGCACTTGTACGTGTACTTGTGCTGTAACTTCGTAGGGTGTTAGAAACGACGCAAGGTGAACGTCCCACCTAATGCGTCATACCTGCTCGGCGCGCCAAGACTAAATCCCCGTCGAAGCGCGTCGCTTACCCTTCCCTCCTCCCATCCTTACTTCCGTCGCCCTTAAGGGTCGGGTGTGCGTGCGAGCGGCACGCAGCGAGTTCGCCTTCCCGTGGTTCCCCGTGTGAGTTGACGTTTGGGCGATTCGGATACCATATCCTCCCACAAACGTCAGCAACCGAAGAACTCGTCCACCGCATACGTCTCGGTGGCACTGCTGGATTTTTCCATCGCCCGTTATTCTTGGCAGAGGAGCCGCCTCGCTAAAGTAGATGGAACTTTATTGTTGCGTATGCCCATAGAGGCGAGGTCGCATATCCGTCACCACAGAGGTGTCGGATGTTACACTAAACTGATAAAAGCAAGCATTGCTACGGGACACATCCCGGAAGCATGGACGGTAACGAAGGTAGTGTTCCTACCCAAACCAGGGAAAACAGACCTAACGGTACCAAAAGCATACAGACCGATATGCCTGACATCATTTCTGCTGAAAACAGCGGAAAAACTGATCGACAGGCATCTCAAATGCACCACACTAAGAGAAAAGGAACTATTCGAAGGACAACATGCATACAGAACGGGACACTCGACGGAAGTAGCCCTGCACAGGGTGATAAACGAAGCCGAAAAGGCACGCGTAAAAAAGGAATGCGCCATGGCGTGCTTCATGGACATCGAGGGGGCATTCAACATGACCCCGATCGATGCCATGGATCAAGCGATGGAAGACTTCAACGTGGAATCAAACATCAGAACATGGATAATGAACATGTTGAAGAACAGAAGAATCAAAGCGTACAGAGGGGACGCGGAAGTAGAAGGCAAGGTAAAAAGGGGCACCCCACAGGGGGGAATACTCTCCCCGCTGCTCTGGTGCATGGCGCTGGACTCGCTCCTACGCGCACTGGAGGAAACCGGAGCCACGATAGTGGCCTACGCCGACGACGTGGCCATCGTAAGCAGGAACAAGGACAGAGGAAAATGCGTGGAAACGATACAGACGGCGTTAAACATAACGGAAGTCTGGTGCGAAACGGTAGGTCTATCGGTAAACCCCGAGAAAACGGAAGTGATGGAATTCACCAGAACCACCCTGTACCCGGTGGACAGCGGACTGAGCTACATGGGCACTCCGCTGCCACTAAAAGAGAAGGTAAAATACCTAGGAATAACCATAAACAGGAAACTGATGTGGAGACCACACATCAAAGGCAAAGTAGACGCGGCAAAAGGGAACATAATGATGCTGAGCAGAGCGGTAGGCGCAACCTGGGGACTAACACCGTACATCCTAAGATGGATCTACAAGGCGATCGTGGTGCCGAGGGTAACATACGGAGCGGCAATATGGTGGAAGGGAACAGACCTGGCAACGGTCAAAGGCTGGCTGGACAGACTACAAGGCATGGCAAATAGGAGAATACTAGGATGCGTGGGAAACACGCCGAACAAGACTATGGAAGTGCTAGCGGACATACAACCGCTAGACATAAGAATAAAAGAAATAGCGCTGAAAACAGCATACAGGCTAATATGCTGGAACAAATGGGAAGACTTAGGCTACGGCCACTCCAACATCATCGAGTATATAGGAAAAAGGGACAACAGGGAACTCATCACCCTGAGCCAGATGCAAAAGGACACGGATGAGAAAAGATACTTGGACAGCAAGCTGTACAAAACAGAGATAAGAGAAAGGGACGACTGGAAGAAAGGAATACCGAGGGACCTGAAGGAAACGGCACTCTGGTACACAGACGGATCGAGGAAAAACGAGCTGACAGGTGCAGCTTGGACAAATAACAAAGACAGACACTTCTACGTCAAACTAGGAGAACACCCCACAGTTTATCAGGCAGAACTACTGGCCATACAGTTATGCGCCCTGGAAATCATAGAAAAAGGGGAGAACAAGAAAGAGATCACGATCTGCACAGACAGCCAAGCGGCCATCAAAAGCCTGCAACAGCTGGAATGCAGATCAAGACTATTATGGGAGGTACATGACACGCTAAACCAGCTGGTCAAGAAAGGAAAAACCGTAAAGATAACCTGGATACCAGGTCACTCGGGACTGGAGGAAAACGAAAAAGCGGACGAACTGGCCAACAAAGGATCAGACTCACCTCCGGAGGAACCACAACAGTGGGTTGGCCTACCAGACGCCAATTACAACCTCCTGGTAAGAAGATGGGCGGAAGAAAGATCAGCGGAAAAATGGAGAACATCCACAGGGCTGGAACACAGTAAAAGGTTCCTGGGGGTAGATGAATGGCCAGCCAAAAGGGTCAGAGGCATCATCGACCTGAACAGGAAGGAACTAAGAAGAATGGTAGAAACGATCACGGGAATAGCCCCGCTGAACAAACACCTGACAAAACTAGGAAGAGCAGACACGAGCATATGCTCGCTATGCAATGATAAAGAGGAAACTCCCGAGCACATAGTCACGGAATGCGAGGCAGTAACAAGGAAAAGACGAGCCATACTAGAAGACAGTACCATCGAGGGAGACGTACTGAAAGCAGTAGAATGGAAAAAACTAAAACGATTCATGGAGGAAGTAGACCCATGGAAAGAATAGAAGAAGAAGGGAAAAAAAAAGTGTATGAAAAAAAAGGAAAAAGGGAAAACAGGAAGCAAGCAGGAAAGGTTATGTTACGGCGATAAACTGAGACTACACGGTAGTCGATGATGGACCCCCACGCCAAAACCTGCCTGTTTGCGACCGAATCGAAAAAAAAGAAAAAGAAAAAGAAAAAAAAAACAACCAAACTAATACAAGGACAATGCACACGCGCAAGCAGGTACATAAGCACGGAAACAGAGGAAGCACCGAACAGAAAGACCGGAACCGAAGACCGGACAAACGAGAAGCTCAAAAAAGGAGGAAACCAAAAAGAGGGAAAGAAAGGAAAAAACAAGAAAGAGAGGGAACAAGAGAACAACAGGCAGCCTAAGAAACCCAGACTGAACGAAGGAAAAAAAGAAAAAAACGGGGAAACATGGATATGACGGGAATCAGAACAACCACGAGACGAAATATACAGAAAGAATCCAAAACACAAAAGCAAACAAATAACCAAGAAACAACGGCAGCAGCCGAAGAGACCCAGAACGAAACAAAAAGAAATACAAAAAGACAAGAACAGAACATAGCAACAAAAGGCAGCAAGCAACAAACCACAGGAAGACCAGAACAACAGCACAAAGACGCACAAAGAAGGAAAAACTATCGAACGATCAACCACCAATAAACCATACACAAGGAAGACCTCATAAAAAGGAGATCCGGAAGTCAAAGGAAGGAAGAAAGAATGACACCACCAAAATGACTGAAAGACGGAAAAACACGGAATGAACCCAAAACATAAAAACAAATAAGACAACTGAGAAAACCAAGAAGAAGACAACAGCCCTAGAAACCAAGAGTAATACAAGCAAAATAACAGAGAAATCACAGGAAACAGGAGCAACAACACGACAGCAAGGAAAACGCAGCAAGAAAGGCAACCAATAACACAAGTAAGGCGGAACACGCCAAGGGCAACAGAACCGAAAGACACACAGTCGGACCCCACCCCGAAAAACTAGCAACGAACCAGAAAGGAAACACGCAAACACACAACCCACGCAGGGAAACAAACGCATGGAACAACCAAAACGACAGATAACCCGGGACACACTCCCAAAGGAACAAAACACTAGGAGATTCAGCACAAAGACAACAAACCCGAAGGGATCAAATGAGCCAGGAACAAGCAAACAAGGAGACCAAATAGAGGAAAAAACCAATAACGGAACCACCAAATAGCGGAACTCCACCACGGGGACCAGACTCGCAAGAGCAACGAAGGAACACCACCAAGCAGAAGCAACACATAAAAGGAAAAAGAAAAACCGACCAAACGGGAAGACCCCCACGAGGCAGCAACAATAGACAACACGGGACACACTCCCAAAGAGAAGGTACAAAACACCAGGAAATTCAGCACAAACACAACAAATCGAACGGACCACACGAAAACAGGAATAAGCAAATAAGGCAATCAAATAGGGGAAAACCAATAGAGGAACTCCACCACGGATACCAGACTCGAAAGAGCGACGAAGGAACACCAACAGACAAAAGAAACACACAAACGGAACAAACCGACTAAATACGACACAAATCAAAACGGGAAGACCCCCACGAGGCAGCAACAATAGACAACTCGGGACACACTCCCAAAAGAAGCTCAGCACAAACACAACAAAAATCGAACGGACCAAACGAAAACGGAACAAGCAAACCAGGAAATCAATTAGAGGAAAGCCAGTAGCGGAACTCCTCCACGGAGACCAGACTCGCAAGAGCGACGAAGGAACACCACCATCAGGCAGAAGACACACACAAAAGGAAAACCGACCGAACGACACGAATCAAAACGGGAAGACCCCACGAGGCAGCAACAACAAGACAACTCGGGACACTCTCCCAAAAGAAGGAACTGACACCGGGAGATTCAACCCAAACACAACAAAACTCGAACGGACCAAAACAAAAAGGAATAAGCAAATAAGGAAATCAATTAGAGGCAAACCAATAGCGGAACCTCCAATAGCGGAACCACCAATAGCGGAATCCCATACGCAAACAGAGGAAGTCAACAACGGGTGACAAACCTGAATGGGCGACGACCGGATCCAATCCGGCCGAAACCTGGGGACGATGGTCACGTCCAAACTCTTCCAGCCATGGATCCTAGTGCGTTTCTCGAGCCCTCCACACACCCAACTCGCGGTAGGCTCGGCAAGGAATGACCGAATGGACGCGATATCCCGGCTGGCGCCGGGATTTCGCCGAAGTCGGATCGGCCCCCAAGTTGATGTATGCCCACCGGTGTGAAAGGTTTCCGAGAGCGAAAACCGGATGGAAGCGATATTCAGGTCAACGGCCAGAATTTCGCAGAAGTCGGATTGGACCTCGAGGACTCCGGACGCACACGGTAGCATATAAAGCCATCCCAACGTTTCTATTGACACGCGACCCCTTGCTTTGCTGCCCATATATATATATGTAGAGTCGTAGCTCAGGACCTATCCTAACCTAGGGGTGGGAGTGGGTAAGTTCCGGACAGCCGGAACAGCTTAGGGACGGGACGTCAAACTCGAGAACGCACGACATGGATCTATGGTGTAGTTGGGGGGGCCAAACACGGGCAGGCCAGGCAAACCTGCATGATCTGAAGGTGAGAAGGTCCGACGTACGCTCCGAGCCGTAAAACGCTCAAAAATCCATACACTTAGGTAGAATGGCCTTCTCATCAATGATGATCGCACCCTGATTAGTAGATTGACGCTCTGAAAGTTGCCCGGGCTATAAAAAGCAGAGCGGCTTTCGAACGCAGTGGCTATTCGCAACCCCTCTGGGGCCGAGGACCGGTTACCGCCATATGAAATCGGCTGTGCTGCTGATGTGCGAACCGGCGAGGGCAACCGACTCCCCTCGCCCCGGTCAGACTCCTTACTACTACTACTACTACTACTACTACTAGGATAGGGTTAGGATAGGGTTAGGATAGGGTTAGGATAGGGTTAGAGGGGCGCAGTGGCTCAGTGGGTAGAGCGCGCGCCTACGGACCCCGTGGTCGCGGGTTCGATCCCCGACGCGGCACCTCTGGAAATACTCCATGTGCTCTATAAACTGTGGTGCCCCCAGGTGGTTCGGAACCCACCTTTATAAAAACTGTAGGTCCCGTTGCGATGCGACGTTAAAAAAAAAAAAAAAAAAAACGGAACAACAAACCTCTAAGGGAAAGGTGAGATGGACGGAGCTATTTGCTGAACATCGACCGGACCCGGGGATGATGGTCACATCCAAACAATCAGTCATTATTCCGAGAATGTGTCAAGCCCACCCAATGAGGCGGGAGCACGATGGAACTGATATCTATGCTCCGAAGGAGAAAGATTTCGGCGAAGTTGGAGCGACCGACCTCCGTCACCCCATCGCGTTTAGTAGGACGGCAAGTGATGACCGAATGGAGGTGATGTTCCCGCGCGAGCGGGAATTTCGCCGAAGTCGGATCGGATCCCAAGTTTGCAATATATGTACAGACATATACTAGAATCACCCCCACGAAACTCTCTCGCGATCGCGTCCATTGTTCTTTGCAAAGCCCGTAGAGTCACAGCTTAGCCTATCCTAACCTTGGGGAGGGAGTGGGTAAGTCGCTGGATAGCAGCGACAGAGTAGGGACGGGATTCGAACTTGACACATTCAACTAAGGAATATGGCGAAGGTGGGGGGAGCCAAAACACGGGCAGGCGAGGCACCCTGCAGGTCCGAAGGTGAGAGGGCCCGACGTTCACTCCGAGCCTTAAAACCGCTCAAAAATCCGAAAACTAGGTAGCATGGCCCTTCTCATCGATGACGACCGGACCCATCATAGTAAGTCGCAGACTCCGAAAATGGCCCGGGCCGAATAAAACGGAGGAACGGCGGAACGATGGGAAAACTGCAACCCCTTAGTGGGCCGAGCTGCCGGCAGCGCCGATTATGATACTGGTGTATACCGGTGTGCCTTAAGGAAGTGAGGGGCGGACGATCCGCTACTCCTCCCCGGCAATGTAATTACTACTACTACTACTACTACTAGGATAGGGTTAGGTAGGGGACTGAGGTCATGTGGCGTCTACAGTGGTGACTCTGATCCACTGTCGATTTCGGTCTCTCGGTGTGAGAGAGTCACATGGCTAAAATTCCTCTCACTCCACCTCCTCGTGGTGGTCCCCGGGCACCCTCTGCGGAGGGTGGCTAACGGAGTGAGGGGTGCAGGGGGGAGGGGGTCGCGTGCTTTTGGGGCTTTTTTTACTATTATTTTTGGGGTTCTATTCTCTTTCTCTATCTCTCTATTCTATTTATTAGTTAGTTATATTTATTTTACTTACCTTTCGTTACTTACCTTTTCTCCTATTATTTTCCTAAGTTTATTACTACCTTATTTCTATTTTCTTTTATTACTTACCTGTTTATTTTACTTACCTGTTTAATTTTACTTACTTTCTGTTTACCTTCTTCTTTTTCCTAGTTTCTCCTTCTTCTCCTTCTGTTTTTCTGTTTTGTTTTGCGGTGAGCCGGTCCTTTTCTTTTTCCTCCCTGGGCCGTTCTTCGCGGCGGTCCGGTGGAGTCGGGATGGGTCGCGTGATGCGGGTGGGTTTTATTTTGATGTTTTTCCTTCTTCTTCTTGTGTTTTCTTTGTCTTCTGTTCTTTTTCTTCTTTTTCTTTTCCTTTTCTTCGGCTATTTATTTTATTTTATTTTGTTTACCTTTTCGTTTACCTTAACTTACCTTGTTTTCTTTAACTTACCTTGTTTTCCTGTTTTCTTATTTAGTTTATACTTACCTTTTTGTTTACCTACCTTTCCTCTTCTGTCCTGTCCTCTTCGTTTTCCTTTTGTGGGTGTCCTCTTCTGGGTGGGGTGCGCGTGGTCCTCTTCCCCTGACGGGTTTGCTCCTTTTATACGGACCAGGGTGTGTCTAGGCGGAAATAGGTATCGGCCAGCCGCAAATGGTGAGATTTCTCTCTGGATACGCCAACTGATAAAACGTTTAATGCTTCAGGGGCTGGATACCCCAGGGCCGGCACGGGGGGGGGTGGGCGAGCAGGCCCCCCCTGGGTCGTCATCCGGCGACTGCGAGTCTGTGGAGGTGGCGAACTGGGCCTCACAGAAAGTAATTATTACCAGCGATATAAACGACTTGGCGCGTCCAATGGTACCGACCGAGAAAATGGATATAATCGAGGTCATCGAGATGATTGAGGAATCTCCTTCTCCTGTGAAGGACAAAGATTGGCCTGTGTTGCCGGGTACTGGCGTCTCTTGGCAAACCAAGGACCAGAATCCTGGTACGTCTTCCTCTCATGCAACTTTGGTAGCTTCTCATGCAGTTCCTGAAAAAACAAAAGATACAATAAATAAAAATTCTAAAGAAATAGTTAAAGAAAAAATTAATCCTAAAATTACAAAAATTACAGATATTGAAATTAAAAAAGATGATAAAACTTTAAAACTGTGTAAGAAAATGAATAGTCAATTAGAAGAGCTACTAAGCAAAGCCGAGGCTCTTGCCTCATACATGGATGGTAATAAAAACATAAAGGGTGTATATAAATCTTTTTGTTATGAATTGCCCAAGAAAATTAAAAATTTGATCGTACACAAAGACGCTATTAAAAACATTAGAGTTAACGAGCTGAGAAAAGAAACGTTTAAAGAAATAGAACATGCAAAAGAAGTAGAACATGCAAAAACTGTACAAATAAAAATAGATAGTCAAAAAGAACATGCAAATTTAGAAAATAAAAAAGTAACTAAAGATGTAGCTACAAACACTTACCTTCCATGGCCGGCTTCCCCTAGGGCTGAAGAGTCGGATGTGTCGGGCAGGAGCTCTAGCAGAAGAGACTTTTCTCCAGCAGCGAGATTATACGCGAACGTTGTAGTGGGTTCGAAAACAAAAATTAAAAGAAAATTAGAAGAAGATAATATTGTTCCTAAAAAAAGTAAAATTAAAGAAAGTAATAACTTACCTTTACCGCTTCCGATGTCGTCTAGAGATGTGTCCTCCGAGGGGTCCTCATCGGAGGATTCGTCCGAGGATACCTATAAGAAAATATTGGAATTATTAATTGAAAAAACTAAAAATAAGAAGAAGGAAAGGAAGGAGAAGGAAGATAGGAAAGCTAAGAGAAAGCTAGAGAAAGAGATAGCGACAGAAGATACAGAGAGAGAAAGAGAGGAGGATAGTAGACAGGAGAAGGAGTGGAAAACGATAACTAAGAGAAAAGGAAAGAGAAAGAACATAGAGAAGGCAGAGATGACTGAAAGAAAGAAGGAAGTTAAAAGCGAAAGCGAAACGGTTAAGAAGAAAATTATAACTAAACCTAAATGGGTTACTCAGAAAACTGACGCGGTTGTAATTAAAACAAAAGATGATAACGATTTTAAAGAGATTTATAATAAAGTCTGTAGAGTTGATAATATGGAGAACATTAAAAGAGTTCGCAAGACCAGAACTGGTCAGATGTTGTTAGAACTAAACGACTCCGGTGATGCGAAAAAGATTACCGAGTCTTTAAGGATCGCTACTGGTAAAGATGACGATATACGCGTTCTTCAGAAAATGTTTGATATCGAGATCCGAGATCTCGATCCTTTAGTCGACGATAAAACTGTAATTAGTGAACTCAGTAAACACTTAAATATTTCAGAAGATGATTTAAAACTTAAAGTCATTAGATTAACTAAGATAGGTACCCAACTAGCCGTAGTTGAGGCGCCTATAAAAATATTAAAATTAATAATGGATAAGGATAAATTGCGTATCGGTATGACTTACGTTAGGTGCACGGCAGCACCGAAGATCATCAAGTGCTACAGATGTCATCGGTTAGGGCACTATAGCACTAATTGCCGCGTTAACATCGCTGGAGGTTTGAGATGCCGTCAGTGTGACCAAGATGGTCACAGTCAAAAAGAATGTAAAAACAAAATTTTCTGTGCTGAATGCCATGGGCACGACTTACCCTCGGGCCACTTAATTGGCTCGATGGCGTGCCCGGCATTCCGCAATAAAATTAGAGAACTAAAGGATCAATTTATTAAATTCAATAATGCATCTATTACAACTAAACTTAAATCATTGTAAGCTAGCACAGGAACTAAGCTATCAAACTTGTGTTACTAATAAAATAGATATCTTCTGTTTACAGGAACCTTATAAAAAAGAAAAAAGCTGGATAACCTCCAGCGATGGTAAAGCGGCAATTGCGATTATAAATAAAAATATTAAGATAGCTGATAATGATAAAATTAAAGGCCATTTCTTCGTGTGTATAAAAACGGGATTTTTCACGCTTGTTAACGCGTATATAACTCCAAATTGTGATGAATGGGATTACCATTTATATTTACAAGAACTTTTTCAAGCTACCAAAGATTGGAAACCACCGTACATAATATTGGGAGACTTCAACGCTCGATCTCAGCTGTTCGGAGATAGCGAAACGAACGAAAGAGGTAAAATATTTAGTAACTTTTTACAAAATTTAGATCTGGTACCGATTGAAATACAGGGTAAATATACCTTTTGCAAAGGAACTAGACGTTCGAAAGTAGACGTGATTAGTTGCTCGTACAGACTCTTCTCTATGATTAAAAGTAAAGTTGATTATACATACAATGCTTTGGATCACAAAAATTGTATCCATACAATAGACCTAAGTAAAAACAAAATATATAATAAACAAAATAAAATAAACAAAACTTGGAATGTAAAAACTTTCAACGAAGATATATTCATGCAAACAATTAAAAAACTAAATACAGAAATCGATTGGAATAACATGCAAAAAGAAACAATAGATGTATATATAAAAAATATAAAAAAGGCATGCAATAAATCAATGAAACTTAAAAGTAATAAATATATATTTAAAACAAACGCTTGGTGGACCAAGGAAATCGCAAAAGCGAGATCCGAAGCAAACAAAGCTAGAAGAAAATATCAAAAGAAATTAAAACTAAAAATAGATCATGCAATAGAAAAGGAAGAGTATAAACGAAAGAAAAAGGAATTACAATATTTAATAAATGATACGAAACATAAACAATGGAAGGAGTTTGTCGAGCTTCTAAACACCGATATATGGGGAAAACCCTTTCAAATTATAAGAAATAAAATTAAGAATCGGCAACCAGCGCCAAGCATTAAAATTAAAGATGCAGAAAATATATTAAAAGAGCTCTTTCCGAGAGAAAAGAATAAAATAAAATATAAAAATTTTGGAAAAACGGATAACGATCTTTGTACATATGAAGGCGAAATAAAATTAATAGCAAAAAATTTAAATATCAAAAAAGCCGCTGGCTTAGACAATATACCAATAGCAATAATACGAGTGTTATTAAATAATGATACTAAAAATATAACTAAAATATATAATTATTGCCTAGAACATGCATACATACCAGCAAACTGGAAAATTTCGCGTACTATATTAATAAGAAAAAATAATAATAATACGATGCTACCTTCGGACTTTCGACCGCTGTGCGTAGGAGACGGACTAAACAAAGTTTTTGAAAAGTTGTTACAAAATAGAATAATAGATCAATTAGGAGAACCTTCGTTTCACCAAGACCAGTTCGGATTTACAAAAGGCAAATCTACGGTAGATGCTTTAATGAAAGTAAATAATTATGTTACAGAAAATAATCTAAAAGAAAAATTTTGCATCTTTGTCAGCTTAGATATACGAAATGCCTTCAACAGTTTGTCGTGGCAGAAGATTTTCAAAGGTTTTTCAGATAAACATTTTTCTATGCAATTAAGGAAAATCCTACAAAACTATTTTAAAGATAGATATATACAATATAAAAGTATAAATAAAAAACTAAAAATTAAAATGAATAAAGGTGTTCCGCAAGGATCCTTAATTTCACCTATAATTTGAAATGTTGTTTACGATGGAGTTTTGAAACTTAATTATAAAAAAGATGTACAAGTAATAGCATATGCCGATGACTTGGCAGTTTATTCGTCAAGCAAAAATTTAAATAGTCTAAAAAATAGTATCGAGGAAACTATAAACGAAGTTATTGCGCCGTGGTTAAGAAGAACTGGTCTTGAGTTGTCACCATTAAAAACTAAGTATATATTTCATAATAAAAAAGTTAGACCGCAAAATTTTGAATTAAACATTTTAGGAAAGAACATAAAACCTACAGAAAATTTAAAATATCTTGGCTTAACTATAAACAAATATAACAATTATTTTGTACATGTTAAAACTGTAACGGATAAAGCAATTCATGCGATGGGTGAGCTCTCGCGCCTTATGGCAAATATCGGTGGTCCCACCTTTGGTGGTAGAAAACTTTACTATTTTATACTTGAGTCAATCGTAAGTTACGCGGCCCCGGTCTGGGCAGAAAAAGCGTTGGAAAAAACAAAAAATAATGAAATAATCGAAAGAACGCAAAGAATAGGTTTAAATAGGCTCGCAAGAGCCTATAGTACGGTCAGCAGAAACGCGCTATGCGCCATAACAGGTGTGTTGCCGCTAGAAATAACCTTAATGGAAAGAGTAAAATTGTATAAACTACAAAAGATGTACGAAATAAATGAAAATGATACAAATTTAGAAAGAGAAGAAAAAATCGAAAATTTAGATAGAATAGACAAAATAGTGAAAAAAGAATCATGGACAATTTGGCAAAAGAAATGGTGTAATTACGAAAAATCAATTTGTAACAGACCTGTTCGTACCAGGCCTGTTACGAATCGGAACGCTAGCCGCGAACCCGAACCGTGCCGACGAGAACCGACGAACGCCGAAGCGCGACGGCACCGAGACGCGTCGCGATCCGACAACACCGCGTAGTCTTCCCGCCCGTAAACCACGTTCGGCGGCAACCGGAAGCCAATAAGTGGATCAACCGGACGTACGACGTCACCGGATCTTCCGAAAGTTACCGCACCGCACAGTACCCCTCGTCACCCGTTGGACGAGGGCATAAAACGGATCGCGACGCGACAAGTGCTCTCTTCTTCGGCAGGTACTTCTCGTGGCGAACTCTCGACCGGACACGTATGAACGTTGGATACGGAAGAGAACACGCCGAGTAAGTAACCTACGTTGCTAGCCGTAAACGAACGGGGCTCCTCCATGATTCGTTGAGACAGCGAACTCGAGTAAAGCCGCAAGAATTCGCGACGAATTCGAGACGTGGGAAACGTCTGCGTGCATGAGCCGCCGCCCGATGTTCGCACCCGGGAGCTCGTCGTAACGGCGAGGCGGAAACGGCGATCCGAGATCGCCGCGTCCCCGGGTCACGAGGACCGTGACGACGAGGTGCGATTGCCGGACACCGACCACGTGCAGCGAGCGTCGCAACGACGTGTACGCGCCGTGCCGTTTTTCATAGTTTCCCCGCCCGCGCGTCGTTGCAACAACGACGCCGACGAGCGTAAACCGTTTTCTTCGCCAGAATCCATCGCGACGATGGAAGCCGAGGGGCCACGAGGCCCGTTAAAGTGAACGCGCCGCCGACCCGTCCGCGACACCGTGCCGACGGAACCGATCTTCGCCGCGAACGACCGGATTGACGCGCGTTTCGCGAGCAAGCGAGCAGTGAAGTGTTAAAGTGAACCGGCATGAGTTTCATCGTCATTTCTCTCCCGCCGTAAATCCCGTCCCTCCGCGTTCCGTTCGCGAACCCTGGCGCGGCGAGCTAATTCGGCCGCGGAGAACCGTTGCAACGAGCCGCCGGGAAAACCGGCTCGTTACATGGCGCCCGAACAGGGACCTGGAAATTGTGAAAGTGCGAAAATGCCGGCAAGTGAACCAGTGGCCACGTGGCAGAACGGCACCTTGCAGGTTAACCGTCGCGAGTGAGCGAGACGCGCGCCCGCCATCTAACGGCCGCACGACGAAGTAGTGCCGGTACACGCGCGCCGCCGAGCGACCGCACCGCGAAATCGCGATGACAACAGAGAGCTGTCAAACGGAATGAAAAGCGCTCCGACGCGACCAGTGCAAGCGACAAGTGAGAAAGTGTCGCCGGAACAAGCTCCGAAGTGAATGCGACCGGGCCGCGTACCGAAACCCGCGACTCTCGAGGATTCGAACGACACAGGATCGCCGACGCGAGGAACACCGGAACGACTCCGACAACGGTGGGCGGAGTGCATCGAACAACAGACGCGCGACTTGTATGCGATGACGGAACCCGGCGTGTCGACCAGGAAAATGACCGCCGCGGCGACCGAGAAACTCGACCCGAACCGCAACATCGACCGAATGCGGAAGTCGGGATGCACGACAGACGGAAAAGATCCGCTGTCGTTCCTCGAGCGAGTCGCCGAGCTCCGAGGGACATACGGCATCACTGACGAAGAGCTTCTCCGAGGAATCCCCGAGCTGCTGCGCGGCCAGGCGCAAGCATGGTACCGGAACGAACGTGCCGAGATTAAGACGTGGGATCAGTTCGCCGAGGAATTCGTCGCTGTGCACACGCCGTGCCACACGAAGTGCCAACGCGAACGTGAGGCGCGCGACCGCGTGCAGCGCCCCGGAGAGTCCTTCGCGGAATACATGACCGCGGTGACCACGCTCATGCGAAGGGCCCAGATGCCGATGACCAGCCGACTCGAGATGCTCATCGAAAACATGCGCCCGGAGCATCGCCGATACATCTCCGTGGGGGAGGCGACCACCGTCCGTGCACTGCTCGAACGAGTGCAACAACTCGAACGATGCGACGAACAGGAGAAGCCGCCGTCCCGGCAATCCGCGCGGCCAGCCGAGGTCGTCGCGACCGCGACGTCTGCCGCCCCCGCCGCCGAACCCCGAGGCCGCGAAACGACAGTGGGACCCGACAGATACCACCCGGACACACACTGCTGGCGCTGCAAACAGCGAGGCCACATGCGATTCGAGTGCCGGAACGCCTACCGGAAGTTTTGCTCGCGTTGCGGCCGCGACGGCACGCTGACGAGGGACTGCCACCCGTCGGGAAACGGGCAGCGGGGCCCGCCGACGACGGAAGAGCACCGGGCCCGCCAGTAAACCGCACTCCGTCCATCCGGTACACCCCACGACCGCTGCTGTCCATACGAATCCTGGGGCACGAAATTGACGCATTGCTCGACACCGGCTCACAGCTGTCATGCGTCAACGAGGAAGTGTTGAGTTGGGCCAGAGCGCGCGGACTGAGGCCGGTGGCGAGCGACGGCCGCGTCAGCCTGGCCGACGGAACGGACGCCTGCCCGGGCGGCCACATATACCTGTCATTTTGCGTCGGCGGTCGCGAGTGGACCGAGAACTTCACGGTGCTGCCGAAGATGGGTACACCAATATTGCTGGGCATTCAGGCCATTGCCGCCCTCCAATTGACCCTCCGACCGCCGCCCGAAGTCGCCTCCTGGCCGGAAGACTGCCAGGCCGAACCGTGCCTGCAACTGGGCCTCCGGAGAATACCCGAAATGGAACGAGAAGCGTTCGATCGTTTCCTACAGTCCGAAATGCAGCTCTTCGAGGGAATGCGGGGACGGACGACGCTGGTCCAGCACCGCATTAAACTGACCGACGAGACGCCGGTCAAACAGCGATATCGCCCCAGGAATCCGGCAATGCAGGCAATCATCAACGAGGAGGTGGGAAAAATGCTGGCCGACGGCGTGATTGAGCCGTCCAGCAGCCCCTGGAGCTCGCCGGTGGTCGTGGTAAAGAAAAAGGACGGCCGACCACGTTTCTGTGTGGACTTCCGAAAATTGAACGAGCGTTCAGAAAAGGACGCGTATCCCCTGCCACATATCCAGGCCACCCTGGACAAACTACGGGGGGCAAGATTCCTCACGACACTCGACCTCAAGAACGGGTATTGGCAGATACCACTGGAGGAACGCAGCCGACCGCTCACCGCATTCACCGTACCCGGGCAGGGGCTGTACCAATTCACCGTCATGCCGTTCGGACTGCACTCGGCCCCGGCCACGTTCCAGAGACTGCTGGACCGTGTGATAGGCCCGGAGCTGGAACCACACGCCTTCGCCTACCTGGATGACATTATTGTCATCAGCCGAACGATTGACGACCACCGACAGCACCTACAGGAGGTCTTCCGCCGCCTCCGCACGGCCGGACTGAAACTAAACCCGGACAAGTGTCGGTTCTGCGTGGACAGCCTACGCTACCTGGGGCACATCGTCGACCAGCAGGGCATCCGAACCGATCCGGAGAAGACCGACGCCATCGCGCGAATCCCGGCACCGAGGTCGATCCGGGACGTCCGCCGGTTCCACGGCATGGCCTCCTGGTATAGACGATTCGTGCCGAACTTTGCCGAGGTGATTGAGCCGCTGACTCGACTCACCCGCAAGAACGCCAAGTGGAGGTGGACCGAAACCGAGGAGAGGGCGTTCCAAACAATGAAGGACCGACTCGTCGCCGCTCCAATACTGGCCTGTCCGGATTTCGAACAGGCGTTCACGCTGCAGACGGACGCCAGCGACAGCGGCTTGGGGGCCGTACTGACGCAAGGCCCGACCGGAGACGAAAGGGTCATTGCGTACGCCAGCTACACGCTCAGCGAAACGGAACGGAAATACAGCGCGACGGAGAAGGAATGCCTCGCCGTGGTATGGGGCATTCGGAAGATGAAACCGTACCTGGAGGGATACCGGTTCACTGTCGTCACCGACCATCAAGCGCTCCGTTGGCTGCGCCAGATGGACAGCCCGACCGGTCGACTCGCACGCTGGGCCCTGGAGCTGCAGCAGTACGACTTTGAGGTCCAGTACCGACCCGGGAAGCAAAATCACGTGGCAGACGCGCTGTCCCGGACAACGCCGCCGCCGGGCGTGAACGCGCTCCGGCCGAAGCCGCGAAGCGACACGTGGTATGAGAGGAAGCTGGAAGCCGTCCGACAGAACCCGACCGCAGAACCGGAATTCCGGATAATGGAGGGCAGGCTGTATCGTCACTGGATACACCGACTGGACTACAACGAGCCAGAACCCGACGAGGCGTGGAAGCTCTGCGTGCCCGCTGACGATCGACCGGCGACCCTGCAGCGGTTCCACGACGACCCCACCGCAGGCCATCTGGGAATCGCCAAAACGATCGTCCGCCTGGCCCAACACTTCTACTGGCCAGGGATGTTCCGGGACGCGGCTCGCTATGTACGCGGCTGCGAGCGCTGCCAGGAATTCAAAACACCGCCGAGCCAGCCGCCGGGACTACTGCACGCGAATCCGGGGACCGAACCGTGGCACACGGTGTCGGTCGACCTGATCGGACCACTGCCGCGCTCGCGGAGCGGGCATACGTGGTTACTCGTGGCACTGGATCGATTCTCAAAATGGGTCGAACTGGCACCGCTGCGGAAGGCCACCAGCAACGCCGTCGCCGCCGTCATACAGAAGGATGTCATCCTCCGACACGGGGCACCGAGAATCCTGATATCCGACAACGGTCGCCAGTTTGTGGGCACCCCGTTTACGTCTCTGTTACAGGCGGCCGGAATCGAGCACCGCAGGACTCCCCCGTACGCGCCGCAATGCAATCCAGTCGAGCGAGCGAACAAGGTGGTGAAAACCATGCTCGCTCAGTACACCGGGATCCACCACAACCGCTGGGATGAAAAACTGGACGAAGCGCGATTCGCCATAAACACCGCGAGGCACGAAGCCACGGGATACAGCCCCGCGTATCTCAACCAGGGGCGGGAGCTCCGACCACCGGGACAACCGACAACCGCCGGGTCGGCGACGCCGACCAGCAACCGGTGGAAGAACCTGCGCGACGCGCAGGAGCTCGCCAAGATAAACTTGGCGCACGCATTCAGCCGCCAAGAGAAATACTATAATCTCCGCCGCCGCGACTGGAGGCCCGCGGTAGGCGACCGTGTGTGGAAGAGAGAACACACTCTGTCGGATAAAGGGAAGGGCATCAACGCCAAACTCGCGCCGAAGTTCTCCGGTCCGTACACCGTCGGCCGCGTCGTCTCCCCAGTTATCGTCGACCTCCGCGACCGGAATCGGAAGTGGACGCGCCACATCCACGTACGGGATCTGAAACCGGACGGGGGGACCAGCGAGGACGCGCGAGCTGACCCGGAGGAACCAGTCGACGCGTGCGACATAAGGGGGACTCCGGAACCTCGCTCCGCGGAGGGAGCCACGTCTACCGCACCCGCCCCCGCTGCCGTGACAGCACCGCGCCGCAGAGGCCGTCCACGGAAAACTATAAGCTCTCTTTACGTTTGTCACAGGCAGAATCCAGGTATGGACGAGACACGTCGAGGTACCGATCCGGCTCGTCACCGACCGGCGGGCCTACGTAACGGCGCCCGGAGGAGAGGAGCGTTGGACGCTATTGTTCGACGAGTCCGGAAAGATGCGGCGGTGCAAGTTGCGGGCCGCGACCACAGCCGCCGCGGGAGGACCCACCCCTCGCCGCTGGGACACCAGCACGCGACCGCGAACACGTCACCGGACACGCGGTGCAGACAAAGTGACGTGCGCGGGGACGTGAACCAACCCTGGTGCGTCGCGGGTGAAAAGCGACCCCCCCTCGCGACGGGGCGAGGGAACGCCGACGAACCGTGCCCCGAGCGAAATAACGGCCCCACCTCGCGACGAGAGTGGCGGGCCGCCCGTGCCGAACGGTGCAGTGCGACGCGCAACGCGAAGCTGTTAGTCCAGCCGCCGGTGCGGAAGGAAGGGTCTCCCCTCGCGACGAGGGTGAGGGCCCCTCCCGTAGTCTGTAAGCTCATGCGGGACACGACTCCACCTCGCGACGAGCGTGATGAGTCGACCCAGCACCGCCGAGAATCTTTATGTTTAACTAGCCCGCGCGGAGCGAATCGAAGCCGGCTTAGTTTTCCTTTTTCTTTTTCGTTTTCATGTCTGCCGCTCCTACCCCGTCCGATCAGGAAGCGCCGCCGAAGATTTCGCGTAATTAGTCCGCGCGGGGCGAATTAAAATTTGGTTATGTTTCCTGTTGTTCTACTGTGATACGCGCCGCGACTAGTCAAGGGAGGGCCCCCCCTCGCGACGAGGATGCGGGACCGCCCCGTAGGTTATAAGTCAAGGCGGAAACCGACTCCAGCTCGCGACGAGCGCGAGTAGTCGACCCGACCGAACGCGAGCAGTTTATTTTCTTTTCTTTTCTCTTTTGCTCCCGGAGATGCGGCCATTTTTTTTGTTTGTCTGTTTGTTTCTTTTTCTTCTCTCCGCCCGCCGATCGGTGCAAGTCAAACGAGTTTTTTTTGTTTTCCTGTTTTTTCTTCTGTTCCTTCCTTCTCACATTCCGCCAGTGCAATAAGCCGTTCTTGACCGTTCTCCGCGCGGCCCCAGTCCGTTCGGAGCGAATCAACAAAAAAAGTAGTGGCCACTTTTTCGTTTTTCTTCCTTTTCGCTGCCGGTATTGTGAGTTTCGGTATTTTTTTCGTTTTCTTTCGCACCGAGAGCCGCACCGCGTCTAGTCAAAGGCAGTGACCGCCGGTATTGTGCCCCAGTATTACGCCGAGCGTTAGGGTGTAAGGATTTAGAGTATAAGTGCGAGTAGAAGTAAGTTCATAGTCTTAAGTGTACATTTATATTTTTCAATATTTCCTTATTCAGATAATAAACGGACCTCACTGCCGCTCGCTCGCTACCGTAATGTGGGAGGGGGGTGTAACAGACCTGTTCGTACCAGGCCTGTTACGAATCGGAACGCTAGCCGCGAACCCGAACCGTGCCGACGAGAACCGACGAACGCCGAAGCGCGACGGCACCGAGACGCGTCGCGATCCGACAACACCGCGTAGTCTTCCCGCCCGTAAACCACGTTCGGCGGCAACCGGAAGCCAATAAGTGGATCAACCGGACGTACGACGTCACCGGATCTTCCGAAAGTTACCGCACCGCACAGTACCCCTCGTCACCCGTTGGACGAGGGCATAAAACGGATCGCGACGCGACAAGTGCTCTCTTCTTCGGCAGGTACTTCTCGTGGCGAACTCTCGACCGGACACGTATGAACGTTGGATACGGAAGAGAACACGCCGAGTAAGTAACCTACGTTGCTAGCCGTAAACGAACGGGGCTCCTCCATGATTCGTTGAGACAGCGAACTCGAGTAAAGCCGCAAGAATTCGCGACGAATTCGAGACGTGGGAAACGTCTGCGTGCATGAGCCGCCGCCCGATGTTCGCACCCGGGAGCTCGTCGTAACGGCGAGGCGGAAACGGCGATCCGAGATCGCCGCGTCCCCGGGTCACGAGGACCGTGACGACGAGGTGCGATTGCCGGACACCGACCACGTGCAGCGAGCGTCGCAACGACGTGTACGCGCCGTGCCGTTTTTCATAGTTTCCCCACCCGCGCGTCGTTGCAACAACGACGCCGACGAGCGTAAACCGTTTTCTTCGCCAGAATCCATCGCGACGATGGAAGCCGAGGGGCCACGAGGCCCGTTAAAGTGAACGCGCCGCCGACCCGTCCGCGACACCGTGCCGACGGAACCGATCTTCGCCGCGAACGACCGGATTGACGCGCGTTTCGCGAGCAAGCGAGCAGTGAAGTGTTAAAGTGAACCGGCATGAGTTTCATCGTCATTTCTCTCCCGCCGTAAATCCCGTCCCTCCGCGTTCCGTTCGCGAACCCTGGCGCGGCGAGCTAATTCGGCCGCGGAGAACCGTTGCAACGAGCCGCCGGGAAAACCGGCTCGTTACAAATTTGGACAAAGAAGTTAATTAAAAATGTACATAAATGGAGTATAAGAAAATTTGGTATTATAAACTTTCGGCTAACGCAGTTTCTGTCTGGACACGGGGTCTTCCGTACTTACTTGTTTAGAATAAAAAAAGCAGAAGACGACAAATGCTGGTTTGGTTGTGGAGTTCCCGACACTCCAGAGCATACGCTGTTCTTCTGCAATAGATGGGCCGCTGAAAAATTGCAATTAGATCTTAAAATTGGTATAAATTTAACAGTTAAAAATTTTGAGAAAGTAATATTAAAAAACGAAGAAAATTGGAAAGCGATAGATGAAACTATAAATAAAATAATAAAATATAAAGAAGAATACGAAAGAAAGTTAGAGAAAGAAAAGAAAGATAGATTAAATGAAAAGAAAAACAAGCGTGGAATTTCCTCGTTGCGCAGGAAGAAAAAATAAAATAACTGTATATAGGCCAAAGTATATTTTTCATATTCTATAGTTCAGATATATTTTTAGTGTTCAATTTATTCTTAGTTTCTTATTGTTACATTTAAGTTAAGCTGTATATAGTGTATATAGATTAAAACATAGTGTAACAGACCTGCAACGAGCAGTGCTGTTACGAAGTACACGCGCCGCGAACCCCACCGACCGATACCGAAGAAGGCCGAACGGGCCACGGAGCGCGCCGATTTAAAAGAGCAACCGACACTCCGTCCCCTTAACCTTCCGCACCGAAAACAGAACGGTTACCGAAAAACCCAAATACAGAAAAACTACCCTCAACACCTTACCGCACCACCGCCCCTCACCTCCAAATAAACCATATAAAAGCCCCATCAAAATCTACAGAAATTACTCTAGTCCGATCACTGGGAAGTGATAAGACCACCTGCAGCTCGCCTACTGGGACAGTACTAGTTGTTAGGATCCTTTCGTTGAGACGACGACACCTCGAGTATCATCTACGGGACATAGGTATACTCTTTATTCTTACTCCGCTCTACCATACCTTTCGCTGTGAGGCGAAACCTTCCCATCGCTGTGAGGCGATACATTCACAAGTCCGCTCCGCACTACCGTACCCTTCGCCGTGAGGCGAAAACTCCCATCGCTGTGAGGCGATACATTCTCAAGTCCGCTCCGCACTACCGTACCCTTCGCCGTGAGGCGAAAACTCCCATCGCTGTGAGGCGATATCTTCTCAATTCCGCTCCGCATCACCGTACCTTTCGCTGTGAGGCGAAACCTTCCCATCGCTGTGAGGCGATACATTCTCCAGTCCGCTCCACCGTACCCTTCGCCGTGAGGCGAAAACTCCCATCGCTGTGAGGCGATATCTTCTCAATTCCGCTCCGCATCACCGTACCTCTCGCCGTGAGGCGAACCCTCCCATCGCTGTGAGGCGATACATTCTCGACTCCGCTCCGCACCACCGTACCTTTCGCTGTGAGGCGAAACCCTCCCATCGCTGTGAGGCGATACACTCTAGCTCCCGCTCCGCACTACCGTACCTTTCGCTGTGAGGCGATACACTCCAGATCTCCGCTCCATGCCACCGTACCTTTCGCTGCGAGGCGATACACTCTAAGCCCCACTCCGCGACACCGTACCTTCCGCCGCGAGGCGATACACTCCCGTCGCCGTGAGGCGAGACACACTAGATCCCGCTCCGCACCACCGTACCCACCGCCGCAAGGCGATAGCATTCTAAACAAGACCCCGATTGAACCCTTTCGCCGGGACCGCGAACACTCCGTCCTCCCACTAGAGTACACCGAAACCAGGACCGCGTACCTCCGCACCGCGAATACCGCCCCGAGGTCTCTCCCGACACGATACGCAGCGAGACACATTTACACAAATCGCCGTCTTATTATTCACCGAACGCACCTCGTCAATCACCGTCCCGACCGCTTCCTCACCAAGAACCCCGGCTCGGCGAGCTATCACGAGGAAGCGCTTACCGGAAACTAGAACCGTTACAATAGTAAGCCAAGAACAGGCTCGTGGCCTTTATTTCGAATTTTCCCCGCTGAATGCGGATAGCGGGCCAGCGGGGAAGGAAAAATTCGAAACGATCAGGTGCGCGGAAGGGACCTGCGGGGCCCTGGGCAGTGGGGTTTTAGACGGTATGGCGAGTATACTAAATAGGTCTTAAATAATTCCCCCATATAACATCTTTGGGGGAAGCCGAGCCCGTCACTACCCCCTCAACCACCATCGGAGAGGGGGTGTGCGTAATAGCATTTCCCCACTGCCCTTAAACAAAAAAAAAAAAAAAAAAAAAAAAAAGGATAGGGTTAGGTAGTCTGTAGCCAACAGGGGGTTAAAAAGACCAGTCGTGGTTGCCTGGGAGAAACTTTTTGGTTTTTCTTTCAAAAGGGGTTGTACAGTAAAGTCAGTTTCAACTATTGGTTGCCTTTTCGTTTAATTCGCGCGTCGGCGGGACTGCAGGATGCCTATCCAGCGGACCCCCCCGACTCCGCTGCCAGGAGACAAAGAGAGGGAGTAAAGGGTAAAAGTAGACATACAAGATTCTAACCGTTCGCCCTTAGAAGTTGAGGAAAAAATAAGAAGAATAAGGGTTAGAGAAAAGACAGCTGTAGCGTTAAAGAAAATAGTTGAAAATGCCTTCAGCACGTACGACGATGAGCAATGTTTTCGAAACGGGTTAGAAATTGCTAAAGCTATTCTAATCGACGCCGCGTTAGCTGCAGAGGAAGTTAGGCATTATAGTTGCGAAGTGAGCAAAAGCGTGAAAGTCAGTATACAGAAAAGAACGACGGAAGCAGCCTCTCAAATTGACCAGGCTTTGTCGGTTTTTAAGAAAATGGAAGAGACGTTAGAATTCAACAGAGTTAGTAGAATCGAGGCTATTCAGAATAGAATTAGGATAGTCGAGGACGAGAAAGCAGCGGAAGATTCGATAGTTGAGCCAAAGGTCGCGTCAGAATTAATTAGTTTTGAAAATGAATACGCGGAAAAGTCAATTCAGGTGAACCCGGTGGACATTGACAACGAGTTCCCTGAATTGACTAAAGTAGATAATAAGAAAAAGAAGAAATCTAAGAAGAATAAGGATTCGAGACTAGGAGGGCCCTTAGGACAAGTACTAGGGACTTCGGCGGGGCATGATAGATTAGAGGAAGAGAATAGAGAGACAGAAAAGCGGAGGCAAGAGGATAGAAGAGAGAAGAGCAGGAAGCTGAGGGCTCCGAGGGCAGAGGCTATCATCGTGAAAGCCTCCGAGAACAGATCCTACGCCGACTGCTTCAAGCAAATCAAGAAGGATGCTGGCAACAGTCTAGCGTGCATAGAGAAAGTCCGCAGGTCCCGTGGAGGAGACTTGGTTATCGAACTCGAAAGAGGGGTCGATAGCCGAGAATTTGAGAAGGTGGTGTCCACGGTCCTTGGACAGGAGAGCGTCAGGAGAAGTGCTCCGAAGGTGCTCTTCGAGTTTAGGGAGATGGACCCCACGATCGAGAAGGATGAGATGCTGGAGATCATTGCGAGGAAATGTCAGATTACCTCTAATAGACTAGAGGTAATCAACTCAAGATTTGGCTTCGGAGGAACGAGGACGGCAATAGTCAGGGTTCCAGAGGAAGTGGCATCGATTCTGGATGCTGAGACGCGATTCAGGATGGGTTTCACGTGCTGCAAGGTAAATAGAACCTTCTCCCTGACGCGGTGTTTCAGATGCCACGAATTTGGACACATGTCCTACACATGCAAGGCGAATCCGGAGCAGAGGGATCTCTGTAGGAAGTGCGGAGAGGCTGGTCACCAGATCAATGAGTGCAAGAGCGACAGGAAGAGATGCGTGCTCTGTACAAGGAGAGGAGTTCCGGTAGACAAGGCGGAACACGTTGCGGGGGCGGCCACCTGCCCTGAGTTGCGGAAATACAGACTCCAGCTAGAGTCAGGGAGAAGCGCAACACCTTGAGGCTGGGATGATGCAGCGGAGCCCTCGATGGAGTGAACTGCAGCGGAAATCTCGACGCAGAGGAATCTACAGCGGTTCTTCTCAAAGAAGAATTATAAGTTATGTATTTTTCGTACAGTAGAACTATCCTATGTATATTTAGTTGATACAGATCTCTGTTGCATTCATTCTTTGCTTTATCTGTCCCAGCAGAACTTCGAGGAAGGAGCGGCGCCGACGGGGGAGGAGAGAGGAGGACGTCGGATCTTCGGGGGAGCGAGAGGACGCCGGCGCGTGGGGGGAAGCGCTAATCCCTACGATCTTAACCAAGCTAGCTTTCGCATTTCGCATAAACTTCTCAAGTGTCTCTCTGCATATCGCGCGGTATTCCCTACAATCGCACACAAGTCGCGAGCAGTTCCGCAACAGCGTAGCATACAATAGAGCCATCGCGCAAACAGTTTCGCGAAACAAACGCTACGAACAACAACACGCGTGTGTCCTGTTCAAACGCGAGACGAGGCCCATCGAAACAGCAGGGAAATCGCCACCACAGCGAGAACACAGGCAGCGTTTCAGCCAAACGAGCGAGAAATCGGAAAAGCAGAAAGAAAACAGCAAAAGGTAGGACAATCCAAAGACAATTAGATAGACAAAACGCGAACGCGAAGACAGGGAAAAGGCGAGGAAAAACCTCGACGGGAACGAGGCCCCGGTAAAGTAAATTCAGACGAGTAACGTTCAAACGGTTAAGTAAAGAAATAGAAACGCGAAAACATAGAAACGTGTCGGAGAACGAGAGAAAAATCCCCCCGCGAAACGAGAAACAGCGCAAAAAACGCGATGGCCGAAAAGTGAAAGGACGCAGGAACACGTGCGGGCGTGCAAAGAAGCCACGGAAGGCACAGTTTGAAATCGCGCGCGCGTCAACTTGATTTCGAAACTCACGAAGAGGCGAACGCAAAATGGCGGACGTCCAACAGGGCCTCACCTGAGCGGAATACAAGTCCGAGAGGGTGGACACGCGCACAATAGATACGAATAGCTATCGGAACCACTGTTAGCAACAATAGCAATAGAAGCGGAAAACTCCGCCAATCCTTTTCACGCGCAGTTCCACCCACGACGGACAAAGTATAAAGCATCGGCCGCGATCGCGATCAGGGATAAACGAATCGACGAATATAGCAACGCAACCCGCGCTCAATGTACGCGCTGCCTAACGGAAAACAAATCCGAAAAGCAGCGGAAAACAATAGGAGGATCAACGAAAGAAACTTCCACAGCAAAGGAAAGAAAGCGTGCACGCAGGCTGGACGCAAGTTGAAAAACACAACTAAAGCGGACCAGCGTGAGTGACTCGCTGACCTCTCGAACCCACGAATTTAGAACAAGCGATCGCGAATAAACAAACAACCCTAGGTAGTCTCGCATAAACATAAGTCCACAAGACAGGGATTACTTGCACGTCGAAATCAATAATTTCACCTCAACAACTATCCCGCATCGATACGCGCGGAATCGACGGCGCGTCGTACTCTCCACGCGTGAACAGTCCTCGGTAGTCCGCTCGCTCGCTTCGCGAGCTCGCGGTTGCGGAAAAAGTTATAAACAATATCGAGCAACGTTGCACGAATGTTTATGAACAATTAGAACTTGCAGTCTCGCGCATTGAAATACAAATCGGAAATTAGCATAGCGATCACAGTATAAATTCGCGTCACAAGAAACCACCCTTAAGGTGAATTAAAAAGTTTTCCTTTCAAAATTGAAATTTATAAACTCGCTGATAAACAAACTAGTACGCGCGAAATATAGGCTGCGCATTGAACTCTCCACGCGTGAACAGTCCTCTGTAGCCCGCTCGCTCGCTTCGCGAGCTCGCGGTTATAGAAAAAGCTATAAACAATATCGAGTAGCGTTGCACGAATGTTTATAACAATTAGAACTTGTAGTCTCGCGCATTGAAATACAAATCGAATATTAGCCTAGCGATCACAATATAAATTCGCGTCACAAGAAACCACCCTTAAGGTGAATTAAAAATTTTTCCTTTCAAAATTGAAATTTATAAACTCGCTGATAAACAAACTAGTATGCGCGAAATATAGGTTGCGCATTGAACTCTCCACGCGTGAACAGTCCTCTGTAGTCCGCTCGCTCGCTTCGCGAGCTCGCGGTTATAGAATAAGCTATAAACAATATCGAGTAGCGTTGCACGAATGTTTATAACAATTAGAACTTGTAGTCTCGCGCGTTGAAATACAAATCGAAAATTAGCATAGCGATCACAGTATAAATTCGCGTCACAAGAAACCACCCTTAAGGTGAATTAAAAAGTTTTCCTTTCAAAAATTGAAAACTCGCTGATAAACAAACTAGTACGCGCGAAATATAGGCTGCGCATTGAACTCTCCACGCGTGAACAGTCCTCTGTAGTCCGCTCGCTCGCTTCGCGAGCTCGCGGTTATAGAATAAGCTATAAACAATATCGAGTAGCGTTGCACGAATGTTTATAACAATTAGAACTTGTAGTCTCGCGCGTTGAAATACAAATCGGAAATTAGCATAGCGATCACAGTATAAATTCGCGTCACAAGAAACCACACTTAAGGTGAATTAAAAAGTTTTCCTTTCAAAATTGAAATTTATAAACTCGCTGATAAACAAACTAGTACGCGCGAAACATAGGCTGCGCATTGAACTCTCCACGCGTGAACAGTCCTCTGTAGTCCGCTCGCTCGCTTCGCGTCGCGAGCTCGCGACCGCAATAAAACATCCAACAGCAATACCGAAAGACAACAGAACACGTACAAATAGTAAGGTAGGAAGAGATGGGCCAACAACGAGAACAGCAGCCAAAACCCATCCCAAAATATAACCAACCCCCCCCCCCAATCAGCCCCCCCAAGCGCCCACCCACACACTCGCGGAAACAAGAACGCACCCAAAAGACAACCATCACCAAAATCCACTGTAGATGAAAAAACACAGCCACACACACACATACACACACACCACCAAGACACGTACAAACGGTACAAGAAATACAAAAGGGAACACAAGGGGCGATCAAAACCCCCAGAACAGGGAAACAGAAATGGAAAACGGTGCAGTAACACCAAGAGAATCCAAAAAAGGAAACTCAACAACATCCAAACCAACCCAGAACACCTACCCACCCGAAACCCCCACCACACCTCCTAGAAAGGAAAACAAACATCCCCCCCAAACTACCCTTTACTATATATGTTACAGAAAACAAAAAAATGGAATTCCGAGGTATACAATTGGGAGAGGACATACAAATAGTAGAAAGGAAGGAGAAGGACAGCAAGGGAAAGACTCCAAAACCAACAAGGATCCCCAACAGGGAAGCAGGGGAAGGCAGCAGCAACGGCAGGACGAGGCAGCCGAAGGACCAACCCGCAACCACGGGAGAAACCAACGAGACGAGAACCAAAGAGGGCAGCAAAAAACAGGAGGAGGCCAACCCCAACGATCCGATGACGATCGTCGTAGTTAAGGAGGGCTACCCCGAGAAGGGGACGGACATGCAAAGGGAAGAGGTGACCGAAATGTGGGCGAGTGTAGCGGACTATGCCCTACACAAGAGACGACCAATCCGCTTCAAAAGATGGGGTATCAAAGCGGGAGGCGTTCTCATGACGGCGAGAGACGAGACAACGATCGAAAACATGGAGACCGCGATAAGGGAGATAAAATTCGATTTCGCGAACAACAAGAAGCTAGTGACGGTCGGAGTGGACAAGCTGAACGTCACGATCAGAGCCACAATATATGTGAGCAACAAGAAAATGAAATACGAGACGATAATCGGCCACATAGGATGGGAATACGAGCCACTAGCGGCAACCAGATGGCAGCTAAAACGCAAGGAAAGGACAACGGAAAAGGGAAAAGAGTTCACCATCGAACTACCAGAGGCCGACTATAATTTTATAAAGTCAAAAGGGGGGAAAATTAGCATCCTTGGGGGAGCGATCAAGTTAACATTTACCAAAAAATCGTAGGGAACCCCAACAATCCCGCGCAAGTCCACCCTGCATCCCCATTTAGACAATAATAATAATAATAATAATGTATCCGAAAAAAGGAAAAAAAAGGAAAAAAAAGAGAGATCTCAATAACTATTTTTATATATGTTTGCCTATCATCATAGCTCATCTAAACCTAGATTTAATTTAATTTAATCATATTTAATCTAATCATACTACTGTACCTATACATCTTAACATCAATACACTCTCTATCATGTACCTCTTATATGGAAGGGGCTTCGCCCACCTCCACTACTTAATAAATAGATACACACAGTTATAAATCTGCACTTTCAACTCCATTCTTTTCACCTTCTCCCCCCTCCCTCACCTGCGACACTACAAAGATACCAGTAAGAACATCGCCTTCCACCTCAAAAAAGGAAGTCAATCACACACCCCTCCGCATTAAATTCACACCTCCAGACAGACCCAAATTTCGAATCCACGCTCAATACACACATCCCAACCAGCGCAAACATCCGGCAACAGTTAGAATCAAATCAAGCCAGGTCTAAGCAAGTCAAATCAAATCAAATAACGCGAAAAACACGACACATACCGATAACGCACATGCACACCCAATTGATAAATAGAAGCACACCCTAAACATCCATAGATTCCAAATAAACTCATACATTAAGCTACAAACCCCACCCCGGCAAGATGGCAAGGCAAAGCAAAACGGAAACAGACAAAAGGTAAAAAGAAAGGAAAGTCGCACAAGACAAAATCAAAACACCCTACACAGCACACCGACCGCGACACGCAAACGACACAGACACCCTAGACAAACAGAATAATAAGCGACCCACCAAACAAATAAATAAAAAAAAAAAAAAACATATAATATATAATAATATATAGATATACACACACACAACAATAAATAAACATCGACAATATGTAAGAACCACCCCCCAAGCTCGAATAAATTTAACGCCCCCAACCAGCCCTCTCCCATCACACAGCGGAATCCAGACGACCAACCACAACAAAAGGTAGGTGTAACTTATATATTAACGATCGGAAATAAAAGACATGCACAGAACAACCTGTGATGCCACCGACAAGACACGACCAGCTCGGAAACACGAACCCAAACAGAAGACGAAAGGGCCCCGTACGCCCCAACCTCGTCATAAACACCCCGTATAAGGGGAACAGGCCCACCCTAACAATCTAGGAACTAAAGCGAAAACAAAACGCGCGACCACCCACCCTCACCCGGCTCAATAGAAAAGCCAACAATCACTTAGGATATCTAGAATACACGCGACCACACCCAAAGAGGTAGACAAAATGCGAACAAATTGGCGAGCAAGGAAACTAGAACAGAACTCACACAGCCCAATCAACATAAATAAGCCAAACCCGAAACTAACGAATCACGCGAACCGACCAACCCACAACTCAAGCGCCAAAACGCCCACTGAACACCGTCTACCACAACCATAACCCCCCGAAAGAAAAAAAAAGAAAAAAAGAGAAAAACCCCCCATCTCCTCAGTAATCACACTTAAAGGCAATCAGATTCCCGCGCCAACTAGAGACACTCACATACAAAAATACGCCGCAAAGGAAAAAAGAAAAACCCCCAGCACAATCAACGACGCGCCGACACCCCGTAACATTAGCCACAACCAACAAAACACCAAAAAAAAAAAAAATCCCACACTCATCACAATAAAACAAATGAGTATCCCATCCCAACCCACGAAATCCCACCCCCGCGCAAACTAACGGTTCATTTCGCAGGTTCCCTCGCAGATCGACAACACAACGAACAGTGCCAAAGCAACCAACCGCCAAACAACAGGATACAGAGGGAACAGAACAAGACTACACAAAAAGGGGAACGTGGACATATAATATATACTTAAAAAAAATATATATAATATATATATATATAATAACACATCCACACCCCACCCACGGAGAAAGGAGAGAAAAAAAAAGAGAGAGAAAGGAAGAGAAAAAAAAAATCGAAAATCGAAAAGGTATAAACAAGGAACTACAACAGGAAAAAAAAAAAGAGGGAGGGGGGAAAGAAAAAGGCAGGGGTAAAGAAAGGTAAGACAAAAAGGCAAAAATGAAGATCATACAAGTAAACCTCCACCACGCGGCCGGGGCAGCAGCCCTACTGGCCAAGAAATTCAACGAGGAAACATTCGACGTGGCACTCATCCAAGAACCCTGGGTCAGTCGAAAAGGCATAAGAGGCATGAACGGGATTGGAACCATCCATTCAAACAAAGTAAACGAGGAAACGAGAACCTGCGTGGTAACAAGAAGGAACATAACGGGAACCCTAATGACCCAATTCACGGACAATTCGATCACGACCGTGTCGATACAAGTAGGAAAAGGAAACGAATCCAAGGAAATACTAGTAGTATCATTGTATCTACACCACGAAGGGAAAGACATCCCGGGCAAGAAATGCACGGAAATGGTAGAATGGGCAAACAGAAACGACGTCCCTGTGATAATAGGAGCGGACGCGAACGCCAGGAACAGGCACTGGGGAAGCACGGATACCAATCCAAGAGGAGTAATCCTAATGGACTACATAGTGAACGCAGGGCTATTCATAGCCAACTATGGAAACAGACCGACATACGTCACGAAAAACAGGAAGGAGGTTCTGGACATAACCATATGCTCAGAATCGATAATAGACAAATTCTACAAATGGAAGGTACTGGACGAGATTAACGGCTCAGACCACAACTCGATAGAGTACAGAATAAGATGGGACTGCCAAACGGAAACAGAGGAAAAAAGGAGCGTCAACAACACAGACTGGGACAGATTCAAGGAACTGAACAAGGAATCGGTAAAAACATTGGTAGGAAAATACGGAAACGCGGCAGAAATAGACGCGTACGCGGAAAGCATAGCGACAACGCTAAGAATGAACTGGGAAGACGCAACGGAGGCAACCCCGGCGACAGGAAGAAGGAAAGTAAGATGGTGGAACAAAAAACTAGAGAAGAAGAAAGAAACGGTAAAAATATGCAAACAAAGATGGAGGAAAGCCAAACCAAGGAACAAGGCTAAGAAATGGGCAGCCTACAAAAAAGAAAGCAAAAACTTCAGGTACGAAATAATGAAAAGCAGAAGAGAATGCTGGAAGAAATTCACCAAGTCGATCGAGAAAACCTCGGTAGCGGCCAGGATCACGCAGACTCTGCTGAAATGCGGAGGCGCCAACATGGGAGCGATAAGAAAGGGAAACACCTTACTCCACAGGAACGACGAGATAATGGAGCAACTGCTGGAGACCCACTTCCCCGGGTTCACCAGAGACACGGGGGCCGAAGCCGCCGAGGAGGAGAACAACGGAACCAACGAGGTACAACCGAACTGGAGGCTGGCGAATCAGATCGCCAACCCCAGCAGAGTCAAATGGGCCCTGTCGGTCTTCAGCCCGGACAAGGCTCCTGGGCTGGACAAGCTGAGCTCGCGAATTCTAAAGAAGTCGCAAAACCAATATGGACAGGCCATAACCAACCTGATAAAAGCAAGCATTGCTACGGGACACATCCCGGAAGCATGGACGGTAACGAAGGTAGTATTCCTACCCAAACCCGGGAAAACGGATCTAACGATACCAAAGGCATACCGACCGATATGTCTGACATCGTTTCTGTTGAAAACAGCAGAAAAACTGATCGACAGGCATCTCAAATGCACCACGCTAAGGGAAAGAGAACTGTTCGAAGGGCAACACGCCTATAGAACGGGACACTCGACGGAAGTCGCCCTACACAGGGTGATAAACGAAGCCGAAAAGGCACGCGTAAAAAAGGAATGCGCCATGGCGTGCTTCATGGACATCGAGGGGGCATTCAACATGACCCCGATCGATGCCATGGATCAAGCGATGGAAGACTTCAACGTGGAATCAAACATCAGAACATGGATAATGAACATGTTGAAGAACAGAAGGATCAAAGCGTACAGAGGGGACGCGGAAGTAGAAGGCAAGGTAAAAAGGGGCGCCCCACAGGGGGGAATACTCTCCCCGCTGCTTTGGTGCATGGCGCTGGACTCGCTCCTACGCGCACTGGAGGAAACCGGAGCCACGATAGTGGCCTACGCCGACGACGTGGCCATCGTAAGCAGGAACAAGGACAGAGGAAAATGCGTGGAAACGATACAGACGGCGTTAAACATAACGGAAGTCTGGTGCGAAACGGTAGGTCTATCGGTAAACCCCGAGAAAACGGAAGTGATGGAATTCACCAGAACCACCCTGTACCCGGCGGACAGCGGACTGAGCTACATGGGCACTCCGCTGCCACTAAAAGAGAAGGTAAAATACCTAGGGATAACCATAAACAGAAAACTGATGTGGAGACCACACATCAAAGGCAAAGTAGACGCAGCAAAAGGAAACATAATGATGCTGAGCAGAGCAGTAGGCGCAACCTGGGGACTAACACCCCACATCCTAAGATGGATCTACAAGGCGATCGTGGTGCCGAGGGTGACGTACGGAGCGGCAATATGGTGGAAGGGAACGGACCTGGCAACGGTCAAAGGCTGGCTGGACAGGCTACAAGGCATGGCGAACAGAAGAATTCTGGGATGCGTGGGAAACACGCCAAACAGGACGATGGAAGTGCTAGCGGACATACAACCACTAGACATAAGAGTAAAGGAAATAGCATTGAAAACAGCATACAGATTAATATGCTGGAACAAATGGGAAGACTTAGGCCACGGCCACTCCAACATCATCGAGTATATAGGAAAAAGAGACAACAGGGAACTCATCACCCTGAGCCAGCTGCAAAAGGACACGGACGAGAAAAGGTACCTGGACAGCTGTAACAGACCTGTTCCCGGTACAGGCCTGTTACTAGTAGACGCTCGCCGTAACCCGAAACACCCCGACCGATACCGAAACATACCGAGCCGCGCCGCGCCATCCATGCGCGACGAGCCGACCGCGCCGCGCGTCCCCTCGCCTACGAGCCATATTTGGCGCCAAACGGAAGCCAAATATGGGCAACACGGAAACGCGACGTCACCGGAACTTCCGGCAAGCTCCACACCGCACCGCCCCGCAGCATCACGAAGCGAGTGCTATAAGAATCGCGGCAGAGATCACGCGCGCTCTCGTTCCTCGCCGATCTCCGATCCGACCAGGCAGCTCCAGTAAGTAGCCCCTTTCCTAGTGTTCGAGCCCGTGTCCCACGGCTCCTCGACACCCGAAATTCCCACGCGCACGGATCCGTGTCCCACGGACATCGACGCGTTCCGGTTTTCTCACGTGTTCGAGTCCGTGCCCCACGGATCCTCGGCGCGATCCGTGACTCTCTCGCGTACGACTCCGTGCCCCACGGAACATCGGCGCGCTCCGTGTACACCCGCGTGTTCGAATCCGTGTCCCACGGACATCGACGCGTTCCGGTTTTCCCACGTGTTCGAATCCGTGCCCCACGGATCCTCGGCGCGATCCGTGACTCTCTCGCGTACGACTCCGTGCCCCACGGAACATCGGCGCGCTCCGTGTACACCCGCGTGTTCGAATCCGTGTCCCACGGACATCGACGCGTTCCGGTTTTCCCACGTGTTCGAATCCGTGCCCCACGGATCCTCGGCGCGATCCGTGACTCTCTCGCGTACGACTCCGTGCCCCACGGAACATCGGCGCGCTCCGTGTACACCCGCGTGTTCGAATCCGTGTCCCACGGACATCGACGCGTTCCGGTTTTCCCACGTGTCCGAATCCGTGCCCCACGGATCCTCGGCGCGATCCGTGACTCTCTCGCGTACGACTCCGTGCCCCACGGAACATCGGCGTGCTCCGCGTACACCCTCGCGTTCGAATCCGTGCCCCACGGACCATCGGCGCGTTCCTTACGCCCATACGCGCTCAAACCCGTGCCCCACGGGGATTCGCGGCGTTCCCCGGCGAGCAGCGTCAAGGACGGATATCACCAGGTCCCCGCGATTTCCGCGTCGCGACCGCGACCGCAAGCCGCCCGCGAGCCGGCGATAACGAGCCGACCACCACCGTGAATACACCGCGTTGCCCCGGACGCGCGGTACCCCGGGAGCGAGCGATCCGCGAACATAAAAGCATATCTGAGGAGGTTTATTTCATACCCGCACCTTCCCGTAACCTCCGAGCCGGTTAGTTCCTCGACGACATGCGAACCCCGGCACGGCGAGCTCTCACAGGCACGAGGACCCGTTGTAACGAGCCACCGCGGCGAACGGACTCGTCACATGGCGCCCGAACAGGGACCTGGTGAAGGAAAACGCGTTGAAAATTTCGGCCACGTGGCCTCGCGCGCGTTTTAGGTTAACTCGCCGCGAGTGACACCCGACCCGCGCGCCGCCTAACAACATCGAGGCAAAGCCGCGCCCGCGAAACGCCGATCGCCGCGAAAACGATACTACGCGCGCCATCTCGCGGCTTTTCCGCCAACCAGTGCAGGCACACGCACGGCGCCTGGTGACCGCGACGCGTAACTATCACTGTAAACAGAGAAACGTCACCTGTCAGAACGCGCGCCGAGAGTGAATGCGGCCAAGCCGTCCGGTCAAGAAGAAGACCAGCACTACCGAAGCCGTATCGTCACCAGGAGGGACGCCTGAACACCTCCGACACCACTGGGCAGAATACATCAGACAGCAAACCGAGGAGCTGTACCCTATGACGGAACCAGGGGTGACCACGAGGAAGATGGCGTCCGAAAAACCAGATCCAAATCGGAACATCGACCGCCTGAGGAAGTCCGGCTGCGTCACCGACGGGAAGGACCCGTTCGCATTCTTGGAGCGAGTAGCCGAGCTGAGAAGGTCCTACGGCATCACCGATGAAGAACTTCTCCGAGGTGCCCCAGAATTACTAAGAGGTCAGGCCCAGGCCTGGTATCGGAACGAGCAGGCCGACCTCAAAACATGGGAACAATTCACCGCCGAATTCCTGGCCGTGCATACTCCGAACCACTCCCGGTTCCAGAGAGAGCAGGCAGCGCGTGACCGGAAGCAACGGCCCGGAGAACCATTCGTCGAATATATGACGGCAGTGACCACCCTCATGCGCCGGGCCCAAATGCAGATGGGTGAACGCCTGGAACTGCTGCATGAGAATATGCGTTCGGACCACAGACGCCTCATCCAACTGAAGGATGTCACCAACGTCCGGGACTTGCTGGAACGGGCACAGCAAATAGAACGGTGCGATGAACAAGAGGGACGACACCGCCGCTCCGCGACATACCACGCCGAGAGAGAGGTAGCAGCCGCCACCGACGAACGGCACCCTTCGGAGCCGATCGGGACGCGCCTCCAACGTATGAGCACGTCCCCGACCGACCAAGGACGACGGAAGCCGGCCGCCGACATTTACGACCCGGGCACGCACTGCTGGCGGTGCAAACAGAGAGGTCATTACCGTTTTGAGTGTCGGAATACCTACCGAAAGTTTTGTTCGCGATGTGGCCGCGACGGCACCCTCACTCGCGATTGCCACCCGCCGGGAAACGGAGTACGGGGCCCACCGCCGACAGGCGACCAACGGCCCCGTCAATAAGGTACACACCGCGCCCGCTCCTGTCGATTCTACTCCTCGGACGGGAGGTCGAAGCATTGCTCGACACCGGATCGCAAATCTCGTGCGTCAACGCGGAGGTCGTAGAATGGGCCCGCGAACAAGGGATACAACCCGCGAATCAATCCGGACTGATCTGCCTCGCCGACGGCACCGACGCACAACCCGTCGGAACGATACCACTCACGTTCTACGCCGAAGGCTACGAGTGGTCCGATGAATTCACCATCCTGCCGAAGATGGGACCACCCGTGCTCCTGGGGATCCAGACGATCGCGGCACTACAAGTGACTGTCCGTCCGCCACCCGAAGTAGCCACTTGGCCACTAGACTGTCACGCCGAACCGTGCCTGCAACTAGGACTCAGGAAGGTGCACGAAACGGAGCGTGAGAAATTCGATCAATTTCTAACCACGGAGACAAGGCTGTTCGAAACCGTGCCCGGCCGCACCTCGCTGATTCAACACCGAATCAAACTGGCGAACCCGACTCCGCTTAAACAACGGTACCGCCCCCGGAACCCGGCAATGCAGGCAATCATCAATGAAGAGGTCGAAAAAATGCTCAACGATGGAGTAATCGAGCCGTCTAGCAGCCCATGGAGCTCTCCGGTAGTTGTCGTCAAAAAGAAAGACGGGAAACCGCGTTTTTGCGTAGATTTCCGCAAATTAAACGAACGCTCCGAGAAGGACGCCTACCCGTTGCCACACATCCAAGCCACGCTGGACAAGCTACGAGGAGCCAGATTCCTGACTACACTGGATTTGAAAAACGGGTATTGGCAAGTACCCCTCGAACAGGCGAGCCGGCCGCTCACTGCATTCACCGTGCCAGGGAAAGGGTTATTCCAATTCACGGTCATGCCCTTCGGCCTGCACTCGGCCCCGGCAACATTCCAACGCCTGCTCGATCAAATCATCGGCCCAGAGCTCGAACCGCACGCGTTCGCGTACCTCGACGATATCATCGTCGTCAGCGGTACCCTGGATGAACACCGGCAACACCTGCACGAAGTTTTTCGGCGACTCCGCTCCGCCGGCCTGAAGCTAAACCCGGACAAGTGCCGATTCTGTGTCGACAATCTCCGCTACCTGGGTCACATCGTCGACCAGCAGGGCATTCGAACGGACCCCGAGAAGACCAGCGCCATCGCCCAACTCGCGGCTCCGAAAACGCTCCGGGAGGTACGACGATTCCACGGCATGGCTTCGTGGTACCGGCGATTCGTACCAAACTTCGCCGAGCTCATGGAACCACTGACCCGACTCACGCGGAAAAACGCGACCTGGAAGTGGACCTCGGAAGAAGACCACGCGTTCCGGACCATGAAGGACAAACTGGTGGCCGCACCGATACTCGCCTGCCCGGACTTCTCGCAAGAGTTCACGCTGCAGACGGATGCAAGCAACAGTGGACTGGGAGTCGTGCTAACACAAGGGCCCGATGACAACGAACACGTGATCGCATATGCCAGCCACACATTAAGTACGACCGAACGTCGATACAGCGCCACCGAAAAGGAGTGTTTGGCCGTGATCTGGGGAATACGGAAAATGAAACCGTACCTCGAGGGATACCACTTTACGGTAGTAACCGACCATCAGGCGCTCCGATGGCTACGACAAATGGACAACCCGACCGGAAGACTCGCACGATGGGCGTTGGAACTCCAGCAATACGATTTCGACGTAAAATACCGCCCCGGCAAGCTAAATCACGTAGCCGACGCGTTATCAAGAACGGAGCCGACGCCGGGCGTCAACCTGGTCAACTCTATACCACGCACCGATACGTGGTACCAGAAGAAGATTGCCGCCGTGCGGGATAATCCAACGTCCGAACCAGACTACCAGATTCGGGAAGGCAGGCTGTACCGTCACATATTACACCAGCTGGATTACAATGAGCCAGAAACCAGCAGCGCCTGGAAGAGGTGCATACCCAGGGACGAACGAGAGGAAGTCCTGCGGAAGCACCACGATGACCCAACGGCAGGTCACCTGGGAATCGCCAAGACCACCGTTCGACTGGCGCAAAGGTTCTACTGGCCGGGCATGTTCCGCGAGGCCGCACGATACGTCCGGAACTGCACGAGCTGTCAGCAATATAAGACGCCTTCGCAGCAGCCACCGGGACACCTGCATGCCAACCCGGGCACGCAACCCTGGCACACCGTCTCGGTCGATCTAGTGGGACCATTACCGCGGTCACGCCGCGGTCACAATTGGCTGCTGGTTGCGCTCGACCGATTTACGAAATGGGTCGAGCTAACCCCGCTCCGGAAAGCCACTAGCGCCGCAGTCGCCGCCGCAATTCAGAAGGACGTCATCCTACGCCACGGGTCACCGGAGACCGTCATATCGGACAACGGACGTCAATTCATCGGGGAGCCCTTTTCCAGCCTACTAAGTGCCGCTGGCACCACGCACCGCCGCACGCCACCGTACTCGCCCCACTGCAACCCCGTGGAAAGGGCGAACAAGGTGATCAAAACCATGATCGCTCAATATACCGGCAAACAACAGGACCGCTGGGACGAGATACGGTTCGCAATCAACACCGCGTGGCACGAGGCGACGGGATACAGCCCTGCTTACCTGAATCAGGGTAGGGAACTCCGGATACCAGGACAAACCACGTCAGGAGACAACGAGGCGTCGCCGCACCAACGATGGAAGAACCTTCGAGAGGCCCGGGAACTCGCCAATATGCATCTAGCCAGATCATTCGGAAGGCAAGCCCGGTATTACAACCTCCGGCACCGCAACTGGCGACCCGCCGTCGGAGACCGCGTATGGAAACGGGAGCATACCCTTTCGAACAAGGGCGCCGGAGTAAACGCGAAACTCTCACCGAAGTACAGCGGGCCGTACACAGTCGGGCGAATCATATCACCGGTCATCGTGGACCTACGCGGAACGAACAAGAAATGGACGCGACATATCCACGTCCAGGACCTGAAGCCGGACGGGGGAGACGACGCCGACCAAGTCGACCCTACGGAGGGACCGGACGACGACGCGAACCCAGATTCCCCGAGAAGGAATACGCCGCCGACCCCCGCCCCCGCTGCCGTCTCAGCACCCCGCCGCCGAGGCCGACCACGGAAACTGACACCATTTGTTTCGTTCTGCCAACAGATAGTCCCCATATTTAGACGCAGCCCAAGGATGGAGGACTCTTGGGACATCGACCTCCGGGATCTGTTCGCGGAGCCCGACCTCAGCGTACGGCCCCGCACCCCGGACATCGCGTTGCCGCCAACGGCGCGCCCCGCACCGACAACGACGCCGACGGCGTCCACGACACCGACGCCTGCGACGCAGGCCCCCGAGGTGACCCCGCCGATCACCGCGTCTCCGCATACACCGGCCAGACAAGGGGCAGCAGAGCTGGACCGGACAGCCCGCCGCCCGACCAAACCACAGCTGGTCACGGGCAAGGGCGCCAAGCCGGCATCACCACCGACGACGGGGGGGACCCCGGCAGCCGAACGGGCCCTACCCCGGGTCACGAAAATCCGGGCGGTGACCTGGCTGCCCAAATTCGAAAGGCTGCGGTCGCCGACAAAATCCGAGGCAGGCGCCACCTTCTTCCCGACGGGAAATATCACCTGCGAGCTGCCACGGGGACTGTCCCCCCCACCGTACGGGATGAGGGAGCCGGAGCCACCGAACTGGTGGACCAAGTCGGCCCTGAAGGCGCCACGGAGCACCGGAAGAGCGGAACGCACACCTCGAAAGCTGCCCGGAGGACACTGGCCCGACGGGCCAATCCAACCGGAGCCATCGACCAGCCGACGGAGCCGAAAAACGAAGAAACCAGGGCCGCTCGAGCACTGGTCCGCCCAGGAACCGGGGGCCGCGAGCACATCAGCACCGGCCACCACCCAGCTTCCACCCGAAGCACCACCGCCGGCCAACCGGCCCACGGCACCGAGGCCGCTGGCGACACCGCACGTCGCGGCCGTCACCCGCCAAACCGCGCCCCCGCACCACCCAACACCACCAGCGGAGGGGGAGCTGCTGGTCAGCGCGAGACTGGCCGAACTGGCCAAAAAGACGACACCGCCACGCCGGCAGGGCCCAACAACACCACCGCAGAACGAGCGCCCCGGCAACGATGGAAACCCGGTGCTACCTGGCCGTGCAGCACCCCGAGCCCCGTCACCGATCCCATACACGGGAAAGATCGCGCCGTGTGCCACGGTGTGGCACCAGCTCCCGACCGGTCGGCGTATCGAGGTGCCACTCCGCTACGCGATGACCGGGAAGTTCCACGTCGACACACCGGGGGGGAAGGAACGTTGGATAATGTTCTTTAATGCCAACGGCCAAGTACGGCGGTGCAAACTGCGGAACCCGCCGGCCAGCGACGCGGACCGGCTATAAAAGCGAGCGAAGACACCCCGACGGGGCATGTGGCGTAGGATATAAGTGCGTTAGTTTTAAGTGCGTAGTATGTCAGAACTAGGGTATAAGCAACCGATAAGTGGAAACGGTGAGGTACGCCCCGACGGGGATACCAGGACTAACCCATTCACCGTCCGGAAAGAACGGCTACGATGCGACGAGGACACGACACAACGCGCCGCAACATGCCCAACGTTTAATTTTTTTTTCTCTTCTTCTCTCTCTTTCTTTTCTTTTTCTCCCCTCTCTCGTCCTTCTGCCCTTCGTTCTCCTCTCCGCGGCGGATTTTTCCGGTTTTGTTTTGAGAGTCCGATTTCCTCGTCCCACCGTAGCCGTGATACAAGACTGAGAACCGAGCCAAAAAGGCAGGGTACCCCCTCGTTTAGTGGGTCGCCCACCGCAGCCGCGAGCAAAGAGGATGAAGTATTATTTTCCGTTTTTCTCTAATGTTAGGCCTTTATATTTTTATACCGACGAGCCGATTATGCCGTATTGTTTTTGTTTTACGCCCCGTTGTTTGTTGTTCATACGAGCGGCTAGACCGCCAAATATAGTCGTCCCAGTACCTAACCACTGTGCGTTACTGTCTTACCTGCCCGATCCCACCATAGTAGAGTAAGAACCCGATAGACACTAGACGTAACACTGTACTCTATTTCTTTTTAAATAAACTGGAACCGGGATCGTTCGCTCGCCACCCCGATGAAGGGAGGGGGTGTAACAGACCTGTTCCCGGTACAGGCCTGTTACTAGTAGACGCTCGCCGTAACCCGAAACACCCCGACCGATACCGAAACATACCGAGCCGCGCCGCGCCATCCATGCGCGACGAGCCGACCGCGCCGCGCGTCCCCTCGCCTACGAGCCATATTTGGCGCCAAACGGAAGCCAAATATGGGCAACACGGAAACGCGACGTCACCGGAACTTCCGGCAAGCTCCACACCGCACCGCCCCGCAGCATCACGAAGCGAGTGCTATAAGAATCGCGGCAGAGATCACGCGCGCTCTCGTTCCTCGCCGATCTCCGATCCGACCAGGCCGCTCCAGTAAGTAGCCCCTTTTCTAGTGTTCGAGCCCGTGTCCCACGGCTCCTCGACACCCGAAATTCCCACGCGCACGGATCCGTGTCCCACGGACATCGACGCGTTCCGGTTTTCCCACGTGTCCGAATCCGTGCCCCACGGATCCTCGGCGCGATCCGTGACTCTCTCGCGTACGACTCCGTGCCCCACGGAACATCGGCGTGCTCCGCGTACACCCTCGCGTTCGAATCCGTGCCCCACGGACCATCGGCGCGTTCCTTACGCCCATACGCGCTCAAACCCGTGCCCCACGGGGATTCGCGGCGTTCCCCGGCGAGCAGCGTGAAGGACGGATATCACCAGGTCCCCGCGATTTCCGCGTCGCGACCGCGACCGCAAGCCGCCCGCGAGCCGGCGATAACGAGCCGACCACCACCGTGAACACACCGCGTTGCCCCGGACGCGCGGTACCCCGGGAGCGAGCGATCCGCGAACATAAAAGCATATCTGAGGAGGTTTATTTCATACCCGCACCTTCCCGTAACCTCCGAGCCGGTTAGTTCCTCGACGACATGCGAACCCCGGCACGGCGAGCTCTCACAGGCACGAGGACCCGTTGTAACGAGCCACCGCGGCGAACGGACTCGTCACACAGCAAGCTGTACAAAACAGAGATAAGAGAAAGGGACGACTGGAAGAAAGGAATACCGAGGGACCTGAAGGAAACGGCACTCTGGTACACAGACGGATCGAGGAAAAACGAGCTGACAGGTGCAGCTTGGACAAATAACCAAGACAGACACTTCTACGTCAAACTAGGAGAACACCCCACAGTTTATCAGGCAGAACTACTGGCCATAAAGTTATGCGCCCTGGAAATCATAGAAAAAGGGGAGAACAAGAAAGAGATCACGATCTGCACAGACAGCCAAGCGGCCATCAAAAGCCTGCAACAGCTGGAATGCAGATCAAGACTATTATGGGAGGCACATGACACGCTAAACCAGCTGGTCAAGAAAGGAAAAACCGTAAAGATAACCTGGATACCAGGTCACTCGGGACTGGAGGGAAACGAGAAAGCGGACGAACTGGCCAACAAAGGATCAGACTCACCTCCGGAGGAACCACAACAGTGGGTTGGCCTACCAGACGCCAATTACAACCTCCTGGTAAGAAGATGGGCGGAGGAAAGATCAGCGGAAAAATGGAGAACATCCACAGGGCTGGAACACAGTAAAAGGTTCCTGGGGGTAGATGAATGGCCAGCCAAAAGGGTCAGAGGCATCATCGACCTGAACAGGAAGGAACTAAGAAGAATGGTAGAAACGATCACGGGAATAGCCCCGCTGAACAAACACCTGACAAAACTAGGAAGAGCAGACACGAGCATATGCTCGCTATGCAATGATAAAGAGGAAACTCCCGAGCACATAGTCACGGAATGCGAGGCAGTAACAAGGAAAAGACGAGCCATACTAGAAGACAGTACCATCGAGGGAGACGTACTGAAAGCAGTAGAATGGAAAAAACTAAAACGATTCATGGAGGAAGTAGACCCATGGAAAGAATAGAAGAAGGGAAAAAAAAAGTGTATGAAAAAAAAAGGAAAAAGGGAAAACAGGAAGCAAGCAGGAAAGGTTATGTTACGGCGATAAACTGAGACTACACGGTAGTCGATGATGGACCCCCACGCCAAAACCTGCATGTTTGCGACCGAATCGGAAAAAAAGAAAAAGAAAAGGAAAAAAAAAACAACAACAACCAAACTAGTACAAGGACAATGCACACGCGCAAACAGGTACATGAGCACGGAAACAGAGGAAGCACCGAACAGAAAGACCGGAACCGAAGACCGGACAAACGAGGAGCTCAAAAGAATGGAGGAAACCAAAAAAGAGGGAAAGAAAGGAAAAAACAAGAAAGAGAGGGAACAAGAGAACAACAGGCAGCCTAAGAAACCCAGACTGAACGAAGGAAAAAAAAAGAGAAAAGAAAAAAAAACGGGGAAACATGGACATGACGGGAATCAGAACAACCACAAGACGAAAATACACAGAAAGAATCCAAAATACAAAAGCAAACAAATAACCAAGAAACAACGGCAGCAGCCGAGGAGACCCAGAACAAGACAAAAAGAAATACAAAAAAGATGAGAACAGGACATAGCAACAAAAGGCAGCAAGCAACAAACCACAGGAAGACCAGAACGACAGCACAAAGACGCACAAAGAAGGAAAAACTATCGAACGATCAACCATCAATAAACCATACACAAGGAAGACCTCATAAAAAGAAGATCCGGAAGTCAAAGGAAGGAAGAAGAGAGACAGAATGACAACAAAATGACAGAAAGACAGAAAGACACGAAAAGAACCCAAAAAAAAACATAAAAGCAAACAAGATAACTGAGAAACCAAGAAGAAAACAACAGCCCTAGAAACCAAGATTAACACAAGCAAAATAATAGAGAAATCACAGGAAACAGGAGCAGCAACACGACAGCAAGGAAAACGCAGCAAGAAAGGCAACCAATAACACAAGAAAGGCGGAACACGCCAAGGGCAACAGAACCGAAAGACAGTCGGACCCCACCCCGACAAACTAGCAACGAACCAGAAAGGAAACACGCAAACACACAACCCACGCAGGGAAACAAACGCATGGAACAACCAAAACGACAAATAACCCGGGACACACTCCCAAAGGAACAAAACACTAGGAGATTCAGCACAAAGACAACAAACCCGAAGGGATCAAATGAGCCAGGAACAAGCAAACAAGGAGACCAAATAGAGGAAAGCCAATAGCGGAACCACCAAATAGCGGAACTCCACCACGGGGACCAGACTCGTAAGAGCAACGAAGGAACACCACCAAGCAGAAGCAACACATAAAAGGAAAAAGAAAAACCGACCAAACGGGAAGACCCCCACGAGGCAGCAACAATAGACAACACGGGACACACTCCCAAAAAGAAGGTACAAAACACCAAGAAATTCAGCACAAACACAACAAATCGAACGGACCACACGAAAAAGGAATAAGCAAATAAGGCAATCAAATAGAGGAAAACCAATAGAGGAACTCCACCACGGACACCAGACTCGAAAGAGCGACAAAGGAACACCAACACACAGAAGAAACACACAAACGGAACAAACCGACTAAACGACACAAATCAAAACGGGAAGACCCCCACGAGGCAGCAACAATAGACAACTCGGGACACACTCCCAAAAGAAGCTCAGTACAAACACAACAAAAATCGAACGGACCAAACGAAAACGGAACAAGCAAACCAGGAAATCAATCAGAGGAAAGCCAATAGCGGAACTCCTCCACGGAGACTAGACTCGCAAGAGCGACGAAGGAACACCACCATCAGGCAGAAGACACACATAAAAGGAAAACCGACCGAACGACACGAATCAAAACGGGAAGACCCCACGAGACAGCAGCAACAACAAGACAACTCGGGACACACTCCCAAAAGAAGGAACTGAAACCGGGAGATTCAACCCAAACACAACAAAACTCGAACGGACCAAAACAAAAAAGGAATAAGCAAATAAGGAAATCAATTAGAGGAAAACCAATAGCGGAACCTCCAATAGCGGAACCACCAATAGCGGAATCGCATACGCAAACAGAGGAAGTCAACAACGGGTGACAAACCTGAATGGGCGACGACCGGATCCAATCCGGCCGAAACCTGGGGACGATGGTCACGTCCAAACTCTTCCAGCCATGGATCCTAGTGCGTTTCTCGAGCCCTCCACACACCCAACTCGCGGTAGGCTCGGCAAGGAATGACCGAATGGAAGCGATATCCCGGCTGGCGCCGGGATTTCGCCGAAGTCGGATCGGCCCCCAAGTTGATGTATGCCCACCGGTGTGAAAGGTTTCCGAGAGCGAAAACCGGATGGAAGCGATATTCAGGTCAATGGCCAGAATTTCGCAGAAGTCGGATTGGACCTCGAGGACTCCGGACGCACACGGTAGCATATAAAGCCACCCCAACGTTTCTATTGACACGCGGCCCCTTGCTTTGCTGCCCATATATATGTAGAGTCGTAGCTCAGGACCTATCCTAACCTAGGGGTGGGAGTGGGTAAGTTCCGGACAGCCGGAACAGCTTAGGGACGGGACGTCAAACTCGAGAACGCACGACATGGATCTATGGTGTAGTTGGGGGGGCCAAACACGGGCAGGCCAGGCAAACCTGCATGATCTGAAGGTGAGAAGGTCCGACGTACGCTCCGAGCCGTAAAACGCTCAAAAATCCATACACTTAGGTAGAATGGCCTTCTCATCAATGATGATCGCACCCTGATTAGTAGATTGACGCTCTGAAAGTTGCCCGGGCTATAAAAAGCAGAGCGGCTTTCGAACGCAGTGGCTATTCGCAACCCCTCTGGGGCCGAGGACCGGTTACCGCCATATGAAATCGGCTGTGCTGCTGATGTGCGAACCGGCAAGGGCAACCGACTGCCCTCGCCCCGGTCAGACTCTTTACTACTACTACTACTACTACTAGGATAGGGTTAGGATAGGGTTAGGATAGGGTTAGGGGACTAAGGTCATGTGGCGTCTACAGGGGTGACTCTGATCCACTGTCGATTTCGGTCTCTCGGTGTGAGAGAGTCACATGGCTAAAATCCTCTCACTCCACCTCCTCGTGGTGGTCCCTGGGCACCCTCTGCGGAGGGTGGCGAACGGAGTGAGGGGTAGGATAGGGTTAGGATAGGGCTACACGGACAAAAGGAAACAAGAGAAAAGGGCGAAACAGAGGACAGAGAAACAAAACGGAAGAAGGAAATGGAACACAGGAAAGAAGGAAGCGGAAGAACGGGACAAAAGAAACAAGGAAACATACGCAAGAATAAGAGGAGACAGTATACGAAGGGACAGAATGAAAAGGACAACCATAGGAAAACAACAACAGGGAGAACAAAGGACCAACTGACAGGAACAGGAGGGAAGGATCAATGAACAGAGAGTAAAAGACAAGGTAGCAACGAACAAGGTAATACCGGAAAGGAACGAAAGGGCCAGAGAAGACAAACAAAGCAGTAAAAGAAAGAAAGGAGCACACACGAAAGGAACGAGAACAGGGAAGGCAACAAAGGGAGAAACAAAGGAAAGAATTGGAAGAGAAAGATAACAAAAAGGAAAAAAAGAGAAGGTCACAGAGAGACTCAAGAATGGGAAACATCTGGAAAACAACAAAAAAAAAAAAAAAAGAGAAGAAGATGCGACACAAATGGGAACGCAGAGCAAATACAGGAAACAACGAAACAAGGCAGACACACAAGGAACAAAAAGAAAGGAAACGTACAAGAGGGAAACTAACAAGGGCCAAAAACAGGAAAATCATGCAAAGGATCAATAGAGGGAGGAAAAGAGAAAGGGATAAGAAACGGGAGAACCAGCAACGAGTCAAACTCGAAAGGAGGCAAAAGAGACAATGAAAAGAGACATCATAACGCAAGGACAGAAACCAAGGGAGAGAATCACAAGGACTAACGGGAAGGCTACAACAAAAAAGGAGACAGACCGACAGAAATGGAACAACAAGGGAAATAAGGGCAAGACAAGAAGAGAAAAAAAACAAGGAGAAGGGAAACAACTTAGGAGAAACTAAGACCGGGACACACCCGGAAGATGGGTAAAAAGAGACAATGAAAAGAGACACCATAACGCAAGGACAGGAACCAAGGGAGAGAATCACAGGGACTAACAAGAAGGCCACAACAAAAAAGGGGACAGACCGACAGAAACGAAACAACAAGGGAAACAAGAGCAGGACAAGAAGAGAAGGGAAACAAGGAGAAAGGAAACAACTTAGGAAAACTAATACCGGAACACACCCGGAAGATGAGTAAAAAAGGAGACAACGAGAAGAGACATCACAACGCAAGGCTAGAAGTCAAGGGAGAGAATCATAAGGAGCAAAGGGAAGGCAACAATAAAAGGAGACAGACCAACAGGAATGGAACAATAAGGGGAAACAAGAATAGGATCATGTAAGAGAGAAACAAGTTAGAAGGGAAACAACGCAGGAGGAACCAACATCGGGACACACCCGGAGGATGGGCAAAAGAGACAATGAAAAGAGACATTGTAACGCAGAGAACAAACGCGAGGATGGCAAACATAAAGGAAGAGAACAACAAGGAGCAACGGAAAAGGCAAAGGAATAAGGAACGATTAATAAGGAGAAGAGAACAGGTAGCGCAAAACTGGAAACCACACGACAAGGAACAACGAGTCAAAGGAAGCAACGGAAGTACATGAACAAGGATCAAGAACAAAGGGGCAACAGCAACAGGAAAACTACCCCAAAGTGCAAACAAAAAAGGATCATCTCACAAGGAAGCGAACAAAGGTGGAACAAAAGGGAAACGGCATTAGGAACCCCCGAAAGAGCAGAAATCAACGGCGAAACAGCCCAATAAAGGAACATCAACAGACACTCACAGGGAAGCAAACAGACAAACAGGAGACAAACCTGAATGGGCGAAACCGGAAGGAAGGCAGCACAAGCTCGCACTTCCGCCGGACCCCGAGAGCGATGGTCACGCTCGAAATTCACCAGCCATAGAACCTAGTGCGGCTAGAGTCCCCCCCCCAACCCAATACGCGGCAGGCTCGGCAAGGAAAGACCGCATGGAAGCGATATTTCAGCCTCGGCAGGAATTTCGCTGAAGTCGGATCGGACCCCAAGTTGATGCGTACGCATTAGGGTGGGAAGCCTTCGAGGGCGAAGACCGCATGAACGCGATATACCGGTCTTCACTGGTATTTCGCCGAAGTCGGATCGGAGTCCGAGGGGGCCGAACACATAGTACGCAAATTCATCCCAACGACTGTAAAGGCGCGGCCCCTTGCTTTTGAAATACCCGTAGAAGCGTAGAGTAGCCTATCCTAATCCAGGGTGGGAGTGGGTAAGTCCCGGACAGCCGGGATAGACTAGGGAAAGGGACGTAAGACTCGCAGGCGCACGACATGGTTCTATGGTGAAGAGGGGGGGCCAACTGGGCAGGTGTGGCGAACCTGCATGATCCGAGGGTGAGCACGGCCCGACGTACGCTCCGAGCCGTAAAACGCTCAAAAATCCATACATGTTAGGTAGAATGGCCGACTCACCGATGACGATCGCTTCCCTGACTAGTAGACCGACCGCTCTGAAAGTTGCCCGGGCTATAAAAAGCAGAGCGGCGGTCGAACGCAGTGGTATTTGCAACCCTACGGGGCCGAGAGCCGGTCGCCATATGAAACTGACGCAAAGTCGGTGTGCGATCGGGAGAGGGGAGGTGCCTGGCGGCACCACCCCCTCTCCCGCAAGGACAGGTAGCGGTGCCGATCACCTCTGCCCCGGCTGAATTTACTACTACTACTACTACTACTAGGATAGGGTTAGGATAGGGTTAGGATAGGGTTAAGGGGCGCAGTGGCTCAGTGGGTAGAGCGCGCGCCTACGGACCCCGTGGTCGCGGGTTCGATCCCCGACGCGGCACCTCTGGAAATACTCCATGTGCTCTATAAACTGTGGTGCCCCCAGGTGGTTCGGAACCCACCTTTATAAAAACTGTAGGTCCCGTTGCGATGCGACGTAAAAAAAAAAAAAAAAAAAAAAAAAACGGAACAACAAACCTCTAAGGGAAAGGTCAGATGGACGGAGCTATTTGCTGAACATCGACCGGACCCGGGGATGATGGTCACATCCAAACAAAATCAGTCATTATTCCGAGAATGTGTCAAGCCCACCCAATGAGGCGGGAGCACGATGGAACTGATATCTATGCTCCGAAGGAGAAAGATTTCGGCGAAGTTGGAGCGACCGACCTCCGTCACCCCATCGCGTTTAGTAGGACGGCAAGTGATGACCGAATGGAGGTGATGTTCCCGCGCGAGCGGGAATTTCGCCGAAGTCGGATCGGATCCCAAGTTTGCAATATATGTACAGACATATACTAGAATCACCCCCACGAAACTCTCGCGATCGCGTCCATTGTTCTTTGCAAAGCCCGTAGAGTCACAGCTTAGCCTATCCTAACCTTGGGGAGGGAGTGGGTAAGTCGCTGGATAGCAGCGACAGAGTAGGGACGGGATTCGAACTTGACACATTCAACCAAGGAATATGGCGAAGGTGGGGGGAGCCAAAACACGGGCAGGCGAGGCACCCTGCAGGTCCGAAGGTGAGAGGGTCCGACGTTCACTCCGAGCCTTAAAACCGCTCAAAAATCCGAAAACTAGGTAGCATGGCCCTTCTCATCGATGACGACCGGACCCATCATAGTAAGTCGCAGACTCCGAAAATGGCCCGGGCCGAATAAAACGGAGGAACGGCGGAACGATGGGAAAACTGCAACCCCTAGTGGGCCGAGCTGCCGGCAGCGCCGATTATGATACTGGTGTAAACCGGTGTGCCTTAAGGAAGTGGGGGGCGGACGATCCGCTATACCTCCCCGGCAGTATACTTACTACTACTACTACTACTACTAGGATAGGGTTAGGATGGGTCCAAGGCCATGTGGCGCTGACAATGCTGACTCTGAACCATTGTCGGTTTCGTCTTCAGTATTTGTGGAGGTCACATGGCTAAATCCTCTCACTCCAACCTCCTCGTGGTGGCCCCGGGCACCCACTGCGGTGGGTGGCGAATGGAGTGAGGGGGCGCATAGGGGGGGTGCCTGTGGCTTTGTACTGCGCGCTGTTTGCGCAGAAGGGCACCTCCCGGCGTGATCATGTGTCCCGCACAGCAAGATGTCTGTGCGGGGCCGCAAACCGCAGGCCGGCCCCCAGGGGCCGGAGGCGGGGGTGCTTGCCTTAACCGGCCGGCACCGCGAGGATGGCGCCCTCTATAAAAAAGCCCTTAAGCTCAAGTTTGTGGCTCGCGGCGAAGAGATCTCCTTCGGATTCGACGCCGGAGGAGGGCCGGGTGAGGGCACTCGGTTCTTAGCGAGCCAACTCCGGGGTAACTGCCCGAACCACGGAGTATAAAGGGCTTCCCCAGGTAAGGCGGCTCTGGCTGGGGCGACATATGTTCCGACCTTCTCGTGGGAACATATATGGATTTCACAAAAATATTTGGGGATAAGGGGGGGAAAGGCGCGAAGGGGCGCGGAGAGGGGAGGACGAGTCCGGGTAAGCCGGGCGGGATGGCGGGTGGCGACCCGGGAGGGGCCTCCTCATCGGGGAGGGGGGTTACCTCCGCAACCGGCGGCTCGGCTGGCCGAGACGACGGCCGCGGGGATGCGATGGAGGTGGCGGGGACGTCCCGTCAGGGCGGTGCGTCGCCGGGGGCCGGGGCGGATTCTCCGTTCCGGTTCACGGTGCCGACGAGCCCTATATTGGGCTCAGGCGGAGCAACGTCGCCGCCGCCTCCATCAAGCCCGGGGACGGGGTTCTGGCCGTCGCCGCAAGGCGACGTGCCCTGGCCCCCGTCACCGGGAGGGGCTGCCCCGGGGACCGGCGGGGGGGGGGATGGAGCGTCCATCCACTCCCTCTCGTCGACGTCCTCGGCGGGCACGGGTAGAGGCTCCGTGGGGTCCCGCAAACGCAGCGGGGGCCCCCTTAAGACGGGCAAGACCAGGGGCGTGAGGCAACCCACTCCACCAAGGGATTTTACCGATCCCTCGAGTGAGGTTGCCTTCAGTAAGGCCTCTCTCGCGGGTCTGCCGACGGCGGAGGAGTTGACGACCAAGAGTCGCAACTCCAACGTCTACGACCTGCGAGATTCGATTCGGGACTGGTCTGAGGTGGTGGACCGGGTATCCTTATTAAGGGGACCCTCGCGAGGAATCTCCGCCTTGCGTGTCTCGAAATCCGGGCGGCGGGTTTCGAGCTGGCCCAACGGGCACGCACGGCGGATATCGACCTGCGGGAGGTTGATGAGGCTCGTGCCCTTGCGAGGAAGGCGGAGGAGGAACTCCGCCGGGTCCGCAAGGAGCGCGATGACCTCATCGACAAATACGAGGGGCCGCCAACTTCAAAGTTGGCGAAAATGGGGTTGTCCTCCAAACCCTCCGGGCCGGCTCCGGGGTCACGACCCCGGATGTCGCCGGAGGAGTTGGAGAGGTTGGGCCTCACGCCCACGCAGCCTCTACCCGGGGATAGGGGGGGCGCGAGGAGCCCGCCACCGGCCACCGGGGGCGGTAGGGAGGGAAGGGAACGCGAGGGGGGGAGCCTGTCGATGGAGGCCGTTGATCGGCTCATCGAAGACAGGCTCCGAGCGTTCGAGGACCGCCTTCTAAAGGCGCTCCTCCCCCACGGGGATAAGGAGGTCCCGGCTGGCGCCGCGGCGGCCATTATGGGCCCACCGCCCGCCGGAAGGGCTGCCCCCAAGGCCAAGAAGGCCAAGGGGAAGGGGAGGGGGAGGGAGGGACCCTCTAGGTCCCCCTCAGTGAGCTCGGCTGGGTCGAGACGGACGGGGGGGAAGACCCCTCTCCCGGATCGGCCCAAGCCGGGCAAAGGGAAGGGCGGGGACAGCTGGACCGAGGTGGTCGGGCGGAGGAGCAAGCGAGCGGCTAAGGCCGCAGCGCAGCCCCTCCCGAAGACCGGAAGCCTCGGAAAGGCTGCCCCTCGCAAGGAGGACCCCCCTAAGGGGTCGGGAGTACCCCCTCCCAAGGGGAAGAAGCCCGCGGCGCCCAAGCTACCGCGGCAGCCGAAATCGGCTGCCGTCGTGCTGACGGTCCCCGTGGGAGTAAAGGCCTCGTATGCTGAGGCCATGAGGCGTGTGACGACCGACATCCATCTCGAGGATGTCGGCATCACGGAGGGGCTGACCTTCGGTCGCGCCCAAACCGGTGCCCTCATTATGAGGGTTCGCGGGGCGGGTGGCCGGGAGAAGGCGGTCCTCCTCGCGAGGAAAATGAGGGAATCCCTCAAGGATTCGGGGGTGACGGTGACCACCCCCACACGGACGGCCGAGATCCGGCTCCGGGGGCTTGGCGATAACGCCACCCCGGAGGCCGTGCGCGAGGCACTCGCGGGGGCAGCGGGCTGCCCCCTCGAGGAGGTCCGTGTGGGGGCGGTCAATAGACCGCCTAACGGGGGGGGAAGTGGGCCCGGCACGTGCTGGGCCCGGCTGCCGCTGGCGGCGGCGCGAAAGGTGGCCGGGGCGGGCCGAGTGCGAGTGGGGTGGGCCTCGGCGCGGGTTGAAGTACTAGAGCAACGGCCGTTGCAGTGCTTCCGATGCCTGCGCCGAGGCCACACGTGGGCGCAGTGCGCCCACACGGGAGAAGCGAGCCGGCTCGGCCGGTGTTACCGATGCGGTGACGACGGGCATCTGGCGGCGACCTGTAGGGCCCCCCCCCCAGGTGCCCGTTATGCGGGGATTTGGGCCTGCCGGACAACCATCGGTCCGGCACTAAGGCCTGCCCCTCCTTCATGTCCAGCGGGACAGGAAGGGGGGGAAGTAAGGAGTATTCGGCCCCGAAGAGCTCGGTCACTAGGACCGAGCCACCGCCGGCCGAGCCGACTCGCCCTCCCGAGGGGGGTATGGAGGTGGACGTGGAGGACGCCCCTACCACGTCCACAGGGCGGAGACGCCCCAAGGGGGGAGAAACCCCCTCCGATGACCCGGATCCCGGAGCATCGAAGGGGGTCTGAACACGAAGACAGCCGGGGTCTTCGTGTTCATGGGTGGGGGTTCAACCTGGGGGTGCACGTGCACCCCCCCGAAGGTCGAACTTTTTCGCGTGCGGCGACCTCCTCTCCGGGAGTGGTGGGACGGGTGGACTAGCCACCCAGTCTTGCACCGGCCCGGAAAGGGGGTCGCCGGGGGACGCTAGGGGTGTGCGGGGTCGCTCCCGAACATTCCCATCGGGCGTCCCAGGGAAGGGGGAGGGTGTGGCATCCGCCGCTGCACTCTCTCGAAGGGGCCGATAAGTCGGGGGGCTTCTCCCCCGACGGGGTGTCTAATGGAAAGACTGCGGGGGGCCAGTTGTATGCTAACGCGATCCTGGTCACCGCATTAGAGTCTAGGGGCGGACGTGGGGTTTTAGGCGATATGAGTTCGTCATTCTGCTCCCTTGCTGGCGGCGGCTTGAGGAGCGGGATCCATGATGGATTTCCCCATAGTTAACAAACAAAAAAAAAAAGGATAGGGTTAGGATAGGGTTACCCAGAGGACTTAAGGAATACGGCACTATGGTACACGGATGGGTCCAGAAAGAATGAACTAACGGGAGCGGCATGGACTAATAACAGAGACAAACATTATTATATAAAATTAGGGGAGCACCCTACTGTATACCAAGCAGAACTCCTAGCCATACAATTATGCGCTAAGGAAGTAAAGAATCAAGGGGAGCAAAGGAATCAGATAACGTTCTGTTCAGACAGCCAGGCAGCTATAAAAAGCTTAAGGAAGATGGAATGCAGATCAAATTTAATATGGGAAACTCATATTGCCTTAAATGAATTGGGGAAAATGGGGAAGAAGGTTGTAATAACTTGGATACCAGGTCATTCTGGCTTAGAAGGGAATGAAAAAGCAGATGAACTTGCAAATAAAGGGTCGGATTTACCTCCGGATGAACCGCAAAATTGGATAGGGCTATCCAATGCGAATTATAATCTAGCAATCAGGAACTGGGCAGTAGATCAAGCGACGAAAAGATGGAGAGATTCCAATGGACTGGCACACAGTAAAAGCTTCCTGGGAGTGGACCGTTGGCCAGCCAAGCGTGTCCAAGGTATATTACAACTAGAAAAGAAGGAGTTAAGAAGAATGGTAGAAACGATAACGGGTATAGCGCCGTTAAACAAACATTTGGCAAAAATAGGAAGAGCAGATACGAGTATGTGCACATTATGCAATGAAGAGGAAGAAACACCGGAGCATCTGGTCAGGAATTGTGCAGCTCTAGTGCATAAAAGGAGATTGATATTAGAAACAAATTTCGTTGATGGAGCGATTTTAAGAGGTTTTAAATGGAAAAAAGTTAAACGTTTTATGGACGAAGTGGATCTATGGAAATATTAGATATTGAATCCAGGAATAGGAATAGGAATTAAAGTAGTAAGTAAGCAGAGAATGATAGACATGGACAACATGGTACAAATAAGTAAATAAATAAATTATGAACAAGGTGCAAACTGAAAGGAAATAAGGGACACAAAGAGGGCAAGATTAGTTAAGGCATTGTTTGGGCAATGCTCTGAGGTTACTTTGGTAACCAATGATGGATCTCGCCCGCCAAAACTAATATTGTGTCCAAATCTTTGAGTGCCGATAATGAACATTGTTATACGATGATAGTGTTCAAATAGAGTAAGGTAAAACAATATGGGAAACTATGACACAATGACTGATTAATAGGAGGAGGGGATATATAGAGGAGATCTAATTATATATTGTTAGAAAGAAGTTACACAGTTTTAAAAAATAAACTCAGGGAGAAGGATGGTGCGTTATGCAATAAAGATCAAATAAATAGAAGTGCAATAGTAAAAAAAAAAAAAAGAGAGAAAGATGAGGAACAGATGTTGTAAGGTAATAAACGGAGGGAGATAAATAAGGTATTAATCACTAATAACTAGTGAAAATAGTAAGGGAGACAAGGTGGTACTACGACAAATAATAATATAGGATATAATAAAGATGAAATCAAGGAGAAGTCAGGACTATAACAAAATAAATAAGAATTTTAAAAAAAAAGATGAAATAATAAATAAGTTAGTAAGGTATGAAGTCAAGGAGAGGTAAGGATTATAATAAAGTGAAAAAAAAAAAAAAAATTTTTGAATTAACAAACAAGTTAATAATGTATGAGGTTAAAGGGTGGAAATAAGTAAGTACAGATCAGAAAGTAAAGCATATATAGACGAAATCACTATAGCAATAAGGATGACAATAAGATGTAGGAAAGAGAAAGCAATAGACTGATCAGTAAGGATAGATCTAGTTAAACAAATATATGGTCGATAAATAAGGGATGGTCAGGTTGGAATAAAAATAAAGACCCCGTAAGTAAGGTGATAGTAAGGGAGGAAAAAGGGAATTAAACAAAAGGGAGACAAACCTGAATGGGGGACGGTGGAGTGCGAATTTAAGAGGCATTTTTAACCGAAACCTGGGGACGATGGTCACGTCCATTTTATCAGCCATAGAACCTAGTGTGGCTTTGAGCCCTCCAACACCCCAACACGCGGTAGGCTCGGCAAGGAAAGACCGAATGAAAGTGATATTCTAGATTATTCTGGAATTTCGCGGAAGTCGGATCGGACCCCAAGTTGATGTATACATGTTAGATAGGGTGGAAGGCCTCGGAGGGTGTTGACAATATGAAAGCGATATTCGGGTTTGATAACCGGAATTTCGTCGAAGTTGGATCAAACTCAATGAGGCTGGACACATAAGTATACAACTTCTTCCCAACGTTCATGAAGGCGCGGCCCCTTGTTTTGAGTAATTTGTAGATTCATAGCGTAGACTATCCTAATCCTGGGGAGGGAGTGGGTGAATCCTGGACAGCCGGGATAGAATAGGTTAAGGGATGTAATACTCAAAGGTGCACAATATGGTTCTATGGTGAAGAGGGTGGGGCCAAATGGGCAGGTGTGGCAAACCTGCATGATCTGAAGGTGAGCAAGGCCCGACGTACGCTCCGAGCCGTAAAACGCTCAAACACTCAAATGGGTTAGGTAGAATGGCCTCTCACTGATGATGATCGCTCCCTGATTAGTAGATCGTCGCCCTGCAAGTTGCCCGGGCTTTAAAAAGCAGGGGGGCGGTTGAAAGCAGGGGAAACTGCAACCCTACGGGGCCGAGGACCGGTCGCCACATGAAACCGACATTGCTGTTGGTGTGCGTTTCGGAGATGGGCTGGTGCCTTGCGGCACCAGCCCTCTCCTCAATGGAACAAGGAGATGGTGCCGATCACCTACTCCCCGGTCAAACTTTACTACTACTACTACTACTAGGATAGGGTTACGCAAGGACAGGAACCGAGGGAGAGAATCGCAAGGACTAACGAGAAGGCCACAACAAAAAAGGGGACAGACCGACAGAAACGAAACAACAAGGGAAACAAGAGCAGGATAAGAAGGAAAAGGGAAACAAGGAGAAGGGAAACAACTCAGGGAAACCAATACCGGGACACACCCGGAAGACGAGTAAAAAGGGGACAACGAAAAGAGACATCACGACGCAAGGCTAGAAGTCAAGGGAGAGAATCGCAAGGAGCAACAGGAAGGCAACAATAAAAGGAGACAGACCGACAGAAACGAAACAACAAGGGGAAACAAGAATAAGATCACGAAAGAGAGCAGCAAGTTAGAAGGGAAACAACGCAGGAGGAACCAACATCGGGACACACCCGGAGGACGGGCAAAAGAGACAATGAAAAGAGACATTGCAACGCAGAGAACAAACGCGAGGAAGGCAAACATAAAGGAAGAGAACAACAAGGAGCAATGGAGAAAAGGCAAAGGCACAAGGAACAACCAATAAGGAGAAGAGAACAGGTAGCGCAAAACTGGAAACCACACGACAAGGAACAACGAATCAAAGGAAGCAACGGAAGTACATGAACAAGGATCAAGAACAAAGGAGTAACAGCAACAGGAAAACTACCCCAAAGTGCAAAAAAAAAAAAGGACTATCTCACGAGGAAGCGAACAAAGGTGGAACAAAAGGAAAACGGCATAAGGAACCCCCGAAAGAGCAGTAATCAACGGCGAAATAGCCCAATAAAGGAACATCAACAGACACTCACAGGGAAGCAAACAGACAAACAGGAGACAAACCTGAATGGGCGAAGCCGGAAGGAAGGCAGCACAAGCTCGCACTTCCGCCGGACCCCGAGAGCGATGGTCACGCTCGAAATTCACCAGCCATAGAACCTAGTGCGGCTAGAGTCCCCCCCCAACCCAATACGCGGCAGGCTCGGCAAGGAAAGACCGCATGGAAGCGATATTTCAGCCTCGGCAGGAATTTCGCTGAAGTCGGATCGGACCCCAAGTTGATGCGTACGCATTAGGGTGGGAAGCCTTCGAGGGCGAAGACCGCATGAACGCGATATACCGGTCTTCACTGGTATTTCGCCGAAGTCGGATCGGAGTCCGAGGGGGTCGAACACATAGTACGCAAATTCATCCCAACGACTGTAAAGGCGCGGCCCCTTGCTCGTGTAATACCCGTAGAAGCGTAGAGTAGCCTATCCTAATCCAGGGTGGGAGTGGGTAAGTCCCGGACAGCCGGGATAGACTAGGGAAAGGGATGTAAGACTTGCAGGCGCACGACATGGTTCTATGGTGAAGAGGGGGGGCCAACTGGGTAGGTGTGGCGAACCTGCATGATCCGAGGGTGAGCACGGCCCGACGTACGCTCCGAGCCGTAAAACGCTCAAAAATCCATATACGATAGGTAGAATGGCCGACTCACCGATGACGATCGCTTCCCTGATTAGTAGACCGACCGCTCTGAAAGTTGCCCGGGCTATAAAAAGCAGAGCGGCGGTTGAACGCAGTGGTATTTGCAACCCTACGGGGCCGAGAGCCGGTCGCCATATGAAACTGACTATTCTGTCGGTGTGCGATCGGGAGAGGGGAGGTGCCTGGCGGCACCACCCCCTCTCCCGCAAGGATAGGTAGGAGTGCCGATCACTTCTGCCCCGGCTGAATTTACTACTACTACTACTACTACTACTAGGATAGGGTTAGAGTTGTATTCCAACGGTCCATCTTTACAGTCTAAAATTCCATTTGAAAACGCCGCGAAATCTTTGCAATAGCAAGTAGTAGTGAGTTAGCTAAAGTAAATTCACGCGCGTTGTTCCAAAGAAGAATAGACGAGACTGTAAATTCTTGGGGAATAGGGACGATAGAGAACACAGAGTTAAACAGCAAAGAATGGAAATGGAAAAACTCAGTAAGGAGATAGAAGTGGTGGCTGCAGCCCCAAAAAAGGAAGCACCATTGGATGCTATCAAGAAGGGAAAAAGTTCCCTAGTTATCAGCCCGTGGCAGGGCGGCAAGACGATGGCCAAGGCATTATTGCAGAACGAACAAAAAGGACAACAGGAAGCTTCCGGCCAGCAAGGGGAAATGAGAGTGGCACAGGACAACGGACCACCACCACCCCGACGTGATCCTGAGGAGCAGAGGGAGGAAGCAGGACCTTCACGCAGGAGGGAATTCGGAGTGGATGATAGGACGGTGGGAATAGTCAAAAAGGGCTTCCCAATGCCAGGAAAAGAATTAACAAGGGATGAACTTAATAGGATATTTTGCCAGATCTGGAGGTTTAGGGTTTCTAGCAAGAAACCGATTAAAATAGCAAGATGGGGGCCCAAAAATGGAGGATGTATTCTAACAACACTTGATATTGGGTCACTACTGAATCTTAGGGACGCAATATCTGCTATAAACGAAAGACACCCGGAGGAAAAAAAAATAATGCTGATCAGTGGAAAGAGACTGATTGGAACAATCAGGGTAATGATGTATATAAATAACAAGGAGATCACATATCAGGATGTTCTGGCGATCATGCCTCTGGAACATCCAGAGATAGTGGTTTCAGACTGGGCTCTGAAAAGGGAGCCCAAAATCAAGGAGAGAGGCGTTGAAATGGAGATAGATATTCCTGTAAAAGACCTCCGTAGGATTAGGGAAAGCGACAATAAGTTAAACGTACTAGGAGGAGCAATTAAAATAAGTTTTACATATAAGAGAGCATGAATAAAAGTACCTACTCACCTTTAATGTATAAGTTATAGCCTTAGTTTTTTAAGAAATAGTGTAAGTTTGTGTAATGTTAAAATCTTAAATCCCTTCTCTCTAAATTTTCAATGTTAATTTCAACTGTTTGGTGTGGAGTGCTATTATCTTTCCTTCAATATTAGATTAAATTCTTTATCATATGTTACTTTGGTACTTAATTATATTAGATCTAAGTTATGTATACCATAAGTTTGCTCAGTGCACGTAATATTAAAATCGTAATTTCATTAATTTCCAATTGTTTGGTTCAATTTACCGTTAGTCTTATTCTCTACCCTGGTTATATTATTCAAATTAATTTTTATAGTTCTTAATTGTTGCAACGTTGACCCCGTTCGAGCGACTTTTTAGGGCCGTCGGACAGGGTCAACCCCGAGGTTTTACAGGCACTGAGACCGGGCCGTGCGCGGTCGCGCGAGCACGGTCCCCTCGGGACAAAGCGCTTTTCCGAAGAGGCTCAATCGACACACCAAACTCTTGTTCGGGCGCCAGGTACTTGAAAGTACCACGCGAAACACGAAGAACAATCGGGATTCGAGGAATCCTAGTCCGAAGTGAGCCTCCGCGGAACGCGAACGGAAGGATTAACGCGAACGGCCAGGAATTCGGACACAGGGAATAACGGGGACTACCCTCGCGACAGGGCGGATCACGCAGGTCGAAATTACCAAGCAGAAATGGGCTCTACGTCATTTATTGAACACAGTTCAATTCGTCCGAATTACAATGGGGCGGCCACGTGGCCGCGAACCGGGAGCCCGCGCTCCTTGTACACTTTTGCGACGGGTGTTCGTTCGCGGAGCGCGTTCTTCGTTCGGTACCGTTCGCGAAATTACAGGTCGTCGGTACTGTTTTAGCCTCCGCTGAGACGGAAATTCGCGAAGCGCAGTTGGACGGCGCGACGGATTTTTGACTGTCGCGGGATTCTCGCGTCCGATCGCCGATACGGGACTCAATTCGCCACGCGCGTTGAATAATCCGCGGTCGTACGAGTCTGAAGGACTCGTAGCCTCCGCGCGTTCGCGTGCGAATTCGGACGCCCGGCCGCTGTCCGCGATTCGATATTATTTCGCGGAACTATCCGATTTCCGACGCGACTCCTGAGGAAGACTTCCGACGCGAGGAGGGAAACGATACTCTCTATCTCAAAGCATCCTCAAGACGGACGCGAGCCGAATTACGAGGACGAGGCGAATCCGCGTCGTCCTCTCACCAAAATGGACGAGCCAACGCTAATATAGAGTCGTGGAATCACTGGTCGACTTACCGTGGTCGTTCGAACGGAACTCGCTGCCCTTCGGTAATTCGGATCCGATCCGGGATTCGGTTCGGTCAGGGCACGGTAACAACGGACTTTACTCCGGACATGAAACTCACTCGCGACTCGGACTTTTGTTCGCGCAAATCGGGACTGAACGAGATTTCGTTCAGCCACGTGTTCGTAGCTCGAATACCAACGCGACAGTGATTCCGCGATCCATGTCGACGGGAAGCATCGCTTCTTGTTCGCTCCCACTCTATTGGCCCTGCCGAATTCCCGATTGGCGCTTTCCGCTACGCGACTAGATGATCGCAGGATCGCATCCTCGGATAGGTCCTTGGGCCCCAGACCTGTTTCCAACGCCAAATAGTCGCCCTTTCGGCGAACGGGGAAGAACCATTCTTTCCCCTGGAATTCTTCCTGCCACCCCCGCCGGGATTCAGTGCGAACGGGGTGAGACGACGGCCGGACCACCCATATACGATGATCAAACTGAATCTCTTAGTCCCGGTACGTCGTCTCCGTGGGTGGAGATTTCCCCCAAATGTACCGGTACCGGATTTTCGCCAAATTGTGGCCATTATTTCTCCGGGAGGATCCTTGAGCGGGCGCCTTTTCGGTATTCCATTCGGCCAATACTGCGCTAGGCGCGTTCCTGAAACGTCGCCGTACTCGGCACGCACAATAGATGGCGTTAATTGCTTGTATCGTTTGGGAAGTCTTTCCTTCAGGAGCGCTCTCATGTCCACGAGTGGTTTCATGCCCGTTCGCGGTCGGTCCGGTCCAATATTTGTGATTATTTAACCGTTTTCGCAAAACGGGGTGACGTCGCACACTTGCAACGTCACATTGTATTACATCTAAAATATGTACTTGTACTGTTTGATTGAATATTATAAGTCTGTTCAGCGTGCGAAACTGTAAGAATCTTAATTTCCTCCCTTTCAATTTGAATTGCTTGGCTTGGATTGCCGTTAGTTTTTTTGTTTTTCTATGTTATAGTTCTATTCAAATTAAATTTTAGTCACATGTTAATATAGTATACAATCACAATATACCTAAAATTATGTTTAATTTCTAATAATAATAAGACAAACTTAAATAAGGTGAGAATGTGAGTGCCATTTTAAAGGAAATAAACTGTTTATATAAAAAATTGTGGTTTCCACCTCTTTCGTTTCCTTACACCGTAGGAATAAATATATTATATATATTATAGAATTTATAGAAGCAATTGTAAGAATAGTGTCTATCGATACACACTAAATATTATATTATAAGGCAGGAGCCTCACTGGTAAGGGGAGGGGACAGTCTTAAATATAGGTAAATTACACATAGGAAGAGATATAAACATCAAGGCTTAAATTTGAATAACAAATAGATAGGGAATAAAAACATAGGTTTGCAATAAAGTTAAAACAACACAAAAAAATATATAAATAAAGTTAAGGAAATTTGTAGCAAAAAAAAAAGAGGCTATAAGGTAGTGAATCAAGAAAGTAGAGGAATAAAAAATAAAAATGTAGAGCAACAGGAAATCCAAACATCTTTGAGGAAAGGTGGGGTGATTAATTGAAAAAAAAGAGGTAAAGCATAAATCATATAATTCTCCGGGAAAACATCAGCATATAAAAAGACAACGGCATAACTTATACAGATTCCACAGACGGATAAAACCAAGGCACAGTAAGTATATCTGAAAAAGAGAAAAGCCGTTATTAATCAAGATAATTAACATCAAATATATAGCCTTAGAAATATAGGAAGGGATCTTGAGTAATAACTAAATAGGAAGCATCAAATATGAGTAAGCGAGTAAAAGACGACGTAAAATGCTCCAAAGAAACAATACAAATGAGTATAGAAACACAGGCAGATAAAAATATAATGCAGGATAGGGAAGTAAAAAAAAAACGACGAATACGGACTTAAAGGTCGAAATGCAAATATAACAGATCAGAAAATATAAACTAGGGAACAAATCAAAAGATAAAGAGGACACAGAATGAAGCAATCATAGATGGTATGAATTGGACATCCCAAGACAGCACAGAATCATATTTAAACATTCATATAAAACAGAATTAACAAATAGGGTAGATAGGCCAAAGTACATCTAAGAGCAGAAGGTAAGAAAAACTATGTATAGTTCAGTTAGGAACAAGAGGCATGAATAGTAAATAGTAAACAGATAGCCAGGAAAAGGGAACGCAAAATTAATAGGAAGTAATAAAAGCGCAGTTAATAACCTGATAAACACTCAGCGTAGTAATGAAAAGCTAATTGTCCAAGGTAACAGTCAACACGTATCTAAAAAAAAAGAGGAAATACAGTATAGGACTATATAAGAGCAGAGTAAAAAAGAAAAATCGATAACTTATACTCTTAGACCACCCTAAAAAAAAAATATATAAATATATATATATATAATATATAAAATGAAATAAAAAAGAGAGTAAGTAAATTAATAAGAACACTAAACTAATAGCTGAAGGACAAAGTATATACAATGAGTAAGACTAAGACATAGTAGACAATAAAGAATAGAAACATAAGGAGTAAGAAATCAGAAACAGAGTAGCTAAAAAGGGAACGCAACAAGGTGAAAAGCAAGAGAGAAAGAATACAGCAAGACTGTGTAATCATAATCAATAACTGGTAATGTTAATACACTCAAATTATGGAAGGTAGGTATGGGATATACTGTAGGTATAGAATATTAAAGGAAAAAATAGACTTACGGAGTTAAAATGGTAAATAATTTGGTAGCAGGGGCCGTTAGCTGCATAAGCCATATAAAAGCCTAAAAAGAAATAATAAGAATAAACACATGGGAAATAGAATTCTGTTCTTGTTTTTAAAAAAAGAAAAAAATCACAAATATCTGAACAATATACTTACAATCTATCTCACTGAGCATGAAAGAGGTAGAGAGGGAACCATTAGTAGTAAGGATGAAGTGATGCCACCGAATACCCTTAGAACTGACTATGATACCCTATTTGGTAAGGAAGATTAAGTATTACACAGTAACTCGGGAAGACAATAATTGAACGAAGGGGTGAACAGTATTGATGGTAAACGCCACAGTCAATTCAAAAACAGAACAGACTTGAAGGGAAACGCATAAATTCAACAGAGAGGTCAACAGTACTCCAAACAAATATCTGAGAATTAAGAATATAATAGGAAATATGTGGAAACAGCAAACAATATAACAAAGACAGGGTAAACAGATAAGTAGGAAACATGGAAAGAAATAGAGGTAGTAACTATAAACCAAGTGGACGCTTAAAAAAAAAAAACAAACAACAAAAACCGTCAGCTAACCAAATAACAAATATATAATGTAAACAAATAGAGTAATAAGTACATATGTACACATAGTAGGAAGACCGACAACCTGCTCAGGAGTAGCTTTAATGTTGCTCCCTAATCAACCTAAAAAAAGAAAGAAAATACACTTAGAACAGGCAGATGAGAGCAATGTAAAGACAAAAAAAAACAACAACAATAATAATACATTTCGGACAGAGGTTTACGATAAGACAGTAATATAACCACGAGAGAATCACAGAGAAAATAATAATAGGACTTGGATTATGAATTTTACATAGTGCACATAGGAAATAGACACGAAAAGTATTAAAGAATAAGATACAATAGAAGAGTAAGAAATATGCATGTGATAGATAGCTGGAAGCAACATACTGAAGTCTATAAGGAAGAAATAAAGGGCGATACAAGGAGTGTAAGAATAAAACAAGAAATATGATGAATAAAGTAGACATATGCAGATGACTAATCAATGTAGAAAGATATAGTACAAGTAATATTGTGATTATAATACGTGATATCAAACTTACAGTGAAATACCTGAGAAACAGGGGTTGGTAACTGGTAAGGCTAATAACAAACCTAAAAACAGGAAATGGAAATTAATTATAGAGAACGGAGCAATGGTCATGAATCACTCAAATAATAGAAATATCAATACCATTAACCTAGGAAGAGAATGTCAAACATGACATCACGCTATATGGAGCAGGAAGAGTGGTAGACAGACTAAGTGATGCCATCGGACGTCATCAGGGCCGTACTACGATTCTAGAACCAATCATAAGAAATAAAAGATTACAGTATAAATATAACAACAACAGCATAATCTGACGTATACAAAGGTAGTACATAAGAGCAAAGTAATGTGAATATACTTACAAATAAGTAGACAACTGGCTCAGGAATAGTTTTGATATTGTCCTTCAATCAACCTGAGAAGTAAGAAAATATATTTATAATAAGTAAATTATAAAACAGTAGTCGAATAAATAAATCAATTAGGAAGAAGAAAACAATATAAAAGTATAATATAGGACAGCAAGTACAGCAGTGATAAAGCGTGGCTTATAATGGTAACAACCACAACTGGACAAGGGGGACTGGAACTCAAACATTTATAGGTAATTGGATGAGGAAGTAAAAAAAGAGCGTTAAGGATAACAAATAAGAATAAGAAAAGTAAATATGTAAATAAGTACGTACACATGTGATAGGCAGCTGAAGAGCGAATACCCGAAAGGGTAGCATATGTAACATACTGTAATCTAAAAAGAAATAAAGGGTAACACAATAAGTGCAAGAAGTTAAAAACCAGAAATGAAAATGAATAGGATAAATAAGTAAACATATGAGGATGGATACCAATAAGTTATAGCATCCAAATAACTGTAGAAATATATAGCATAGGTAACACTGAAATTATAATAAGAGTGACGGAACTTACAAAGTTGGGGAGAACCACCGGAGCAACAGGGGTTGGTAGACTCAAAGGTTAACACAACCTAAACAGGAAATGTGAAAAAATTACTTAAACAACAGAACATCGTTCATGAATTTAAGTACAATTACTCAAATAATAGAAATATTAATATTCTTAACCTAACGGGAGAATGTCAAACATGACACCACACTATATAGAAAAGGAATAGTAGTAAACAGGTTAAGTGGCGCCATCGGACGCCAGCAGGGGTGTACTATTATTCTAGAATTAAAAATATAAGAATAAATAAGAAGAAGGATTATAATATAGATACAATAACAACAGTTAGGAGGAAATAAAGTAATACATACATACGTACAAACTAGCAGAATTAACAATAACGTGCTCAGGAAGTAATCTGTAAAAGTAAAAGAACATACCCTTACATAGGTGGACTATGAAATACCAGATAAATAAAAAATCATATAGGAAGAAGAGAACAGTGTAAAATAACCGTAAATAACAAACAAAGGAATACTATAGGACAATAATTACAGCAATAATTAAATAAGACATGGCCTATGTTTTTAGTAACAGATTACAACTGGACGAGGGAGATTGAAACCTAAAATCGTAGCAGATAAATAGGAATAGTATATACGTATGGTTAAGTACACACGCAGCAAGTATCAAAAAAAGGGAAAGTAAACAGAACATACTGTAATAAAGGATAACAAAATGACTATAAGGAGACGAAACCGGTACAGGATGTATAAAGTAAACATATGAGAATGGATATAAATAAGCTATAACACCCGAATAGCTGTGTTAACATATAGTATATATCTGTAGGTAACAACGAGATAATAATAAGAGAAGTTAAAACTTACGCAGCAAAGCTGTGGTGTAATACCGGAGTAAAAAGGGCTGGTAGTTTCAAAGGTGAAATATAAACCTAAAACAGGAAAAGAGTAATAATTACATTAAGAACAGAACACCGTGCATGAATTTGAGTAAATACAGCACAGTAAAGTATCAATACTCTTAACCTAAATGGAGAATGCCAAACACGACTTTGCACTATGTATGGAATATAGAGGAGAAACAGTAGTAGATAGGTTAAGTGGCGCCATCGGGCACACTCAGGACTACTCTACGACCATAGAATTAACAAACTATAAGAAAAAAGAAAAAGAAAAAGAAAAATTAAATACGACAACAATTATATAATCTAAACACAAGTGTAAATAGACAGGAAACTAGAATAGTATCAGGAAAGGGAGGTAGCATTAGGGGTTATCAAAAAAGGAATTACAAGGCATAAATAGGTAGTAATTAAATACAAAGGAGGATAATATTCAAAGAATACATTGAATGGAAGAAAAAGAGAAATCAAAGAATGGAAATCATCACAAACAAAAGAGACATCAGGAAATAACACGGAGGGGCTGGAAATAATAAACAACTGCTAGTAACAGGCATATAGGAAATATGGAATCATCATAGATAAGACTAAAAAAAAAAAGAGAGGGGCCAAAGTATGCTAAATAAGGGAAAACAATATCAAGAAAAGAGAAAGGGTATAGATCTTAAATGAAAGGAAGGAGAGGTTGACGCACAGGAAGAAGTGAAAATCGTTAAATAATATGGAGGAACTAGATAAGAAAGGAATAAAGGATATCAAATGGAAGTAAACGATGGAGATAAACATTAATATAATGCGCACACAAGTAACTAACAGTAGGGGGTAATTAGAAAAAAAAGGAAGACAAATGAAACACACTGTGGCACCAGAATTAAAAAAAAAAGAAAAATGTAAAGAATATGACAAGTTGGGGAGAAAACACATAGAAATGTTATAAAAAAAGAACAGAAGATAAGGGTACAACACTTATTAGCGAAAGGAAAAAATATGGTTTAAACAATAAAACAGAAATCAACGTTTAAAAACAGAGAGAATGAAAAAAAAAAAAATTTTTTCTTTTTTGGGCTGGCAGCTCCATGAGACTGGAGAAGCTGTGAAAGAATACTAATTCATGTGAAAAAAGCTCTGGCCACAAACTTAAACAGAAAACTACTATCACTATTGCTAATATAGGATTAGAATATCAAACAAAATGCTGAACTAAGTAGGTAATCTATAGACAGGGAAACAACAGAAATATCGGAAGGAGGATGGAAGACGCCACTGGGCGCCGTTGCGGTAGAATTACAAATATTATAATATATACTCTAAATGAAGTATAAGCATAAGAATAGATCAGAAGAGAGAAGAGCAATTGTTCAGTAACTAAATAATAAATAAACATAGACTAGGATACAACACGGGAAAAGGATATAATTAGAAACAAGTAAGAATATATAATTGGTGAAGGAATGGGGTCAAAACGAGTAAAAAAGAAAAAATAATCAGGGATAAGACCAGGTAATCATATAAGGAATTGCGGAGTGGTATTATTTAAACACGATAGGATCAGAATTTCAACAAAAGAAAAGAAAAGGAACATACTATGGGAAGTAGAAAGTGGGGTAGCAGGAAGGAAATAAGGCAGTAATAACTGAATTAGTGGATTACTAGTAATAATATAGTTGATTAAAAAAGGGAATAATAATAGAACTTAATACTGAATAAAAGACCATAGACAATAATGTAATAATATAATGGATAATTCACGAAAGGAAAGGGGATGGAGAACAGGGTAATAATGAATGGAATAGGTCATATAACCCTAGGATAGAAAAGCAGGATAGTGTGTAGAAGAACTGGACAAAAGGAAAAAAGGAACACCAGGGAGAGGATAATTACAATAGAAAGAGGGAATGGTTGTGAATACAAGGAAAAAAAAGAGATGTTTCTAGGAATAGGTGTAGGAACCACTTAGGCAGGTAAAAAAAAAAGAAATAGTAAAGGAAAGACAAAACATCGGAAGTCAACAGCAAACAGGACTAAAGAATACACGACAAATCAATAACTCAAATATAAATCATAGTTAAGTAAGTAACCAATTAACTCTTGGACGCGAATAAGAATTAAGAGTACATAAGAAACCCCAGAACGAAGACGCGAACAGTAGTTGATAGCAAGCAGTGATCATAAGTATAGAGACAATGGAGTAGAGAGATAGGGATGGAAATATATAAAATAGTAATAACTAAGACTTAAAGGAACAAAGAAGTAAGGGAAGGGATAAGAAATAAGAGAAAGGAACCAAATAATTAAAAGTTGGTAACACATATATAATGTAGTAGATAAAATAGGAGTTAAGAAAAAGGTAGGAATGAAAAAAAAAATCTGTTCGGAAGCTTGCTGGGAAAGGAAGAAAGGAAATATACGGAGTGACTATACATAACAATAGGTTTACATAGGGAGTCAATGGAATGGGCAATAAATAAAAAACTCTTTTTCTGTTTCAGGTGAAAAAAGAGAAACCTGCAGCGATACTATAAGAACCTGGAAGGAGAGGGGAGTAGAGGAACCAACTTGTTAACATAATAATAATAGTAGAAATCAAGAGACTCGGGTAAGGTCAATTAAAGGCAAATAGGCGATACACAAATAGTAGTAAAGGAAGCTAGAACAGCAAAAGGCATAAGGAATGAAAATCATTCAAATAAATCTGCACCATGCAGCAGCAGCAGCGGCACTACTAGCCAAAAAATTCAAACATGAAGGATATGACGTTGCGCTTATTCAAGAACCCTGGTTAAACCAGAGGGGGACTAAGGGAATAAGAGGACTAGGGCAAACAGGGACAATACACTCTGTTAAAATTAACAATCACACCAGAACGTGTATTATAACAAGAAGGAAACTAATTGGTACCTTAATGACACAATTTACGGACGAAAATATTACCACAATATCAATACAAACAGGAAAAAGTGATAACTATAAGGAAATACTGTTAGTATCTCTATATCTACAGCACAACAATAAGGAAATTCCAGGGAGTAAATGCAAGGAAATGGTAGAATGGGCAAACAGGAACAATGTTCCAATAATAATGGGTGTAGATGCTGTGACGTTGCAAGTGTGCGACGTCACCCCGTTTTGCGAAAACGGTTAAATAATCACAAATATTGGACCGGACCGACCGCGAACGGGCATGAAACCACTCGTGGACATGAGAGCGCTCCTGAAGGAAAGACTTCCCAAACGATACAAGCAATTAACGCCATCTATTGTGCGTGCCGAGTACGGCGACGTTTCAGGAACGCGCCTAGCGCAGTATTGGCCGAATGGAATACCGAAAAGGCGCCCGCTCAAGGATCCTCCCGGAGAAATAATGGCCACAATTTGGCGAAAATCCGGTACCGGTACATTTGGGGGAAATCTCCACCCACGGAGACGACGTACCGGGACTAAGAGATTCAGTTTGATCATCGTATATGGGTGGTCCGGCCGTCGTCTCACCCCGTTCGCACTGAATCCCGGCGGGGGTGGCAGGAAGAATTCCAGGGGAAAGAATGGTTCTTCCCCGTTCGCCGAAAGGGCGACTATTTGGCGTTGGAAACAGGTCTGGGGCCCAAGGACCTATCCGAGGATGCGATCCTGCGATCATCTAGTCGCGTAGCGGAAAGCGCCAATCGGGAATTCGGCAGGGCCAATAGAGTGGGAGCGAACAAGAAGCGATGCTTCCCGTCGACATGGATCGCGGAATCACTGTCGCGTTGGTATTCGAGCTACGAACACGTGGCTGAACGAAATCTCGTTCAGTCCCGATTTGCGCGAACAAAAGTCCGAGTCGCGAGTGAGTTTCATGTCCGGAGTAAAGTCTGTTGTTACCGTGCCCTGACCGAACCGAATCCCGGATCGGATCCGAATTACCGAAGGGCAGCGAGTTCCGTTCGAACGACCACGGTAAGTCGACCAGTGATTCCACGACTCTATATTAGCGTTGGCTCGTCCATTTTGGTGAGAGGACGACGCGGATTCGCCTCGTCCTCGTAATTCGGCTCGCGTCCGTCTTGAGGATGCTTTGAGATAGAGAGTATCGTTTCCCTCCTCGCGTCGGAAGTCTTCCTCAGGAGTCGCGTCGGAAATCGGATAGTTCCGCGAAATAATATCGAATCGCGGGCAGCGGCCGGACGTCCGAATTCGCACGCGAACGCGCGGAGGCTACGAGTCCTTCAGACTCGTACGACCGCGGATTATTCAACGCGCGTGGCGAATCGAGTCCCGTATCGGCGATCGGACGCGAGAATCCCGCGACAGTCAAAAATCCGTCGCGCCGTCCAACTGCGCTTCGCGAATTTCCGTCTCAGCGGAGGCTAAAACAGTACCGACGACCTGTAATTTCGCGAACGGTACCGAACGAAGAACGCGCTCCGCGAACGAACACCCGTCGCAAAAGTGTACAAGGAGCGCGGGCTCCCGGTTCGCGGCCACGTGGCCGCCCCATTGTAATTCGGACGAATTGAACTGTGTTCAATAAATGACGTAGAGCCCATTTCTGCTTGGTAATTTCGACCTGCGTGATCCACCCTGTCGCGAGGGTAGTCCCCGTTATTCCCTGTGTCCGAATTCCTGGCCGTTCGCGTTAATCCTTCCGTTCGCGTTCCGCGGAGGCTCACTTCGGACTAGGATTCCTCGAATCCCGATTGTTCTTCGTGTTTCGCGTGGTACTTTCTGTTGTAACTTGGTGATTATAAAGTAAGCGTATAATGTATGAAAGCGAAAGTACGTAGTTTGAGCAAAACATAAACTTTAATGTAACACGTCTTCACTAGTTGAGGTATACATTGAGAAGAAGGAAACCGCGGACAGCGGCGACGCGCGTACCTCCAGAAGGCACGCACACACGTACACAAATTAGGGCCGAGCGCCATCGTACATAGGACGCACGGAACAAACAACTTATAATAAACAAACAGAGATGTCGCGATTGATACGCTTGATTACTCGCGTTCCAACACTCCCCCTTAATCGCTACATTTCTGACTTCAAACCCAACGCATTTACAAATTTTGAATGCTTATCTCTAGTCAAGGGTTTTGTCAAAATATCTGCAATCATATCATTCGTGCTGATATAATGCAGACTCACAATGTTCGAATTTATTGCCTCTCGTACAAAATGATTTCTAACATCAATATGTTTGGTTCGATTGTGAGGTAATTTTTCTGTTGCCCAAAACTGTGCGGATTGATTGTCATTAAATATCTTTATAGGTTCTCTAATATTTGTAATTTCAAAAATCAAGTTACTTAGGAATTTAGCTTCCTTACAACCTTCTGATAGGGCAACATATTCAGCCTCACAACTCGAAACTGAAACCGTCGCTTGTTTTTTGCTTTCCCACGACACTGCTCCGTTCCCCAGTAAGAACGCGTAGCCACTATACGATCTGCGATCTGATGTATCGCTAGCAAAATCCGCATCGACAAAACCTATGATTTCAAGATTCGATTTTTTATAAGTTAAACGATAGTTCATGGTTCCTTTCAAGTAACTCAGAACACGCTTTGCAGCAAGCCAATGTTCCTCACTGTGCGAATTATTAAATTTACTCAGATAGCTTATCGTATGTGTAATATCGGGCCTAGTGCACGAGGAGAGATAATTTAAACAACCTATTAATTCACGATAAGCGTGATCGTCAGTCGCGATCGCGAAATTCAGTTGAGATCCGACTGCATACGGAGTGCCTACTGGTTTACATTCATACATGTTAAATTTACGCAATATTTGTTCAATATAATGATTTTGATCTAAATGAATCTGATCTTTATCTCTGGTAACTTTGATGCCTAATATCATCTTAACTTCGCCCAGATCTCTAATATTGAATTTCGACGCTAGCTGTTTCTTTAATTTTAATTTTTCACGCCAATTATTGCTTAATAAGAGAATGTCATCTACGTATACACATACAATTAGTTTCGTGGTTCCTTGTGTTTTCGAATAGACACAAGGAGTACATTCAAAAGGCTTGAAATTCAAATTTAATAGTACTGAGTGTATTTTCTCATACCATACTCTTGAAGCCTGTTTCAGACCATAGATCGCTCGTTTCAGTTTACAAACTTTGTTTTTGTCCTGAATATATCCTTCTGGCTGTTCCAAGTAAACTTCTTCTTTTAATTCTCCATTGAGAAAGGCTGTGGTCACATCCAGGTGATCTATGTCCATTCCTAATTGTATTCCCATGCATAAGAGCGTCCTAATAGTGGAATACCTAGTAACGGGAGAAAAAGTTTCATTAAAGTCGGTGCCATATTTTTGGGAGCACCCTTTTGCGACTAGTCGAGCTTTATAATCGACAACCTTACCCGTATCGCTTCGTTTTATTTTAAATACCCATTTTGATTTTATTGGTTTGATCCCTTCCGGTGGAACGGTAAGATCCCATACTTTATTTTTTATTAATGCGCTATATTCTTTGTCCATGGCCTCTTTCCATTTTTCCTTTTGGGGACAAGATAACGCTTCGTTTAAAGATGTTGGATCTTGATCCGTCGCGATGAAAGCCTGGTGTCGAACCATATCAGGAAATTCCCTATTCTTCCTTGTTCTGACAGGATATCTTCTGTTGTGTGATGATTCATCCAGACTTGAATCTTGTACATCTATGTCATGATAAGTTCCATCACTTGAGTTAGAACTATCATTTTGAGTACTGGAGGATGGATCTCCCCCTAACATTGTGCTGTCTTCATCTTCACTTGGATCAGCAGCACGAATTACTTCAGCATTACAAATTTGTAGCAATTCAACATCATTGATTTCAGGATTTACTCTTGTGTTTTGCTGTTTTTCAATACCAAATTGTGTTTCAATGAAAATTACATCACGTGCTTTAAGAATCTGTCTTGGGTTGTCAGGATTTATTAGTCTGTATCCCTTTGAATCTGTGCAATATCCGACGAATATACATTCTGTCCCTTTTTTATCTAATTTTGTCCTTGCATGTCGAGGAATATGCATGAAGGCTCTACATCCAAAAATTCGTAGATGTCTCAGATCTACCTTTTTATTTGTCCATACTTCCAAAGGGGTTTTGCCTTTAATGGCTCTCGTCGGAGATCTATTCTTTAAGTAGACTGCTGTTCTTACAGCTTCTTCCCAATATCTTGTATCTAAACAACTGTCATTGAGCATGCACCTTGCCTTTTCCATTATGGTGCGATTTGCTCTTTCCGCAACGCCATTTTGTTCTGGAGTGTACGGAATACTTGTTTGATGCGTTGTACCATTTATCTTCAGGAAGGATTCCATTTCAGAATTTATGAATTCTTTGCCATTGTCCGTCCTGAGAGTTTTAATTTTACAGCGTTTTTCAGCTTGCATCCGCGCTGTAAAGTCTTTAAATGCTTTTGTAACTTCGCTTTTATACTGCAAAAAATAGCAAAACGTTAAGCATGAGTAATCATCAATCAAGACAAATATATAGCGAGCACCTGACCAACTCGCTACAGATAATGGTCCGCAAACGTCTGCGTGAATTAATTCAAGAAAATCATTTGCACGTTGTCTTCCATCTTTACTAAAAGGTAGTCTCGTTTGCTTACCTTTTATACAGGCTATACACTGTTTTTTATCTAATTCATTATAGTTAATACCGGTGGCCATACCTTTACGTAATAGACTCATACTTCGCTCATTTAGGTGACCAAGTCGTTTGTGCCATGTCTCTTGTGATTGTAAGACAGTTGTCGCACTGAAGACAATTGCCGGTCCCGTGTTTAACTCATATAATCCATCTTTGTTTCTTGCAGTTACTAAGACTTCTCCTTTGACTTTGAAGTCGTCTTTAGAGTATAACTCACACATTGTTTCATTGAGAACGACAATGAAACCTTTTTCTGTTAATTTATTAACAGATAACAAATTTGTGCTTAGTTCAGGCACATGTAGTACATCTTTAATACATTTAATATCAGACTGCCCTGCTAGACTTATTTCAACGTCTCCAGTTCCTGTAGACTGCAGTATTGTATTATCTGCAACTGTTATTGACTGTACCGGAGCGTTTTTGAAATTTTGCAGCCAATCTTTATGTGGAGTCATATGATGAGTGGCACCAGAATCAATATACCAATTTTCATCGGTGGCCTTGGCCTTGAGAGCTGCTTGTAAACACCTTTGTCTATCCTTGTTCCCCTTCCATGTAGTCGAACTTTTAGGTGAGGTGTCCTCTCGTGGTTTTTTACATTGTGGCCTGATGTGGCCTTTTTCACCACAATTATGACATCTAATTTCGTTTCTATGAAATTTAGATTTATTAACTCCATACCGATCATGTTTTACAGAAAATGCTACATTTGTGGAATTTGATTCTAACTCGGATTTTATATCTTCCTGTAACAGTTTGCTTTTTACTAAGTCGGTTGTCAATTCAATGCTTAAACTATCGAGAGCCATGACCATTGGCTTATATTCAGGAGGCAGTCCAGCTAAAATAATCGTTGCTAGTAATTTGTCTTCTATTGGTTGTCCTATATCGGCTAATTTTTGAGATACTGATAGCGCCTCAGTCACATATTGCGCCATATTTTCAAAATTTTTATAATCAATCTTGAATAAAGTTCGCATCAACACTAATGTACGACAAAGACCAGTATCTTCATAGGCTTTACTTAGTTTGACCCATGCGTCTTTGGCCGTTTGAGCATTTTTCAAATGTACGTGGCAATGCGATTTTACATTTAGACAAATTACTGCAAGTGCCTTCTGGACTCTTTTATTATCTACTGGTGCTGTATTTTCAGATTCAATACAATCCCATAAATCCATACCAATCAATGTCATTTTTATTACGAATTTCCAAGATGCATAGTTAGAAGATCCTTCTAATTTTGGATCTATTATCGGAATATTACCGAAAACGTGTACGCTCGCCATATTGGAGTTCGAATTTGGCGTGGACATCTTTGTTTGCAAAATATGATTATACGAGGCAAATATACTTTTGATACGAGATTGTATCAAGTATATGTAAATTTATAATAATAAAGAGAAAAATTTATAATGATATTTGTCGCTTCTCGAAGACAAATTGTACGTATATATATATGTAATGTGGGGAACTTACCGAGTATGTTCCGCCACGTGGTAACACAACCTCTTTGTAGTTTTTAAATTTTACTATTCAACGAATATCGCTTTCATTTGCTTAACAAAAATGCAATCACTTCAAACTATTTATTTTTTGGTTTACACTGGGTTTTACTGGGTTTCACTGGGTTTCCTGGGCCCATAACCTGTTGTAACTTGGTGATTATAAAGTAAGCGTATAATGTATGAAAGCGAAAGTACGTAGTTTGAGCAAAACATAAACTTTAATGTAACACGTCTTCACTAGTTGAGGTATACATTGAGAAGAAGGAAACCGCGGACAGCGGCGACGCGCGTACCTCCAGAAGGCACGCACACACGTACACAAATTAGGGCCGAGCGCCATCGTACATAGGACGCACGGAACAAACAACTTATAATAAACAAACAGAGATGTCGCGATTGATACGCTTGATTACTCGCGTTCCAACACTTTCAAGTACCTGGCGCCCGAACAAGAGTTTGGCGTGTCGATTGAGCCTCTTCGGAAAAGCGCTTTGTCCCGAGGGGACCGTGCTCGCGCGACCGCGCACGGCCCGGTCTCAGTGCCTGTAAAACCTCGGGGTTGACCCTGTCCGACGGCCCTAAAAAGTCGCTCGAACGGGGTCAACGTTGCAATGCTAACGCCAGACATAGGAGCTGGGGTAGCACAGACACTAATCAGAGAGGAACAAAACTTATGGAATACATCATAAGTGAGGGTTTGTGCATAGCAAATTACGGCAGTAGACCAACCTTTGTCACCCGTGATAGAAGGGAGGTCTTGGATATAACATTATGTACGGAATCTATAATACGGAATTTTCACAAATGGTACGTACTGGAGGACGTAAGTCTATCAGACCACAAGTATATTGAATACGAGGTAGAATGGGAACAACAAGTGGATGATGAAGTGAGTAGAAGTCTGAAGAACACAGACTGGAGCATGTTCGAAAACCTTAATAAAGTGACAGTAAAGACTCTGTCAGGTAAATATGGTAAAAGAGAGGAAATTGACACGTATGCGAGTGAAATAGCCTCGACTTTAAGAAACAACTGGGAAGAAGCTACAGAAGTTGTAGAATCTTCAGGACGCAGCAAAATAAGCTGGTGGAACAAGAAATTAGAAAGAAGGAAAGGGATCGTAAGGGATTGCAAACGCAAATGGAGAATAGCCAGACCAGCGGCTAAAGCTAGGAGATGGGAAATTTATAAGAGAGAATCGTCAAAACTAAGGAAAGAAATTATGAAAAGTAGGCTGAAAAGCTGGAGGAAATTTACTAAATCCATAGAAAAAACGTCAGTTGCAGCACGCATAACGCAGACATTGCTGAAATGTAAGGGCGCCGACCTAGGGGCCATTAGAAGAGGTAACACACTGGTACACAAAAATGAGGAAATTATGGAACAACTACTGAACGTGCATTTCCCAGGGTTCGACAGAAACCTGGATGAGGAGGAAATGGAACATATAGAAGGCCAGCCAAACTGGGGACTAGCAAACCAGATTGCTAGCCCAAGTAAGGTTAAGTGGGCACTGGCAGCCTTCAACCCGGACAAAGCACCAGGAATAGATGGGATTACCCCAAGAATGCTGAAAAACGCACAAAATCAATATGGACAGGCTATGACTAACTTAATTAAAGCGAGCATAGCCACAGGGCATATCCCGAAGGCCTGGATGGGAACGAAAGTGGTTTTCCTTCCCAAACCAGGCAAGACGGACTTCACAGATCCCAAAGCATATAGGCCGATCTGCCTTACGTCATTTCTGCTGAAAACAGCGGAGAAATTAGTCGACAGACATCTAAAATGCACTACATTGAGGGAAAGAGGAATGTTTCATGGACAGCATGCGTTCAGAACAGGAAACTCTACGGAGGTGGCACTACACAGGGTAGTTAAGGAAGCGGAATTAGCTTTAAAAAAGAAGGAGTGTGCTATCGCATGCTTCATGGACATAGAAGGGGCATTCAATATGACCCCGGTAGATACAATAGGACAGGCACTAAAGGATTTTGGGGTGGAAGAGAATATCCAGAAATGGATAATGAACATGTTGAAAAACAGAAGAGTCAAAGCGTACAGGGGGGACGCAGAAGTAGAAGGGAAGGTCAAGAGAGGCACGCCACAAGGAGGGATCCTATCGCCTTTATTATGGTGTATGGCGTTGGATTCACTTCTATGGGAGTTAAACGAAACAGGAGCTGTGATTGTAGCTTATGCGGACGATGTTGCAATCATCAGCAGACACAAGAGCAGGGCGAAATGTATGGAAACAATACAAACAGCGTTAAATATTACAGAAATATGGTGTGAATCGGTTGGTCTGTCGGTCAACCCAGATAAAACAGAAATAATGGAATTCACTAAATCCACATTGTATCCGGAGGACAGCGGCTTGGTGTACATGGGGAAATCAATCCCACTAAAACAAAAAGTAAAATACTTGGGCATATTGATAACAAGGAAACTACTCTGGCGTCCGCATGTAAAAGCCAAAGTAGATGCAGCAAAGGGAAACATAGCAATGCTCAGTCGAGCGATAGGAGCTACCTGGGGAATGAAACCTCATATAATGAGGTGGATTTACAGGGCAATCATAGTACCTAGAGTAACATATGGTGCAGCCATATGGTGGCAGGCGACAAATTTAAAAACGGTACAAGGATGGCTAGACAGAATGCAAGGTATGGCTAATCGGAGGATTCTGGGATGTGCGGGAAATACTCCGATTAGAACAATGGAAATACTGGCAGAAACGGAACCACTAGATATAAGAATACAGGAAATAGCTTTAAAAACGGTATACAGGCTAATAAGCTGGGAGAAATGGGAAAAGCTAGAGCATGGCCACTCAAATCTCATCTATCAGATAGAAGGAGAAGGTAGTGCAGAAATTGTAAAAATGAGCGAAATGACAAAAGACACGGATGAAAGAAGATATATGGACTTCAAGTTATACAAAACAGTAATAGGGGAAAGGGATGATTGGAAGCAAGGAGTGCCAGAAGAACTGAGAAACACAGAACTCTGGTATACGGACGGCTCCAGGAAAAACAACTTAACAGGAGCAGGGTGGACGAACTGCAGAGACAAACATCACTTTATTAAACTGGGAGAGTACCCAACGGTGTACCAAGCAGAACTCCTGGCCATAAAGTTATGCGCGGAGGAGATACGGACTTTAGGAGAGAACAGAAGGAACGTAACTATTTGTACAGATAGCCAAGCGGCAATAAAAAGCCTGCGAGCATTGGAAGGCAGGTCGAAATTACTATGGGAAACGCATGTTGCATTGAATAAATTAGTACAAACAGGGCGAAAGGTAATAATAACATGGATACCGGGCCACTCTGGTCTGGAGGGAAATGAGAAAGCAGATGAACTGGCAAACAAGGGATCGGACTCACCTCCAGAGGAACCTCAGAACTGGGTAGGTATACCAGATGCTGACTACAACCTACAAGTTAGAAACTGGGCAGGAAGAAAAGCAGGGGAAAAATGGAAACACTCCCAAGGATTAACGCATAGTAAAAATTTCTTGGGAGACGAGCATTGGCCAGTCAAGCGTACGAGGGGAATTCTCCAACTCGAAAAGAAAGATTTAAGAAGAATGGTGGAGACAATCACGGGTATAGCTCCACTGAATAAGCACTTGGCAAAAATAGGGAAGGCAGACACGAGCTTATGTTCGTTATGCGAAGAAGAGGATGAGACACCGGAGCACCTGGTAAGAGATTGCAAAGCATTAATGTACAAAAGAAGAACATTGTTGGAAGCAAATTTCATTGAAGGGAGTATACTTAAAGAAATCACATGGAAAAAAGTCAAGCGGTTTATGGAAAGCGTAGACCCGTGGAAACAGTAGAATTGAGTAGAATAGGACAAAAGACAAGGTACATAAGGAAAGGGGCGACTTAGCTAAAGACAAAATGAAGTGGGAAAAGGGGCACAAGTAGCAAAGGCATTGTATAGGCAATGCTCTGAGATAATTGAATTGATCGATGATGGACCCCGCCTGCCAAAGCTGCTTGTTGCCAGAATAATTAGAGTTTTCTATAAACATCACTAATCACAAGAAAAAAGAAGGAAGTTAGTGTAGGAAGTACAGAAAATTGTAGAACCAAATAGATAATCTTATACATTGGGGAGTCTAACGGGAATGTTAAACCTAAGGAAATAAAAACAAGAACAGTAGTAACAACAAGAGAAAAAGGGTAAAAAAAAGAAGAAAGAGGAAAAAAGGGGGGAAACTGGAAATAGTGCACATGGAAAAAGATTTTAAGGCAAAGTTAAATAAGAGATGGCTGCCAATGAAACAAACAGAGGAAGAAGATAGTGAAGCCGCTTTCAACAACAAAGAGGAACAAAACATGTTAGGAACTAAGAGGAACTCATTACAGAATAACAATAAGTGTAAAGTAACTCAATAAAGCATTAACAGGGAATATACAAAAAAGAGAGAAGAATAAGAGAGGAAGCAAATAGCAATGTTGGGTAACAAATAATGAGGTATCATACTATAGGAAGACAAACTCAGGACTAAGAACGACTGAGCATGACAAATATAAAATAATAATAAATTAGCAATGATATATTACAAACTAACTAGAGAAAGAAGGTAATAATCCCTTGGTCAATAATAAATAAGAATAGCATATTATAAGGAACTTATTAAAGGAAACAATAATCAGTAATTCAACAGAGTATTAGCAGGAAAAAAGGAAAAAGGAGAGAAACAGACATCAGATTGGGAATGAATGAGATGTTATACTATAGAAAAAAACTAATTCATGACAGAGAATAACTGCACATTGTAAATACATATAATGAGGAATTATGTAGTAACATTAAATTAATAACTATATAACAAACTGAGGAATCACCATTGACAAACAAATAAATAAGAGAAGGAGGGTAGTAAATCATTATTTAAGAACAACGCATTAAGGAAGTTATCATGGCATAATAATAATCATCAGGAGGGAAAAAGAAAAAAAGGAAAAAAGGGGACATAAGGTTCAGGGAACAAATATTGAAGAGAACTAATTCATAGATGCGAACGACTGAACATTAATAATAATAACAAATTGTCAGGTAAATATAGCAAAGCAAGGAACCATCATTAATAAACAAATAAATAGGAGAAGGAAGGTAGTAAATTAAGAAAGTTATCATAGAAATCATCAGAAAATCAGCAGAAAAAAGCCCAAGTAAAAAAAAGAGAAAAAGAGAGGGAAAGAACGGGAAATGGAAATAGCTTTGGGGAACAAACAACAAGGAAACTAACTTATGACTGAACATAATAAATATACAATAATAGTAATAGTAGTAATAATAATAATAACAAACTGATAAATATATAACACAAATTACGATAAACAAATAAATAGATACGAGAAGGAAGGTAGCAAATCATTACTTAGGAACAGCACATTAAAAAAGGTAATCACAAAGCAATAATAATCATCAGGAAAATCAACAGAGTAAAAACAGGAAATAAGAAAAAAGGGGGAAAATTAGCTGTGAGAACAAATAATGAGGAAAAAAATAACTCATGCTTGACGGTATAAATATAATAAAACAATAACAAACTCAAGGACCCATCATCAACAAATAAATAAATAAAAGAAGAAAGGAAGTAAATCATTATTCAAAAACAACACAAGAAGGAAGGCTAGCACAACATAAAAAATCACCAGGAAAATCAACAGAGTATAAATAGGAGAAAGAGGAAAGGGGATATTAGTCCTGGGAACAAAGAAGGAGGAAAACTAACTCATGGTTGAAAATGACTAAACAATTACAAATATATAATAATAATAATAATAACACACAACAGAAATAGAAAAAAAGGACTCATATTTAAAGACACGAAGTAAAGTACCAATACAACAAAGGGATTAGGAAGAGACAACTATCAAGAGATTACCTATTAGAGAACTTTTTCAAGAGGACTAACATTATAGGCAAACTAATACAACTGGTGGTGACATAACCCATACAAACTATAGAGAACGACAATATATACTCTAAATGGGTATTGCTAAAAATATCATGGGAGACACACCTGAATGGGTAACGCCAGGGTGCAGGCACGGACTGTATCTCTGCCGGAACCTGGGGACGATGGTCACGTCCAACGTCATCAGCCATAGAACCTAGTGCGGCTGGAGTCCCCCCCAAACCCCAAAGAACGCGGTAGGCTCGGCAAGGAAAGACCGCATGGAAATGATATTTCAGCTTCGGCAGAAATTTCGTTGAAGTCGGATCGGACCCCAAGTTGATGTATACACAGTAGGGTGGGAGGTCCCCGATGGAAAAGACCGCATGGACACGATATTCTGGTTACCACTGAAATTTCGTTGAAGTCGGATCAGATCCTAAGGGGATTGAACACACATAGTATACAACTTCACCCCAACGACCAAGTAGGCGCGGTCCCTTGCTTTATGAAACATTAGACGCTTAGAGTAGCCTATCCTAATCCTGGGGTGGGGGCGGGTAAGTCTTGGACAGCCGAGGCAGCTTAGGGAAAGGGAAGTAACACTCACAGGTGCACAATATGGTTCTATGGTGAAGAGGGGGGGCCGATAAGGGCAGGCGTGGCAAGCCTGCAGGATCTGAAGGTGAGTAAGGCCCAACATTACACTCCGAGCCGTAAAACGCTCAAAAATCCCAAACGTTAGGTAGAATGGCCTTCTCATCAATGATGATCCGCTCCCTGATGAGTAGATCGTCGGCTCTGTAAGTTGCCCGGGCTTTAAAAAACAGAGTGGCGATCGAAAGCAGAGGTATTCGCAACCCTTCGGGGCCGAGGGCCGGTCGCCATATGATACCGACTAAGCTGTTGGTGTGCGATCGGGGAGAGGGGAGGTGCCTAGCGGCACCACCCCCTCTCCCCTCATTTGGGGGAGATGCCGATCATCTCTTCCCCGGCCATACTATTTACTACTACTACTACTACTAGGATAGGGTTAGGATCCCCTGGGAAGGGGGGGAAATGCGGCTGCCGTCGCTGCGTTTCCCTGATAGAGGGTATAATCGTCGGGGAGGCTTCTCCTCCCCGTCGGGATGTCTATTTAAAGACCGCTCGCGGGCCAGTTGTATGCTAACGCGATCCTGGCTGCGAGCATTTGGTTTAGGGACGGTCGCGGGGTTTTAGGCGATCCAGTTCGTCATTAGTCTCCCTCACCTGTGGCGGTGAGAGGAGGCTAATCCATGAGGATTTCCCCGTCGTTAAAAAAAAAAAAAAAAAGGATAGGGTTAGGATAGGGTTACTTAAGGTGAATGCAAATTTCCTTTTCAATTGGAAATTTCAAACTCGCTGATAGCAATAACAGTACGTATGTAAAATCAATTGCGCGTTGAACTCTCCACGCGTGAACAGTCTTGCGTAGTTCGCTCGCTCGCTTCGCGAGCTCGCGGTTGCAGAAATAGTTATAAACAATGTCGAGCAACGTTGCACGAAACTTTTATAAACAATCAGAACTTGTAAATTCGCGTGTCAAGCTACGAATCGGATACTAGTATAGCGATTACAAGTAAATTCGCGTTGCAGTAACCACCCTTAAGGTGAATGCAAATTTTCTTTTCAATTGAAAATTTCAAACTCGCTGATAGCAATAACAGTACGTATGTAAAATCAACTGCGCGTTGAACTCTCAACGCGTGAACAGTCTTGCGTAGTCCGCTCGCTCGCTTCGCGAGCTCGCGGTTGCAGAAATAGTTATAAACAATGTCGAGTAACGTTGCACGAATGTTTGTAAACAATTAGAGCATGTAAATTCGCGTGTCAAGCTACAAATCGAATACTAGTATAGCGATTACAAGTAAATTCGCGTTGCAGAAACCACCCTTAAGGTGAATGAAAATTTTCTTTTCAATTGAAAATTTCAAACTCGCTGATAGCAATAACAGTACGTATGTAAAATCAATTGCGCGTTGAACTCTCCACGCGTGAACAGTCTTGCGTAGTCCGCTCGCTCGCGAAGCGAGCTCGCGGTTGCAGAAATAGTTATAAACAATGTCGAGCAACGTTGCACGAAACTTTTATAAACAATCAGAACTTGTAAATTCGCGTGTCAAGCTACGAATCGGATACTAGTATAGCGATTACAAGTAAATTCGCGTTGCAGAAACCACCCTTAAGGTGAATGCAAATTTTCTTTTCAATTGAAAATTTCAAACTCGCTGATAGCAATAACAGTACGTATGTAAAATCAACTGCGCGTTGAACTCTCCACGCGTGAACAGTCTTGCGTAGTCCGCTCGCTCGCTTCGCGAGCTCGCGGTTGCAGAAATAATTATAAACAATGTCGAATAACGTTGCACGAATGTTTGTAAACAATTAGAGCTTGTAAATTCGCGTGTCAAGCTACAAATCGAATACTAGTATAGCGATTGCAAGTAAATTCGCGTTGCAGAAACCACCCTCAAGGTGAATTCGAATTGTCTTTTCAAAATTGAAAATCTCAAGCTCGCAGATAGCAATAATAGCACGTGTGTAAAATCAACTGCGCGTTGAACTCTCCACGCGTGAACAGTCTTGCGTAGTCCGCTCGCTCGCTTCGCGAGCTCGCGGTTGCAGAAATAGTTATAAACAATGTCGAGCAACGTTGCACGAAACTTTTGTAAACAATCAGAACTTGTAAATTCGCGTGTCAAGCTACAAATCGAATACTAGTATAGCGATTACAAGTAAATTCGCGTTGCAAAAACCACCCTTAAGGTGGATTCAAATTTTCTTTTCAAATTGAAAAAATCTTAAGCTCGCTGATAAACATACTAGCTGCGCGTCGAACTCCCTATGCGCGGACAGTCTTCCGTAGTCCGCTCGCTCGCTTCGCGAGTTCGCGGTTGCAGAAATAGTTATAAACAATGTCGAGCAACGTTGCACGAAACTTTTGTAAACAATCAGAACTTGTAAATTCGCGTGTCAAGCTACAAATCGAATACTAGTATAGCGATTACAAGTAAATTCGCGTTGCAGAAACCACCCTCAAGGTGAATTCGAATTGTCTTTTCAAAATTGAAAATCTCAAGCTCGCAGATAGCAATAATAGCACGTGTGTAAAATCAACTGCGCGTTGAACTCTCCACGCGTGAACAGTCTTGCGTAGTCCGCTCGCTCGCTTCGCGAGCTCGCGGTTGCAGAAATAGTTATAAACAATGTCGAGCAACGTTGCACGAAACTTTTATAAACAATCAGAACTTGTAAATTCGCGTGTCAAGCTACGAATCGGATACTAGTATAGCGATTACAAGTAAATTCGCGTTGCAGAAACCACCCTTAAGGTGAATGCAAATTTTCTTTTCAATTGAAAATTTCAAACTCGCTGATAGCAATAACAGTACGTATGTAAAATCAACTGCGCGTTGAACTCTCAACGCGTGAACAGTCTTGCGTAGTCCGCTCGCTCGCTTCGCGAGCTCGCAGTTACGGGAACACATATAAAGCAAGCAGCGATAAAAAACAAGAGTCCAACCGAGGCACAAAAGCTAAACCCCAACCCACCACAAGCGTCCATCACAACATACCCACACCGACATACCCAAGACGACGCCCACCCACCCACCCACCCCAAACAATCAGACACCCACCCAAGCACACAAACACACACGCACACAAATACACAGCAGAAGCACGAGACAACAGCAGGGAAAAGGAAAAAAAGAGGAAAACAACGGGTAACTACACCCAAAAGAAAAGGGAACAGAAAAGGAATACGGTGCAACAACACCAACAAAAACCCCAAACGGAAACTCCTCAGCACCCAACCTAACCCCAAAATTCTAACCCACCCTCTCCCCCTCCCCCAAAAAGGGGAAAAAAAGAAAAACCCTCCCAATCAACCAAAACTAAATATGTTACAGAAACGGAAACGGAAACGGAACTTGGAATAATGGAGTTCAAGGGAATCCAGCTAGGAGAGGAAGTCCAAATAGTGGAGCGGAAAGGAGAAAGGGAGATAAAAGGAAAGGTGATAAAAACGCCGAGAACCACCACCACCAGGGATCCGAACGAGAGTAGCGGCAGCAGCAAAGCACGTGCCCAGAAGGAGCAACCGGGCACCCCAACAACAACGGGAGAAAGCGGGAATAATAGACGAAGGGACGAGGCGGACCCGATGGACCCGCTAACTATCGCGATTGTGAAAGAGGGATACCCGGCAAAGGGACTTGACCTAGTCCGCGACGAGGTGACGGCTATGTGGGCTAGCGTAGCGGAGTACGCGCTCCACAAAAGGAGGCCCATCAAATTTAAAAGATGGGGAATCAAAGCGGGGGGCGTGATAATGACGGCAAGGGAAGATGCGGCAATAAGCAACTTAAAGCTAGCGCTAAAGGAAATAGATTTTGATTTTGAGCCCAAAAAACTAACCGTAATAGGCATAGACAAGCTTAACGTTACGGTACGAGCCACGCTCTACGTGAGCAATAGGCTAATGAAGCTAGAGATAATCCTAGGCCATCTCGAAAGGGATTACGAGCCGCTAACAGCCACGAAGTGGCAACTCAAAAGGAAGGAAAGGCTCACCGAAAAGGGCAAAGAATTTACGCTAGAGCTACCGGAAAGCGAATATAATTATATTAAAAGTAAAGGGGGTAAGATTAGTATCATGGGGGGAGCAATCAACCTTACCGTCACGAAAAAGTCGTAAACACGCCCGCCAGCCCACATAGCCGCACAACACACGCCCCACTAATGTAATGTAGCATCAAAAGTCACCCCCCATAGTACAACCCAGCATAACGAACCAATGTACAAATCGTCATTATAATGTTAATGTTGGATCTCGATGGTCAAGTAAACGAAATGCGTGTGGCACTTTATTTGATTGCTTTAAATTGAATAACTGAGTGTATTTCACTTATACAAATGTTACATAGAAAATATACAGAGGATACTTTTATTTGTCACTAGAGCGCACGAATGAATAAGGACAAAATGTCTTTATGTATTGATCTTTATATATTGTTCAATCGTCAGTCGCGACATCTTCTTTTAAGTATTCGTGTCATTATCGCGGGTGCCCGACGGTCATTGATTATAGTATATGTATTACCGACAGTTAACATACGAATAAAAATAATTATATGCATCTAAACTCAACGTCAATAAACAACAAATTATTACTAACACCCTCCCCTAGCCATAAGTAAGAAGTATAAGGTACGAAACATCAACGGAACTAAGGCAAAAGGAACGAGAAACGGAACTTCGCATAAGGCACACACAACATACACAACACACAGATCACACTTAATCGTCCAATACAAGAAGGACGAATCGAAACACGGGACAGCAAATCCCAACGGTTAAACAGCACGACACATAGACGCAGACCCCCCCTAAGCGAATAGACCCCTCCTCCAAGAGTAATACCGAACAATCACGCGGAGCGCGAACATTAAACTAAAAACTCGAACCAAGATAGATCATGGAAAAAAAAATATATAAAATCGCCGATCAACCAAAGCCCACCCTCCAACACCCCAAACGCAGAATATCGAAAAGGAAGGAGGAAAAGAGAGGGAATATATAAGTAAATAAATAAAAAACAATAACCACAACTAACCCAACTCCCCGAACCCCAACCAATCCTCCCTACATCAACACAACACAACGGAGCCAAGGAAAGCCAGCACAAACAAGGTAAGTGCAATACAAACAATACAACGGCTTCTAAATCAAGGTAACCGGTCACCCCCCCCCAATCATAGCTCGGCGTCCGTCCACTCCGCCGTAAATTAACACCGCGCCGGTCAATGAAACAACGAAGCTAGACATAGCCGACGAGAACAACCGCCGCAACGACACAAATAGATCCAAACATTAGAAACGCTTAAAGTCTCGATACCCAGTTTCGCAAAATCTCCACCGACCGACCTCAGACAATCCTTAACCCATCAACACAAGGGAAACCATACCGAACGCGAGGTGGACGGACCGGCACCTGACGGGTCACTCAAGGAGGAGGGACTCCGATAACGAAAAGGACAACACGTCTGACCTCACTCCACCATAACCCTCCACATCGCGTTCGGGACGCCCATCGACGATCGAGCCTACGGGGCCAACCAAAACGCGTCATGCCCGATAGAGGCTTCCAACCAAAGGAAGACCGAAAGCGGATAGAGGAAAGTCCCCCAAAATATCGACGACCAAGACCATAGGGAACCCTGGTAACAACGCGCGAACCCCTAGGCAAGCCGAGGAAAAAAGAGAGAAACGCCCGGCCACGCGAATCCCACCCTGCACTGCCTCTCCCCACGCTCGGCCGTCGCTCGGGGCCCTAACGCGATAGGACAGGAATAACTAGAAAAAACCACCCCAACTCACCGTGACACGCCCAGAGAGCGAACGGGAGAATCGCGATCCGAAAACGTAGCAACCATCAGGGAGGGAAAGACCCAGCAACGAAAACACCGTAAACCCCCCCCAATCGCTCGCGCACGCGGAAGAAACGACTCGAAACGTCACATCGCCTCGGCCCACAACCCAAGTCCCAGCGATCATAAAGGGGACACACCCCAACACCAACGAAAACAAAAACGAACCGAGTTAAACCGGAAACAATAACCCAATCCAAGCATGTTATACCCTATCCCAAAAACCCAAAAAAAAAGTAACCTGAGACGCTCACCACGAATAAAAGAATAAAAGGAATGAGCACCCCCACCCACATCCCAAAATCCCACCCCCACACCAACTAACTATCTCATTCACAGGTTGGTCGCATAGCCCCAACATCGAGCAACCTGAACGAGCAAGGGTGGTGACACAATCCCCTCCGTCACCAACACAAGATCGACCGGGACCAACCAACACAGAGAAACACAGCAACCCCAGACAAAAAAAAAACACAAAACAACAAACAAACACACACAAACACACAAAGGAAACAAAAAGGAAACAAAAAGGAAACAAAAAGGAAATAAAAAAAGGAACCGAAAAGGAAAAAAAAAGGAACTAAAAAGAAAAAAGGAGAGAAACGGAAAAAAACGAGGAAAGAGGATGAAGATAATACAAGTAAACCTCCACCACGCGGCCGGGGCAGCAGCCCTACTGGCCAAGAAATTCAGCGAGGAATCGTTTGACGTAGCACTCATCCAGGAACCCTGGATCAGTCGAAAGGGTATCAGAGGAATGAACGGGATCGGAACCATCCACTCAAACAAGATAAACGAGGAAACGAGAACCTGCGTGATAACGAGAAGGAATATAACAGGGACTCTAATGACCCAATTCACGGACAATTCAATCACGACCGTGTCGCTGCAAGTAGGACAAGGGAACGACTATAAAGAAATACTAGTAGTATCACTGTATCTACACCACGAAGGAAGAGACATCCCGTGCAGAAAATGCGCGGAAATGGTAGAATGGGCGAACAGAAACGACGTCCCTGTGATAATAGGGGCGGACGCGAACGCAAGAAACAGGCACTGGGGAAGCACGGACACCAACCCAAGAGGAGTAATCCTCATGGACTACATAGTAAACGCAGGGTTATTCATAGCCAACTACGGAAACAGACCGACGTACGTCACAAAGAACAGGAAAGAGGTTCTTGACATAACCATATGCTCAGAATCAATAATAGACAAATTCTATAAATGGAAGGTACTGGACGAGATAAACGGCTCAGACCACAACTCGATAGAGTACAGAATAAGATGGGATTGCCAAACGGAAACAGAGGAAAAAAGGAGCGTCAACAACACAGACTGGGACAGATTCAAGGAACTGAACAAGGAATCAGTAAAAACGCTAGAAAGGAAATACGGAAATGCCGCGGAAATAGACGCGTACGCGGAAAGCATAGCGACAACGCTAAGAACGAACTGGGAAGACGCGACGGAGGCAACTCCGACGACAGGAAGAAGGAAAGTAAGATGGTGGAACAAAAAACTAGAGAAAAAGAAAGAAACGGTAAAGATATGCAAACAAAGATGGAGGAAGGCCAAACCAAGGAACAAGGCTAAGAAATGGGCAGCCTACAAAAAGGAAAGCAAAAACTTCAGGTACGAAATAATGAAAAGCAGAAGGGAATGCTGGAAGAAATTCACCAAGTCGATCGAGAAAACCTCGATAGCGGCCAGGATCACGCAGACCCTGCTGAAATGCGGAGGCGCCAACATGGGAGCAATAAGAAAAGGAAACACCTTACTCCACAGGAACGACGAGATAATGGAGCAACTGCTGGAGACCCACTTCCCCGGGTTCACCAGAGACACGGAGGCCGAAGCCGCCGAGGAGGAGAACAACGGAACCAACGAGGTACAACCGAACTGGAGGCTGGCGAATCAGATCGCCAACCCCAGCAGAGTCAAATGGGCCCTGTCGGTCTTCAGCCCGGACAAGGCTCCTGGGCTGGACAAGCTGAGCCCGCGAATTCTAAAGAAGTCGCAAAACCAATATGGACAGGCCATAACCAACCTGATAAAAGCAAGCGGGTCTTAAAGGGTTAGGGTACTATTCCCTAGCTAACCAACCCCCCCTCCACGTGGTGAGACCTGGACACTCTCGAGTGACCAAGTGGGCTCTGGTTTTTCGCGATGGGAGAGCTCCTGCGTGAGTGGCAACGTCCACCGCGGCTCTCTCATCGGGTAAACGGCGGACCACACGACGCTTACCCATAAAGCTGCTTGTCGTGAGCTACCCAATCCCTATGCGTGAACACAGGGCAACGGATGCCGCTTGCAGCAACAGAAGTGTGGCAGAGACTCGCCAAAGCGATCTCGACGATTACCTATTAAACGTTGCGAGAGTAATCTCGCTAACATAGGCACCCCTATAGAGTGCATGCTATAGCGGAGAATGCCTACGGAGACTCTTACGTGAGTGTCAGCCCGACACCGTGGTCCCAAGCTGTTGAAGTACTCAGTGGTGTTGCAGTACTGCGGTATTGTTAACACGGCTGGGGCGATGAAGCTTGAGCTCCTTCGTGAGTCACTACGTGACCGAGGCTCGAGACTTTAGTACTGGGCGGCGAACTGAGTTGCGACAGTTCGTCGTCGGATCGCCTTCTGAGGCAATCGACCGGCAGCAGGCGCACCCTACGACCCCAGCAGGCGGCACTTGTACAAGTACTTGTGTTGTAACTTCGTAGGGTGTTATAAACGACACAGGTGAGCGTCCCACCTTGTCACACCTGCTCGGCGTGCCAGACTAAATCCCAGGTCGAAGCGCGTCGCTTACCTTCCCACCTCCCATCCTTACTTCCGTCGCCCTTAAGGGTCGGGTGTGCGTGCGAGCGGCACGCAGCGAGTTCGCCTTCCCGTGGTTCCCCGTGTAAGTTGGCGTTTGGGCGAGTCAAATACCATATTCTCCCACAAACGTCAGCGACCGAAGAACTCGTCCACCGCATACGTCTCGGTGGCACTGCTGGATTTTTCCATCGCCCCTTCTTCTTGGTAGAGGAGCCGCCTTGCTAGAAGTAGATCACCTTCGAATAATGCGTATGCCCAGAGAGGCGAGGTAGCACATTCGATTCCAACTTCGAGTTGGCCGGATAAACATTAGTCTGATAAAAGCAAGCATTGCTACGGGACACATCCCGGAAGCATGGACGGTAACGAAGGTAGTGTTCCTACCCAAACCAGGGAAAACAGACCTAACGGTACCAAAAGCATACAGACCGATATGCCTGACATCATTTCTGCTGAAAACAGCGGAAAAACTGATCGACAGGCATCTCAAATGCACCACACTAAGAGAAAAGGAACTATTCGAAGGACAACATGCATACAGAACGGGACACTCGACGGAAGTAGCCCTGCACAGGGTGATAAACGAAGCCGAAAAGGCACGCGTAAAAAAGGAATGCGCCATGGCGTGCTTCATGGACATCGAGGGGGCATTCAACATGACCCCGATCGATGCCATGGATCAAGCGATGGAAGACTTCAACGTGGAATCAAACATCAGAACATGGATAATGAACATGTTGAAGAACAGAAGAATCAAAGCGTACAGAGGGGACGCGGAAGTAGAAGGCAAGGTAAAAAGGGGCACCCCACAGGGGGGAATACTCTCCCCGCTGCTCTGGTGCATGGCGCTGGACTCGCTCCTACGCGCACTGGAGGAAACCGGAGCCACGATAGTGGCCTACGCCGACGACGTGGCCATCGTAAGCAGGAACAAGGACAGAGGAAAATGCGTGGAAACGATACAGACGGCGTTAAACATAACGGAAGTCTGGTGCGAAACGGTAGGTCTATCGGTAAACCCCGAGAAAACGGAAGTGATGGAATTCACCAGAACCACCCTGTACCCGGTGGACAGCGGACTGAGCTACATGGGCACTCCGCTGCCACTAAAAGAGAAGGTAAAATACCTAGGAATAACCATAAACAGGAAACTGATGTGGAGACCACACATCAAAGGCAAAGTAGACGCGGCAAAAGGGAACATAATGATGCTGAGCAGAGCGGTAGGCGCAACCTGGGGACTAACACCGTACATCCTAAGATGGATCTACAAGGCGATCGTGGTGCCGAGGGTAACATACGGAGCGGCAATATGGTGGAAGGGAACAGACCTGGCAACGGTCAAAGGCTGGCTGGACAGACTACAAGGCATGGCAAATAGGAGAATACTAGGATGCGTGGGAAACACGCCGAACAAGACTATGGAAGTGCTAGCGGACATACAACCGCTAGACATAAGAATAAAAGAAATAGCGCTGAAAACAGCATACAGGCTAATATGCTGGAACAAATGGGAAGACTTAGGCTACGGCCACTCCAACATCATCGAGTATATAGGAAAAAGGGACAACAGGGAACTCATCACCCTGAGCCAGATGCAAAAGGACACGGATGAGAAAAGATACTTGGACAGCAAGCTGTACAAAACAGAGATAAGAGAAAGGGACGACTGGAAGAAAGGAATACCGAGGGACCTGAAGGAAACGGCACTCTGGTACACAGACGGATCGAGGAAAAACGAGCTGACAGGTGCAGCTTGGACAAATAACAAAGACAGACACTTCTACGTCAAACTAGGAGAACACCCCACAGTTTATCAGGCAGAACTACTGGCCATAAAGTTATGCGCCCTGGAAATCATAGTAAAAGGGGAGAACAAGAAAGAGATCACGATCTGCACAGACAGCCAAGCGGCCATCAAAAGCCTGCAACAGCTGGAATGCAGATCAAGACTATTATGGGAGGCACATGACACGCTAAACCAGCTGGTCAAGAAAGGAAAAACCGTAAAGATAACCTGGATACCAGGTCACTCGGGACTGGAGGGAAACGAAAAAGCGGACGAACTGGCCAACAAAGGATCAGACTCACCTCCGGAGGAACCACAACAGTGGGTTGGCCTACCAGACGCCAATTACAACCTCCTGGTAAGAAGATGGGCGGAAGAAAGATCAGCGGAAAAATGGAGAACATCCACAGGGCTGGAACACAGTAAAAGGTTCCTGGGGGTAGATGAATGGCCAGCCAAAAGGGTCAGAGGCATCATCGACCTGAACAGGAAGGAACTAAGAAGAATGGTAGAAACGATCACGGGAATAGCCCCGCTGAACAAACACCTGACAAAACTAGGAAGAGCAGACACGAGCATATGCTCGCTATGCAATGATAAAGAGAAAACTCCCGAGCACATAGTCACGGAATGCGAGGCAGTAACAAGGAAAAGACGAGCCATACTAGAAGACAGTACCATCGAGGGAGACGTACTGAAAGCAGTAGAATGGAAAAAACTAAAACGATTCATGGAGGAAGTAGACCCATGGAAAGAATAGAAGAAGAAGGGAAAAAAAAAGTGTATGAAAAAAAAGGAAAAAGGGAAAACAGGAAGCAAGCAGGAAAGGTTATGTTACGGCGATAAACTGAGACTACACGGTAGTCGATGATGGACCCCCACGCCAAAACCTGCCTGTTTGCGACCGAATCGAAAAAAAAAGAAAAAGAAAAAAAAACAACCAAACTAATACAAGGACAATGCACACGCGCAAGCAGGTACATAAGCACGGAAACAGAGGAAGCACCGAACAGAAAGACCGGAACCGAAGACCGGACAAACGAGAAGCTCAAAAAAGGAGGAAACCAAAAAGAGGGAAAGAAAGGAAAAAACAAGAAAGAGAGGGAACAAGAGAACAACAGGCAGCCTAAGAAACCCAGACTGAACGAAGGAAAAAAAGAAAAAAACGGGGAAACATGGATATGACGGGAATCAGAACAACCACGAGACGAAATATACAGAAAGAATCCAAAACACAAAAGCAAACAAATAACCAAGAAACAACGGCAGCAGCCGAAGAGACCCAGAACAAAACAAAAAGAAATACAAAAAGACAAGAACAGAACATAGCAACAAAAGGCAGCAAGCAACAAACCACAGGAAGACCAGAACAACAGCACAAAGACGCACAAAGAAGGAAAAACTATCGAACGATCAACCACCAATAAACCATACACAAGGAAGACCTCATAAAAAGGAGATCCGGAAGTCAAAGGAAGGAAGAAAGAATGACACCACCAAAATGACTGAAAGACGGAAAAACACGGAATGAACCCAAAACATAAAAACAAATAAGACAACTGAGAAAACCAAGAAGAAGACAACAGCCCTAGAAACCAAGAGTAATACAAGCAAAATAACAGAGAAATCACAGGAAACAGGAGCAACAACACGACAGCAAGGAAAACGCAGCAAGAAAGGCAACCAATAACACAAGTAAGGCGGAACACGCCAAGGGCAACAGAACCGAAAGACACACAGTCGGACCCCACCCCGAAAAACTAGCAACGAACCAGAAAGGAAACACGCAAACACACAACCCACGCAGGGAAACAAACGCATGGAACAACCAAAACGACAGATAACCCGGGACACACTCCCAAAGGAACAAAACACTAGGAGATTCAGCACAAAGACAACAAACCCGAAGGGATCAAATGAGCCAGGAACAAGCAAACAAGGAGACCAAATAGAGGAAAAAACCAATAACGGAACCACCAAATAGCGGAACTCCACCACGGGGACCAGACTCGCAAGAGCAACGAAGGAACACCACCAAGCAGAAGCAACACATAAAAGGAAAAAGAAAAACCGACCAAACGGGAAGACCCCCACGAGGCAGCAACAATAGACAACACGGGACACACTCCCAAAGAGAAGGTACAAAACACCAGGAAATTCAGCACAAACACAACAAATCGAACGGACCACACGAAAACAGGAATAAGCAAATAAGGCAATCAAATAGGGGAAAACCAATAGAGGAACTCCACCACGGATACCAGACTCGAAAGAGCGACAAAGGAACACCAACAGACAAAAGAAACACACAAACGGAACAAACCGACTAAATACGACACAAATCAAAACGGGAAGACCCCCACGAGGCAGCAACAATAGACAACTCGGGACACACTCCCAAAAGAAGCTCAGCACAAACACAACAAAAATCGAACGGACCAAACGAAAACGGAACAAGCAAACCAGGAAATCAATTAGAGGAAAGCCAGTAGCGGAACTCCTCCACGGAGACCAGACTCGCAAGAGCGACGAAGGAACACCACCATCAGGCAGAAGACACACACAAAAGGAAAACCGACCGAACGACACGAATCAAAACGGGAAAACCCCACGAGGCAGCAACAACAAGACAACTCGGGACACTCTCCCAAAAGAAGGAACTGACACCGGGAGATTCAACCCAAACACAACAAAACTCGAACGGACCAAAACAAAAAGGAATAAGCAAATAAGGAAATCAATTAGAGGAAAACCAATAGCGGAACCTCCAATAGCGGAACCACCAATAGCGGAATCCCATACGCAAACAGAGGAAGTCAACAACGGGTGACAAACCTGAATGGGCGACGACCGGATCCAATCCGGCCGAAACCTGGGGACGATGGTCACGTCCAAACTCTTCCAGCCATGGATCCTAGTGCGTTTCTCGAGCCCTCCACACACCCAACTCGCGGTAGGCTCGGCAAGGAATGACCGAATGGAAGCGATATCCCGGCTGGCGCCGGGATTTCGCCGAAGTCGGATCGGCCCCCAAGTAGATGTATGCCCACCGGTGTGAAAGGTTTCCGAGAGCGAAAACCGGATGGAAGCGATATTCGGGTCAATGGCCAGAATTTCGCAGAAGTCGGATTGGACCTTGAGGACACCGGACGCACACGGTAGCATATAAAGCCACCCCAACGCTCATTGACACGCGACCCCTTGCTTTGATGCCCATATATATATATATATGTAGAGTCGTAGCTCAGGACCTATCCTAACCTAGGGGTGGGAGTGGGTAAGTTCTGGACAGCCGGAACAGCTTAGGGACGGGACGTCAAACTCGAGAACACACGACATGGATCCATGGTGCAGTTGGGGGGGGGCCAAATACGGGCAGGCCAGGCAAACCTGCATGATCTGAAGGTGAGAAGGTCCGACGTACGCTCCGAGCCGTAAAACGCTCAAAAATCCATACAATTAGGTAGAATGGCCTTCTCATCAAGGATGATCGCACCCTGATTAGTAGATTGACGCTCTGAAAGTTGCCCGGGCTATAAAAAGCAGAGCGGCTTTCGAACGCAGTGGCTATTCGCAACCCCTCTGGGGCCGAGGACCGGTTACCGCCATATGAAATCGGCTGTGCTGCTGATGTGCGAACCGGCGAGGGCAACCGACTGGCCTCGCCCCGGTCAGACTCTTTACTACTACTACTACTACTACTACTAGGATAGGGTTAGGATAGGGTTATGCAGGGGACTGAGGTCATGTGGCGTCTACAGTGGTGACTCTGATCCACTGTCGATTTCGGTCTCTCGGTGTGAGAGAGTCACATGACTAAAATTCCTCTCACTCCACCTCCTCGTGGTGGTCCCCGGGCACCCTCTGCGGAGGGTGGCTAACGGAGTGAGGGGTGCAGGGGGGGATGGGTTCCGCGTGGGTTTCAGGGTCTTAAGTTGGGGTGTATATTTTATTTTCTTATTTCCCTTTTCCTTTCAACCTCCTATCCTTTTATCTCTAATTTTTTAGTTATTATTTGCCGTGTCGAGTCCCCTTCGTCTTTTGTCTCCATGGACGGCCACGCCAAGGCGTGACTGTTCCAGAGGAGTGGGGATAAGGCGCAACACGCTGGGTGGGTTATTTAGTTGCTTTACCTTCTTTCTTGAATCTCCTTCTTCTTCAGTTTTTACTTACCTTATTAGTTATACATACACACCTGGAAATAAAAATAGTATACTTACCTTACATATTACAATACTTACCGACATCGGACCTACATATCTAAAACTACAAAATAATTACAGAATACTTACCTATAGTTAAATACTTACCACAAAATACTTAATAATCTACACTTATACCTACCTATACCTACTTAATATCTACACCTATATCTATATACAGGGTGTCCCAAAATTCCTCCGACACCCGAAAATGGGAGGTTCCTTGGGTCATTTGAAGCGACATTTTCCTTTACAAAAATGGCGTCCGCGGCTTTGTTTAGGAGTTATTAACGAAAAACACGGACCAATCAGAGCGCGATCTAGACATGCGATGACACTTTCGGCCAATTGACAGTTGGGCGCGTCGGGCCGACTGTGCTAACTCGCGTCTAGGTCGCGCTCTGATTTGTCCGCGTTTTTCGTTAACAATTCCTAAACAAAGCCGCGGACGCCATTTTTGTAAAGGAAAATTTCGCTTCAAATGACCCAAGGAACTTCCCATTTTCGGGTGTCGGAGGAATTTTGGGACACCCTGTATATCACTTACATCTATACTTACCTAGTTCTAATACTTACCTTACCTATCTATTTTGTTAGTCTATACTTACCTGTAGTTTTATGGGCGGCCACGCGAACACTCCACCCCGACGGACCGGACATTCAGGCACGGAACAGGGCACGTCCAGGCGAAAACGGTCTCGGCCAGCCGCAAATGGTGCGTTCTTTCCACTGGACACAAACAATGAAAAGAAGTTTACGGTGCAGGGGCTTCGGATCCCCAGTACCGGCACGGAGGGGGTGGGCGAGCAGGCCCCCTCCGGGTCGTCATCCAACGACTGCGGATTGATGGAGGTGGATCCCTCGGCACCATCAATGGCAAGGACGACGAGAGGAATAGTAGAGATCCTAGGCGCCACCTCAGTAATCCTGGAGGATATACAAGGGAAGCCTGGAAACAAAGAAAAAGAAGAGATAGAGGAAAAATGGTATATGCAAGAAGAAATAAAAGAAAAAGAAAAAAGAGAGAGAGAAAAAATAGAAAAAGAAAGAAGAGAAAGAGAAAGAATAGAAGAAGAGAGAGAAAGAGTAAGAAAGGAAATGAAAGAGAAAGAACTAAGAGAAAGAGAATTGAAGGAAATAAAGGAAAGAAGAATAAGAGAAAAGAGTCCAGGAGGACTAAAGGAAAAATTGGAGAAACTAGCAAAATGTTTAGACAATAAAGATACAGCAAAAGAAAACAAAGACAGCGACGAAGAGGACAGAAGAACAGTTATAGCAGAAATAGACACAAATCCAATAGAATTAGAAGAAAATATGGAAGAAAGTATGGAACCAAGCACAAGTCACCAACATAATATTCAATTCAGCAACATGCAGAGTGGAAACATAAAGCTATACACCAATAACAATAGTAATAACAGCAATAACAACAACAATAATAACAACGAAAAAGAAATATTTATAGCTCCAAAACAAAATATATATATAGAAAAACTTAAAACAGACAAATCAACCAAAATAATAAAAGACATGCAAACTGAAGTAAAACAAATGAGTAGAGACTTCGAAGAACTATTAACATATATTAGAACACACAAAAACTTCAGAGCACAGCAAAGAGTAAACAGCAACAACATATACGAAAGACTTCAAGGACTAAAGGAATCACTAAAAATAGTCAAAGAAAACAGAAAACAAGAATTAAAAGAAATAGCTGACAGTGAAACAAAAGAATTAGAAGGAAAAACAAAAACATGCAACCAAGAAACAAAAAACGACACAAAAATAACAAGAAAACGAACAAGAGACGAGACAATGACACAAACAACAAACACAATGACGGAATCGGAATCTGAGGTCTCTATACTAAGTAGAGGAGAGGAGTTAACAAGTAGAAAGGACTCGGTCTCCTCCTCAACGAGCATGAATAGACAACCGACATTCGCAGAAGTAACAAATAGACAAAATACAAGGCAGGGGTCACCCCCAATAATCCCAATTACGAAAAAGAAAAAAGGAAACCAAGATAAACAAAATAACAATAACAATAATAACAACAGCATAAATAAAAACAATAATAACAATAGAATAAATAACAACAGAATAAATAATAACAAAATAAATAACGAATATACAACAAATTACGAAACATCCTCAGAAGAAGAGGAAACAACAGAAGATTTAATAATAAAAACATTAAAATCATTAGGTGAACAGATAAAACTACTGACGAGGAAAGATAAAACACAAACAAAAGAAAAAAGCCATGCAAAAGAAAAAAGGCATGCAACAATAAAAAATAAAAGCTTTAAAATTAACATACTAAATAACGAACTTAAATGTGAAAAAGAACTAAAATACTTAGGTATATACTTTGATAAAACAAATAAATATAACACACATCTACAAAAAGTAATGATAAAAACTAACCTATACACTAACGAATTAACTAGATTAATGATAAATACAGGTGGCCCCACAATTGCTAGTAGAAAACTATATTACAGTATATTAGAATCAATAGTATGCTATGGCTGCCCAATGTGGGCAGACAAAGCACTTAAACTAAAAATAAACTGTGAAAAAATAAGAAAAATCCAAAGAAGAGGTTTAAACCGCGTAGCATGCGCTTATAGAACGGTATCAAGAGAGGCCTTATGCGCAATCACAGGCATACTACCACTAGAAATAAAACTAAAAGAAATCAAAAGAATATACAATATCAAAGAAAAATACAAAATAGAAATAACAGATTTAGAACAAGAAAAACAATACAAAGTAGAAAAAACAGAATACGAAACAAAAATAGTAAAAGAAATCTCATGGATAGAATGGCAGAAAAAATGGCAGACCACCACCCATTCCCTATGGACCAAAAAACTAATACCCGAAGTAAAAATTTGGAAAGAAAAGAAACTAGGCGAATTAAATTTTAGATTAACTCAATTCCTTACAGGACATGGAGTATTCGGAACCTACAAAAAAAGAATAAATAAATCAACAAACGATACATGCTGGTTTGACTGTGGGGTACCAGACAACCCGGAACACACAATATTTAAATGTGAAAGATGGGCACAAGAAAGAAATAACTTAGAAATAGAATTAGAAGAAATAAATATAGAAAATATTATAGAAAAAATGACGGAAAATGAAAACAAATGGAAAACAATAGACAGATTCATAAACAATATCATATTAAAAAAAGAAAAAGAAGAAAGAGCCATAGAAAAAAGAATGAGAGAAATGAGAAACAATACCTAAAGAAAAAGAATATAACAAACAAAATCAAGGAGTGAAAACATAAAGTAAAACAACAAATAAATTATATGAACGAGACAACATGCAAAATTGAGAAATAACTAACAATAATAATGAAATAAACAAACAAGTATAGAAATAAACTGTAAATAAAATGGAAATAAAATTGTAAATATGAATGTAAATAGCTAAAATAGATAATAATGAAAACTAAAATAAAAAGGGTGCAAATTGTAAATAACACAAGTTAGGTTAGTTGTAATATTAAGAGACAAGAACAGGAGTGGAGGAGGCCAGGAAATAGGCAACCCGAGAGTAAATGCTGCACGCGGGTCCTCGGGAGGCTTAATCCAGGAAACAGAAAGTAGAGGGGCAACCCATTGGTTGTCCCGGGTAGTGGAAGTTTTTCAACTTTTACCACTATCCTTAACAAAAAAAAAAAAAAAAGGATAGGGTTATGCAAGAACAAGCAGCAGGAAAGCGCAGTAAACAGAGCGGAACGAAATTGCAAATTAAATACAGCGGAACCTAGAAACAATAAGAATGAATTAGACAACAGTCAGCGGAAATCAAAACCAAAATCTTATACAACTAAACAAAGAAATGCAAGCACATACCTGGTATAAGCAACAGCAGAATCCAACGATGCAAGAACAAGCAGCAGGAAGCGTAGTAGACAGAACGGAGCGAAACAGCAAATCAAATACAGCAGAATCTGGAAACAATCAAACAATTAAACAGGGAAATTAAACAAAAGGAAACAAGAAGGAACACAAGTGAAAAGCAAGACAACAAGAGAGAGGCAAACAAAGAGGGAACAACAATAAAAGAAAGAACTGACAAGTAATAACTTGACGAGGTTAGGCAACACAAACCATACAATACAATGGCAATAAATCGACAGATACAACAAAAGGAAACGAGTTGAAAAAGGAAGATGATTAAAACACAAAAGAACGAAGTAAATATGCTATAGAAATAAATAGCAGAATAAATAAAAACATACAAATGAGGAAGCAAACACAAGTTGACAGCAACCACATACAGACGAATAACTAGAGGAACAACATAACAGGAAAAACAACATAGGACAAGTGGCGCCACAAGCATAAAACCAAAGGTAACAAAGAGAGGTAACTCAAAGGCCAAAGGACAAGGACTAGCAGCGCCAAAATATGAGAACAAGGCGGACAGTAAGAAACGGAACTAACGAAAGGAAAAGCGGTACCGTTTGAAGCAAACTCAAATGAAAACCAATCACAGTAACAACTCAAAATGGCAAGAAACGAGGAAATGAAATAGAAACTGAAAAACAAGCAAAGAGCTGGCAAGTACAGGAAAACAAACAAAGACAGAAGTAAAAAAAAAGGAGTAGTAGAATGGTAATCAAGGTAGAATGGAAAATGGAAAAGATTAAGAGGGAAGACGAAAAGGAAAAGAACGAATCAACACAAGGGAAAAGAAAGCTCAGAGACAAGATCTAAATAAGGAAGACACGAATACACTGACTAAAAAACTAAAGGAAACAGTGACGTTATCGCAAAAGACAAATCAAATAAAAGAAACGGAACGAAAGTACACGCAGAGATGCAAAACAAACGACATACACTAACGGCAACAGGAACAAACCTGGAAACAATAAGAATGAATTAGATAACAATCAAGCAGAAACCAAAACCAAAATCTAATACAACTGAATAAAGAAAAGCAAGTACATACCTGGAAAAAAGGCAGCAGCAAAATCCAACGGTGCAAGAACAAGCAGCAGGAAAGCGTAGAAGACAGAGCAGAGTGAAATGGCAAATCAAATACAGCAGAACCTAGAAACAATAAGAATGAATTAGACAACAGCCAAACAGAAATCAAAACCAAAATCTCATTCAACCGAATAAAGAAATACAAGCACATACCTGGCATAAGCAGCGGCAAAATCCAACGATGCAAGAACAAGCAGCAGGAAGCGTAGTAGACAGAACGGAGCGAAACAACAAATCAAATACAGCAGAATCTGGAAACAATCAAACAATTAAACAGGGAAATTAAACAAAAGGAAACAAGAAGGAACACAAGTGAAAAGCAAGACAACAAGAGAGAGGCAAACAAAGAGGGAACAACAATAAAAGAAAGAACTGACAAGTAATAACTTGACGAGGTTAGGCAACACAAACCATACAATACAATGGCAATAAATCGACAGATACAACAAAAGGAAACGAGTTGAAAAAGGAAGATGATTAAAACACAAAAGAACGAAGTAAATATGCTATAGAAATAAATAGCAGAATAAATAAAAACATACAAATGAGGAAGCAAACACAAGTTGACAGCAACCACATACAGACGAATAACTAGAGGAACAACATAACAGGAAAAACAACACAGGACAAGTGGCGCCACAAGCATAAAACCAAAGGTAACAAAGAGAGGTAACTCAAAGGCCAAAGGACAAGGACTAGCAGCGCCAAAACATGAGAACAAGGCGGACAGTAAGAAACGGAACTAACGAAAGGAAAAGCGGTACCGTTTGAAGCAAACTCAAATGAAAACCAATCACAGTAACAACTCAAAATGGCAAGAAACGAGGAAATGAAATAGAAACTGAAAAAGCAAGCAAAGAGCTGGCAAGTACAGGAAAACAAACAAAGACAGAAGTAAAAAAAAAAAAAAAAAAAGAGTAAAAGAACAATAATCAAGGAAGAATGGAAAACGGTAAAGGGCAGAGGGAAAATGGAAAATGGACAAAAAGAGAGAAGAAGGAACAAGGAATAAGGAAAATGGAAAAGGAAATAGAAGACAGTCACAGGTGAAAACGGGAAAAACAGGGAGAGGGAAAGGAAACAGGGAACAGCTCACCGAGCACAGACGGAAACCCATTCATTACAACAATGAGAGGAATCGGAGAAGTCAGTGACAGAACACTGAGAGGATACAAGAGCACGAGAACCAAGGGATTTCCGAAAGGCTGAGAAGCTAGTTCATGCTGGAGAAAGCCACACCGGTCACCGACCGAGACTGGGGCGGGAACAGCATGGTCGTAGAATGACCACCCTGAGGAGGAAAACCGCAAGTAAACAAAAGCCAAAACAAAGAAGCAAGGCAAGCGAAAAGACTGGACAGAGGAGAGGGAATAAAGGGGACAGAAATCGCAATCCCACCCTCTCAAAATTCACGGAAAAAGAAGCACACAAGAAGACGAGGGAGGCAATGAACAACGAATCAAGAAGGAAAAGGAACAAACCTGATCTAAGCACGATCAGAACAGGATAAGAGAAAGAATAACAAACTAAGGAGACAAACGAGCCGAACCCCCAGAAGGAGAACATAGCAAAGAAATCATCCACCAAACAAACTTCAGGAGAACACAAAAAGCGGAATACGGTACTGCTCTACGAGCAAACGAACAGAAGGAAACCCATTCATCACAGCAATGAGAGGAATTTAAGGAACCAGTGAGAGGACACCGAAAGGATGAACGTAGACAAGAACCAGGGGATTTCCGAAAGGCTGAGAAGCTAGTTCATGCTGAAGAAAGTCACATCGGTCGTCAGACCGAGAATGTGGCCGGAACAGCATGGTCGTAGAATGACCACCCTGAGAAGGAAAACCGTAAGTAAACAGAAGCCCACATAAGACGCAAGGCAAGCGAAGAGACTGGTAAGAGGAGAGGGAAAAAGAGGACAGAAACTGAAATCCCACCCTCTCGAAACTCACGGAAAAAGAAGTACACAAGACGATGAGGGAGGCAATGAACAACGAATCAAGCAAGAAAAAAGGAACAAACCTGATCCAGGCACGATCAGAACAGGATAAGAGAAAGGATAACAAATTAAGGAGACAAACGGACTGAACCTTCAGGAGGAGAGCATAGCAAAGAAATCATCCACCAAACAAACTTCAGGAGAACACAAAAAGCGGAACAAGGTACTGCTCTACGAGCAAACAGACATACGGAAACCCATTCATTACAGCAATGAAAGGAATTTAAGGAACCAGTGACAGGACACTGAAAGGATGAACGATCATGAGAACCAGGGGACTTCCGAAAGGCTGAGAAGCTAGTTCATGCTGAAGAAAGTCACACCGGTCGCCAGACCGAGAATGTGACCGGAACAGCATGGTCGCAGAATGACCACCCTGAGGAGGAAAACCGCAAGTAAACAGAAGCCAAAAGAAAAAAGAAGCAAGGCAAGCGAAGAGACTCGAACGGGAAGATGGAAAAAGAGGGAGCAACAGAGCATACCACCATCTTGGGAAACAAAGGCTGCGAGCAAGGCAGAAACCAAGAAACAACGAATGGAATAACAAACCTCTAAGGGAAAGGTCAGATGGATGGAGCTAATTGCTGAACATCGACCGGACTCGGGGATGATGGTCACATCCAAACGATCAGTCACTATTCCGAGAATGTGTCAAGCCCACCCAATGAGGAGGGAGCACAATGAAACTGATATCTACGCTCCGCAGGAGAAAGATTTCGGCGAAGTTGGAGCGACCGACCTCCGTCACCCCATCGCGTATAGTAGGTCGGCAAGTGATGACCGAATGGAGGTGATATTCCCGCGCAAGCGGGAATTTCGCCGAAGTCGGATCGGATCCCAAGTTTGCATTATATGTACAGACATATACTAGACTCACCCCCACGAAAACACTCGCGTCCGCGTCCATTGTTCTTTGCAAGGCCCGTAGAGTCACAGCTTAGCCTATCCTAACCTTGGGGAGGGAGTGGGTAAGTCGCTGGATAGCAGCGACAGAATAGGGACGGGATTCGAACTTGACACATTCAATCAAGGAATATGACGAAGTGGGGGGGGGAGCCAAAACACGGGCAGGCGAGGCACCCTGCAGGTCCGAAGGTGAGAGGGCCCGACGTTCACTCCGAGCCTTAAAACCGCTCAAAAATCCGAAAACTAGGTAGCATGGCCCTTCTCATCGATGACGACCGGACCCATCATAGTAAGTCGCAGACTCCGAAAATGGCCCGGGCCGAATAAAACGGAGGAACGGCGGAACGATGGGAAAACTGCAACCCCTTAGTGGGCCGAGCTGCCGGCAGCGCCGATTATGATACTGGTGTATACCGGTGTGCCTTAAGGAAGTGAGGGGCGGACGATCCGCTACTCCTCCCCGGCAATGTAATTACTACTACTACTACTGCTACTACTAGGATAGGGTTAGGATAGGGTTAGGATAGGGTTAAAGGGGCGCAGTGGCTCAGTGGGTAGAGCGCGCGCCTACGGACCCCGTGGTCGCGGGTTCGATCCCCGACGCGGCACCTCTGGAAATACTCCATGTGCTCTATAAACTGTGGTGCCCCCAGGTGGTTCGGAACCCACCTTTATAAAAACTGTAGGTCCCGTTGCGATGCGACGTAAAAAAAAAAAATAAAAAAAAAAAAAAAAAACGGAACAACAAACCTCTAAGGGAAAGGTCAGATGGACGGAGCTATTTGCTGAACATCGACCGGACCCGGGGATGATGGTCACATCCAAACAATCAGTCATTATTCCGAGAATGTGTCAAGCCCACCCAATGAGGCGGGAGCACGATGGAACTGATATCTATGCTCCGAAGGAGAAAGATTTCGGCGAAGTTGGAGCGACCGACCTCCGTCACCCCATCGCGTTTAGTAGGACGGCAAGTGATGACCGAATGGAGGTGATGTTCCCGCGCGAGCGGGAATTTCGCCGAAGTCGGATCGGATCCCAAGTTTGCAATATATGTACAGACATATACTAGAATCACCCCCACGAAACTCTCGCGATCGCGTCCATTGTTCTTTGCAAAGCCCGTAGAGTCACAGCTTAGCCTATCCTAACCTTGGGGAGGGAGTGGTTAAGTCGCTGGATAGCAGCGACAGAGTAGGGACGGGATTCGAACTTGACACATTCAACCAAGGAATATGGCGAAGGTGGGGGGAGCCAAAACACGGGCAGGCGACGCACCCTGCAGGTCCGAAGGTGAGAGGGTCCGACGTTCACTCCGAGCCTTAAAACCGCTCAAAAATCCGAAAACTAGGTAGCATGGCCCTTCTCATCGATGACGACCGGACCCATCATAGTAAGTCGCAGACTCCGAAAATGGCCCGGGCCGAATAAAACGGAGGAACGGCGGAACGATGGGAAAACTGCAACCCCTAGTGGGTCGAGCTGCCGGCAGCGCCGATTATGATACTGGTGTATACCGGTGTGCCTTAAGGAAGTGAGGGGCGGACGATCCGCTACTCCTCCCCGGCAATGTAATTACTACTACTACTACTACTACTACTAGGATAGGGTTAGGATAGGGTTAGGATCGAAGGCCCAGGGATGGGAACATAGGCGGGTCCCTCCGCCCGGGGTTCGGTTAGAGTAGGGTGGGGGAGCTAATACCTCCCCCGGAATGAATGTTAGCTAGGAGTGAGCTTGGTTGTATACCTCGGTGATCCCGGCTCCTCCTACATAGCTTAGGTGGGTGTGGAGTTTTAGTGGGTACCCCCACCTCAGGGGAGCCCCACATAACCCCGGTTCCTCCCCAGGGGGCCGGGGTATGCGTAACGCATTTCTCCACAAAAAAAAAGGATAGGGTTAGGATAGGGTTAGGATGGGGTCTGAAGGCCGGAGAGGTTTCGGAGTGGGTGTGGGAATGACCTCGAGGACCTCGTGTGCCTCCTGGGATTCCCCCACATCCATGATGAAACTTCGATGGAACTGATGTTCTCCTGAAGAGGTACCTACCTGATTACTCACCTTCGGTGGGTTCTCGGGAGAGAGGCCTTGAACGGAGAATTTCGGTGAAGTTGAGGGTCCTCTTTGGTCAAAATCCTCCTACTCTACCTCCTCGTGGTGGCCCCGGGACTCTGTGGAAGCTTCGGCTGAAACAGAGTGCGAACGGAGTAGGCAGGTGCGTGGGCGGGCCTTGGGATCTCCTTGTGGCAGCAAGAATACGAACCAGGTCCGCCCCAGGGATTGGACTATGGTAACGATCGGGCATGTAGGCGTCTTCAGCTGGAGAGCTTTATACTCTGGTTCAGTCTGGATACGCCATTAGGAAAAAACGTTTACGGCGCAGAGGAGGGAGACCTCAGTGCCGGCGCGGGGGGGGGGTTTGCTCGACGGCACCCCCCGTGTCGTCATCCGACGACGTCGAGGTTGCGGGGTTGGGCCCTTTGGCCCCGCAACTAGTAGAAGCCTCAAAGGAAGACCCCCAGCCTGAGGGGGTGGTTCCCGGACCCGGTCCGTCATCTGCCAGTGGCGGTCGGGAAGGGGAATACGTGTCAGGCGAGGAAGGCGATCCCAATGTTACCCCTCCGGACTCGGAGGAGGGTAACACTGAGGATGATGCGGATTGGAGCACCGTGGACAGCTCTGAGGGGTCGCTTGATAGCCTGTCTATCAGTGACTCTGAGCTGGCAGAGCTAAGCGAGATGGCTAAGCTCTCTCCACGTACAAGGGACAAAGGAAAAAATCTGAGATCGCGTAGAGATTCTGCCGAGGAGGTCAGAGAACAGAGACGGAAGTGGACTCAGGAAATGGAGGCCAGATTAAGCGATAAGCTTAAAGCTGAAGTCCAGGAGATTGCTTCGGGGAACACCTCCAAGTTATCGGCAGAAGAAAAACGAATCCTAGTAGGAAGGATGGATTTAAATTGCGCGAATCTCAGATTATTAAAAGACCTAATATATGACATGAACAGTAAGGGGGAAATTGATGAAGGCTCAAACAGGCTTCAAGAGTATCAGAAAGAACTCGACGAGGTCATGGTTGAGCAGGACATCATGACACCGATTGTGAAACCCTGGATGGAACAATGGAGAAAAGAAGAAAGAGAAAGACAGGACTTGGAAAGAGTAAAGAAGAGGATTATGAAGAGGGAAGAAGAGAGAAGGAAGAAAGCGGTCAAACAAGAGGAGGAGAAGAAAAAGAAGGGTGATTTACCTGAAAAGAAAAAGGAAATTACACCTGAAAAGAAGAAAGACTATATACCTGAAAAGGAAAAATACAACTTACCTGATACCAAGGATGAAAATTTACCTGCAAAAGAAAAAGAAAACTTACCTGATGATAACATCGTGGCTTCTGGTCTCACAGCAGAAGGAATAGCCGGAATCATTGGCACAGATATTCCTAGGAGAGAAAATATCGCATCTCCATTAAATGTGGAGGGGAAGTCACTTGGCGAGTTGTTACCTGGAGATTTAGTGGAGGTAGTCCTGGGTGACGTCTCGGTGGTTGGCCCTGTAGTGGGTCCTCGGGCTGGTCCTGCTGGAGATGATGGTCCTGGGCTGCATCCTGAAAAAGAAAAAGAAATTAGTCATTCACAAATGGAACCTATGGAAATAGCAGATTCGGCTGACGAATTCATTAGGAAGCTTGATTCCGACTTGAAGGCTGTGGCCGAGTCTGAAACAGAAATAATATCTAATATAAATAGAGATAAGGGTAACATGATGGAATGGGTGGACGATTCCGGAAGGGGTCCTGAACAATTGGAAATATCAAAACCTGGAAGGAAGGAAGACAAGAGTATGGACTGGAAGATTGACTCTTCAATGGCCACTGCTACATGGTCTGAAGCATCTTCCAGTGCTGTTCCAGGAACGAGTAATCTTAAGAAAGATATAAGTATCTCTCTTTTCGGGGTTGATCTGACCAAGACAACTCCACAGGTTGAAGATGATGATCGACCTATAGGCAAAAAGGAGAAAACTTATAAATCTAGAGTTTTCACAAATGGGGATAAACCTAAAAAACCCGTTATTAGATCGATAATGGAATTTAAATCTTCCATATCGAAGGATAATAAAAAGGAGTTAAATATTAGTAAGTATTCCAGGAAAGTTTCTAAAGAACTAGAAACTATAAAAAATAACGTGAAAGAACTGGCAGAATATATCCCTAGGGTTAAAAATGTCAGAGTGGCCTATAAGGATATTATTCTAAACTTACCGGATGAGATAGATCGCGTAATCAAAATAAAAAATCAATTATTGAATACTTACGAATTAAACAAAAAGGTCGAAGTATTAGGAGAATTATCCACCGCTAAAAAGGTAGTGGCTAAAAAGAATATCGCGATTCAAACAGCGGAAGAATATCATTCTCCACAAAAAGTTACCGGAAATGGAAATAAAAAGAAGGAAAATAAACAAGAGACCAAGGAAGTCTCATATGCATCTGTTGTTGCCAAGAGGCGCAAGGTTGTGGTGTCTGAGGACTTCCCCACTCCGGAACCCTTGGCAATAGACGAGAATGAGGATCCCATCTTAGATATTTTAAACAGCTTAACCGAGCAAAGAAAGAAGATGATCTTTCACATTGCCGGGTTAAAAGAATTGGATGGGACTCTCACGGAAACGGAAAGACGGATAGCTGATCTGGAGATGAATCCAAGAGTTTCTCAAGAGGAACAGATCATCCTCCAGAAAGCTAAACTCACGCTTATGACGATGAAGAAAGACACCAAGGACTTGACCATTAGCCAGAGTAATTCTAGTAAAATACTGGCTGATGTACAGGGTAGTGTCAGACGAGTTAAAGATGTGTTTCCACCACTGAAGAAAGCTATGGAAAAGAAAAAAAGAGATCCGAGTCCGAGGATTGTTCAGCCGAGATGGACAGTCCCCCGACCGGATGCGCTTTTAATTAAATTAAAGGATGTGTCAGATCCCAAAGCAAAAGATAATATTTATCACAAATTGGGAGATCTGGGTGGTGACGCCTCTGACAAGATCAGAAGGATAAGGAAAACACGCCAGGGTGATATTTTGTTGGAGCTGGAAGCAGACGCCAATACCAACGAAATTAAAAGATCTATTTTCGATCAATTAAGCCCTGAAGATAACGTTAAAACATTACAGAAAACTTGTGATATTGAGATAAAGGACTTGGACCCTTTTATTGAGCAAGTAGATGTTTTAAAGGCTATAGAGGTTCATCTATCCTGTAGTTTAGACGACATGAAGGTGAAAGTTTTCCGAGAATCTCGTATGGGCACGAAAATCATGGTAATCGAAATACCCATTAAATATTTAGACACGGTTATGAAGAAGAACCGCATCAAAATAGGCTTCTCTAAGGTGTCAATAATGCCAGCTCCTAGGATTACGAAATGTTTCAAGTGTCATCGAGCAGGACACTTTAGTGCAAACTGTACGGAGCAAATAGAACACAACCTAAGGTGTCGAAAATGTGGTCTAGATGGTCACGATATTTCCACATGCCAGCAAAAGGTTTCAACATGTGTAGATTGTGCGGCAAATAATCGTCCTGCGGCCCACTTAGTTGGTTCAATGGCATGTCCAATTTATAGAGAAAACTTCAGGAGTAGGCAGGTCCAATTCCTGAAATATTATAAGAACAAAAAACAACAGGAAGCTGCGAAAGTAAAGAAAACAGACTTACCTGTAGACGGAAACCAAATGGAGACGGAAGAAGAAGTGACGACGCCCGGAGTGACTCCCGTGATGACCCCATTGGCGACTCCTGGATCTACTCCGAGATCGATGCCGAAACAAGCTCGGTTCCCACTAGATAGAAGAAAAAGACAGTTAGAAATTTAAGTTGCATGCAATTGTAAATAGTACATAGTTATAAGTTAATTTGTAAATAGAAAATTTTTGATGTACATAGTGTAAATAGTTAAGATCTCGCAGAAAAGTGGAAGTTGTCGGAGTTTAGTGGCCCCGGTGTAATGCGGCAAGTAGGTCCCGGGTTCCCACGACTATCTCTGACACACAGCGGGCGAGAATAGGGGTGTGACAATGTCATCGTCACATCCAGGGTGTGGAGTTTCATTGTTCTCCACATCCTTAAAAAAAAAAAAAAAGAAAAAAAAGGATAGGGTTAGGATAGGGTTAGGATAGGGTTAGGATAGGGTTAGGATGGGGACTGAGGCCATGTGGCGCTGACAATGCTGACTCTGAACCATTGTCGGTTTCGTCATCTCTATTTGAGGTGGTCACATGGCTAAAATCCTCTCACTCCACCTCCTCGTGGTGGTCCCTGGGCACCCACTTCGGTGGGTGGCGAACGGAGTGAGGGGTGTGCACGAGACGCGGCCCTGCGCTTTTTTCCTGTGCATGTCACAGTCTGGCCCGCGGCTCGTGTGCTATGTGTGTGTATGCCTGTGTGTGAGTGTGTGTGTGAAAGGGCTGTGGCCGGTGCGCGGTGGATATTCCTCGGAGACTAACCAAGGGGGGAGTAGTAGCCCCCCGACCGGGGCTGGGGGATATGTTAGTACCTAACCTCTGTTCGTGGCAACACGGACATGTTTAATGTGGAAGAACCGCTACCCCCAGCTGACTGGAGCCAATGCGAGGGTTGAAGCCGCGTTATCGGGCGCAGGTATGGAGGATTATCTGGCCAGTATTTCCTCATACCCCTAGCTCTGGGGGAGAATACCAGAGCCGCGTCTAGCCCGAACTTGGGATAGCCGGGTCGGATCCGGTAGGCCCATAAGTAGGGGTGACGTTAAACCTTTAGCATCATTTATGGCGCGGGCCTATCCCGTATTATTTTTTAGTAGAGTCACACGCACCGATAGGTTTGGCCAACTGACAAGCCGCTTCTCGGTTTCGGTGCGCATAACTAGGGTTTTCACTCCGGCGGGGAAGTACCCCTACTGCGGTAGGGGTCCCATGATGGGCGAACCGTCGTTATTCTTAAATAACACGGCCATGGAAGGCACTACAAATTCAAAAAATGACGTTGTTAAGGAGGTTACCCCCGGGACGGGGGCACCACGGACGCGGTCAAGGACGTCCACTCCAACCGGGAGAATTCCCGGAGGGAGTGGACGTTCGGGCGTCCGGGGTGCGTCCGTCACGGGGGCGGGTGCAGGTGGGGGTGGATCTCGGTCCGTCTCCCCTGCTGGTAGCCGCGCCGACAGTGAGGTGATTTCAATATCATCTCTCTTTTCGGCCGGCAGGGGGGAGAAGCGGGACAGATCCCCCTCCCTCGAGCAGGAAGGAGGGCCTAAGCCCTCGAAGAATAAGGACCCCTCATCGACTGTGGGCCAACGCCAGCAGTCGATGAGGGGCCTTCTTCCCGGGGAGCTCGCCGCAATTGCGGTCGAGTCTTCCCGGTTAGTGGAGGTCACGGCCTTGAAGAGCGGTAACCTGAAGGGCACGGCAATCCGTGACCTGAAGGATGCCGCTCGGGATATCGAGGCCGTGATGGAGGAGCTCCGGAGGCGGGGGTTAACGGGGTTAGATGCCCCTGCACCCGCCCCCGGGCCCTCGTCGGGACGATCCACGCCCGTGGACCCTGGGGCTCCGCCCGCAATCTTGTGGGACAAGATGCAGGCGGAGAACCGGGCCCTACGGGCGGAGAACGCCTCCCTCTGTCGGGAGATGGCGGGGATGCGGAGTACCCTGGAGGCCGTGAAGGGGGAGATGATGGCCTTGAAGAGGCGGCTTGACGCCCCCTCTTCGAGGACATCACCTCCCCCCGAGCCCAGGGTACCTCCTGCGCCCCGCATTCTCCCGCCAGGGCCAGGTGAGGCCGTGTCGGTGCGCGGTCTCGACGGGGGGCTCTCCTGAAGAGGATTGGAGCCCTTATCGACGCAAAATTTGCGTCGATAAGGGAGGAATTCCATATCTCCCAGCGAGATTCCCCCCCGTCGAGAGGCGCGGGTGTTGCCGGGGGTGGGACCCGTCCGGTCGTTAGACCGGCGGCTCCCCCCATGCATCACCCGGTGTGTTGGCGGTTCCCTCCTCCAGCTCGGCCCCTTCCTTCCCTTCCCTTGTCGGGGGCGTTCCCCCGGCGACCCCCCTTGTCCCTCCCTCTGGGAAGGGCAAGGGGAATGGGGGGAGGGGGGGTGGAGCTGGTGGAGGGGGTGTGGTCGCCCGGGCGGCCCCCCCTGTTTCACCGCTTCCTCCCCTCCCGCAGGCGAGGAAGAAGAAGGGGAAAGGGGGTGGAGGAGGAGCGGCGGCCTTAGCCCCCGCCCCGATCCCACCCCCCTCCCCTGCGGTGGGTAGCCACCCGGCCGGCCCCTCGTCCGCGCCCCCTCTGGGGACGTGGGCGCAGGTGGTCGGCCGGAGGGCCGCGAAGGGGGCGTTCGCCCGGGTGGCGGCGCCCAGTGCTCCGACTCCACCCCCTAAAAAGGGGGGGGCCGGAGCGAAGGGTGCCGCGGCGGCGAAAAAGCCGCGTGTGGTGGCCCCTCCCCGCACGGCCGCGGTTACAATAACCGTGCCGGAGGGGAGTAAGGCCACCTATGCCGGGGCCATCAGGGTTGCCAGGAGTAAAATCGACCTGGGCGCCCTAGGAATCGAGGCCCTCTCTTGGAAGAGGGCCGTCACCGGGGGCCTGATAATTCAGGTCCCCGGTGCCGAGGGGTCGACCAGGGCTGATGCCCTGGCAACCAGGATGGCCTCGGTATTGGGGGAGATGGGGGTCCGGGTGTCGAGGCCGGTGAAGAAGGCGGAGTTCCGCCTTACCGGCCTCGACATCTCGGCCACGCCCCAAGAGGTAGCGGCGGCGGTCGCCTTGGCCGGGGGCTGCACCCCTGCAGAGGTCCGGGTGGGGGAGATTAAGATCCCCCCCACCGGTCTCGGCACTATTTGGGTGCAGTGCCCGGCTGCCGCGGCCGTGGCGGCCGAGAAGGTCGGCCGCATAAGGGTGGGGTGGGCTTTCGCCCAAGTGGTGGTACTGGCGGCTAGACCGCTGCAGTGCTTCCGCTGCCTTGCCCTAGGGCATGTACGGCAGCGGTGCACTGCGGAGGTCGACAGAAGCGGCTAGTGCTACCGGTGCGGAAGCCCGTCCCACCGGGCCGCGGCCTGCACGGCGCAGGCGAGATGCGTCGTGTGCGAGGCCGCGGGGCGGCCGGCGGGCCACAAGGCGGGGAGCAAGGCGTGCTCCCCGCCTTCTAGGCCCAAGAAGGGTAAGGGCCTTGTGCAAAAGCCGGTGAAGGGGTGGCGACCCCCGCCGGCCCTCAGGCCATGGACGTAGACTCGGCGGCGGCGGGTGGAGGGGTGGTTCTGCCCCCCCCCTCCCCCCGCCCCGCCGACTCGAAAGGGGGACTCGCCAGCCGTTTAAATGGCTGACGAGGCCCCCCGCCTGAGGGTGCTCCAGGCCAACCTCAATCACGACAAGCGTGCGCAGGACTTGATGGTCCAGCACGCCGCCGAGTTTGGGGTTGGCCTGGCAGTAGCCACGGAGCCCTACAGTGTCCCCTCCCATCCGCATTGGTTTGGGGACCTGGAGTGCTCCGTGGCCGTGTGTTACCGCGAGGGCGGAACACTTCCCCCCTGTTCCGAGGTCGATCGGGGCAGGGGGATGATTTTAGTACGCTGGGGAAGGCTTCTGGTTGCAGGGTGTTACAATTCGCCAAACTGCGGGCCGGCGGACCTCGGGGAATTTTTGGACCGGCTGGGGGTGATGATCGCCCCCTATATAGCCGGTCCTGTGCTGGTTCTGGGGGACCTCAACGCTCGTTCTGTCGAGTGGGGGGACTCCCAGACCAGCCCCCGGGGCACGGTATTGGCGGATTGGGCGGAGGGGCAGGGACTCTGGTTTCTGAACCGGGGTTCAGTCCCTACGTGCGTGAGGTGGGATGGTTGGTCGATCGTCGACGTTTCGTTGGCGACGACCACCGCCTTGCGCCGTGTGTCCGACTGGCGGGTCTGGGAAGGTGAGACCCTGTCGGACCACAGCTACATCTTTATGGATGTGGCTGTGGATCCGGCCCCGCCGTTGGACACGCCCCTCCGTGGCGGCACCCTGTCAACGCCCAGGTGGGCGTTGACACAACTGGACGAGGACCTGTTGAGGGCCGTAATTATCGGCTCCGCCTGGCCAGAAACGGCCAGGGAGCGCGGTGTGGATGAGGGGGCAGAATGGCTCCGGGGCACGTTGCAAATGATTTGCGACGTGGCGATGCCCCGGTGCCGAAAGCTGCCCCCGAGAAGATCCGTGTACTGGTGGTCGGGCGGGCTGGAGGAGTTGAGGAATGTCTCCAGCGCCGCTCGTCGCCAGTACACCCGCGCTCGGCGCCGCCTTCGTAGAGGCGGCGTCTCGGAGCCGGAAGTCGCCGGTCTGTACGAGTTGTTCAGATCGGCGGCTACGGCCTTCAAACGGCAAATTGCCGTTGCCAAGGCCCGGGCTTGGGACCAGCTCCTGCTGACTCTCCGAGACGATCCTTGGGGACGCCCATATAGGACGGTGCTTGGGAAGCTCCGTCCTCGGGCGTCCCCTGTCTCGGAGAGGCTTGACCCGGAATTTCTGGGGCGTGTCGTGAGTACTCTCTTCCCCCCCAATGGGGAGGAGGGGGGGAATAGACACGCCCCGGCTCCGACAAACGATTGGTCGGAGGATTTCCGGGTCACTGAGTGGGAGCTGGAGATGGCCATCGGGAGGCGCCGGGGAGGGGGCAAGAAAGCCCCCGGTCCGGACGGCGTCCCCGGGGTCATCTGTGCTCGGGCTTTGGGGGTCCTCGCCCCGGCCTTCAGGCGCATCATGGATGCAAGCCTGGGCCGGGGAGCCTTCCCCAGCGTTTGGAAGAGAGGTCGCCTGGTCCTCCTCCAGAAGGAGGGGAAACCCGTCGATTCTCCCTCGGCTTACCGGCCGGTGTGTCTGCTCGATGAGGCGGGCAAGCTCTTTGAAAGAGTTATTGCTGCCCGCCTCATCGAGCACCTGTCGCGGGGGGATGGTCCCGGACTGAGCGACAGCCAGTACGGTTTCCGGGGGGGGCGCTCTACGATAGACGCTCTAGAGCGTCTGCGCCTCCTCCGGGAGAGGGCTGTCGCTGAGGGCGGGGTGTTGTTGGCGATATCATTAGATATCTCTAATGCCTTCAACACCCTGCCCTGGGTGGAGATAGAGAGGGCCATGGAATTTTTCCAAGTGCCCTCCTATCTCCAACTGGTAGTCCGGGACTATCTCCGCGGCAGGGTGGTGGAGTTCACCGGCCGGTACGGAGAGAGCCACGAGAGGGAGATGCACCGCGGGGTTCCGCAGGGGTCGGTTCTAGGACCACTCCTGTGGAACCTAGCTTATGACGCGGTGCTCCGGGTTTCCCTCCCCCGCGGCACGGGTGTCATCTGCTATGCAGATGACACCCTGGTGTATGCCGTGGAGGAGAACTGGAGGAGGACCAGGCACCTCGGCGAGAACGCCCTGGACTGCGTGGTTGGGCGGATCCGCAGAATGGGTCTCCGGGTGGCAGCCGAAAAGACAGAAGCCTTATGGCTTCATAGGTCTAGGCTGCCACCCCAAGGACAAGACCTGCGGATCCGTGTCGCGGAGGCCTACGTCGAGGTCAAGCCCGTTATTAAATATTTGGGCTTGACACTCGACGGCCGCTGGCGCTTCGAGAGGCACTTCGATCTCTTGGCCCCCCGATTGGCCAGGACAGCGGCCGCCCTAGGGCGGCTGCTGCCAAATATCGGGGGGCCCGATACGAATGTACGCCGCCTTTATGCGGAGGTGGTGCGGTCGATGGCCCTTTATGGGGCCCCCGTGTGGTCCCTCGCGTTACGGGACAGCCGGCATAATCGGGCCCTTTTAGAAAGGGTCCGTCACCGGCTGTCCCTGAGGACCATACGGGGATACCGCAACATCTCCGCTGAGGCGGCGGGGCTCCTCGCCGTCATTCCACCCTTCCACTTGGTGGCGGCCGAGCGGGCGACCTGTTACCGGATCGCCTGCTCGGCCCGCCGACCGTATGGGGTGGAACTCACGGTCGAGGAGCGGGATGAGATCGAGGTGCGAAAGCGCCAGGCCCGGGAGGACATGATGAGCCGGTGGAAGATGGAACTGGCTCCATCGGCTCGTCCAATTGTCCGGGCCCTCTTGCCCATTTTCGATATTTGGTGCAAGAGGCGGCTGAGGCTGACTTTCCGCATCACACAGGTGCTCTCCGGCAAGGGTTGCTTTGGAGAGTTCCTGTGTGTTATAAGACGGGAACCAACCACGCAGTGTCACCACTGCGGCGAGGGGGTGGATTCGGTGCGGCACACCTTGGAGGAGTGCCCCGCGTGGGCAGTGCCGCGCCGAACCCTTCAAGCCGCGGTGGGAGGGTGGGACCTCTCGCTCGCGGCCCTGGTCGACCACATGACCGCCAGCGAGAGGTCGTGGAAGGCGGTGGCCTCCTTCTGTGAGGACGTAATGTCCCAGAAGGAGGCCGCCGAGCGGGCCCGGGAGGCAGACCCCGTAGGCGAGGACGCGCTCCCCCCCGGGGGAGAGGCCGGGGGGGAATCGCGCAAGGGGGACGCCTCCGCGCGATGATTTGGGGCCCCATGGGGGGGCGGAGGATCGGGTGGGGAGGGCGCGGGGGGTTCGCCCCCCGCGCCAGTTCGTGCCCCCGCGAGGGGGGCGGCGGTGGGTGGGAGGTCGCGGGGAGTGTTCCCCTCCCCGCGACAGTTGATGCCCCCTCCTCAGGGGGGGGCGGGGGGTTCCCCTTCGGCGCGGGGTGTTCGCACCCCGCGCCGACGTTTGTCCCCGTCCCGGGGGACGAGAGGGCGGAGGGGCCGGGGGGTGAGCTGACCCCGGCCCCGGGGGAGAAGCCCGACTTCTCCCCGGGGTGGTCGGTGACCTCGATAAGACTACAGTCTAACCGAGGCACCGGCCACCCCCGGAGTTCGGCTCCGGGGGGGGCGCGTGGGGGGTGGGGTGGGGGGAGCCGGGGCGTCCGATACGCTTCCGACGGCTCTCCCTTACCGGGAGCGGAGCCCTCGTGACCTGGCCAGGGGGGACCTTAGGGTCCCCCCATGAGCAGGACACGGGGGCGCCGGGGGCTGCATGTGGACCGAGCTGGGGCTCGGGAAGCATGATTCGAAGGCCCCAGGGATGGGAACACCGGGCGGGTACCTCCGCCCGGGGTTCGGTTAGAGTAGGGTGGGGAGTTAATCCTCCCCCGGGGTTTATTGTAGCTAGGAGTGAGCCAGTTGTATACCTCGGGTGAATCCTGGCTCCTCCTACATAGCTTAGGAGGGTGTGGAGTTTTAGTGGGTTGGCCTGGGGAGGGGGGCGCCGCGCTGCGCGCGACGACCCCCACCCTAGGAGAGCCCCACATAACCCCGGTTCCTCCCCAGGGGGCCGGGGTATGCGTACTGCATTTCTCCACATTAAAAAAAAAAAAAAAAAAAAAGGATAGGGTTAGGATGGGGTCTGAAGGCCGGAGAGGATTCGGAGTGGGTGTGGGAATGACCTCGAGGACCTCGTGTGCCTCCTGGGAATCCCCCACATCCATGATTCAACTTCGATGGAACTGATGTTCTCCTGAACTGGATACTTACCTGTTTACTTACCTTCGGTGAGTTCTCGGGAGAGAGGTCCAGGGTGGAGAATTTCGGTGAAGTTGAGGGTCCTCTCTGGTCAAAATCCTCCTACTCCACCTCCTCGTGGTGGCCCCGGGACTCTGTGGAGGCTTCGGCTGAAACAGAGTGCGAACGGAGTAGGCAGGTGCGTGGGCGGGCTGTGGGATCTCCTAGTGGCAGCTAGAATACGAACCCAGTCCGCTCCAGGGACTGACTTTTGGCGACGAGCGGGCAAGGTCGGTGGTCTAGCTGGAGAGCTTTATACTCTTTTTAGTCTGGATTCGCCGATAAAAGAAAAAGTTTACGGTGCAGGGGGGGGAAACCCCAGTACCGGTACGGGTGACGTGGTCGCGCATGCGGCACCCGGATCGTTATCCCACGAATGCGAGCCTGAGGAGGTAGACCGCCTGGCCCCTCAGGATGTAATGGCTACAGGTGAAGGCCCTGAACTTGGGGTTCCTGCGGTGGGTTCGATGACTGCCATCGTTGAATCGCTGCCGGAAATAAGTTTGACGAGGTTAGGGGGATTGGGTGTTGTTGGGACGGTTGTTCCAATTGCAACACCTGATCCACCTTTGGATTCGGATGAGGAGATGTCGGATGTGGTTGTTGTGGCAGGAGAAAGAAGCCTTAAGGATGAACTTGAGGATGTAGAAAAAAGACAGTGACTGATGGATCTGGACTCTCCTGGGGACCCTGGTCTCATTGCATCCCATGATAGTATGATCATCGATCTTGAGTCTTCGGATGAGGAAGTCACTGGTCGGGGTTCTGGGAATCCTAGACCTAGGATTAACAGAATCACCAGTGACGATGTGTTTGATGATTCTTGGCCTAGATGATCAAAGAAATGGACGGACCCTGATGTTGGGGTTTCTGGATTTGGTGCGAGCACTCCGGTGGACTCCTTTATCAATAGGAGTTCGGAAATGGGTGATAAGACTCCGGTTAAGTGTGGGAGCTCTTTTGGGACCCCTTTAACACCTATTCCTGTTAAAGGAGATGGTAGCATTGGTGTTGGGACTTCGGTCAAGGATGGGGTGTCTCTGGAGACCCCTGTAACTCCTATTTCGACTGGAGTGGGTGATGGCGGTTCGGGGTCTTCTAATGTGGGGCCTCTTGTCAGGAGTATTACTACTATTATTCCTGGCAGGGGGGGTCCTACTGTGGTTAGGGAGGACAATCGGACTGTTTTGTTGGATAAGTCTTTGGATGATGACCTGAAGAGGATTTATCGTGACGTAACCCGTCTGGCTAAGTACGCTGGCTCCAATAAGAATATTCGGAGTGAATTTAGAGACTTGATTGATGGTCTACCGAAGGCCATTAAGAAGGTCTCTAAGAAAAGAACTCTGATCCGACATAAATACACTGATGAAGTTAGAAAAGAGAGATTCTCATCGGAAAAAGATAGACACTTACCTGGAAATGAAGAACATCTACCTGCAAAGGAAAAGAAACCTGAAATGAAAATGAAACCTGAAAAAGAAAAAATATACTTACCTGAGAAACATGATATGGGCACGATGACCTTGCCCGCTCATGTTGTGGAGGAGTCCTTGAAATCCGAGGAGTATGATGGTGACGTTTCGGTATCTGGCGTTTTGGGAACTAGTGTTGATTCTGCTCCGGGCTGTTCCTATGCTGCAGTTGCTGGCACATCTGCTGGTCCATCTGCTGGCGGTGATATCGTTGCGGAAACTAGGAAAAGGAAAAGAAATAAGACAGCTTCTCCACCCTTGGTGAAGGAAAAAATATTTAAAGTACCTGCTATTCCTAAGATTAGTAAGGTGTTGAAAAATGTTAGGAAGGACCTTAAAAAGTCTGAATACTTATCTGAGGTGGAGACGTCTGTTGATGCTCCTAATGATAAGTTGGAAGCCCTCTTGGGGGTTGCTAAGAAATTGGTCCGCGACCTAGAGGAGTTGAAGAAATCTAGGAGAGATGTCCAGACGATTAAAAAACCTGTTAAAATAGAAGATATTAGATAAAGAAATGAAGTTCCTCCTGTACTAGGAGGTTCTGAAGATGAGGCTCCATCTTCTTCTCGGATACTTGAGACTTGGTCTATAGTTACCAAAAAGAAGAAGGGAAGAGTGAAAAAGGCTGAAGAACTTATGGTTGAGAAAAAGAATGTTAAGAGTAAGGATTCGAACTTACCTACTGACAAAGTGGCTCCAAAACCTCTATTGAGACCAAGATGGACGGTTAATAGACCTGATGCCTTGGTCATCAAAGTCGGTAATAAAAACGAATTTAAAGCTGTTTGTAACAAGATTAGCAATGGATCTGCTAATCTTGATATGATAAGAAGAGTCAGACAGACTCGTACGGGTCAAGTGTTACTTGAATTGAATGAGGCTGGTGATTCTCGGAATTTGATAACGGAGATTCAGGGCATCATGAAGGATAAAACGGAGATCCACGTGCTTCAAAAGATGTTCGATCTCGAAGTTCGAGATGTGGATCCTACCGTTGAAGGTGAGGAGCTTATTGAGAAGTTAGCAGCTCATTTGGGAGCCGCTACTCATGAGTTGAAACTTCGAGTTTGCCGAATGACGAAAGTGGGCACTCGAATGGCGGTTGTTGAGACCCCAGTTAAACTTTTGAAGAAAGTTACTGAGGGTGGGAAATTACGTGTTGGTATGACGTATGTTCAGTTAAGCCCGGCTCCTAAGGTAATAAAATGCTTTAGATGCCATGGGGTTGGACATTTTAGTACCAATTGTAAGGAGAAGATCGAGGGTAATATGCGTTGCCGCAAGTGTAATGTAAACGTACGATTACATATTGGTTGCCATGGGAACAGGCCGACGCGGTTTCCACCTCTTCGAGCCGCGACGGGATCTACTATCCTTGTCTAAGGAAGGACAGTGGATCATTACGCCTAATTAGAGTGCGCGCGCATCGATCCCTACTCGATCTAGATCGAAGGAGGTCGATGCGCGAAACAAATTCGTCACTCTACGTCTGGAAGCGGAACGGATAACACGCGACTCTAAACGATCCGGCGAAAACCGGTACGGGTTCGAGAAGTCAAACCGACTTCGCAATTCTAGTCAAACCGCCTAGATTGCCTTCGTCTCGTATGCGCCTCAAACCGAGGAGTCACTGATGCAAACCGCACAGGGGCACTGCCAAGTGATTTAAATAGCGGGTGTTAAATATCGTAACAGCGTAGTAGTCTTTTATTGAGGAACGTACGAGACGACGGGAATCTGTGTTAGAAAGGAATCGTGTGGTATCCGTCGCAAATAACGATTTGACGAAGTACAGTTCAAGTTAATTATCCTAGAACCGGAGTGTGTCTGGGCCCGCCATCCGGCGTAGAAGGACATACTCTTTTGGTGAAGCGTAATAATGCGAACTTCGTACGCGTCGACAGACAGAATATCTCTCTGAGAAATCAGCAAGGTATCTGGGTGCTTCGACAGTCATATTTCGTTCAGGTCTTACGCGTGTAAAGATACAACTAGACCAAGTACAGTTCAAGTTCACTATTCTAGAACCGGAGTGTATTCGGACCCGCCGATAGGTGTAGAAGAATACACTCTTTTGGTGAAGCGTAGTAATGCGAGCTTCGTGCGCGTCGGCATACGGGCTATTCCTCTGAGAAATCAGCAGAATACCTGGATGTTTCGACAGTCGCCAGTTGTACGGGAATACGTGAAATAAACGTTGCAATTAGTATAATTTGAGCTATATCCTCTAGGCCCGGAGTACGACTAGATTCACCTGACGGTGCCGAAGGTTTCACTCTTTTGGGAAAGCGAATATAGTGAGAATTTCTTTACGTGTCATCCTGCATGATATTCCTCCGAGCGATCGGCAGAATACATGCAGGTTATGACGGTTGCAGACGTCGGGCGTTGCGCACGTAACATCACGACCGTATTAACTAACATCTAAGCGAGATAAAAGAGAGACTTTCAGACGTAGTGTCCTGGGGCGTCTAATAGATTCTGCGAGCGGCATTTATAAGAGTATCGCGCTAACGCGACCGTATTTGATAGTGGGAGTTTCGGTAAATCATTTAATATCTTGCTATAAGCAAGTTTTTCTTGTACATAAGGAGTATCGCGCTAACGCGACCGTATTTGATAGTGGGAGTTTCGGTAAATCATTTCATATCTTGCTATAAGCAAGTTTTTCTTATATATAAGGAGTATCGCGCTACTGCGACCGTATATGATAGTGGGAGTTTTCGGTAAAACATTTCATATCTTGCTATAAGCAAGTTTTCTTTTATATCAAGAGAATCGCGAACGCGATCGTATATGACGTAGGACTTTGGGTAAATCGTTCATATTGCCTTGAGCAAGGATTTGTTCCTCCACAAATTGTATCGAGTCACGGCGACCGTATCGAATTGTAAATCCCAATAAGTGTATCTGGATTGAATATCTCGATTTGAAACATCGCATAATCGATTGTGATCCACAAGGGCAAATTCCAATAATTGTATTGATAATCACCGCGTTACATCTCATGGTCATACTAAGGACTTCTAACGACCAGGTCTTCAACACATTGTGCATACCATCGATCGGTCTAATACATATAGATCACTGTACATATTATTCGGTACAATATACCCTACTTTTACCTCCGAACACATCTCAATTTATTTATCAGATAATCTAACCTCTCCGCTTTCCAGTGCCTGGAGGCACGAATTCACTTTATCCATTCATAATTAATGACTATTGGTTGATTTGAATTAAATAGTAAAGAAAGTAAACAAAAAAAAGATACACGGTTACAAATTGGCGCCCAACGTGGGGCGCGAGGTTTTGATTAGATAAACGAATTGAGACATTTCACTTGGGAAAATGGCGAGCTCGACGCGCTCCCAGGGAAAGAAAAATCTAACCAATCCGCCAGTGGAAGAAAATCCGCACATACCAACGGAGAACACGACAACTCAGGGACAACCCTCCATACAACCTAACCCAATAGTAATGGACACAGGAACAACACACGGATCAGGATCTAGTTCGGAAATTAGTCACATGGAATTACGCAATACAATTCAAGCGCTAGAAGTCAAGCTTAAAGCCCAAGAGGACAGAATTTTACAAGGAGAAGTCAAAATAGCCGCAATGATGGGGATGTTGGTACAGAATGCTGAGGCCCAAGAACACATGCTCAGCACTCAACAAGACCACGAAAGACGCTTGGATCTTGAGGCACAAAAACGCCAAGAAAGAGAGAAGACCCTCCATGATGACATTCAGGCACAACTAACCGCCCGACTACAATCCAGGATTAGTAATGAAGAGATTTACGAACGGATCACTGAACACAAGCGTGAAATCCGTGATTGGAGACGCGAGATTGAAGCTCGCTTTGAACGCCTACTATTGCTGATACAAGAGGGAATTGAGCCAATTCGATCACGCACGGATTTGAACCAAAGATCCACGGCGACTGGAATAACAGGCGCCGAGTCCCATCCAGGAATTACACCAAACGAGACGGATGAAACTCGAACGCAAAGACACTCCTCGACCTCTCGATGGCCAGAAAACGAATCGACAAGACTCGATGCATCATCAGCTGCAGCGACAAGACCCTTCGCTGTAAAGCCCAAGTTACCTGTCTTTGAAGGAAGGACGACCGAGAAACCACCAAAATTCATCCGCGAAATGCGTCAGTTCATTCTGGCTGCGCGTGTCCCTGAAGAAGAGGTAAAATTTATCATTACCCAAGCAATGAAAGGGATAGCCAGTGAATGGTGGGATATAGTAACCGACGAGATAAATACTTGGAATCAATTCACAAAGGCATTCTTAGACAGATTCTGGAGCCCTGCCATACAACGGAAGGTAAGGGATAATCTGGACACTGGGACACATCGACCTGAATCTGGACTGACCCGGGTAGCATACGCCATGCGATTGATTGGGAGTGCACGAGACCTGGTACCGCGTCCATCTGATGAAGAGATTGTAATAATCCTGGCGCGACACTTTACCCAGCCAGTTGACGATTGCGTGCTGGGTCAAAACATCACGGACATCAATGCATTCCTAGCCCTTCTAGAGCGATTCGACAATGGCGGTACGGTTAATCGACAACGAACCAACGAAGCCCCAACTTATAACAGAACGTGGAGCAATCGTTCAAACCAAGAACAAGCACCACGGGGTAACCCATACTTAGGGAATGCAGTCCGGCCGCAGTCAAACGAGTACCAACAAACTCGACAATCGAGGGAGTATCAGCGTCCGACGACAGCATACCAACGAGAGTATCCTCGGAAGGTACAGGAAGGGGTACGAAATCCCAGAGAGACATACCAGAACCAAGATCGTAGAAAAGACAGTAGTGACAATGGAGACAAACGATATTCAAATCGTCCAGCCCAAGTCAGAACAACACTCATTCACGAAGAACCGCCAGAAGAAGATGAAGAACAATACCCAGAAGAAGCGGTGTCGGAAAACGAATGGGGAGGAGCCTCCAAAGAAACCTAGGCGACTTCCCCGCCCGGGCGAGAGCCTCTTCCGGAGACAGACAAAACAGGGAAGAAACCGGCCTGGTCATCGGGTCAATATTTGAAAACCCTAGGGAAGACCTAATGAAAGAAGAAACAACAGGACCGGGGACAACTCACGACATGAACATTAGCCCAGAAATCACCATAGAGGTGGAGGGCATACCCACACGAGCCTTGATCGACACGGGAAGTGCGATTACCGCAGCCTCAGAGAACTGGTACCACAAACATCAATGCCAGTTGTTAAAGAGCCCAATGCTACCAGCAGCAGGAGCATTCGTCATTGGAGCCACGGGACAAAAATCTGTCAGAATAAGAAAACAAATCTGGGTCACTATTAACTACGGTAAAAAAACGATGGAAGCATCGGTAATAATAGTTTCTGGTCTGATATGCGATTTCATTTTGGGTATCGATTCGCTAAGACGTGCAAGGGCAATCATTAACCTTGAAAAGGATATTCTACAAATATCCACAAACAACGGAATGACGCATATCGACATAACACGGGACGAATCAAAAGGGAAACACATAAGAATGATCAAAGACACGCACTCGGGGCACGATGGGAAAGACGGGACGACCATCGAAATCCCGCCGGAAATATTCGAATCTGAACATACAACGAAACAACAAAGGGAACAACTACAACAAATAATTCAAACATTTCCTCGGCTGTGGAGGAAAGAAGTGGGTCGTTTAACGTGCTATGAACATCACCTACACGTGAAGGCAGATACTCCATACTTTCGCCGAACGTACCCGACTCCACTGAAATATCTTGAGGCAGCAGACGCAGAAATTGAGCGAATGCTAACGAACGACATTATACGACCAAGTAAAAGTCCGTATATAAACCCGGTCGTTCCGGTACTCAAGAAAAATGGGTCACTCCGTTTATGTTTAGATGCAAGAATGCTCAACCAGGTGCTTATTGATGATCATGAAATGTCCGAATCACCAGATACCATCTTTCAACGTCTCAAAAGGGTGGAGTTCCTTACGAGCCTCGACTTAACAAGTAGCTTCTGGCAGGTCCCATTAACCAAAGAATCACGAAAATACACGGCCTTTGCGTATCGCGGCAGATGTTATGAATACGTGGTAACGCCGTTCGGTCTCAAGACAAGCAGCGCGAGTCTAGTAAGAGCATTGCGACAGGTGTTGCATGGGATGGAAGGATTCGTCATCAATTTCATCGATGACATCTTATGCTTTTCAGATACATTCGAAGAGCATAAAAAACACCTATCGGCATTACTAGAACGCTTGGAGCAACATAACTTAACGATCAATTTGGAAAAATGTCGATTTATGAGACGAGAGCTAAAATTTCTTGGACATGTATTGTCCCCAGAAGGAATAAAACAAGATCCAGAAAAGCTTACGGCAATCAAAGAGTTCCCGGCACCACGTAACTTAAAACAACTACGTGGATTCTTAGGACTCATCAACTACTACAGCAAATTCACCGACAAACATGCGGAGATGACAACGCCATTATTGGCCCTGTTAAAAAAGGGAACACGCTGGACGTGGGATGACAAACTCCAAGCTGCATTCAACAACACAAAACAAACATTCTGTAAAGAAGTAGTGCTACAATATCCAGATTCAACCAAAGAATTCTTTTTAGCCACCGACGCAAGCTTCGGGGCTATAGGAGCGGTGATCGAGCAAAAAGACGCACAGGGAAACCTACGCCCAATTGCGTTCGCGAGTAGAACATTAAAGGGCCCAGAATTGGCATACTTCACGACGGAAAAGGAATTATTAGCAGTCGTATGGGCACTAGGAAAATTCAGAACTTATTTGTACGGGACAAAAACAATACTGTTAACAGACCACAAAGCTATAACGTTCCTAATAAATAGCAAACTCCTCAACCAGCGACTTACACGATGGATCTTGTCAATTCAAGATTACCGCGTTGAGATTCAATACCGACCGGGAAAGGAAAATGTACCGGCAGACGTAATGAGCCGATCGTACCACGGGAGCGACATAAACACCACGAATCGCGAAACACAAATTCCCATCCTCACCGCGATAGCGCGCACGATGTCACCAGAGTTAACGAAAGCCATAAAAAATTTGTCCGAATGGCAATTAAAGGACGAAAAAACGCGTGAAATAATGGAAAGATGCCATCAGAAAGACAAAAGGACCGTCGGCAGATATTGCATTCGCAAGAACACGTTATACCAAATAGATCGAAACGGTAAAATAAGGGCCGTGGTTCCCCCTCAATTACAAAAAGAAATGATAATTGAGGTACATGAAATGTACGCACATCCCGGAAGCGATAAAACAAGTTCGATAATTGCGGAGAGTTTTTACATAGCAAAGCTCAGCCGACATACCCGCAAAGTAATATCCACCTGCGATACATGCCAAAGAGTTAAAATATCAACACACGCTCTCCATTTCGACCTACAAACAATCCTTCCAAAATGCCCATTAGAAATTGTATCAATAGACTACTATGGCCCTCTGCCCACCTCAAGGGGAGGTGTAAAACACATCCTGGTGATGGAAGACTTATTCACAAAATTTGTAAAATTATACCCGGTAAAGAACGCAACTACCGCCATAACGATAGGCCGAATATTTAAGAACTACATTCCGGCATATGGGAAGCCACAAAAACTATTAACAGACCACGGGACACAATTCACATCGAATAAATGGTCGCAAACGCTTCGTGAAGAAGGAATTCACCACATATTATCATCAGTCAGACACCCACAGAGCAACCCAGTTGAGCGAGTCAACCGAGAAATCGGGAGAATTTTTCGCACGCTTGCAGCAAAGGCACATGCATCCTGGGCCACATGGGTAGGGGTAGTGGAAACGTGCTGCAACGAGGTGGCACACGAGAGCACCGGGTTCACACCCACGGAGTTATTCCTTAAGAAGGCCCCAATAAGACCGTGGACGAAATGGATCGACAAAGATATAATGGAAAACAATAGGATCAATACCAATGACAAGTTACAACTGGCTTTCCGGAATATGACAAAAAAGGCACAGAAGAGATGCGAACGAGCAAACGCAGGAAAGACACACACACACTATAACATCGGTGAACGTGTGTTACTCAAAACAAATCCCGTGTCGAATGCCGCAGACCGTGAAATCGCCAAATTCTTCCATCTATACGAAGGACCATACGAGTTGGTAGAAAAAAAAGGGCCAGCAACGTATGTACTACGACGACCACAGTCAAACGAAATCCGAGGCACATTCCACGCAACCAGTCTTCGACGCTACCGTGAATGAAAAGAGATATACTACACAATATAAACAAGACATCATAACTACACAGTAGTACACCATAGAAAGGGAAATTTCCAAGAATACCCCAGCCATCCCTAACGGTATAAATACGCGGTCTTTGGACAGGATATCAAACAGTTCATCATGAACAGCGATAGAAACCAACTAACGCAACTAACATGCGACAAAGCCACTCAGGCATATGCACGCTGGGCCATGATATCAAAGGCGACCCAGACGGGAATGGATTTGACTTTCCACGACTCTCCAACTGAAGAACTGCCGACAAAAACAGCGCGACCATGGAGCTGCAACAGGGACCGACGCTATCGCCCTGGCATAGCAGTCCAGGCTACCGCAAGCCGGAAGTCCGTCAACACACAAACACCACACAGGGGTCCGGCCGAAGATGGTGGTAAAGGAAAAAAAAAAGAAGCAAAACCAAATAATGGGAAGAGTAGATCCGCCCGCAACAGAAGACATAGACATGTCATGGGAGTTGCTGCCGGAATTTGTTGAGGCGTCGCAACGAAGGACGCGTGGAGATGGGCCCGCAACCACATGCTCCCTACGGAAGGACGATTTGGACGGGTCCTGGGATATCATTCCGACGGAGCGCGAACCCCCGGTGGACATCCCACTACTTAACCCGACAGATCCACTGGGACTAATCACACTCACTGAAGAACTCATCGAGCACTTTTTAGAGACTCCATAGGATCACCTACAAGCGATGACAACGATCGGTACAACCGCGTGAGCGTGAAAGATGTGTGATAGTGTCTGTGCGCGCCCCATGCTCAAGAATGAACAAAGAAAGTTTAAAATTTTATTTCCGTTAGTATGCTCAAATGCAAGAAGTTTATTTTCATTTTCCTTACCAGCTGTGCAATGCAAAAGAGACGTTTAGTTTTCCACACAAAAAAAAAAAAAAAAAAAAAAAAAAAAAAAATTTTTTATTTTTGTTTGCTCATTCTCATTAACGTTGAACTATCCGGTATGTGCGTGGTTAACCTACATGGTGGACGTGTGTGTGTGTGTTGGCGATGCTAGTACAACGCAAGTTCACTGCGTACTTGCGCCGGTACTAGCATTTTAAGGTGGGGGGGCATATGTAACCGTACGATTACATATTGGTTGCCATGGGAACAGGCCGACGCGGTTTCCACCTCTTCGAGCCGCGACGGGATCTACTATCCTTGTCTAAGGAAGGACAGTGGATCATTACGCCTAATTAGAGTGCGCGCGCATCGATCCCTACTCGATCTAGATCGAAGGAGGTCGATGCGCGAAACAAATTCGTCACTCTACGTCTGGAAGCGGAACGGATAACACGCGACTCTAAACGATCCGGCGAAAACCGGTACGGGTTCGAGAAGTCAAACCGACTTCGCAATTCTAGTCAAACCGCCTAGATTGCCTTCGTCTCGTATGCGCCTCAAACCGAGGAGTCACTGATGCAAACCGCACAGGGGCACTGCCAAGTGATTTAAATAGCGGGTGTTAAATATCGTAACAGCGTAGTAGTCTTTTATTGAGGAACGTACGAGACGACGGGAATCTGTGTTAGAAAGGAATCGTGTGGTATCCGTCGCAAATAACGATTTGACGAAGTACAGTTCAAGTTAATTATCCTAGAACCGGAGTGTGTCTGGGCCCGCCATCCGGCGTAGAAGGACATACTCTTTTGGTGAAGCGTAATAATGCGAACTTCGTACGCGTCGACAGACAGAATATCTCTCTGAGAAATCAGCAAGGTATCTGGGTGCTTCGACAGTCATATTTCGTTCAGGTCTTACGCGTGTAAAGATACAACTAGACCAAGTACAGTTCAAGTTCACTATTCTAGAACCGGAGTGTATTCGGACCCGCCGATAGGTGTAGAAGAATACACTCTTTTGGTGAAGCGTAGTAATGCGAGCTTCGTGCGCGTCGGCATACGGGCTATTCCTCTGAGAAATCAGCAGAATACCTGGATGTTTCGACAGTCGCCAGTTGTACGGGAATACGTGAAATAAACGTTGCAATTAGTATAATTTGAGCTATATCCTCTAGGCCCGGAGTACGACTAGATTCACCTGACGGTGCCGAAGGTTTCACTCTTTTGGGAAAGCGAATATAGTGAGAATTTCTTTACGTGTCATCCTGCATGATATTCCTCCGAGCGATCGGCAGAATACATGCAGGTTATGACGGTTGCAGACGTCGGGCGTTGCGCACGTAACATCACGACCGTATTAACTAACATCTAAGCGAGATAAAAGAGAGACTTTCAGACGTAGTGTCCTGGGGCGTCTAATAGATTCTGCGAGCGGCATTTATAAGAGTATCGCGCTAACGCGACCGTATTTGATAGTGGGAGTTTCGGTAAATCATTTAATATCTTGCTATAAGCAAGTTTTTCTTGTACATAAGGAGTATCGCGCTAACGCGACCGTATTTGATAGTGGGAGTTTCGGTAAATCATTTCATATCTTGCTATAAGCAAGTTTTTCTTATATATAAGGAGTATCGCGCTACTGCGACCGTATATGATAGTGGGAGTTTTCGGTAAAACATTTCATATCTTGCTATAAGCAAGTTTTCTTTTATATCAAGAGAATCGCGATCGCGATCGTATATGACGTAGGACTTTGGGTAAATCGTTCATATTGCCTTGAGCAAGGATTTGTTCCTCCACAAATTGTATCGAGTCACGGCGACCGTATCGAATTGTAAATCCCAATAAGTGTATCTGGATTGAATATCTCGATTTGAAACATCGCATAATCGATTGTGATCCACAAGGGCAAATTCCAATAATTGTATTGATAATCACCGCGTTACATCTCATGGTCATACTAAGGACTTCTAACGACCAGGTCTTCAACACATTGTGCATACCATCGATCGGTCTAATACATATAGATCACTGTACATATTATTCGGTACAATATACCCTACTTTTACCTCCGAACACATCTCAATTTATTTATCAGATAATCTAACCTCTCCGCTTTCCAGTGCCTGGAGGCACGAATTCACTTTATCCATTCATAATTAATGACTATTGGTTGATTTGAATTAAATAGTAAAGAAAGTAAACAAAAAAAAAGATACACGGTTACAGTAATAGGGATGGACATGATCTTAAGGATTGTAAGGAGGGTTTCCGATGTACGGATTGTGTGAGAGAGGGTCTTCCTCCAAATCACTTAATTGGCTCCATGGGGTGCCCTTTGTTTCGTGGTCGAATCGGGGCCCTCAAGGAGCAGTTTCACCAATTCTGCCGTCAGGATTCTGCAGGTCAACTGCAATCATTGTAGAATTGCGCATACCTTAATTGAACAGACGTGTACTGTCCATTCCATTGACATTGTATGTATACAGGAGCCTTTCAGGATACAGAAAAATTGGATTTGCTCTGATGATAATAAGACGGCGATATATATAAAAAATGATAACTTTAGAGTACCTTATAATTTTCAAATTATGGGTCACTTTTATGCAGGCATAATAACTGAAGCTTTTACTTTAGTTACATTATATATTTCGCCGAACTGTTCCATTCAGGAATTTTATCAGCATTTGGAGGAACTGAGAATCGCTAGAAGAACTTGGCGAGATCCTGTTATTTTGTTAGGTGATCCTAATGCACGCTCTGCTCTCTTTGGAGACTCCTTGACAAATAAACGAGGCTCTATATTTGAGCAATTTATTCAAGAAATAAACTTAGTCCCTATTGTAACTCGAGGAGGATTTACATTTATCAAACGTAACCGTAAATCTAAGGTTGATATAATCTGCGCCTCAAACAACATCTATTATAAAATCGATAGTCGCGTTGATCGGTCATATAATGGTTCAGATCATTATAACTGTCTACATGTAATCAATTTAAAAAATGATTCTCAATTTATCAATAATATCAAACATAGAACTAATTGGTCTTGGAATCTTAATTCCTTTGATCCGGAAATATTTATGTGTAATTTTCAAAGATTAAATAATACAATAGACTGGAATAATTTGGACATGAACACTGTTATGTCATATATTAAAAATGTTAAAAAAGCATGTAGACAAACTATGACTAAGAAAACCGATAAATTTAGACATAAATCAAATCCCTGGTGGTCGGATGAGATTGCTGATCTAAGATCTATGGTTATCAAGGCTCGTCGGAAGTACTTAAAGAAGGTGTCTCGTAAGGAATACGCTGATAGAGAATTTGAGGCTTTTTCGGAACTCCGAAAGAAGCTTCAATTCAAAATTAATGATAGTAAGCGTAATCTATGGCTTCAGTTTATTGACCAACTTAAGAACGATATATGGGGCAGACCCTTCTTGTATATTCGCAATAAGATTAAGGGTAGGAAACCTTCCCCTTTAATTGACTCCATGGATGCAAGGGCAGTTTTGGCTGGCCTGTTTCCTAAGGAGTCTAAACGAGTTCGTTATGATACCTTTGGAACTAGGGATTGTGATTTGCGCACCTTTGGTACCGAACTTGAAGAGTTTGGTAAACGCTTGAATTTAAAAAAGGCCGTTGGATTAGACAAGATTCCTCCGAGCATCATTCGATTTATTATTAATAATGATACAGTTAATTTTACAACTGTTATGAACATATGTTTGAGTTCGAAGCTAGTTCCTAAATATTGGAAGAAGTCTAGAGTCATCTTGATCAGGAAGAACGATGAAAAGACTATGTTCCCTTCTGATTTTCGTCCGATTTGCATTGGCGATTGCTTTAATAAAATTTTAGAGAAGATTCTTGAGGATCGTATTTTATGTCAGTTGGGGAACCCTCCGTTTCATGATAACCAGTTTGGTTTCACGCGAGGGAGATCCACCATTGACGCCCTTGAGAAGCTTACTCTTTTCATTAAGGATAATAATAGAAAGCAGAAATTCGGTATTTTAGTCAGTCTTGATATTAGAAATGCATTTAATAGCTTATCGTGGCATAATATCTTCAAAACTTTTAAGAAAAGTGTTTGGGATTGGTCGGTTCTGTCGATCGATATCAACGAGCTATCGACCGCTCCTTCAACTATTGGCTGCCGCGCGCGACTCGACACATCGATGATCGATCAGCGGCGCGCCACGCTATTGGCCGCCGCCGACTGATCGATTATCGACCGGCTAAGAGACCGCTCTTAGTTCCCGGAACGAGAATCTCTCGATCATTCGTTCAGTTAAAGTAGCCACAGTTCGCACATTAACTCTTTTGCTCTCGCTAAATTTCTATTCAACAAACTGTTCGTTGTTAAACCGGTTTCTGGATAAAGATTTAGCCAACTCTCGGTACGCGTTGTACATACAAATTAAGTAAATTCGCTCCTTCAAGCGTTATTTATTGTATTCATTGTACATAGTTTTTTGTGACCATTAAAAGTGACATTCACCCCTTCAAGTGAATAAAAGTGGTTGTTTAAAAGTCTTCCTGACTAAATTTCCCACGCGTTCCGAAACATTTGGTCCTTCGAGCCGGATTCAGTGCTGCATTCCACTGAAATTACAAGGAAATTAGTTCATTGCAACCGTCTCGCCGTTTGAATTCTTTACCTAAACAATGACTGACCTTGTCGGAAACCAACGTACCATCGGCCAACGGATCTCTCGCATCGTGGTCAATATGAAAAAGAAGGGAAAGGCGAACATCACAATGGGGACTCTACAATCTAGCCTTATTACCCTTAATCAATTGTGGGCCGATTATCGGGAAGGAGACTTGGCCGTGAGAGCGGCTGCGGAGACGGACCCTAAAATTCGGGAAAGCTCCTACATTAAGGCGGACGAGTACGAAGATGTACAACAGGTCTTCATTGAACAGTCTGGAACTCTTCGAGACATGATCGAGGAGTATAAAGCCGAGGCAAACGTTCAGGGGCCGAGCAATTCAAATGCAACGGGTACGGAGACGGTCGCCACAAGGTCGCGCGCCGTGCTGCCCAAAATAGCGCTTCCCACGTTCGACGGACAACACAAGGATTGGCCTGCCTTTCGCGATTTGTTTACGTCCTTGATAATCAAGGACGCGTCTCTTTCGCCGGTAGAACGCTTACACTACCTCAAATCGTGTATGCAGGGTAATGCCTCCTCGCTGTTGAAAAACGTCAAAACAACAGCCGAGAATTTCCAGGTCGCTTGGGCTAAACTTGAAGATCGTTTCGAGAATCTTAGGCTACTCGTCCAGGCACAGATTCGTCTTCTTGCAAATCTCGCTCCTGTTCGCAAGGAGTTCTCCGTCGATTTGCAGCGACTCTATGACGAGACCTTCGATGCCGTCGATGCCCTAGCCAACCTGGAAAGACCTGTAACCAACGCGAGTGATTGGGTAGTGGAGCTCACTGTCGAACGGTTGGATCGCCAGTCACGTCGGGATTGGGAAGATTCAATAAAGCTTACCAAAACGGTACCTACCCTGGAGGAGTTAAAGAGCTTCATGACGGGTCGTATACAAGCTTGTGAGGCCTTGGAGTCGCCTCAGCCTGAAGGGCTAAAGAAACCAGGATCCTCGACCAACCGAGCTTCTTCCAAGGGATTCAAGGTTCACCAGGTGTCCAAGGCCGGCCCCTCTGGATTGGCCTGCCGCCTGTGTAGGGACCAGCACTATATTCAGCGCTGCCCACAATTCCGCGACAAGAGCACGAGCGAGCGGAAAGACACCATCCGGACGTTGAGCCTGTGTTTCAACTGCCTAGGCGCTCATCAAGTCAACGATTGCCAGTCGGACAGGCGATGCCAAAAATGCGGAGGAAAACATCACACGATGATACATGAAGGGTCCTTCTCCTCCTCCAAGGAGACCTGTGCAGCTGGTTCCTGCGTGCAACATGTATCAACGGACGTGAGTAGCTCTTCCGTGATTCTCGGCACCGCCCGTGTTGCAGTTCTAGGCCCTCTTGGACAACGCAGTCTTGCTCGCGTGCTCATAGATCCCGGAAGCGAGGTCTCCCTAATCTCCGAAGCACTGACGCAGCGGCTCGGCCTCCGGAGAAGTCAAGCGCGGGTTCCTCTTCGTGGAGTCGGACGGGGCAAGACGCAATACACACGGGGAAGGACGGTGCTGACACTCACGTCCTATCAGGGGCAGAGAGAATCAATTCAGATCCCTGCCTACGTTCTCGCCGAGCTCTCCACTTACCAACCTAGGGAATTACCATCTCCCAGTTCCTGGCCTCACTTGGGGGGATTATCACTCGCCGATCCGACCTACCATCACTCCGATCCAGTCGACATACTGCTGGGAGCAGATTCCTACGACCTCCTTATTCGAGAGGGTGTCAAAAAAGGACCTCCTCACACTCCAGTCGCTCAGGAGACATGCTTCGGATGGATCCTCACTGGAGGAGCTTGCTCTTCGAACGCCGAAGGAGCAACTAGACGCGTCGAGGTCCCTGTTTTACACTGCAGTGTCGATCGCGAGCTGATGGACTCCCTCACCAAGTTCTGGGAACAGGAGGAAATCGAGGTCTCGGTACCAGGCACTGAGGATGATCTTCGAGCGGAAGATCACTTTGCCTCATCAAGTCAACGATTGCCAATCTACCTGATGGCCGCTTCATGGTCCGACTGCCCTTCAAGGTCACACCGGAGTTGGGTAATTCGCGTCACACAGCCGTTCGGACACTTAATGGACTGAATTACAAGTTTCAGCGTTCCTCCGAATTCCGGCTCGCTTACCACGACTTCCTAGGTACCTACGAAGCAATGGGTCACATGACGACAACGAATCAATCTCCTTCAGACGATAACTACTACCTTCCTCACCATGGAGTTTTGCGAGAAAGCAGTACCACCACAAAACTTCGAGTGGTGTTCAATGGGTCGATGCCGACAGCCAACGGGAAATCTCTCAATGATTTCCTTCTGCGGGGTCCGAATTTGCTGCCTAATCTCGCCGACGTGTTGTTGAGATGGCGACGGTACCGCTTCGTCTTCTCTGCTGACATCGAGAAGATGTACCGGCAGATTCTCGTTCACCCTGATGATCGGCGATGGCAGCGAATTGTCTGGCGACCTGATCCTAGTAAAAATATCAAAGATTACGAGTTGAACACGGTCACCTACGGACTCGCTTGCGCGCCGTACCTGGCAATCCGGTGCTTGCGTCAGCTCGCTCAACAACAGGATCAGCTGTACCCACGAGGCTCCCAGGTCGTACTGAGGGACATCTACATGGACGATGTCCTGACTGGTTCTGACTCCCTTCCTGAAGCACGGCTGATGCAAACGGAAGTTCGGGAACTCCTCATGGCGGGCGGATTCCCTCTCCGGAAGTGGGCATCAAACTCTCGGGATCTCTTGGGCGGACTCTCCATCGACGAGCTGAAGGGGATTAAAGAATGGGACTCACCAACAGTACACAGCGTACTAGGTATTCAATGGCTCCCTAGTTCTGACTGCTTTCAGGTTTCAGCTGTCACTCTTCAGACTGCGGTTTACACAAAACGAGCTGTGCTCAGCGGAACAGCGCAGCTCTTCGACCCTCTAGGTTGGTTGGCACCTGTCATCATCGTCGCCAAGGTGCTACTCCAATCTCTATGGCTCCTCAAGGTGGACTGGGACACACCATTGTCCGAAAAGGAGGAAATTATTTGGCGAAAATTCCTACAGCAACTCCCTGCGCTTCGTACGGTTCGCGTACCTCGATGGCTTGGTTTATTCGCGCATTCTAAACGATGAAGGAGTCGGTACCGTTTCATTGATCATAGCCAAATCCAAGGTGGCTCCATTGAAACGGGTTTCGCTGCCTCGACTTGAGCTATGCGCCGCCTTCCTTTTAGCCAAGCTCGTCTCCCACGTCACCAAGGTTCTCGAGCTGACCGATGTTGACCTCCATCTATGGTCAGACTCCGCCGTTACACTCAGTTGGATCCAGGGGCATCCTTCACGCTGGCCAACTTACGTAGCCAACAGGGTAGCAGAAATCCAACGGCTACTGCCGCTCGCTCAGTGGCATCATGTTCGGAGCGCAGAGAACCCCGCTGACTGCGCTTCCCGTGGCCTGTATCCCGCGGAGATGCTCAACTACGAGCTTTGGTGGCGAGGACCGGAATGGCTGTCTTCCTCCGGGGATTTTCCTGGTTCAACTCCACAGGAATCCAACCTCGAGGTCACTGAACCCACGGTTCATCACGTTGCGCGTCAGGTCGAAGGCACGTCTCACCTCTTGATCGAGCGGTTTTCGAACCTGACACGCCTATTCCGAGTCGTGGCGTGGTATCTTCGTTGGAGGATTGGGCACCGAAATAATGAGGCTACACTCACCATCACTGAGATTCACAACAGTAGACTCACAATATTACGGCTGGAACAGGCTACTCACTTTTCAGACGACATAAAGGCGCTCAGAAAAAACCAACCTGTGGCATCCAAGAGCCGATTGGTCAAGCTCTCACCATTCTTGGACTCTGATGGCGTTCTTCGCGTCGGAGGCCGTCTTCAGGCTTCCAACAGCACATATGACAGGAAGCATCCTGCCATACTACCCGACGACTCGCATCTGGCTCGACTTTGGGTTGACGCTGCCCACAAACGGTGCCTCCATGGGGGAACCCAACTGACTCTTGCTACTCTGTGTCAGGAGTGCTGGATCCTCAGGGGTCGACAAATGGTGAAGTCCTGTATCGGACAGTGCACCATTTGTATACGGTGGAAGGGACAAACAGCCCAGCCTCAAATGGGAAACCTTCCTGTAGCTCGCATAACGCGTTGTCGTCCATTTTTCAGGTCTGGAGTTGACTACGCTGGGCCAATACAGCTTCGTGCCAGTCGGGGTCCTGGTCAGCGCACCTTGAAGGGGTACATCGCTGTATTCATCTGCTTGGCAACGAAAGCCGTTCACTTGGAGGCAGTTTCGGATGGTTCTACCGAAACATTCCTGGCAGCTCTACGGCGATTCATGGCTCGGCGAGGTCGGTGCTTGGAGTTGTACAGCGACTGCGGGCGGAACTTCGTCGGAGCCAACCACGAGCTGCAGGCCAGTAGTATATCTAGGCCGGTTCTAAATAGTAGTTATCATTGTAGGCAGATTCCTACCTTACCGGCAGTTTACCTTATAGCGCGACTTTGTGTGGGAGGGGGAGGGGGGGAATTAGCTTATAACAGAACCAAATTTTTTGGGGGGAGGGGTGGGGGGAATTACCTTATAGCACGAGCATATTTTTGAGGGGGAGGGGGGGTATCAAACTGCAGCGTCAGCTTTTTGGGGGTAACCTTGAACGTCAGCTTTATTTTTAAGGGGGAGGGGGGGGGGTATCTAACTGCAGCGTCAGCTTTTTGAGTTTCTCGCACGTGCAAAACTGCAGCGTCAGCTTTTTGGGTAACCTTGAACGTCATCTTTTTGATATTTTTGCGGGGGAGGGGGTATCTCGCACGTGCAAAACTGCAGCGTCAGGTTTTTGGGTAACCTTGAACGTCAGCTTTATTTTTCAAGGGGGAGGGGGTATCAAACTGCAGCGTCAGCTTTTTGGGGGTAACCTTGAACGTCAGCTTTTCGGCATTTTACCTTACAGCGCGACTTTGTGTGGGAGGGGGAGGGGGGATTAGCTTATAACAGAACCAAATTTTGCGGGGGAGGGGGAGGGGGAATTACCTTATAGCGCGAGCATATTTTTGAAGGGGAGGGGGTATCAAACTGCAGCATCAGCTTTTTGAGTATCTCGCACGTGCAAAACTGCAGCGTCAGGTTTTTGGGTAACCTTGAACGTCAGCTTTATTTTTGAGGGGGAGGGGGGGTATCAAACTGCAGCGTCAGCTTTTTGGGGGTAACCTTGAACGTCAGCTTTATTTTTAAGGGGGAGGGGGGGGGGGTATCAAACTGCAGCGTCAGCTTTTTGAGTTTCTCGCACGTGCAAAACTGCAGCGTCAGCTTTTTGGGTAACCTTGAACGTCATCTTTTTGATATTTTTGCGGGGGAGGGGGTATCTCGCACGTGCAAAACTGCAGCGTCAGGTTTTTGGGTAACCTTGAACGTCAGCTTTATTTTTCAAGGGGGAGGGGGTATCAAACTGCAGCGTCAGCTTTTTGGGGGTAACCTTGAACGTCAGCTTTTCGGCATTTTACCTTACAGCGCGACTTTGTGTGGGAGGGGGAGGGGGATTTAGCTTATAACAGAACCAAATTTTGCGGGGGAGGGGGAGGGGGAATTACATTATAGCGCGAGCATATTTTTGAAGGGGAGGGGGTATCAAACTGCAGCATCAGCTTTTTGAGTATCTCGCACGTGCAAAACTGCAGCGTCAGGTTTTTGGGTAACCTTGAACGAAAGCTTTTCGGCATTTTACCTTACAGCGCGACTTTGTGTGGGAGGGGGGATTAGTTTATAACAGAACCAAATTTTGCGGGGGAGTGGGAGGGGGAATTACCTTATAGCGCGAGCATATTTTTGAGGGGGAGGGGGTATCAAACTGCAGCGTCAGCTTTTTGAGTATCTCGCACGTGCAAAACTGCAGCGTCAGGTTTTTGGGTAACCTTGAACGTGTTCGAAAGTGTGATGAGTCATGCGTGATGAGTCATGAGTCATGACTCACCATCGCGGTATTCGGTGGTATGTAATATGATACCCCATCGCACGTGCAAAACTGCAGAGACAGCATTTTTTAGGAAGACTTGACCTTGAACGTGTCCGAACGTGTTTCGTGAATATGCTATTCCGAACGTGTTTCTTACCTATGGGGATACAATCCCGCCAAACCCCTCGTGGTATGAATACCTGTGGAATCGCGAAAGAATCATCGTTCGATCGTGATCAAATAAATTTAAAAATGAAAAACTAAAATGTGAAATAATTACTATAAGATTTTTATTAAAAAATAATTAATATTAATGGTCAAAATGCAGATATTTTACAATTATTCGAATCGAATATGGATTTACAAATATTCGGCGGTGAGTTATGTAACCAATTACATTAGTAAAATTGAAGGAGGTTTATCAAAATTATTAAGAGAAGCTGCTATTGATTGTGATAATAAACAATAAGACTGTTAGGGAAAAATTTCGAAATATTACCAATACTGTTTAAATAGTAATTTAATGTCTACACAAGAAGCAGCCTATCGTGTTTTATCATTACCTTTATCAAAGCAAAGTAGAAAGACAGTATACATTAATATCAATCCGATATCAGAACGTGTATTCATGTCAAAATCTGAGAATGTTTTAAAAAATTAAATGAAGACTCCACCCAAATTAATATGGATGACATATTTGATAATTATAGTAGAAGAGATATTAGTGTACATGATATGTGCCTCTGTTGATATGTGAATTTGCGACGAATTACCAAAAGATCATGAAAAAAGGAACAAGAGGAAGGTGATGCTGACAATAGTGAAGAAATTGAGTCAATTGAGTAAACCCACGTTCTTTATGACCATGTCGGCTGCAGAAAGTTACTGGCTTGAGTTGTTGCAAACATTGATGAAATATCGCGATGGTGGTAAAACATTATCTGTACAAGACGCATTCAATTTGGATTACAATACCAAAAACTGATCTAATTAGAAATGATCCCGTTACATGCGCCCGATATTTCGATCATAGAGGCACATAAGCTTATGTGGTTATTAAAGCAAAAAACCAGGTAATTTCGGAAAATATGAGGTTGTGGATAGTTATGAACGAGCGAAAATTCAGCAACGTGGAAGTCCACATGAATATATTTTTCTGTGGTTGAAATGAGCACCTATGTACAAGACATGATCATGTTGCTAACAAAGAATTGATTGATTTAATTGACCAATTTATCACATGTAGATATGACGAAAATAATGCATACATTAAATTTCAAATGCACAAACAGAATCATAGTTGTTACAAAGGACAAAGAAATAAGCGGTGTCGATTTCATATCCATTATCCAGTAATGAGAAGAACCATGATTCTGGAACCATTAAATAAAAATGAAATAACGCCTAAATCCTATAAACTTATTGATGAATTAATAAATGAATTTTATAAGAAAAAATAGTTATGAGCTATGATGAAATTCTGGAGAAACTGAATATAACTGATGAAGAATAGCTATCAGCTATTCGAAGTAGTTTAAACGAAAAAACGGGTATTCTTAAAAACGATCCAGCCTTGAAGTAAATATTAATGGTTATAATGCAGATATTTTACAATTATTCGAATCGAATATGGATTTGCAGTATGTACTTGACGAATATTCGGCGGTCAGTTATGTAACCAATTACATTAGTAAAATTGATGGAAGTTTATCAAAATTATTAAGGGAAGCTGTTAGTGATTGTGGTAATAAACAATAAGACTGTTACAGAAAAATTTCGAAGTATTACCAATGCTTTAAAAAATTAAATGAAGACTCCACCGAAATTTATAGGGATAATATATTTGATAATTATGGTAGAAGAGATATTGATTTACACGATATGTGTCTCGCTTAGTTTGCAACGAATTACCAAAAGATCATGAAAAATGGAACAAGAGGAAAGTGATGCTGACAATAATGAGGAAAATGACGAAGTAAATGATTTCAGACTTCCGCAGCAAACAGCTATTATTAGATACAGACGATACAAATAAAAATTTTTATAACTTTTTTATTTAATAAAAGTATATATTTAAATACTGTGAGTAAAAATTAATAATTTTAAATATTTATTAGTTAATTAAAAATAATACATAACATTTTTTCTTTTTACAGGCTCAACATTGAATATATAATCAATAGAATTATTTTTATAATTACAATTATTTTTTAATAAAAATCTTATATTCATTATTTTACACTTTAGTTTTTCCATTATTTTAATTTATTTTATCACGTTCGAGCGACGATTCTTTCGCGATTCCACAGACATCCACACCGCGAGGGTTTGGCGGGATTGTATCCGGATCGACTCCGATCGGTACGTTGCCGCAGTCCAGCCCACGGACGTACCAACAGAATCTTGACCAGAAGCGATGCTCCGTCATGGGATCATCATTATTTACCCATCGGCACAGACGAGCACGACATTCGAAACATTCGACGCAGTCCTCAACATCCAGATGAAAAAATCCTGCGGCAGCGAGTTTCTCCGGTTGAATGACGTGTGAGTAACGCCAATTGTGAAAACTCTGAAGTCTGTCGCGTTCGAGACGATAATCGGGTGGTGGTGTTGCGTGATCGGTTGTTGTTGATGTTGTCTCGACGGTTCCCTCGGATTTCGTAATCATTGTGATACTCTGTGAAAAAATCAAACGTAAAAAAGAGGAGTCGTTTTTGTGGTTTTGACGGGGAAAATTCAAAGATGTAGACGCGTTCCTTATAACTGATACTTTACGTGTTTTTATAATTGTTAACCCATGCTCGAAATGTTTGCACTTCGCGTAGACAGCAATGATATGGTTTCGTTTTGACGTTTTTTGCCGGTTGCCAACAGTGAAGTCGACAAGGTTCGCCGTCGACAATTTCATATACGGGATCCTGAACTAGTACGTCGTATTTCGGGCAGTTAAAATCTTCCAAATTTATCGAGTTTATTTGCATTTTTCGTAGGATGTCTCTCTCGAAACATCCACCTTTGTAGGCTACGACAGGATTCGCGTAATCGCTCACAAAATTTCGTATAACTTCGAATATATCGCGCTGTTGATAGTTTTCATAGCCGAAATCTTTAAATGGAATCCCGTGGACGAAATTGCTGACATATCGTGCAGCCTTTTTGTCAGCGTCGGATAAACAACGAAAGTTCTTTCCCAAACGAAATTCAGAGAGTTCGAACGAGCCATCATGACAAATATCGATTATGGCTAATTCTTTACATATAAATTTTTTTTCCACAATGAATCCGTCCATGTCAATGATTTGAGTGATTCGATCCATCTAAATACAGAAAGTTTTCGCTAGATTTTTACATAGTTTTTAAATTTTTTATCATACTTACCGTTGAAGAAAAGGGGGAATGTGTGAAGTTGACCGGTTGGATTATATGATCATACACGCGATATAACGTCGTATAGCGACTGTGATTGACAACGTTTTTATGATATAACTTCATACAGCGACTGTGGCGAGCAGTTTATAATGAATACCCCTACCACCATATCTCGCTCTACGGTGGAGGGAGGTGAATTATTACTGTAATTTTTTTTCATAAATACGAGTTTAATTGTATGAGGAGGAGGAGGAGGAGGAGGATTGTTTTTAAATAAAAAAAAAAAAGATCATTCACATAATTTTGTTTTATTTGATAAAGTATATATTTTTTGTTAACATAAGAGCGGTTTAAGTAATTCGTCGTACAATGTTCATTAATGGACTGTCCTCCGCGATACGGTCGTGTATCATCATGCAGTAGGCTGTTGTCGATGGGGGAACGTCGGTTCGACATTCTCATTCAATTCGCACGTCGATCATAGCATTTTTTAAGGCTTAGTTTTGTCGCGAACAATCGAGAACGACGAGCGGACCATATCGCAGGAAATCCATGTTCAAATACAGTGGACGAAATTTCTATAAAAACACTACTATTTTTTAACAAAATGTTGAAGTATTTCGATAATACGATTAAAGGAAGACTAAAAAATAATTAAAGAATATAAGAAAGCAGAAATCAATATTCTGAATCCAAAAGAACTGCTTCATGTTTGTTATAAACAAAATATTACAACTGTTACGAAATTTTTATAAGAACAGTCTCATAAATTCGAACGAGAAACTAAGTTTATAATATCAGTATTTAGTACTTCCACCGTTACATTTAATCACTTCAAATATTATATTTTCCATACCACAAACTAATTTTTCTAACGGCTGGTCATCGTATTATTGTGGACCAGTCACATGCGACCGCATGTGACCATCCGTTTCGTCTACTTTTTTGGTACCTCCCTCGCCTATCCTGACCCTATGCTAGCCCCATTCTAATGCTATCCTAACCCTAAACACCAAGGACATCTCCCTCGCCTATCCTGACCCTATGCTAGCCCCATTCTAATGCTATCCTAACCCTAAACACCAAGGACATCTCCCTCGCCTATCCTGACCCTATGCTACCCTTATTCTAATGCTATCCTAACCCCAAACACCAAGGACATCTCCGTCGCCCATCCTAACCCTATGCTAGCCCTATCCCAGTGCTATCCAAACCCCAATCGCCAAGCCTCCCCTTCCCCCACCAGGATTCCATTTAAATTACAAACAGACAGACATCCGTACTGTACATGTGTTATACCTGTACCTGTACCTGTCTGTACCTGTACCTGTCTGTACCTGTACCTGTACCTGTCTGTACCTGTACCTGTACCTGTACCTGTACCTGTACCTGTACCTGTACCTGTACTGTGGATGAGTCGCAAATGAAAACGCTCGAGGCCTTGAAGGAAAAGGTAAAAAGACGATATGGACAACATCGTCGACGACGATCGGCTGGAGAACTTCGGAATAAGTGATCAGGACAATATTAAGATATCAATCGTGAACGTGCAAAAGAATCGTGTGGACCGATCTTGAGAGAGAGGGGGGGGGGGAGATCCGTTGATATGATGTACAACAGTCATACTCCGTACTGTACATGCGCTATACCTATACCTGTACCTGTACATGCACTATACGTGCACATGTACCTGTACCTGTACTGTGCTGTCACGCATTATCGATATTAAGTAGTATTCATTGAGTAATCGTGAAAGAGAAAAAAATGATCGACCTTCAGAGAAGCGTTAGAAAAAATGGGGGAGGGAAATGTAACTGTCAAACAATTCTTCATTTATTAGAATGCGACGTGGAAAAAATTTAAATTCCGAATAAAGAAAAACTAGGTGGATAGCACGATACAAGTTTCTCTATTCGAGAGATAGCCAAAACAAAAGAATTAATAGATCTAGTACTTGCGTACTTCATTTTCTAAAATTCCGTGAAAAATATGGCACAAACCAATATATAGGTGGAAATACGAAACTCGCAAAGCGTGGTCGTTCTCATATTTTAAAAGAATTAGTAAAAATAATTAAAATTTAAAAAAAATTAGTAAAAATAATGAATCCACTTCTTAGCCAGTGGGCACAAAACAGCAAAATTGAAATTCTCAAGAGATCACATGACCTAGCGTCAAGAGTTGAAAAATATATTTTCCGATGAAAAAATTCAATCTAGACTGTCCTGATGGATTTAAATACGATTGGCATGATTTACGTAAGAATAAAGTCGTAGCAATGAGTAGGAATTTCGACGGTGGAAGTTTAATGCTATGGGTTGCGTTTAGCTATAATTCAAAGACACTAATATGGAAAATTTGTACGTGAATGAGCGTAGAAAAATACATCACCCTATTAGAAGACACTTAACTTTGCTTCGTAGAAAAAAATCATAACTACAACGTTATTTTTTAACAAGATAACGCGGTGATACACAATGTTAAGAAGACTCCGGAGTAGTTTAAACAAAAGAATTTAAACTAATTAACTGACCGTCACGTTGCCTGGTCTAAACCCAATAGAAAATTTACGGGGAATCCTATCACGAGCAATATATGTATAAAAATGGGAAGCAGTATAACAACATTAAAGAGTTAGAAAACGCAGTAAGACACGAGTGGAATCAAATCCATAAAACAACGTTAGAAAAATTAGTTTGTGGTATGGAAAATATAATATTTGAAGTGATTAAATGTAACGGTGGAAGTACTAAATACTGATATTATAAACTTAGTTTCTCGTTCGAATTTATGAGACTGTTCTTATAAAAATTTCGTAACAGTTGTAATATTTTGTTTATAACAAACATGAAGCAGTTCTTTTGGATTCAGAATATTGATTTCTGCTTTCTTATATTCTTTAATTATTTTTTAGTCTTCCTTTAATCGTATTATCGAAATACTTCAACATTTTGTTAAAAAATAGTAGTGTTTTTATAGAAATTTCGTCCACTGTATTTGAACATGGATTTCCTGCGATATGGTCCGCTCGTCGTTCTCGATTGTTCGCGACAAAACTAAGCCTTAAAAAATGCTATGATCGACGTGCGAATTGAATGAGAATGTCGAACCGACGTTCCCCCATCGACAACAGCCTACTGCATGATGATACACGACCGTATCGCGGAGGACAGTCCATTAATGAACATTGTACGACGAATTACTTAAACCGCTCTTATGTTAACAAAAAATATATACTTTATCAAATAAAACAAAATTATGTGAATGATCTTGTGGTGTCCGTGTGTGTGTGCGTGTGTGTGTGTGTGCGTGTGCGGATGGTGGACACCGGGCGCGCAGTCGCTCTGTTATCACTGTAGGCTGAGCACGTGTTTCGCACCGCGCGGTTGATCCTGTAATACATTCTTATAATTATAATATACTAATTATTAACTATCTCGACTGTTCACCCACTCATTGGCAACATAACAAACTTGGCGACGAGGAATTTACGAACTCAAGTGCCTCTCCATGGAAGTGATAAGTGCACGCACGTGTGAGGAAAGGACGGCGCCATTTGTAAGTGAAGAACTTGTAGTAACCACGAAACGTGAATGTCCAACAGAGTCAGTATAAAGGAACTGAATCAAAAAGGGTTCAATAAAGATAGATGCATAAAGTGTTTACGCGAGTGCGGTCTAGAATTCGACGAAGACGATACGTTCGAAAAATTGAGAGAACTATTGAGAAGTGAGCTAAGGAAAGTTGGCGAGATCAAACCCGACTCGATCGATACCGATTCAAGCGAAGATAGCGACATGACCAGCGAGGCAAAATTTTCTTTCGCGCTACAAGATGGCGACTGGGAATTGTTTGCAGAGAAACTAGAGTTCTATTTCACGAGCAAAAAAATTTCGACGGATGATGAAAAGACCGCAGCTATGGTTACGCGAATGGACGATGATGCGCACAAACTGTTACGTCAGCTCATCACTCCAAAGAAAATCAAAGAAGTTCAATATAACGTGTTGGTTTCGACTATGACAAACCAGCTTAAGCCAGTACCATCTGAAGCGATGGAAAGATGCATGTTTAACCTCGCCAAACAAGACAGCCAAGAATCAGTCGCTGAATTCGTAGCGAGAATCAGGAAGCTATCCATGCATTGCAATTACAAAGATAAATTAGACGAAATGCTCAGAGACAAGTTAGTGTGTGGTCTACGCGATAAGGATACGCGAGTGAAACTGTTCGCAGAGAAAGACCTGACACTCGCGTCGGCACTGGACATTGCCACAGCACAAGAAGCTGCAGTAAAAAACGCGATTACATCCATCGAGATTTTCGACAAAACGTCGAAGGCCGAGGTGTTTTCGGTTCATAACAAGGAACGAAGTTCGCGGCAAAATCGAGCTGAACATTCGCAAGGGAAACGACAAGACCAACAGCAGCAGCGACCGTTGGCAGTCGGAAACCGGCAAAATTGGACATGTTTTTGTTGTGGGGTCCAAGGGCACGGTAAAAGAACCTGCCGTTACAAAAATTCTACATGCAACTTCTGCGGAATCGAGGGTCATTTGGAAAAAGCATGCCTGAAGAAAGCAGCGGGGAACAAGAAATCCAGAGAGGAAATCAAGAAGTTCTCCGACAGCAGCGACTCAGAAGACAGCGGCGCAGTGAGGTTACGACGTCATCGGGATGAGTTTTTCAAAGTTATATCGAGTGAAACCCAAAAAATCGGTCAGGGTGAAAGTGACGCAGTGGGTCTGAATGCGGGTAACGGTAGTATAAATAAGTATAACCTAAGCAGTACTTTGGGTAAAGGTAAAGATCAGTCTAGGATTGATGATAACTTTTTAACAGTTGAAAGTTACGGCAAAGCACAAGGTGAGCCAATGTTCTTAGAGCTACTAATCAATAATAAAAAAGTTACACTGGAAGTGGATACAGGCACGTATGCCACAGTATTCTCAGAAAAGTTTTGGCAAGTTAATTTTCACGACATAAAAGTTGTCGATACTAGTATGAAATTTAGAGCATACGACGATCACAAATTGAAGCCTATCGGGCAAATTAAAGGATTGCAAGTAAAATTTCGAAATATAAAGCGTTTGTTGAATTGCTACGTATTCCCCGGGGAAAAACCAGCGTTAATTGGTAGGGAATGGCTCGAACAATTTAATTGTTAGCCATTACAATTGCCGCCAAACCGAGAAACGGAGCATTTCATATTAAAAATCGAAGACATGCCAAAATCTCTGCCTGAAAAATTTAAAGAATTGTTTAGCGACACACCGGGATGTTATAACGTAAGCAAGTCAATGATACACATAAAAGATAATGTCCGCCCTATTGCGATGAAATGCAGGCACGTAGCGCATGCGTTGAAACCACTGATAGAGAAGGAAATTGACAGATTGGTAGGGTTGGGCCACTTGGAACCCGTAGAAGCAAGCGAGTGGGCGACACCCATCGTAGCGGTATTTAAGAGTAATGGAATGATTCGGTTATGTGGGGATTTCAAAACGACGATAAACCCTCACTTAGTCATCGACAAGTACCCGTTACATACCATCGATGATATTTTTACTGCCTTACACGACGGAATTTCCTTCTCCGAACTGGACCTAACGCACGCGTACATGCAATTCCCAGTCGCGGAAGAATGTCGAGATTTACTAACGATAGTCACTCACAAGGGACTATTTCGTTATACAAAAGTTCCGGAAGGAGTTTCGCCTGCACCTTCCGATATCCAAAAGAAATTAGACGAATGTTTACGCGGAATAGATCACGTAATTGCGTACCTAGATAATATTTATGTTACGGGTAAGACAGATGAAGAACATAAGGAAAATTTAGAAAGAGTCTGCGCAAGACTACAAAAATGTGGGTTACGTTTAAACCAAACTAAATGCAAGTACATGCAAGACAGAATCGAAGTCCTCGGGTATGTAATAGACAAGTCCGGGTTGCATAAGGCCGAGTCTAAGGTCAGGGCAATGGTGGATGCGCCGAGGCCTCAAAACGCTAAGGAGCTTGCCTCGTTTTTGGGCCTCGTAAATTTCTATGCTCGTTTCTTAGAAGACCGTTCGGTTAAATTAAAACCACTGTACGACTTACTTAACGAGAGAGAATTTAAGTGGACAACCCAATGTGAAAATGCATTTCACCGAGTAAAAATAGAATTGACTTCAGACCGAGTACTTGCGCTATTTGATCCTAAAGAACAAGTAGTCCTGTCGTGCGATGCGTCGGATTACGGGCTGTCCGCAATCCTATCTCATAAATATAAAAATAACACGGAACGACCAATTGCTTATGCATCTAAAAAGATACCTAAAAGTGAACTTAAAAGAGCAATTATCGACAAGGAGGCAATGGCAATAGTATTTGGATTTAGCAGATTCTATCAATTCGTGTTTGGTAGAGAGATAATTTTAAGAACGGACAATAAAGCATTGCAACACATATTAGGCCCAAATAAAGGTATACCCGTTACCGCTTATAATAGGTTACAACGCTATGCGTACTTTTTGTCCGGGTTCAGGTACAAAATAGAACATATCAAGTCAAAAGCAAACGCCAACTGCGACGCACTGTCTAGACTACCCATAGATGATTGTACCGAATTACCGGAAACCGATTTCTCACATATCCTTTACTTTGAAGAAGGCACGACCACCTTTGATAGCAAAATGTTAGCTAACGAAAGTAAAAAAGATTCTACGCTACGAGCCATTATTAAATATGTTTCGAGTGAATGGCCAAATCCGAGAAAATTATCTGAGGTAGAGAGAGTGTTTCATACTAAAAGAATAGAATTAACCATAGATAAGGGATGTTTGTTTTGGGGTTTCCGCGCATGCATTCCAGAATCGATGAGGCACCTGATTTTAAAGGAGCTTCATGCCTCCCACATGGGAATTGTCAAAATAAAAATGCTAGCGAGATCGTACGTGTGGTGGCCGGGATTGGATAGTGATATCGAACAGCTAGTGGAAGGATGCAAAATTTGCCTAATCGAACGAAAAAAACCCAGCAAAACTCCCTTAACTACATGACCGTGGCCGTCACGTGCGTGGAATAGAATCCATTGCGATTTTGCAGGACCATTTTTCGACGACATGTATTTAGTGATCATAGATGCTCACTCAAAGTGGCCGGAAGTTGTAAACTGTAAGAAAAATACAAAATCCCCCAAACTCGTTGAGGTCTTTAGCAGATTGTTCGCACAGTATGGATTGCCACTACATATCGTCTCAGACAACGGGCCGCAATTCAGAAGCGTAGAGTTTACTAATTTTTTACATAAAAACGGGGTAATGCGCAGTTTCTCCCCTCCGTACCACCCTGCAACGAATGGAGCTGCAGAGAATTTTGTCCAATGTTTCAAAGACAAAGTAAAAAAAATTGTTAAGGGGGGAGAGTCAGTAGAAAATGCGATTAATAAGTTTTTATATGACTACCGTAGTATCCCACACTGCACCACGGGTAGAAGCCCAGCATTCTTAATGTTCGGCCGCGAAATGAGGACAAGATTTAATACACTTAGACCAAGCGTGTCTGAAATAGTAGACAAGAAACAACGGGCGCAAATAGTAGCGAGAAACGGCAAGCGTCAAATAAGTGTAGATGTTGGCGATGAAGTGCTGATCGACAATCATAAGGTGGGAGGCGATAAGCGTATTCAGGGCGTAGTAGAGAAACAAGTCTCGCCATCGACATTTATTGTACGCGATGAAGACAATGTAACGCAGAAAAGGCATTACGATCAGATCATGAGCAGCAAGAATCTAATGCCTCCTTTGCGCCGTTCCCCACGGTTGCTCAGCAACTAAAGGAGCGGGAGAGTTGTGGTGTCCGTGTGTGTGTGCGTGTGTGTGTGTGTGCGTGTGCGGATGGTGGACACCGGGCGCGCAGTCGCTCTGTTATCACTGTAGGCTGAGCACGTGTTTCGCACCGCGCGGTTGATCCTGTAATACATTCTTATAATTATAATATACTAATTATTAACTATCTCGACTGTTCACCCACTCATTGGCAACATAACAGATCTTTTTTTTTTTATTTAAAAACAATCCTCCTCCTCCTCCTCCTCCTCATACAATTAAACTCGTATTTATGAAAAAAAATTACAGTAATAATTCACCTCCCTCCACCGTAGAGCGAGATATGGTGGTAGGGGTATTCATTATAAATTGCTCGCCACAGTCGCTGTATGAAGTTATATCATAAAAACGTTGTCAATCACAGTCGCTATACGACGTTATATCGCGTGTATGATCATATAATCCAACCGGTCAACTTCACACATTCCCCCTTTTCTTCAACGGTAAGTATGATAAAAAATTTAAAAACTATGTAAAAATCTAGCGAAAACTTTCTCTATTTAGATGGACCGAATCACTCAAATCATTGACATGGACGGATTCATTGTGGAAAAAAAATTTATATTGTAACGCGACGAGGGGCGCCAGCCCGCCTTGACACCACCCTGAAGCGACAGAAGAATCGCGCCGCGACCGAATATTCTAGAAAGCCGCGAAATCGGGGAAACTCTAACCCTTAGCAACACCTTGTTGATAAAGTTAGCAACGAAGCGGTATAAATACCGGTAGAATATCGCAGAGCGCTCACTTTAGCTGCGCCTGTGGGAGAGGACGAGGTAAGACCACGGCCGCCCATAGGTTAAGGGAGAGTACGAAGCAATGCTATCGGACGCCCGGCAGCTCAGGAGAGGACAGGGGTTGCACCTGGACGCCTCTCGGGTTAAATGGGAGAGGACGGCCATGAAGGCCGGCCGCCCGCCGAGAGGAAAGAACAGGGTAACTTTCTGGCCGCCTGAAAGTAGGAACGCCTGGTTCCTCTGTACGTCTCGGAGAGGACGGCCATGAAGGCCGGCCGCCGAACGGACAGGAGACACCGGGTGATTCCGAGTCTTCGTCATTTCCTCAGAGGGAGAGTACGGTTGAAATAAACCGGACGCCCGATGATGGAACTTCTTCCATCGTATAATTGGTTTAAACCATTCGTTGCTAACCTTTCGTTGCTAGTTTTCGTCTAAGGTTTATTACACAATTGTACGAACATTCCCATATTATGAGATTAATCTTTGAAAATAAATTCTATGTCCAGATATACCCATTTCCTGTCATTTTGCGAAACGAAATCCAATCCCGTATCCTACAACAATGTTGGCGCCCAACGTGCAGGCCGAGGCTCACGACCAGAACTCCGACTCCATTTCCAATCCTGACCTGAGTCCCAGTCCAACGATCCAGTTTTCACCGAGTCAATTTTCCCAGCTTCTGGGATCATTACATGATAAACCACCGGTTTGTCAAGGAAGTTTTACAAGATGTAGGGAACGCTTCGACGGTTCCCATGACTATATGAAAGTCAGCGCATTCATCGCCGCCATCTCGATATTTAAGGACATCGAAAATATCAGCGATGAGAACGCTTTGAAAGGGTTACCATTACTCTTCGAGAAACACGCAGCTGTTTGGTGGCGAGGTGTGCAAGGATCCGTATCGTCATGGAAGGAAGCTTTGGAGACGATTAAAACAACGTTTGCACCTCGACGTCCCGCGCATCAGGTGTACACGGAGCTGTTCCGAACTACGCAGGACGCAAACACCCTGACGGATTTATTTATTAGCCAGAAACGGTCACGACTGGCAGAATTACAAAACCCGCACCCAGAGCCGGTCCAAATAGACATGATTTACGGTCTCCTACGCCTTCCGATTCGGAAGAAAATTCCCCGGGATTCAGTAAAAACATTCACCGACCTGATTAAACGTGCTCGAGAAGTGGAAGCCCACGAGAAGGAATCCCAAGGAAAACAACAGGCATCAACCCATTTCCATCGGACGAAGGAAGAATTTGCCAAACCATACCCCAGGGATAACCGCCGCTGCAATATTTGCCGCCGTCCAGGACACGCCACCACCGACTGCCGTTTTCGAAAAAACAATGTTCCCGTACCGAAACCGACAGCCACTCCAACCATGTTGCAGCCAAGTTACACCCAGCTTCCAGTGAGTCATACTCCGCTGAAATGCTACGGATGCGGCAAGCCAGGAGTTGTACGTAGCAAATGCCCGGATTGTACCAAGACGGCCAAAACTCCCACTTCTGCTGCATTTTGCACAGTAAGTGCTGCAATTCAACCACGACAACGACCTGCGGTCGACATTACCATCGCTGGAGAAAAAGGGCAGGCCTTTTTCGATACAGGAGCAAAGTGCAGCGTGGCAAGCCAAAGCTTGTACTCCTTGCTGGTGAAAACCGGCCACTCCTTTGGTGTACGGAACATGGAAATCGCGCTAGCAGACGGCAATCCACGTATTCAAGCTGTCAAAGCGGCCCAGCTTGAAGTAGAGCTTCGTGGTCGCCGCCTTCGAACCACCTTCATTGTCCTACCAGAAGGAAAGGATAACCGAACCTTGCTGGGCGTCGATTTCATTGAAGACGCAGGAATCGTCTTAAATGTTCCACAGCGGACATGGCATTTCGTGGAGGCACCGGAGAACGTACATGATTTCCAGGACGAAATTTCCGTGAGGAGTGCATCCTTCGGCAAGGGGGAGACCCCTGTTCCTCTATTATCCCTGAGGGCAGATACGATTCGTGAAATCCAGGAGCTCGCGAAACCTCCGCCAGGATGTGTGAGTCCGATTCACGAAGATACGACGACACTCCAGGCCTACTTACAAGAGGAAGTCGAGATGGAGGAACCAGTGTCGAACACGCATTGGCCAGATATCGACTCTTTCTTTGAAAAATGTGTTCAAACTTTTGAAACACGGATGGACATCTCTACCGTCGACATCGGAGAAATAAGGGAGGACGAGGCGGTAAATATCTCCACCGCAGAAAAACAAGAACTCCACGAATTGTTGAGAGAAAACGCTGATCTATTTCAAGCCAATGCACCACCCAGCAAAGAAGCCGACCATCGGATAGACACCGGAGATCACGCTCCAATCGCTGTGCCGCCATATCGCATACCACCTGCGAAGAGGGAATTGCTGCGCACAGAGATTAAGAAGATGATCGAGGCGAAGGTTATCGAGGAGTGCGAATCGCCATGGGCTGCACCCGTAGTTCTGGTGCCCAAAAAGGACGGCAGTATTCGGGTTTGCGTGGATTATCGCAAACTCAATGCTGTAACCGTTACAGATTCGTACCCTTTGCCACGGATCGACGACCTGCTCCATTCGGCCAAGAGAACAGGATTTATGTCTGCGCTGGACCTGCAATCAGGTTATTGGCAAATTGGCGTACGAGAAGAGGATCAAGACAAAACGGCGTTCACCACACCTTTCGGAATTTTCCGATTCAAACGGATGCCATTTGGACTGAAGAATGCACCGGCCACTTTCCAACGTCTCATGGACCGGATGAGAGCTGGATTGGGAGAGCGCAATATTCTTGTCTATCTAGACGATATATTAGTGCTCTCCACCAACTTCGCGGAACATCTCGAGGATCTGAGGGCAGTGTTTAACCGACTTCGCCAATTCGGTCTCCGAATGAATCGACAGAAATGTCGTCTGGGATGCCCAAAAATCAAATACCTTGGACATGTACTGACAGCAGGAGGTATACATCCCGATCCCGAGAAGGTCAAGGCGATCCAAGACATGGCTACACCGGCGAATTTGAAACAGCTTATATCCTTTTTGCAAACTTGCTCATGGTACAGGCGGTTTGTACCAAATTTCGCTACAGTTGCCCAACCTTTGACCCAGCTGACAAAGAAAAAGGCAACTTGGGAGTGGAAAACAAGCCAACAGCAAGCATTCGAGCACCTGAAAGGAGCCCTTATGAGCCCTCCGATTCTACAATACGCCGACGAAAAGCAGCCCTTCACCATACGCTCCGATGCCAGCGCCTATGCCATAGGAGCAGTCCTGTTACAAGGCGAAAGGGAAACGGAACACCCGATTGAATATGCCAGCAGATTACTGACGCCGGCAGAACGCAACTACTCAACTACCGAAAGAGAGGCACTAGCAGTAGTTTGGGCCGTCGACAAATTCCGAGGATACATAGAAGGAACTTCGGTCACTATCGCCACAGACCATCAACCTCTGAAATGGCTGATGTCTCTGCGTTCTCCAAGCGGACGGCTCGCCCGATGGGCACTATTATTACAACCTTACTGTCCTAATATACAGTACATTCCAGGCCGATGCAACGTCGTTGCCGATATGCTGTCAAGGTTACCGAGCGAACCGTGGAACGAAGAAAGCAGCACGGAGGTTGCAGAGATTTCCGTCGACATACCAGCACGAGGACCAGCAGTAACTCGAGAGGAACAATTAAAAGATGCGGCCCTGAGAACCATAATCGAGTCACTCGAATCAACTACACGAGACGACGAAATGATTAAATGGACTACGAGAGGATATCTGATTAACAACGGAGTGCTCTACCGATACGCTCCCAATGTGGACATGGAAGAAGCTCAGCTGGTTGTACCTTTACACGAGAGGAAAGACATTCTTCGAGCATACCACGATGATGCCACTGCGGGTCATTATGGAGCTCAGCGTACGCTGCACCGGATAATCAGCCGATACTTTTGGCCAGGGATGAGCCGAGAAATCGCAGCCTATGTTCAAGCTTGCGTGGAGTGCCAAAGGTATAAAGCAAACAATTTGAAACCAGCAGGTTTGTTACAGATGCCCGTCATGCAGCAAAGGTTTGAAGTACTTGCTATGGACCTCTTTGGACCTCTGCCGACCACGATGAAGGAGAATCGATGGATCTTCATTGTGGAAGACACAGCTTCACGATGGGTAGAACTGTTTCCACTGCAGCAGGCAACGGCAGAAGCCTGTGCGGAAGTCCTCATCAACGAAGTTATGCTGCGATTCGGGATGCCACGACGAATCATCAGCGACAATGGCACTCAATTCGTCAGCGGGGTCATGCAGCAGGTAGCACATTGTTTTGGGCTGCAGCAGGCCTTTACTCCTGTCTACCATCCCGAGGCCAACCCGGTGGAGCGGAAGAATCGTGATCTGAAGGCGCAGCTTGGTATCTACGTCGGCAGAGATCACGCTGCCTGGGACGAGAGGCTGCCAACCATACGCTTTGCGATGAATTCAGCACGATGCGTGACGACCGGGTACTCAGCAGCCTACCTTACGTTCGGGAGAGAGCTGAGGACGCCTGATGACGCCAATCGGGACCTGAGGACCATCATCCAAGCAGAAAATTTCCTGCCGGAAATTACTCCAAAACTGCTGACACTGGCGGACACGATGCAGGTGGCCCAGCAGAACCAGGAGCAGCAACAGGAGAAAAGGAAGGAGTATGCTGATCAACGACGCCGGCCCAATCCCGGATACGAGAAAGGAGACCTGGTGTGGGTAACCACTCACACCCTCAGCCGACGAGAGAGGAACTACACAGCGAAGTTCGCACCAAAGAGGGATGGTCCGTACGTGGTGAAGCGCCGCATAGGATCCAACAGCTACGAGATCGAGACCCGGGATGACCAGCCTATATGCGTAGGGGTGTACCACACCTCGGCGCTAAGGCCTTACAACGGGGCACGGGCGAACCCACCACCAGATCCAGTAACAACGATCCGTAAACGAGGGCGACCCCGTAAGCAGCGCGAGGGTCAATCAACGCAGCGTCCAAAGAAGCAGGCTCGGCGATAATGAAGGAAGTCCTGGACTACTCGTCGAGACGCCGTCGTGTCCAGAGGGGGAGACTGTAACGCGACGAGGGGCGCCAGCCCGCCTTGACACCACCCTGAAGCGACAGAAGAATCGCGCCGCGACCGAATATTCTAGAAAGCCGCGAAATCGGGGAAACTCTAACCCTTAGCAACACCTTGTTGATAAAGTTAGCAACGAAGCGGTATAAATACCGGTAGAATATCGCAGAGCGCTCACTTTAGCTGCGCCTGTGGGAGAGGACGAGGTAAGACCACGGCCGCCCATAGGTTAAGGGAGAGTACGAAGCAATGCTATCGGACGCCCGGCAGCTCAGGAGAGGACAGGGGTTGCACCTGGACGCCTCTCGGGTTAAATGGGAGAGGACGGCCATGAAGGCCGGCCGCCCGCCGAGAGGAAAGAACAGGGTAACTTTCTGGCCGCCTGAAAGTAGGAACGCCTGGTTCCTCTGTACGTCTCGGAGAGGACGGCCATGAAGGCCGGCCGCCGAACGGACAGGAGACACCGGGTGATTCCGAGTCTTCGTCATTTCCTCAGAGGGAGAGTACGGTTGAAATAAACCGGACGCCCGATGATGGAACTTCTTCCATCGTATAATTGGTTTAAACCATTCGTTGCTAACCTTTCGTTGCTAGTTTTCGTCTAAGGTTTATTACACAATTGTACGAACATTCCCATATTATGAGATTAATCTTTGAAAATAAATTCTATGTCCAGATATACCCATTTCCTGTCATTTTGCGAAACGAAATCCAATCCCGTATCCTACAATATGTAAAGAATTAGCCATAATCGATATTTGTCATGATGGCTCGTTCGAACTCTCTGAATTTCGTTTGGGAAAGAACTTTCGTTGTTTATCCGACGCTGACAAAAAGGCTGCACGATATGTCAGCAATTTCGTCCACGGGATTCCATTTAAAGATTTCGGCTATGAAAACTATCAACAGCGCGATATATTCGAAGTTATACGAAATTTTGTGAGCGATTACGCGAATCCTGTCGTAGCCTACAAAGGTGGATGTTTCGAGAGAGACATCCTACGAAAAATGCAAATAAACTCGATAAATTTGGAAGATTTTAACTGCCCGAAATACGACGTACTAGTTCAGGATCCCGTATATGAAATTGTCGACGGCGAACCTTGTCGACTTCACTGTTGGCAACCGGCAAAAAACGTCAAAACGAAACCATATCATTGCTGTCTACGCGAAGTGCAAACATTTCGAGCATGGGTTAACAATTATAAAAACACGTAAAGTATCAGTTATAAGGAACGCGTCTACATCTTTGAATTTTCCCCGTCAAAACCACAAAAACGACTCCTCTTTTTTACGTTTGATTTTTTCACAGAGTATCACAATGATTACGAAATCCGAGGGAACCGTCGAGACAACATCAACAACAACCGATCACGCAACACCACCACCCGATTATCGTCTCGAACGCGACAGACTTCAGAGTTTTCACAATTGGCGTTACTCACACGTCATTCAACCGGAGAAACTCGCTGCCGCAGGATTTTTTCATCTGGATGTTGAGGACTGCGTCGAATGTTTCGAATGTCGTGCTCGTCTGTGCCGATGGGTAAATAATGATGATCCCATGACGGAGCATCGCTTCTGGTCAAGATTCTGTTGGTACGTCCGTGGGCTGGACTGCGGCAACGTACCGATCGGAGTCGATCCGGATACAATCCCGCCAAACCCTCGCGGTGTGGATGTCTGTGGAATCGCGAAAGAATCGTCGCTCGAACGTGATAAAATAAATTAAAATAATGGAAAAACTAAAGTGTAAAATAATGAATATAAGATTTTTATTAAAAAATAATTGTAATTATAAAAATAATTCTATTGATTATATATTCAATGTTGAGCCTGTAAAAAGAAAAAATGTTATGTATTATTTTTAATTAACTAATAAATATTTAAAATTATTAATTTTTACTCACAGTATTTAAATATATACTTTTATTAAATAAAAAAGTTATAAAAATTTTTATTTGTATCGTCTGTATCTAATAATAGCTGTTTGCTGCGGAAGTCTGAAATCATTTACTTCGTCATTTTCCTCATTATTGTCAGCATCACTTTCCTCTTGTTCCATTTTTCATGATCTTTTGGTAATTCGTTGCAAACTAAGCGAGACACATATCGTGTAAATCAATATCTCTTCTACCATAATTATCAAATATATTATCCCTATAAATTTCGGTGGAGTCTTCATTTAATTTTTTAAAGCATTGGTAATACTTCGAAATTTTTCTGTAACAGTCTTATTGTTTATTACCACAATCACTAACAGCTTCCCTTAATAATTTTGATAAACTTCCATCAATTTTACTAATGTAATTGGTTACATAACTGACCGCCGAATATTCGTCAAGTACATACTGCAAATCCATATTCGATTCGAATAATTGTAAAATATCTGCATTATAACCATTAATATTTACTTCAAGGCTGGATCGTTTTTAAGAATACCCGTTTTTTCGTTTAAACTACTTCGAATAGCTGATAGCTATTCTTCATCAGTTATATTCAGTTTCTCCAGAATTTCATCATAGCTCATAACTATTTTTTCTTATAAAATTCATTTATTAATTCATCAATAAGTTTATAGGATTTAGGCGTTATTTCATTTTTATTTAATGGTTCCAGAATCATGGTTCTTCTCATTACTGGATAATGGATATGAAATCGACACCGCTTATTTCTTTGTCCTTTGTAACAACTATGATTCTGTTTGTGCATTTGAAATTTAATGTATGCATTATTTTCGTCATATCTACATGTGATAAATTGGTCAATTAAATCAATCAATTCTTTGTTAGCAACATGATCATGTCTTGTACATAGGTGCTCATTTCAACCACAGAAAAATATATTCATGTGGACTTCCACGTTGCTGAATTTTCGCTCGTTCATAACTATCCACAACCTCATATTTTCCGAAATTACCTGGTTTTTTGCTTTAATAACCACATAAGCTTATGTGCCTCTATGATCGAAATATCGGGCGCATGTAACGGGATCATTTCTAATTAGATCAGTTTTTGGTATTGTAATCCAAATTGAATGCGTCTTGTACAGATAATGTTTTACCACCATCGCGATATTTCATCAATGTTTGCAACAACTCAAGCCAGTAACTTTCTGCAGCCGACATGGTCATAAAGAACGTGGGTTTACTCAATTGACTCAATTTCTTCACTATTGTCAGCATCACCTTCCTCTTGTTCCTTTTTTCATGATCTTTTGGTAATTCGTCGCAAATTCACATATCAACAGAGGCACATATCATGTACACTAATATCTCTTCTACTATAATTATCAAATATGTCATCCATATTAATTTGGGTGGAGTCTTCATTTAATTTTTTAAAACATTCTCAGATTTTGACATGAATACACGTTCTGATATCGGATTGATATTAATGTATACTGTCTTTCTACTTTGCTTTGATAAAGGTAATGATAAAACACGATAGGCTGCTTCTTGTGTAGACATTAAATTACTATTTAAACAGTATTGGTAATATTTCGAAATTTTTCCCTAACAGTCTTATTGTTTATTATCACAATCAATAGCAGCTTCTCTTAATAATTTTGATAAACCTCCTTCAATTTTACTAATGTAATTGGTTACATAACTCACCGCCGAATATTTGTAAATCCATATTCGATTCGAATAATTGTAAAATATCTGCATTTTGACCATTAATATTAATTATTTTTTAATAAAAATCTTATAGTAATTATTTCACATTTTAGTTTTTCATTTTTAAATTTATTTGATCACGATCGAACGATGATTCTTTCGCGATTCCACAGGTATTCATACCACGAGGGGTTTGGCGGGATTGTATCCCCATAGGTAAGAAACACGTTCGGAATAGCATATTCACGAAACACGTTCGGACACGTTCAAGGTCAAGTCTTCCTAAAAAATGCTGTCTCTGCAGTTTTGCACGTGCGAGGGGGTATCATATTACATACCACCGAATACCGCGATGGTGAGTCATGACTCATGACTCATCACGCATGACTCATCACACTTTCGAACACGTTCAAGGTTACCCAAAAACCTGACGCTGCAGTTTTGCACGTGCGAGAAACTCAAAAAGCTGACGCTGCAGTTTGATACCCCCTCCCCCTCAAAAATATGCTCGCGCTATAAGGTAATTCCCCCTCCCCCTCCCCCGCAAAATTTGGTTCTGTTATAAGCTAATCCCCCCTCCCACACAAAGTCGCGCTGTAAGGTAAAATGCCGAAAAGCTGACGTTCAAGGTTACCCCCAAAAAGCTGACGCTGCAGTTTGATACCCCCTCCCCCTTAAAAAATAAAGCTGACGTTCAAGGTTACCCAAAAACCTGACGCTGCAGTTTTGCACGTGCGAGATACTCAAAAAGCTGATGCTGCAGTTTGATACCCCCCCCTTCAAAAATATGCTCGCGCTATAAGGTAATTCCCCCTCCCCCTCCCCCGCAAAATTTGGTTCTGTTATAAGCTAATCCCCCCTCCCCCTCCCACACAAAGTCGCGCTGTAAGGTAAAATGCCGAAAAGCTGACGTTCAAGGTTACCCCCAAAAAGCTGACGCTGCAGTTTGATACCCCCTCCCCCTTGAAAAATAAAGCTGACGTTCAAGGTTACCCAAAAACCTGACGCTGCAGTTTTGCACGTGCGAGATACCCCCTCCCCCGCAAAAATATCAAAAAGATGACGTTCAAGGTTACCCAAAAAGCTGACGCTGCAGTTTTGCACGTGCGAGAAACTCAAAAAGCTGACGCTGCAGTTTGATACCCCCCCCTCCCCCTTAAAAATAAAGCTGACGTTCAAGGTTACCCCCAAAAAGCTGACGCTGCAGTTTGATACCCCCCCCCCTCCCCCTCAAAAATAAAGCTGTCGTTCAAGGTTACCCAAAAACCTGACGCTGCAGTTTTGCACGTGCGAGATACTCAAAAAGCTGATGCTGCAGTTTGATACCCCCTCCCCTTCAAAAATATGCTCGCGCTATAAGGTAATTCCCCCTCCCCCTCCCCCGCAAAATTTGGTTCTGTTATAAGCTAACCCCCCCTCCCCCTCCCACACAAAGTCGCGCTGTAAGGTAAAATGCCGAAAAGCTGACGTTCAAGGTTACCCCCAAAAAGCTGACGCTGCAGTTTGATACCCCCTCCCCCTTGAAAAATAAAGCTGACGTTCAAGGTTACCCAAAAACCTGACGCTGCAGTTTTGCACGTGCGAGATACCTCCTCCCCCGCAAAAATATCAAAAAGATGACGTTCAAGGTTACCCAAAAAGCTGACGCTGCAGTTTTGCACGTGCGAGAAACTCAAAAAGCTGACGCTGCAGTTTGATACCCCCCCTCCCCCTTAAAAATAAAGCTGACGTTCAAGGTTACCCCCAAAAAGCTGACGCTGCAGTTTGATACCCCCCCCCTCCCCCTCAAAAATAAAGCTGACGTTCAAGGTTACCCAAAAACCTGACGCTGCAGTTTTGCACGTGCGAGATACTCAAAAAGCTGATGCTGCAGTTTGATACCCCCTCCCCTTCAAAAATATGCTCGCGCTATAAGGTAATTCCCCCTCCCCCTCCCCCGCAAAATTTGGTTCTGTTATAAGCTAATCCCCCCTCCCCCTCCCACACAAAGTCGCGCTGTAAGGTAAAATGCCGAAAAGCTGACGTTCAAGGTTACCCCCAAAAAGCTGACGCTGCAGTTTGATACCCCCTCCCCCTTGAAAAATAAAGCTGACGTTCAAGGTTACCCAAAAACCTGACGCTGCAGTTTTGCACGTGCGAGATACCCCATCCCCCGCAAAAATATCAAAAAGATGACGTTCAAGGTTACCCAAAAAGCTGACGCTGCAGTTTTGCACGTGCGAGAAACTCAAAAAGCTGAACCTGACGCTGCAGTTTTGCACGTGCGAGATACCCCCTCCCCCGCAAAAATATCAAAAAGATGACGTTCAAGGTTACCCAAAAAGCTGACGCTGCAGTTTTGCACGTGCGAGAAACTCAAAAAGCTGACGCTGCAGTTTGATACCCCCCCCCTCCCCCTTAAAAATAAAGCTGACGTTCAAGGTTACCCCCAAAAAGCTGACGCTGCAGTTTGATACCCCCCCTCCCCCTCAAAAATATGCTCGTGCTATAAGGTAATTCCCCCCACCCCTCCCCCCAAAAAATTTGGTTCTGTTATAAGCTAATTCCCCCCCTCCCCCTCCCACACAAATTCGCGCTATAAGGTAAACTGCCGGTAAGGTAGGAATCTGCCTACAATGATAACTACTATTTAGAACCGGCCTAGATATACTACTCAGGCCCTTCTTCTGGACTCGGTTAAACAGGATGGAGGTCCACCCTCAGCTGCCTCCATCGAAGGTATCAGGTGGAGGTTCAACCCTCCTTCGGCTCCTCACTTCGGCGGAATCTGGGAAGCTGCAGTCAAGTCGGTAAAGCACCACCTCCGCCGAGTCATCGGTGAACAAACCCTGACCTTCGAGGAGCTGACCACACTTCTGACAGGCATCGAGGCTTGTCTAAATTCCAGACCTCTCTTACCCCTTTCAGATGACCCTGAGGATCCAGTCGCGCTCACACCGGGTCACTTCTTGATAGGGGAACCATTACTATCCATTCCTGAGCCCAGCCTCGTTGATCTCCCTGTATCTCGATTGTCTCGATGGCAATTGATACAGCAGATGTATCAACATTTCTGGAGTCGTTGGTCGCGGGAGTACCTGAACTCTCTCCAGCCTAGAGGAAAATGGCAAAAGGACAAAACGTTAATCAAGGCCGGGGTCCTTTGCCTAATCAAAAGCGAACTTCTTCCGCCTACCCAATGGCCTCTTGCTCGCGTTGTTCAGGTGCACCCGGGAGCAGACGATTCCGTTCGAGTCGCTACCGTTCGAACTGCATCTTCCCAGTATCTTCGACCGGTTCATAAATTGATTCCCCTTCTCCGCCCGGACGTGCCCGAGAAGGACGCTGGCGAGATCCACGAGGCAGGCTCAGCAGACAATTCTGCGTAATCACTTTTCATCTCGATCACATATCGATAATCCGATTTCTTGGCATCGTGGAAATCACTCACCTCATTGTTAAAATTCACTTGTAATTTTAGATTCACTGTAATTTCACTCATCTCATTCCACAATTCAATTCACGGCATTTCAACTGTTCACTCGCGTCGCGTGGCGTCGTTTACTACGCAGTACATACAGCCCATTCATTCTTCAGTTTCGTCAGTGAATGACGAGGCGGGCGGAATGTTTGGGATTGGTCGGTTCTGTCGATCGATATCAACGAGCTATCGACCGCTCCTTCAACTATTGGCTGCCGCGCGCGACTCGACACATCGATGATCGATCAGCGGCGCGCCACGCTATTGGCCGCCGCCGACTGATCGATTATCGACCGGCTAAGAGACCGCTCTTAGTTCCCGGAACGAGAATCTCTCGATCATTCGTTCAGTTAAAGTAGCCACAGTTCGCACATTAACTCTTTTGCTCTCGCTAAATTTCTATTCAACAAACTGTTCGTTGTTAAACCGGTTTCTGGATAAAGATTTAGCCAACTCTCGGTACGCGTTGTACATACAAATTAAGTAAATTCGCTCCTTCAAGCGTTATTTATTGTATTCATTGTACATAGTTTTTTGTGACCATTAAAAGTGACATTCACCCCTTCAAGTGAATAAAAGTGGTTGTTTAAAAGTCTTCCTGACTAAATTTCCCACGCGTTCCGAAACAAAAAGAAATTTCTCTCCGGAATTACAAGCGATATTACAGGATTATTTGAAAGATAGGTCCGTTCAGTTTAAATCGATGAATGGTTTTGTTGATTTTAATATGGAGAAAGGTGTTCCTCAGGGATCAGTTATATCTCCGATCCTTTGGAATATGGTCTACGATGGTCTTTTGGAACTTCCATTTAAACAAAGTATAAATGTTATCGCATACGCCGACGATATTGCGGTTTATTCTGCTGCAAGTAATTTGGTCACTCTTAAGCGGGATCTAGAAGAAGCAGTAAATACAATTATTGCACCGTGGCTGGAAGACAAAGGGTTGGAGTTGTCACCTAAGAAGACTGAATACATGTTCTTTAATAAAAAAGTTATTCCATCAACTTTTAATTTGAGTATTTTAGATAACAACATCAAGGCTAAGGAGCATGTAAAATACCTGGGAGTATTTTTAAGTAAATTCAATAATTATTTTGTCCATATCGATAAAACCGTTTTGAAGGCTACTAGAGCTATGAGTGAACTTTCTCGGCTCATGGCTAATATTGGTGGAGCCTCTACTACTGGACGGAAGTTGTATTATAACATCTTAGAATCCATAGTTTGTTATGGATGTCCTGTTTGGGCTGATGTCGCTTTGGGATTCAGGAGAAACCTAATTTTGGTCGGGCGTGTTCAGAGGTTGGGTTTAGGTAGAGTTGCTAGAGCTTATTGTTCGGCTTCTCGATTCTCATTGTGTTCCATTACTGGGATTCTTCCGATAGAGGATACGATTGTGGAACGGGCTGAGTTGTATCGCCTTAAACAGGCTTATAAGATATTGGATGATGATACGGAGGATATTATCGGTATGAAGATGGATATCCTCAAAGAAGAAAGTGCTTTGGTGAAGAGGCAATCTTGGATTAACTGGCAGGCTAGATGGAGTTCTTATGGTTCCTCATCTTGGACTAAAAGACTTATCCCTAATGTTGAGTTGTGGAGCTCTAGGAAATTTGGAGATATTAATTTCCGCTTGACCCAGATGTTGACTGGACATGGAGTGTTTAACTCCTATCGGCATAAGATACGCCGTTCCACTTCGGATTTGTGTTGGTATGACTGTGGGGTAAGGGATGATCCAGAGCACACTCTCATTTACTGCAACAGATGGGCCGGTGAAAGACTTTCTTTGGAGATTGATATTGACGATAACCTGACTGTGGATCACTTCCAGGAGTTAATGTTGAAGAGCGCGGATAATTGGAGGAAAATTGATAAATTTATTAATACGATCATGTTTTCCAAGGAAGAGTACGAACGCGAGCTTGAAAGGGGTGTCAGGTTAGATGATGATCCACTTGATACTTCTTAACAACGTTGACCTGGGATAGACAAAACCTGAAAGAAGAAACAAGAATTAGAAGACAAGAACAGGAGTAGATTAGATCCGGAGTAGTGAGCAGAGTGGTAATGCGAATAGTAATCACTCTTCTCACGTTAGTCCGGACATTTACGAGGCGACAGGTCTATGTGCCTTGTATGGCGGGGTTTTAGTGGGTATGGGCAGGGATATATAGTGGTGGTACTATATAGTCCCGTTTCCCCCGCACACCATCTTAGGGGGGGCCGAGTCCCACACTACCCTCTCCAGCTGTCATCTATGGGAGAGGGTGTGCGTAAGAGCATTTCCCCGCCGTCCTAAAGAGGAAAAAAAAAGGATAGGGTTAGGATAGGGTTAACACAAGGGAGACAAACCTGAATGGGGGACGGTTGAGTGCGAATTTAAGATGCATTTTTAACCGAAACCTGGGGACGATGGTCACGTCCATTATATCAGCCATAGAACCTAGTGTGGCTTTGAGCCCTCCAACACCCCAACACGTGGTAGGCTCGGCAAGGAAAGACCGAATGAAAGTGATATTCCAGTTTATTCTGGAATTTCGCGGAAGTCGGATCGGACCCCATGTTGATGTATACGTGTTAGATAGGGTGGAAGGTCCCGGAGGGTGAAGACCATATGAAAGCGATATTCGGGTTGATAACCGGAATTTCGCCGAAGTTGGATCAAACTCAATGGGGCTGGACACATAAGTATACAACTTCTTCCCAACGTTCATGAAGGCGCGGTCCCTTGTTTTGAGAAACTTGTAGAGTCATAGAATAGCCTATCCTAATCCTGGGGAGGGAGTGGGTGAATCCTGGGCAGCCGGGATAGAATAGGTTAAGGGATGTAATACTCAAAGGTGCACAATATGGTTCTATGGTGAAGAGGGTGGGGCCAAATGGGCAGGTATGGCAAACCTGCATGATCTGAAGGTGAGCAAGGTCCGACGTACGCTCCGAGCCGTAAAACGCTCAAACACTCAAATGGGTTAGGTAGAATGGCCTCTCACTGATGATGATCGCTCCCTGATTAGTAGATCGTCACCCTGCAAGTTGCCCGGGCTATAAAAAGCAGGGTGGCGGTTGAAAGCAGGGGAAACTGCAACCCTACGGGGCCGAGGACCGGTCGCCATATGAAACCGACATTGCTGTTGGTGTGCGTTTCGGAGATGGGCTGGTGCCTTGCGGCACCAGCCCTCTCCTCAATGGAACAAGGAGATGGTGCCGATCACCTACTCCCCGGTCATAATTTACTACTACTACTACTACTACTACTAGGATAGGGTTAGGATAGGGTTAGGATGGAGTGAGCTCGCGGGGGCGACCCCCGCGACGCCGTGGACGTGCTCCCCCACGGGGGAGAGGATTGGGAGGAGTCGCGGCAGGGGGATCGCCCTCGCGCGATGGTTTGGGGCTCCACGAGGGGGGCGGTGATTTGGGAGGGGAGGTCGCGGAGGCTTCGTCCCCCGCGGCAGTATTTGCCCCTTGTGGAGGGGCGGCGGCGGACTGGAGGTCGCGGGGAGTGTTCCCCTCTCCGCGACAAAATATGCCCCCTCCACACGGGGGGGCGGGGTGTCCCTTAGTGGTGCGGGGGGTTCGCCACCCACATCGTCAGGTGCCCCCATCCCGGGGGGCGGAGAGAGAGGGCCGGGGAACGAGCTGACCCCGGCCCTAGGGAGGAGTTTACTCCTCCCGGGGTGGCCCGGTGACCTCTAAAGACGTTAGTCTAAACGAGGCACCGGCCACCCCCAGAGTCTCAGCTCTGGGGGGGGCGCGAGGGGGGGGAGAGTCGGGGCGTCCGATACGCCTTCGACGACTCTCCCTTACCGGTGTGCGGCGCCCTCTTGTCCTGGCTGGGACGGAGATCTACGGATCCTTGTTCCGGGCAGGATACGAGGGCACCGGGGGCTGCGTGTGGACCGAGCTGGGGCTCGGGAAGCACGATCCGAAGGCCCAGGGATGGGAACACCGGGCGGGTCCCTCCGCCCGGGGTTCGGTTAGAGTAGGGTGGGGGAGCTAATACCTCCCCCGGGATGCATGTTAGCTAGGAGTGAGCTTGCTTGTATACCTCGGTGATCCCGGCTCCTCCTACATAGCTTAGGTGGGTGTGGAGTTTTAGTGGGTACCCCTGGGGAGGGGGGCGCAGCGCTGCGCGCGACGACCCCCACCTCAGGGGAGCCCCACATAACCCCGGTTCCTCCCCAGGGGGCCGGGGTATGCGTAACGCATTTCTCCACAAAAAAAAGGATAGGGTTAGGATTTACCCCCGAGGGGGAGAAACGTCGGACGCGATCGACCGCTTCAACCAGGGGTAATCCTGGGGGAAGTGGCCGCTCTAGCGTCCGGGGTTTGTCCCCCTTGGGGGGGGGTGCGGGTGGGAGCGGTTCGGTTCGATCCGCTTCTCCCGCTGGTAGCCGTGAGGAGGACGATACGAGATCTTTGATATCGATCGCCTCCTCCGGTTTGGGGAAACGGCCTTTGCCGTCCCCCCAGGATTCGGGACCAGTTCCCAAACGGAACAAGTCCCCATCGTTGACCGTGGCTGAGCGCCAACGGGAGATGAGGGGACTTCTTCCGGGGGAGCTGATGGGTATGGGGTTTGAAGCCTGCCGTTTGGTGGAGGAGACCGCCATGCGGAGTAAAAACCTAAAGGGGACGGCTGTCCGCTATTTTAAGGAGGCGGCGCGGAATTTGGAGGCGATGATTGAGGAGCTCCGGAGGAGGGGGTTCTCGGGGGATTTACCCCCGGCTCCCTCCCCCGGGCCCTCGGTGGGGGGCCACGATATCGGGGATCCTGGGGCTCCGCCTGCTGACTTGTGGGACAAGGTGCAGGCGGAGAATCGGGCCCTCAGGGCCGAGAACGCGTCCCTTTGCCGGGAGGTTCGGGAGTTGGGGAGTACCCTGGATGCCGTGAAGGGGGAGATTTTGGCCTTGAAGAGGCGGCTTGATGCCCCCTCTTCGAGGACATCGCCTCCCCCCGAGCCCAGGGTGCCCCCGGCTCCCCGTATTCTTCCGGCGAGTTCGGTGGCGGGTTCTCTGGCGGGAGGTAGCGACGGTGGGGCCTTGCTGGCTCGGATCGGGGCTCTGATCGACGCGAAATTCGCGGCGATCAAGGACGAGCTCCGTCTGAGTTGGCGAGGCACCCCCTTGTCGTCTGGTTTGGGAGGGGCGGGGGTTGGGAGTCGACCGGCTGTTACACTGGCGACTCCTCCCCCGCACCTCCCGTGTCGTCGGCTCCCTCCCCTGGTCCTGGCCAGGTCTCGGCGGCTTCCCTTGCTCTTCCCTCCGGGTCCTGCCTCCTCCCTCTACGGTTGGGAGGCGGGGTGGGGGCGTTGTGGGAGCGGTTGCCCCGGCGGCCGTTCCGGTCCCGCCTCTTCCCTCATCGGTGGGGAGAGGGGGGGAGGGGGTGGAGTGGGAGGGGCCGCCTTGGCGGCCTCTCCGGTCCCATCCCATTCCCCGGTGTTGGGCGGGCGGCCGGCCGGCCCCTCGTCCGTTCCCCCTCCGGGGACATGGGCGCAGGTGGTCGGCCGGAGGGCCGCGAAGGGCGCGGCGACGTCTGTCGCCCCAACTCCCCCCTCTAAGAAGGGGGGAGCAGGGGCGAAGAGTGGTGCGGCCAAGAGGCCGCGGGTGGTGGCTCCTCCCCGAACGGCTGCGGTCACGGTGACTGTGCCGGAGGGGAGCAAAGCCACCTATGCGGAGGCCATCAGGGTTGCCCGTCAGAAGATCGACTTGGGCGCCCTCGGTATTGAGGCTCTCTCGTGGAAGAGGGCCGTCACTGGGGGTCTGATCATTCAGGTCCCCGGTGCCGCGGGGGCGCCCAAGGCCGATGCCTTGGCGACCCGGATGGCCTCCGTATTGGGGGAGATGGGGGTCCGTGTGGCGAGGCCGGTCAAGTAGGCGGAATTCCGCCTGACCGGCCTCGACATCTCGGCCACGTCCCAGGAGGTGGTGGCGGCGGTTTCGGTGGCCGGGGGTTGCGCCCCCGAGGCAGTGAGGGTGGGGGAGATTAAGATCCCCCCAATGGCCTTGGCACTGTGTGGGTGCAGTGCCCGGCCGCCGCGGCCCTCGCGGTGGAAAAGGCCGGCCGCATTAGGGTGGGTTGGGCTTTCGCCCAGGTGGTGGTGCTGGCGGGCAGACCGCTGCAGTGCTTCCGCTGCCTTGCCTTAGGGCATGTTCGGCAGCGGTGCACTGCGGAGGTCGATAGGTCTGGCCAGTGCTATCGATGCGGGTGCTCCCCGCCTGCAAAGTCCAAGAAGGGTCGAGGTGGGGGGAAAAATGCGGCTCCCCCCTCCTCGGACGCAGGGGGCGCGACGGGGGGTCCTTTGCCCCCCGCCGAGCCTTCAGCGATGGATATGGACTCGACGGCGACGGGTGGAGGGGTGGTTCCTCCGCCCCCCTACTCCCGCCCCGTCGACTCGGGAGAGGGGGAACCGTCGGTCGTTAAATAGTGGCTGACGGTTCCCCCCGGCGGATACTGCAGGCCAACCTCAACCATTGCCGACAGGCGCAGGACTTGATGGTCCAGCACCTGGCCGAGTTTGGGGTTGGCCTGGCAGTGGCCACGGAGCCCTACAGAGTCCCCACCCATCCGCATTGGTTTGGGGATCTGGAGGGCTCGGTGGCGATATGGTTTCGCGACGACGAAACGTTTCCCCCCTGTTCCGAGGTCGATCGGGGCAGGGGGATGATTTTAGTTAGCTGGGGAGGGTTTTCGGTCGCAGGGTGCTACAATTCGCCGAATTGCGGGCCTGCTGACCTCGGGGAATTTTTGGATCGGCTGGGGGCAATGATTGCCCCCTATATGGCCAGTCCTGTGCTGGTTCTGGGAGATCTCAATGCGAGATCCATTGAGTGGGGAGACTCCCAGACCAGCCCCCGGGGGGCGGTTTTGGCGGATTGGGCGGAGGGGCAGGGGCTCTGGTTTTTGAACCGGGGTTCTGTCCCTACGTGCGTCAGGCACAATGGTTGGTCGATCGTCGACGTTTCGTTGTCGACGGTCGCTGCCTCGCGCCGTGTGTCCAATTGGCGGGTCTGGGATGGTGAGACCCTGTCGGACCACTGCTATATCTTCATGGATGTAGCGGTGGGTCCGACCCCGCCTTTGGACGCGCCCCTCCGTAGCAGTACCCGGTCGGTGCCCAGATGGGCGCTGACGCGACTGAACGAGGACCTGTTGGAGGCCGTAATTCTCGGCTCCGCCTGGCCTGTGGCCAGGGAGCGCGGTGCAGATGAGGGGGCGGAATGGCTCCGGGGCACGTTGCAGATGATCTGTGACGTTGCTATGCCCCGGTGCCGGAAACTGCCCCCGAGAAGATCTGTGTACTGGTGGTCGGCCGAGCTGGACGAGTTGAGGAGGGTGTCCGGATCGGCCCGCCGTCGGTACACCCGTGCTCGGCGTCGCCTTCGTAATGGCGGCGTCCTCGAGTCGGAGGTCGCCGATCTGTATGAGGTGTTTAGATCGGCGGCTACGGCCTTCAAGCGGCAAATTGCCGCAGCCAAGGCTCGGGCATGGGATTAGCTCCTGCTCACCCTCCGAGACGATCCTTGGGGACGCCCATATAGGGCGGTGCTTGGGAAGCTCCGCCCACGGGCGACCCCCGTCTCGGAGAGACTAGACCCGGAGTTTCTGGGACGTGTCGTTAGTACCCTCTTCCCCCCATGGATGGGGGGGGGAGGGGGGGATAGACGCGTCCCGGGTCCGGCCAATGATTGGTCGGATGATCTCCGGGTCACGGAGTGGGAGCTTGAGATGGCCATCCGGGGGCGCCGGGGAGGGGGCAAAAAGGCCCCCGGTCCGGACAGCGTTCCCGGGGTCATTTTGGCCCGGGCCTTGAGGGTCCTCGCCCCGGCTTTCAGGAGCATCATCGATGCGAGCCTGGGCCGGGGAACCTTCCCCAGTGTGTGGAAAAAGGGCTGCCTGGTGCTCCTCCAAAAGGAGGGGAAGCCCGCAGATTCTCCCTCGGCGTACCGGCCGGTATGTTTGCTCGATGAGGCGGGCAAGTTGTTCGAAAGAGTTATTGCTGCCCGCCTCATCGAGCATTTGTCGCGGGGTGGTCTCGGACTGAGCGACAGCCAGTACGGGTTCCGGGGGGGGGGCGCTCGACGATAGACGCGTTAGAGCGTCTGCGCCTCCTCCGGGAAGGGGCTGTCGCTGAGGGCCGGGTGTTGTTGGCGGTATCTTTGGATATCACTAATGCCTTCAACACCCTGCCCTGGACGGAGATAGAGAGGGCGATGGAGTTTTTCGAAGTGCCCTCCTATCTCCAGATGGTGGTCCGGGACTATCTTCGCGACAGGGTAGTGGTGTTTACCGGCCGGTACGGTATAGTACACGAGAGGGAGATACGCCGCGGGGTTCCGCAGGGGTCGGTGCTTGGGCCGCTCCTGTGGAGCCTAGCGTATGACGCGGTGTTGCGGGTTTCTCTACCCCACGGCGCGGGTGTCATCTGCTATGCGGATGACACCCTTGTGTATGCCGTGGAGGAGAATTGGAGGAGGACCAGGCACCTCTGTGAGGACGCCCTGGATTGCGTGGTTGGACGAATCCGCAGGATGGGATTAGAGGTGGCTGCCCATAAGACTGAAGCCTTATGGCTTCATAAGTCTGGGCAGCCGCCCCGGGGACAGGACCTGTGGATTCGTGTCGCAGAAGCCTCCGTCGAGGTCAGGCCTACGTTAAGATACCTGGGCCTGACTCTCGACGGCCGCTGGCGCTTTGAGACTCACTTCGATCTCCTGGCCCCCCGACTGATGAAGACGGTGGCCGCCCTAGGGCGGCTGCTGCCAAACATCGGGGGGCCTGATACGAACGTACGCCGCCTCTATATTGGGGTGGTGCGGTCGATGGCCCTATATGGGGCCCCCGTGTGGTCCCGTTCGCTCGGGGACAGTCGGCAAGGTCGCGCTCTCCTCGAGAGAGTGCGGCGCCGGCTGGCCCTGCGGGTCATACGGGGATACCGCACCATCTCCACTGAGGTGGCGGGACTCCTCGCCGTGATTCCGCCCTTTCATTTGGTGGCGGCTGAGCGGGCGGTATGTTATCAAATCGCCTGCTCGGCTCGCCGCCCTTATGGGGTGGAAGTCACGGTCGAGGAGTGGGAGGAGATCGAGGTGCGAAAGCGCCAGGCCCGGGAGGACATGATGAGCCGATGGAAGCGGGAACTAGCTCCATCGGTTCGTCCTATAGTCCGGGCCCTTTTGCCCATATTTGAAATATGGTGCAAGAGGCGGGTCAGGCTGACCTTCCGCATCACACAGATGCTCTCCGGCAAGGGTTGCTTCGGGGAGTATCTGTGTGTTATAAGACGGGAGCCAACTGCGCAATGCCACCATTGCGGCGAGGAGGTGGACTCGGTGCGGCACACTCTGGAGGAATGTCCGGAGTGGGCGGTGCCGCGCCGAGACCTTAGAGCCGCGGTGGAGGGGTGGGACCTCTCGCTCGCGGCCATGGTCGACCACATGACCGCCAGCGAGAGGTCGTGGAAAGCGGTGGCCTCCTTCTGTGAGGAGGTCATGTCGCGGAAGGAGGCCGCCGAGCGAGCCCGGGAGGCGGACCCGGGCTCGGCGAGGCGGGAGTTCGCGCGGGGGCGACCCCCGCGACGCCGTGGACGTGCTCCCCCACGGGGGAGAGGATTGGGAGGAGTCGCGGCAGGGGGATCGCCCTCGCGCGAAGGTTTGGGGCCCCACGAGGGGGGCGGTGATTTGGGAGGGGAGGTCGCGGGGGCTTCGTTCCCCGCGGCAGTATTTGCCCCTTGTGGAGGGGCGGCGGCGGACGGGAGATCGCGGGGAGTGTTCCCCTCTCCGCGACAAAATATGCCCCCTCCACACGGGGGGCGGGGTGTCCCTTAGTGGTGCGGGGGGTTCGCCCCCCGCATCGTCAGGTGCCCCCATCCCGGGGGGCGGAGAGAGAGGGCCGGGGAACGAGCTGACCCCGGCCCTAGGGAGGAGTTTACTCCTCCCGGGGTGGCCCGGTGACCTCTAAAGACGTTAGTCTAAACGAGGCACCGGCCACCCCCAGAGTCTCAGCTCTGGGGGGGGGCGAGGGGGGTGGGGTGGGGAGAGTCGGGGCGTCCGATACGCCTTCGACGACTCTCCCTTACCCGTGTGCGGCACCCTCTTGTCCTGGCTGGGACGGGGATCTACGGATCCTTGTTCCGAGCAGGATACGAGGGCACCGGGGGCTGCGTGTGGACCGAGCTGGGGCTCGGGAAGCACGATCCGAAGGCCCAGGGATGGGAACACCGGGCGGGTCCCTCCGCCCGGGGTTCGGTTAGAGTAGGGTGGGGGAGCTAATACCTCCCCCGGGATGAATGTTAGCTAGGAGTGAGCTTGGTTGTATACCTCGGTGATCCCGGCTCCTCCTACATAGCTTAGGTGGGTGTGGAGTTTTAGTGGGTACCCCTGGGGAGGGGGGCGCCGCGCTGCGCGCGGCGACCCCCACCTCAGGGGAGCCCCACATAACCCCGGTTCCTCCCCAGGGAGCCGGGGTATGCGTAACGCATTTCTCCACAAAAAAAAAGTATCCCCCACGGGGACAAGGAAGTCCCCGCCGGCGCCGCGGAGGCCATTATGGGCCCACCGCCCGCTGGACGGGCTGCCCCCAAGGCCAAAAAGGCCAAGGGGAAGGGGAGGGGGAAGGAGGGACCATCGAGGTCCCCCTCGGTGAGCTCGGCTGGGTCGAGACGGGCGGGGGGGATGACCCCGCTCCCGGATCGGCCCAAGCCGGGCAAGGGGAAGGATGGGGGGAGCTGGACCGAGGTGGTCGGACGGAGGAGCAAGCGGGCGGCTAAGGCCGCAGCGCAGCCCCTCCCGAAGACCGGTAGCCTCGGAAAGGTTACCCCCCGTATGGAGGACCCCCCTAAGGGGTCGGGAGAACCCCCTCCCAAGGGAAGGAAGGCCGCGGCGCCGAGGCTACCGCGGCAACCGAAGACGGCTGCCGTGGTGCTGACCGTCCCCGTGGGCGTCAAGGCGTCTTACGCGGACGCCATGCGGAAGGTGACGACCGACATCCGTCTCGAGGATGTCGGCATCACGGAGGGGCTGGCCTTCGGTCGTGCCCAAACCGGTGCCCTCATTATGAGGGTTCGCGGGGCGGGTGGCCGGGAGAAGGCGGTCCTTCTCGCGGGGCGGATGCGGGAGTCCCTCAAGGACTCGGGGGTGACGGTGACCGCCCCCACACGGACGGCCGAAATCCGGCTCCGGGGGCTTGGCGATGGCGCCACCCCGGAGGCTGTGCGCGAGGCACTCGCGGGAGCAGCGGCCTGCTCCCTCGAGGAGGTCCGTGTGGGGGCGGTCAACAGACCGCCAAACGGGGGGGAAGCGGGCCCGGCACGTGTTGGGCCCGGCTGCCACTGGCAGCGGCGCGGAGAGTGGCCGGTGCCGGCCGTGTGCGCGTGGGGTGGGCCTCGGCGCGGGTGGAAGTGCTAGAGCAGCGACCGCTGCAGTGCTTCCGGTGCCTGCGCCGAGGTCACACGTGGGCGCAGTGCGCCCACACGGGAGAGGCGAGCCGGCTTGGCCGGTGTTATCGGTGCGGGGATGAGGGGCATTTGGCGGCGGCCTGTCGGGCCCCCCCCCAAGTGCCCGCTCTGCGGGGATCTGGGCCTGCCGGCCGACCATCGGTCCGGCACCAAGGCCTGCCCCTCCTTCCAGCCCGGTGGGCCAAGAAGGAGGGGAGGTAAGGGGCAATCGGCCCCGAAGGACCCGGTCACTAGGACCGGGCCCCCGCCGGCCGAGCCGACTCGCCCTCCCGAGGGGGGAATGGACGTAGAGGAGGAAGAGGCTCCGCCCATCAGGCGGAGTCCATATAGGGGAGAAACCTCCTCCGACGAACCGGCAGCGGCCGGATCGTCGAAGGGGGTTTGAACGCGGGGGTACCGGTACCCGCCGCGTTCAGGGGAAGGGGGTTAGCCCTGGGGGTGCACGTGCACTCCTTCGAAGGGCGGGCCTTATCGCGTGCGGGGGCCTCATTCCGGGGATCCCGACCGGGCTAGCGGCGGACGCTGCAGCACGGTACGGGCCCTAGAAGGAGGTCCCCGGGGGTGCGCTGGGGAGGTTCGGGTCCGCAACCCGGGCCCCCCATCGGGCACCCCTGGGAAGGGGGGGAAATGCGGCTGCCGTCGCTGCGTTTCCCTGATAGAGGGTATAATCGTCGGGGAGGCTTCTCCTCCCCGTCGGGATGTCTATTTAAAGACCGCTCGCGGGCCAGTTGTATGCTAACGCGATCCTGGCTGCGAGCATTTGGTTTAGGGACGGTCGCGGGGTTTTAGGCGATCCAGTTCGTCATTAGTCTCCCTCACCTGCGGCGGTGAGAGGAGGCTAATCCATGAGGATTTCCCCGTAGTTAACAAAAAAAAAGGATAGGGTTAGGATAGGGTTAGGATAGGGTAGGATGGGAGCCGAAGTTCTGGGTGGATTCGGAGTGGGTGCAGGAATGACCTTGAGGACGTAGGTGCCTCTTGAGATTCCCCTGCATTCATGATGAAACCTCGATGGAACTGATGTTCTCCTGAACTGGATACTTACCTGTTTACTTACCTTCGGTGAGTTCTCGGGAGAGAGGTCCAGGGTGGAGAATTTCGGTGAAGTTGAGGGTCCATCCGGGGCAAAATCCTCCTACTCCATCTCCTCGTGGTGGCTCCTGGGACTCTGTGGAAGCTTCGGCTGAAACAGAGTGCGAACGGAGTAGGCAGGTGCGTGGGCGGGCCTTGGGATCTCCTTGTGGCAGCAAGAATACGAACCAGGTCCGCTCCGGGGATTGATTATTTGGCCACGTGCGGGCAAGTGGGCGATCCGCTGGAGAGCTTAGTACTCTGGTTAGACTGGATTCTGAGCGCAAAGGCATAGTTTACGGTGCAGGAGAGGGATACCCCAGTACCGGTACGGGTGACGTGGTCGCGCATGCGGCACCCGGATCGTCATTCCATGAATGCGAGCCTGAGGAGGTAGACCGCCTGGCCCCTCAGGAAGTAATGGCGACAGGTGAAGGCCTTCAGACTGGGGCTTTGGTAGTTGATCCGACGACTGCCATCGTTGGATTGCTACCGGAAATCAGTTTTACTCGTGTTGACTTCGACAGAAGTCTTAAAGAAGAATTGGACGATGCTCTTAGGAAAGAGGTCGATATGGAGCGCTTAAGTGCTCTCTCCCTGTTAAGCTGGAAAGCTTAATGGAGGGAGATAAGAGTAAGGCGGAGAACATGGACCTTGACGTGGACATTGATGTCATCATGTTGTCCGATGATGAGGGAGAGGAACAGGTGTTTAGACCTAGACCTCGACCTCGTGTGATTTCGAGCGACAAGGAGGATGTTGTTGTGCCTTCGGACAGTTGGCCGGTTCCGGTTGGTACAGGTGTTGGATGGGATGAGCCGGCGCCTGGTGATATCGGAGGTGTTGGTGTTCCTCGGGAGTGTAGTACCCCGATGAATGTTAGCCTTGGTGCTGGATCGGTTGACGCGGGTGTTGGGACCTCTCCGAGGGTTGGTCCGAGGACTAGATCCATGATTAGTCCGGTGAAGAAGAATGTTGTGATGTCTCCTACGCTGGCTTCTTCTGGGGGATTGCCTGTTGTTAGGAGCGTCACCACTATTGATACGGGAGGTGCGGTACCTAGAGTTACCACTGAGACGGATCAAATCAAATTGTTGGATAAGTCTTTAACAAAAGACTTGAGGAAGATCCACTCGGATGTGCTTCGACTAGTTGAATATACTAGTAAGAATACAAACATCCGAGCAGAGTATAGAGATATTATCTCTAAGTTACCTGAGTCTTTGAAGAAGATCTCAAAGAAGAAAGATTTGATACGTCACAATTACACGAATAGAGAAAGAGAGCTGACTTACTTACCTGAATCCAAACAGGAGGTGGGTACCATGACTCTGCCTGCTCCGATTGTGAACAAATTCCTCAGGACAGAGGAATATGATGGAGACGTTTCGGCGTCGGCTATCCTTGGCACGAGTGATGCTGAGTCGGTGATTCCAGGTGCGTCGTATGCCTCGGTGGTGGGACATCCTGCGATTCCGGGGCCATCTGGTGTACCTGTAAGAAAAAGAAAAGTTGAGTTATCTCCTCCTAAAGAAGAGAAAAAGTTCAGAGTTCCTGCGATCCCCAAGGCTAAGGCTGGGAAGCCTGAACCAAGGGGACCCTCCAGGAATTCTGAACCTGTTAAGTTTCCTGGTAAAAAATCTTCCTCTAAGAGGAAGTGTCCTGAAAGTGTTGTTCAGAGCAGCCCTTCTGATGAGGAGGCTTCAGAGGATAGGGTGGACGTACTTTTGGGGATTGCGAGGAAGTTGGTTGCGGAATTGGAGGAGATTAAAAGATCCAGGAGGAGTAAGAGAAGTGGGATGGACAAGGCTGGAAGTCTGGATGTGGTTGTTCCTAGGAAAGAGGTCTCGTTTAGGGATGATCATTCAGAGGAGGGTCCAGTCTCTGGAAAGAAGGAAACGTGGTCTCTGGTCACGAAGAGGAAAAAAGGACGGGTGAAAAAGACAGAGGATCTGGGGGTTGTAGAGAGGAAAAGGAGTAAGGTGGAAGAAAAGAAGGATGATTTGGATACTTCTGCTGGGACTTCGAAGCCTCCGAAGCCTCCGTTGAGGCCTAGGTGGACGGTTTCTAGACCGGACGCCCTTGTCATCAACGTGAAGGACGAGTCACACTTCAAGATGATTTGTGACAAAATAAGTAAGACTCCAGCTAATCTGGACAAGATTAAAAGAGTCAGAAAAACTCGCACTGGACAAGTTCTTCTTGAGATGAACGAAGCCGGCGATAGTCGTGTCCTGAAAGAAGACATTCAGAGTTTGGTGGAGGAAAATACGAAGATCAGGGTTCTTCAAAAAATGTTCGATCTCGAGGTTCGAGACCTAGATCCTACCATTGAGGCCCCTGAAGTGCTTCTTAAATTGGCGGAACATCTGGGAGCCAATCCATTGGAGCTTAAATCCAGGGTTTTCCGTTCCACTAAGATTGGAACTCGAATGGCGGTCATCGAAACCCCTGTTAAATACCTGAAAAAGGTTGTTGACGGGGGAAAGGTACGTATTGGTATGACCTTTGTACATTTGAGCCCTGCACCTAAGGTCATTAAGTGCTTTAGGTGTCACGGCACGGGTCACTTTGGTACCAATTGTACCGAAAAACTTAATGGAAAAATTCGATGTCGTAAATTTAATCGAGACGGACACGACATGAAGGATTGCCCTGAAAAAGAGATGAGGTGCCTAGATTGTGCGAAGGAAAAACTTCCTTCCAACCATCTTATAGGCTCCATGGGGTGCCCTACGTTTCGTGGGAAATTTAGGGACCTCAAGACGCAGTTCTACCGATACTGTAGTGAGAATACTACAGATAAACTGTAACCACAGTAGAATTGCGCACATCCTCCTGGATCAGTCTTGCTCTAACCATAACATCGATATCATGTGTGTTCAGGAACCATTTACAGTCCCTCAGACTTGGATTAGCTCCATTGATCAGCATTCGGCGATCTATATTAGAAACAATTTGTGGAAAGTTCCTATTAACCGCCAAATTATTGGCCACTTTTATGTTGGTATAGTTACTGAGATATTTACCTTGGTAACATTCTACATTTCTCCGAACTGCTCCATCCAGGAGTTTTACCAATATTTAGAGGAACTCCGCTGCGCCAGAAGATCATGGAGAAATCCTATTGTTCTGTTGGGTGACCCGAACGCCAGGTCTGTTTTGTTTGGTGACATCTTGACAAACAAAAGAGGTTCTATCCTGGAACCTGGTGGTTTCACCTTTGTTAGACCTAAGCGTAAATCGAAGATTGACGTTATCTGTGCTTCGCATAATTTGTTCAATAAGATTGACAGTAAGGTTGATCCTACCTATAATGGGTCTGATCATCGAAACTGTCTCCACAAAATTGATTTTTCTTCCTCGTCCGCTTTTCAAAATTATTTTAAATTCAAGACCAATTGGTCTTGGAACTTAAAGACTTTTGACCCGGATGTCTTTATGTGCAACCTTCAGATGTTGAATTATAGTATTGATTGGACCAACCTGGATCTTACATCTGTGGAACAATATATTAAAAATATTAAACAGGCTTGTAGACGGACTATGAGGAAGAAGACTGATAAGTTTCGAATGAAATCAAATCCCTGGTGGAGTGTTGAGCTGGGGGACTTGAGAACTGCGGTCTACAGGGCTAGGCGCAAGTATCTCCGTAAGATGTCTCGTGATCAATACTCTGATAGGGCTCGAGAGATATTTTGTGATCTTCGGAAGAAATTACAATACAAAATTAATGAAAGCAAGCGCAGACTATGGTTTGAATTTATCGATTTGCTTAAGAAGGACATCTGGGGTAGACCCTTTCTTACTGTTCGCAATAAGATCAAGAACAGGCAGCCCGCCCCTCTTATTGATGCCGATGATGCCAGGAATGTTCTGTCGGGATTGTTTCCGCGAGAACTTCATAGGCCTCGTTACGATTCTTTTCTTGTTCCTGATTAATAATGACACCTCTCATTTCACTGCTGTGATGAATGTGTGTTTGAATTTGAGACGCGTTCCGGATTCATGGAAGAGATCCAGGGTAATTTTAATTAGAAAAAATAAAGAGAAGACCATGCTACCGTCCGACTTCCGTCCTATTTGTATCGGTGATTGCCTTAACAAGATATTTGAGAAGATCTTGGAAGAACGTATCTTGAGCCAGCTAGGTGATCCTCCGTTCCACAGTAATCAGTTTGGATTTACTAGGGGGAAATCCACGATTGATGCCCTAGATAAATTATCAAAATTTATTGCAGACTGTAACAAAAAAGGCAAATATGGAATTTTGGTTAGTCTTGATATCAAAAATGCCTTTAACAGTCTTTCTTGGCGCAATATTTTCAAGTGTTTTAAAAATAGGAACTTTAGCCCACAATTGCAAGCTGTCCTTCAAGATTACTTGCGGGACAGATTTGTTACTTACAAATCTTCGACTGGTTTGGTGGATTACCGTATGGAGAAGGGTGTTCCCCAGGGTTCAGTCATATCCCCGATCCTTTGGAACATGGTTTATGATGAACTTCTGGCACTCCCTTTTAAAGATGACGTTAACGTTATTGCATATGCCGATGATATAGCTGTTTTCACCTCGGCTCGACGGTTGGTCACGGTTAAACGGGATCTTGAAGAGGCTGTAAATAAGATCATTGCGCCTTGGTTGGATGATCGAGGCCTGGAACTTTCTCCTAAAAAATCGGAGTTCATTTTTGTTAACAGAAAGGTGATTCCATCATCATTTTATTTAAATGTTTTGGATACTCGCCTTGTTGCAAAGGACTCATTGAAGTATCTTGGCATCCACATGAATAGATACGGTAACTATTTTGTTCACATCGAGAAGGTTATAGCTGTGGCGACTCGTACCATTGGTGAGTTGTCTCGGCTTATGAACAATATTGGGGGTCCTTCTACTGCTGGGCGTAAGTTGTACTACAACATTATAGAGTCGATCGTGTGTTATGGGTGCCCTATTTGGGGTGATAAGGGCTTATCTTACACTCGGAACCGCACTTTGGTGGAGCGTATTCAGCGCGTTGGCCTGGGGAGGGTTGCTAGGTCGTATTGTACGGTTTCGCGCAATGCGCTTTGTGCGATTACAGGCATCCTCCCTATGGAAATAACGATCAAAGAACGTGCTCGATTATACTTCATCAAACAAATGTACAAGATCCTTGACAATGACACGGATGATATTGTGTTTATGAAGATGGACTTATTTAAAGAAGAGAAGGCCATTCTTCAGAAGAATTCGTGGATGGAATGGCAGGACAAATGGAATAGGTATCGAAAAGCCAGATGGACCAAGAGATTAATTCCACGTGTGGAAGAGTGGAGCTCCAGAAAATTTGGCGAACTGAATTTTCGCCTTACGCAGGTTTTGACTGGACACGGTGTGTTCAATTCATATAGACACAGAATCCGTCGATCCAATAGTGATCTGTGTTGGTTTGAATGTGAAGTTAAGGATGATCCTGAGCACACCGTGTTCCATTGTAATCGTTGGACCGGCGATAGGGTTAGTTTGGAGTCCGATCTTCAGGAAGATCTAACCGTGGAAAACTTCCAGGCGCTTATGTTGAAGAGTGCTGAAAACTGGAAGAAGATAGATAATTTCATCAATAAGATCATGGTCCAAAAGGAAAAATTTGAAAGATACCTGGAGAAGATGAATAGAGTTGATTTTCTTCCTGTGGACACACTCACTTGATAGTGTGAGTGTGGGAGTGATAGTACCGCTGTTAATATAGATATGATATCTATTTATTAGATAAAAACATGCGAGGTACTAGGTTCATGGCAGAAGGACGCGTTGTAATGCGAATAGTAGATCGCGTGTCCTTCGCTAGCCATGGAAATTACGAGGCGACAGGTCCACGTGCCTTGTATGGTGGGGTTTTAGTGGGTATGGGCAGGGATATATAGTAATTGATACTATATAGTCCCGTTTCCCCCGCACACCATCTTAGGGGGTGCCGAGTCCCACACTACCCTCTCCTGCTGTCATCTATGGGAGAGGGTGTGCGTAAATGCATTTCCCCACCATCCTAAATGGAAAAAAAGGATAGGGTTAGGATAGGGTTAGGATAGGGTTAGGATAGGGTTAGGATGGGGACTGAGGTCATGTGGCGTCTACAGTGGTGACTCTGATCCACTGTCGATTTCGGTCTCTCGGTGTGAGAGAGTCACATGGCTAAAATTCCTCTCACTCCACCTCCTCGTGGTGGTCCCCGGGCACCCTCTGCGGAGGGTGGCTAACGGAGTGAGGGGTGCAGGGGGGAGGGGGTCGCGTGTTTTTGGGGCTTTATTTTCTATTATTTTTCGGGGTTCTATTTTCTTTCTCTATCTCTCTATTCTATTTATTAGTTATTTATATTTATTTTTACTTACCTTTCGTTTTTCTCCTATTATTTTCCTAAGTTTATTATTACCTTATTTCTATTATCTTTATTACTTACCTGCTTATTTTACTTACCTTCTGTTTACCTTCTTCTTCCTAGTTTCTCCTTCTTCTCCTTCTGTTTTTCTGTTTTGTTTGCGGTGAGCCGGTCCTCTTCTTTTTCCTCCCTGGGCTGTCCTTCGTGGCGGTCCAGTGGAGCCGGGATGGGTCGCGTGATGCGGGTGGGTTTTATTTTGATGTTTTTCCTTCTTCTTCTTGTGTTTCCTTTGCCTTCTGTTCTTTTTCCTTTCTTTTTCTTTTCTTCGGTTACCTATTTATTTTGTTTACCTATTTTATTAACTTCCCGATTCATAGGGAAGTTACTGTAATTACCCCGAAAATCGAAAATCGATTTTTTAGCAGATCTTCACGTTTCATGGTTATTGAAGTCATTTTAGACTATTTTTATCAAATTGTTAGTATGTGTGTGTGTGTGTGTGTGTGTGTGTGTGTGTGTGTGTGCGTATGGCCGTTTTTATGTTATCAAATTTTTCGTTAACGTTTTCTGAAAAAGTAACAATGCGATCAGAATGATGAATGATGCAATCGATGCGCCCCGTCGTAACTTAGAGCTGATTAGATTTTGGTCCATATCGGTCAAGTAGTTTTTTAGATTTTTTAGTTTTTTTAGTTTTTTTCGAAAGAAGTTCATTCAAGAATGCAATTTATACGAGAGGATGGAAATTTTCCACCGAATAAACAAACGTAATTATATATATTTCATTTTTATGTAAAAAAAATTTTTTTTAATTTAACCCTTTGAACGCGAGCGGCGCCGATACGGCGTCCGGCCGATGTTAAGTAGCAACTCGAGCGGTGCCGATACGGCGCCCGGCCGATGTGAAGTGGCAAGGATGCATCTTGGCTATTGTTTTACTAAGTATCACACCAAAACTAATTACAGAGTGTAATATTTATCAAAATTTGTTGTTTTCGACATATAAATGAATAAACTGGTGAAATTTTTTTTTTTAATTTTTTTTAAATTGAATATTTTTGAAGTACCTGTAAAATGTTCACCTAATGTGGCCGAAATCGTCTCGAGTTGCTGGTTCGCGCAAGCGAAAACGGCCTCGAGTTCAAAGGGTTAAAAAAAATTTTTTTTAATTTAAAAAAAACTTTTTTTTTCAATTATGCAACTAATGCTAATGTTACCGCTTACAATAATCAAACTAGCTGGTTATTGTTGCTCGCCCGCTTCGCGAGCTCGCGGGTAGGACTGCTCTTTCGAGAGGGTTAGTGGTACGCATTGCTAGTGGGGCATACAGCTATTAATGTTTTTTTACCCCGAAAATCGAAAATCGAATTTTTAACAGATCTTCACGTTTCATGGTCATTGGATTCATTTTAGACTATTTTTATCAAAATCTCGGTATATGTGTGTGTGTGTGTGTGTGTGTGTGTGTGTGTGTGTGTGTGTGTGTGCGCGCGCGTGTGTGTGTGTGTCAAATTTTTCGTTAACATTTTCTGAAAAAGTAACAATGCGATCAGAATGATGAATGATGCAATGGATGTGCCTCGTCGTAACTTAGAGCTGATTAGATTTTGGTCCATATTGGTCAAGCAGTTTTTTAGATTTTTTAGTTTTTCTTGAAAGAAGTTCATTCAACAATGCAATTTATAAGAGAGGATGGAAATTTTCCACCAAATAAACAAACGTAATTATATATATTTCATTTTTTTTAAATTATGCAGTTAATGCTAATGTTACCGCTTACAACTAACGAATCGGGAAGTTCTTTGTGTGGCTCGTGGAGAGTCACACACAAAATAAAAAAAAACCATTAATAGCTGTATACCTCACTAGTTTTATTTTATTTTTGTTTACCTTTTCGTTTACCTTAACTTACCTTGTTTTCCTGTTTTTCTTATTTAGTTTATACTTACCTTTTGTTTACCTACCTTTCCTCTTCTGTCCTGTCCTCTTCTTTTCCTTTTGTGGGTGTCTTCTTCTGGGTGGGTTGTGCGCGTGGTCCTCTTCCTCTGGCGGGTTTGCTCCTTTTATACGGACCAGGGTGTGTCTAGGCGGAAACAGGTATCGGCCAGCCGCAAGTGGTGAGATTTCTCTCTGGATACGCCAAATGATAAAACGTTTAATGCTTCAGGGGCTGGATACCCCAGGGCCGGCACAGGGGGGGGTGGGCGAGCAGGCCCCCCCTGGGTCGTCATCCGGCGACTGCGAGTCTGTGGAGGTGGCGAACTGGGCCTCACAGAAAGTAATAATTACCAGCGATATAAACGACTTGGCGCGTCCAATGGTACCGACCGAGAAAATGGATATAATCGAGGTCATCGAGATGATTGAGGATTCTCCTTCTCCTGCGAAGGATAAAGATTGGCCTGTGCTGCCGGGTACTGGCGTCTCTTGGGAAACCAAGGACCAGAACCCTGGTACGTCTTCCTCTCATGTAGTTCCTGAAAAAACAAAAGATGTGATAAATAAAAATCCTAAAGAAATAGTAAAAGAAAAAATTAATCCTAAGGTTAAAATCATAAAAATTACAAATATTGAAGCCAAAAAAGATGATAAAACATTAAAATTGTGTAAAAAAATGAATAATCAACTAGAAGAGCTATTAACCAAGGCTGAGGCTCTTGCCACATACATGGACGGTAATAAAAATATTAAAGGAGTGTATAAATCTTTCTGCTACGAATTACCAAAGAAAATTAAAAATCTGATAGTACATAAAGACGCTATTAAAAATATTAGAGTAAACGAGATAAGAAAAGAAACATTTAAAGAAGTAGAACATGCAAAAGAAGTAGAACTTGCAAAAACAGAACAAATAAAAATAGATAGTCAAAAAGAACATGCAAAATTAATAAATAAAAAAGAAACTAAAGATGTAGCTACAAACACTTACCTTCCATGGCCGGCTTCCCGTAGGGCTGAAGAGTCGGATGTGTCGGGCAGGAGCTCTAGCAGAAGAGGCTTTTCTCCAGCAGCGAGATTATACGCGAACGTTGTAGTGGGTCCGAAAACAAAAATTAAAAGAAAATTAGACGAAGATAATATTGTCCCTAAGAAAAGTAAAATTAAAGAAAGTAATAACTTACCTTTACCGCTTCCGATGTCGTCTAGAGATGTGTCCTCCGAGGGGTCCTCATCGGAGGATTCGTCCGAGGATACCTATAAGAAAATTTTAGAATTATTAATTGAAAAAACTAAAACTAAGAAGAAGGAAAGGAAAGAGAAGGAAGATAGAAAAGCTAAAAGAAAGATAGAGAAAGAGCTAGTGACAGAGGATACAGAGAGAGAAAGAGAGGAGGATAGCAGACAGGAGAAGGAGTGGAAAACGATAACTAAGAGAAAAGGAAAGAGAAAGAACGTAGAGAAGGCAGAGATGACTGAAAGAAAGAAGGAAGTTAAAAGCGAAAGCGAAACGGTTAAGAAGAAAATTATAACTAAACCTAAATGGGTTACTCAGAAAACTGACGCGGTTGTAATTAAAACAAAAGATGATAACGATTTTAAAGAAATTTATAATAAAGTTTGTAGAGTTGATAATATGGAGAACATTAAAAGAGTTCGCAAGACCAGAACTGGTCAGATGTTGTTAGAACTAAATGACTCCGGTGATGCGAAAAAGATTACCGAGTCTTTAAGGATCGCTACTGGTAAAGATGACGATATACGCGTTCTTCAGAAAATGTTTGATATCGAGATCCGAGATCTCGATCCTTTAGTTGACGATAAAACTGTAATTAGTGAACTCAGTAAACACTTAAATGTTTCAGAAGATGATTTAAAACTTAAAGTTATTAGATTAACAAAGATAGGTACCCAACTTGCCGTAGTTGAGGCGCCGATAAAAATATTAAAACTTATAATGGATAAGGATAAACTGCGTATTGGTATGACTTACGTTAGGTGCACGGCAGCACCGAAGATCATCAAGTGCTACAGATGTCATCGGTTAGGGCACTATAGCACTAATTGCCGCGTTACCATCGCTGGAGGTTTGAGATGCCGTCAGTGTGACCAAGATGGTCACAGTCAAAAAGAATGTAAAAACAAAATTTTCTGTGCTGAATGCCATGGGCACGACTTACCCTCGGGCCATTTAATTGGCTCGATGGCGTGCCCGGCATTCCGCAATAAAATTAGAGAAATAAAAGATCAGTTTATTAACTTCCCGATTCATAGGGAAGTTACTGTAATTACCCCGAAAATCGAAAATCGATTTTTTAGCAGATCTTCACGTTTCATGGTTATTGAAGTCATTTTAGACTATTTTTATCAAATTGTTAGTATGTGTGTGTGTGTGTGTATGTGTGTGTGTGTGTGTGTGTGCGTATGGCCGTTTTTATGTTATCAAATTTTTCGTTAACGTTTTCTGAAAAAGTAACAATGCGATCAGAATGATGAATGATGCAATCGATGCGCCCCGTCGTAACTTAGAGCTGATTAGATTTTGGTCCATATCGGTCAAGTAGTTTTTTAGATTTTTTAGTTTTTTTAGTTTTTTTCGAAAGAAGTTCATTCAAGAATGCAATTTATACGAGAGGATGGAAATTTTCCACCGAATAAACAAACGTAATTATATATATTTCACTTTTATGTAAAAAAAATTTTTTTAAATTTAACCCTTTGAACACGAGCGGCGCCGATACGGCGTCCGGCCGATGTTAAGTAGCAACTCGAGCGGTGCCGATACGGCGCCCGGCCGATGTGAAGTGGCAAGGATGCATCTTGGCTATTGTTTTACTAAGTATCACACCAAAACTAATTACAGAGTGTAATATTTATCAAAATTTGTTGTTTTCGACATATAAATGAATAAACTGGTGAAATTTTTTTTTTAATTTTTTTAAAATTAAATTTTTTTGAAGTACCTGTAAAATGTTCACCTAATTTGGCCGAAATCGTCTCGAGTTGCTGGTTCGCGCAAGAGAAAACGGCCTCGAGTTCAAAGGGTTAAAAAAAATTTTTTTTAATTAAAAAAAATTTTTTTTTTCAATTATGCAACTAATGCTAATGTTACCGCTTACAATAATCAAACTAGCTGGTTATTGTTGCTCGCCCGCTTCGCGAGCTCGCGGGTAGGGCTGCTCTTTCGAGAGGGTTAGTGGTACGCATTGCTAGTGGGGCATACAGCTATTAATGTTTTTTTACCCCGAAAATCGAAAATCGAATTTTTAACAGATCTTCACGTTTCATGTTCATTGGATTCATTTTAGACTCTTTTTATCAAAATGTCGGTATGTGTGTGTGTTTGTGTGTGTGTGTTTGCGTGTGCGTGTGCGTGCGCGTGTGTGTGTGCGTTCGTGCGTGCGTGTGTGTGCGTGTGTGTGTGTGTGTGTGTGTGTGTCAAATTTTTCGTTAACATTTTCTGAAAAAGTAACAATGCGATCAGAATGATGAATGATGCAATGGATGTGCCTCGTCGTAATTTAGAGCTGATTAGATTTTGGTCCATATTGGTCAAGCAGTTTTTTAGATTTTTTAGTTTTTTTCGAAAGAAGTTCATTCAACAATGCAATTTATAAGAGAGGATGGAAATTTTCCACCCAAATAAACAAACGTAATTATATATATTTCATTTTTTTTTTAATTATGCAGTTAATGCTAATGTTACCGCTTACAACTAACGAATCGGGAAGTTCTTTGTGTGGCTCGTGGAGAGTCACACACAAAATAAAAAAAAACCATTAATAGCTGTATGCCTCACTAGCAATGCGTACCACTAACCCTCTCGCAAGAGCAGTCCTACCCGCGAGCTCGCGAAGCGAGCGAGCAACAATAACACCATCCGCGAGCTCGCGAAGCGAGCGAGCAACAATAACCAGCTAGTTAAATTTAATAATGCATCTATTACAACTAAACTTAAATCATTGTAAGCTAGCACAGGAACTAAGCTATCAAACTTGTGTTACTAATAAAATAGATATCTTCTGTTTACAGGAACCTTATAAAAAAGAAAAAAGCTGGATAACCTCCAGCGATGGTAAAGCGGCAATAGCGATTATAAATAAAAATATTAAGATAGCTGATAACGATAAAATTAAAGGCCATTTCTTCGTGTGTATAAAAACGGGATTTTTCACGCTTGTTAACGCGTATATAACTCCAAATTGTGAGGATTGGGATTACCATTTATATTTACAAGAACTTTTTCAAACTATCAAAGATTGGAAACCACCGTACATAATATTGGGAGACTTCAACGCTCGCTCTCAGTTGTTCGGAGATAGCGAAACGAACGAAAGAGGTAAAATATTTAGTAACTTTTTACAAAATTTAGATCTGGTACCGATTGAAATAAAGGGTAAATATACCTTTTGCAAAGGAACTAGACGTTCAAAAGTAGACGTGATTAGTTGCTCGTACAAACTCTTTTCTATGATAAAAAGTAAAGTCGATTACACATACAATGCTTCGGATCACAAAAATTGTATCCATACAATAGATTTAAGTAAAAACAAAATATATAATAAACAAAATAAAATAAACAAAACTTGGAATGTAAAAACTTTCAACGAAGATATATTCATGCAAACAATAGAAAAACTAAACAAAGAAATTGACTGGAATAACATGCAAAAAGAAACAATAGATGTATATATAAAAAATATCAAAAAGGCATGCAATAAATCAATGAAATTAAAAAGCAATAAATATATATTCAAAACCAATGCTTGGTGGACCAAGGAAATCGCAATTGCGAGATCCGAAGCAAACAAAGCTAGGAGAAAATACCAAAAGAAACTAAAACAAAAAATAGATCATGCAATAGAAAAAGAAGAATATAAACAAAAGAAAAAGAGATTGCAATATTTAATAAATGATACAAAACATAAACAGTGGAAGGAGTTTGTCGAGCTTCTAAACACCGATATATGGGGAAAACCCTTTCAAATCATAAGGAATAAAATTAAAAATCGGCAACCAGCGCCAAGCATTAAAATTAAAGATGCAGAAAATATATTAAAAGATCTCTTTCCGAGAGAAAAGAACAAAATAAAATATAAAAACTTTGGTAAAACAGATAACGAACTTTGTACATATGAAGGTGAAATAAAATTAATAGCAAAAAATTTAAATATCAAAAAAGCCGCTGGCTTAGATAACATACCAATAACAATAACTCGTGTTTTATTAAATAATGATACAAAGATTATAACTAAAATATATAATTATTGCCTAGAACATGCATACATACCTGCAAACTGGAAAATTTCACGTACTATATTAATAAGAAAAAATAATAATAATACGATGCTATCTTCGGACTTTCGACCGCTGTGCGTAGGAGACGGATTAAATAAAGTTTTTGAAAAGTTGTTACAAAATAGAATAATAGATCAATTAGGAGAACCTTCGTTTCACCAAGACCAGTTTGGCTTTACAAAAGGCAAATCTACGGTAGATGCTTTAATGAAAGTAAATAAATATGTAACAGAAAATAATCTAAAAGAAAAATTTTGCATCTTCGTCAGCTTAGATATACGAAATGCCTTCAACAGTTTGTCGTGGCAGAAAATTTTCAAAAGTTTTTCGGATAAACATTTCTCTATGCAATTAAGGAAAATTCTACAAAATTACTGTAAAGATAGATACATACAATATAAAAGTATTAATAAAAAACTTAAAATTAAAATGAACAAAGGTGTTCCGCAAGGATCCTTAATTTCGCCTATAATTTGGAACGTTGTTTACGACGGAGTTTTGAAACTTAAATATAATAAAGATGTACAAGTGATAGCATATGCCGATGACTTGGCAGTATATTCGTCAAGCAAAAATTTAAATAGTTTAAAAAATAGTATCGAGGAAACGATAAATGAAGTTATTGCGCCGTGGTTAAAGAGAACTGGTCTTGAGTTGTCACCATTAAAAACAAAGTATATATTTCATAATAAAAAAGTTAGACCTCAAAACTTTGAATTAAATATTCTAGGTAAAAATATAAAACCAACAGAAAATTTAAAATATCTTGGCTTAAATATAAATAAATATAATAATTATTTTGTACATGTAAAAACAGTAACAGATAGAGCGATTCATGCGATGGGAGAGCTTTCGCGCCTAATGGCAAATATCGGTGGTCCCACCTTTGGTGGTAGAAAACTTTATTATTTTATACTCGAATCAATTGTAAGTTACGCAGCCCCTGTCTGGGCAGAAAAAGCGTTGGAAAAAACAAAAAATAACGAAATAATAGAAAGAACACAAAGAATAGGTTTAAATAGGCTCGCAAGAGCATATAGTACGGTTAGCAGAAACGCGCTATGCGCCATAACAGGTGTGTTGCCGCTAGAAATAACTTTAATGGAAAGAGTAAAATTATATAAACTAAAAAAGATGTATGAAATAAATGAAAATGATACAAATTTAGAAAGAGAAGAAAAAATCGAAAATTTAGATAGAATAGACAAAATAGTTAAAAAAGAATCATGGACAATTTGGCAAAAGAAATGGTGTAATTACAAAAAATCAATTTGGACAAAGAAGTTAATTAATAATGTACATAAATGGAGCATAAGGAAATTTGGTATTATAAACTTTCGGCTAACGCAGTTTCTGTCTGGACACGGGGTCTTCCGTACTTATTTGTTTAAAATAAAAAAAGCAGAGGACGACAAATGCTGGTTTGGTTGTGGAGTTCCCGACACCCCAGAGCATACGCTGTTCTTCTGCAATAGATGGGCCGCTGAAAAATTGCAATTAGACCTTAAAATCGGTATAAATTTAACAGTTAAAAATTTTGAGAAAGTAATATTAAAAAACGAAGAAAATTGGAAAGCGATAGATGAAACTATAAACAAAATAATAAAATACAAAGAAGAATACGAAAGAAAGTTAGAGAAAGAAAAGAAAGACAGATTAAAGGAAAACAAAAACAAGCGTGGAATTTCCTCGCTGCGCAGGAAGAAAAAATAATTATTGGCCAAATGATATTATGATACAGTTTGTAAATATTTATAGTGTTCATTCTTTTGATTAGTTCTTTATCGTTAGTTTTATCGTTAATATATAGGTTAAGATGTATATAGGTGTACATAGAATTCATAGTAAGCAAAGAACAAGCTAGTGGCCATAAGGTCAAATTTCCCCGCTGAATGCGGACAGCGGGCCAGCGGGGAAGAAAATTTGACCCGCAGTAGAGGAGCGGAAGGGACCTGCGGGGCCCTGGGCAGTGGGGTTTTAGACGGTATGGCGATTATGCGTTAGGCCTTAAATAATTCCCCCAAATGACATCTTTGGGGGAAGCCGAGCCCGTCACTACCCCTCAACCACCATCGGAGAGGGGGTGTGCGTAATAGCAGTTCCCCACTGCCCTTAAACAAAAAAAGGTTAGGATAGGGGTCTGAAGGCCGGAGAGGATTCGGAGTGGGTGTGGGAATGACCTCGAGGACCTCGTGTGCCTCCTGGGATTCCCCCACATCCATGATGAAACTTCGATGGAACTGATGTTCTCCTGAAGAGGTACTTACCTGATTACTCACCTTCGGTGGGTTCTCGGGAGAGAGGCCTTGAACGGAGAATTTCGGTGAAGTTGAGGTTCCTCTTTGGTCAAAATCCTCCTACTCCACCTCCTCGTGGTGGCCCCGGGACTCTGTGGAAGCTTCGGCTGAAACAGAGTGCGAACGGAGTAGGCAGGTGCGTGGGCGGGCCTTGGGATCTCCTTGTGGCAGCAAGAATACGAACCAGGTCCGCCCCAGGGACTGATTTTGGGTTACGACGAGATATGTGGGCGTTTTCAGCTGGAGAGCTTTATACTCTGGTTCAGTCTGGATACGCCATTAAAGAAAAACGTTTACGGTGCAGAGGAGGGAGACCTCAGTACCGGCACAGGGGAGGTTGGCTCAACGGCCGCCCCTGGGTCGTCATCCCATTACGTTGAGGCTGCGGGGTTGGACCCTTTGGCTCCGCAGCAGGTACCTGCTACAAAGGTAGATCCCCCTCTAGGGGGGGATAATCCTGAACCTGGCTCTGCGGCTGCCATCGGGGGTCGGGGGAAGGATCAAGTGTCAGGCGAAGAGGACACCTACAATTCTGATTCGGATATATTAGACGACGAAACAGAAGACTCGGAATGGTGTACCACAGATTCTGAGGATTCACTAGATAGTCTGTCGATGAGTGAATCAGAAATTCGGGAGATACAACAGAGCTCTCCGGGATGGAAAGTTAGAGGAATGAGGAAATCTAAACCTAAGAAATTGGACTATTCGGAAGAGGAGATTGAGACGAACAACCACCTCAAAGAAAAGGTTCAAATGATTATCGCTAAGGATACATCGAACCTCTCTGAGGATGACAAAAGAATACTGGTTGAGAGGCATGAGATCTATGAGGAGGATATGAAAACTCTTAGAAACATACTTGATTTGGACTCTTGTCATAAGATAATTATCCCACCGGAAAAGCGTCAAGAAATCCAAAATAAATTGGATGAGCTGATGGTGGAGGATGATATAGTATCTCCTATCTTGCTTCCATGGATTGCTCAGTGGAAGAGGGAAGAGGAGATGCGGAAAAGCGAAGCAAAGAAATTAGAAAAGATTAAAAGAAGGATTCTCTTGAAAGAAGAAAAGAAAAAGATAGAAGAAGAGAAGTACTTACCTGTACCGGAAGTGGCTACCGCTACTCCTGGTGAGGACTTACCTGGCAAGGATATATCTGTGGAGAATATCCCAATGGAGAAGACGATGGACATTGGAGTAAAGATACCTGAAAAAGAAACAGAGTTAATGGAGATTGAAGAGGAAAACTTACCTGCGGCTTCTATGGAGGGTGTTTTCCCCCCAATGGAGATTGAGGGTAATCCGGGTTCGTCGAATGACAACGGCGCCGATCCTGGTCCTGGTCGTGGTCCTGGTCCTGGTCTGGGTCGTGATCCTGGTCGCGATCCTGGTCCTGGTCTGGGTCCTGGTCCTGGTCCTGGGTCGTCATCTGAAAAAGAAAAAGAAAAGATTAGTAAATCACAGGCAAAGATGGAATGGGAAACAGATCCTACCGTGAGTACCGTGAAGTGGTCGGAAGAATTGAAGTCCAATATATCGGACAAAAAGGATACACCGCCGTCTTTCCTGAAGGTGGACCTCACGAAGACGACACCTCAAGTGGAGGAGAAAGTGAAGTCCAAACCTGGAAAAAGTAAGGTCTTTAAGACGAGGATTTTCACACAGGGTGATGGAGGGAACAAGCCGTCTGTTAGATCGATAACGGATGTAAGAGCTCCAGAGCCTTCTAGTGCTAAGCCCTCAGATAAGATTTCGGAAGGTGTTAAAAAATACTCTAGAAAAGTATCTAGAGAATTAACGAAAACACAGGAAAAAGTAAAAGATTTGGCTGCTTATATCCCCAGAGTCAAAAATATAAGAATGGGATATAAGGAGATAATTAAAGATCTGCCAGAGGAGATTGATCGAATTATCAAATTGAAGGATCAGCTCCTGAATCTATACGACCTTAATAAAAAGGTGCAGTTGACAGAGGAGATCTCAGGTTCGAATACTAGACCTACTACCAGGGATAGTTCAATTCAAACTGGACAGATGAGCCCCGTGAAACTAGATCTTACCGGGGGAGCTATTCCAAAGATAATAGACTCTAAGGGGGGAATATCTAGCAAAGGATACTCCAAAATCACCTATGCTACAATGGCAGCAAAAAGAAGGAAGGTAGAAGAACCGAGGGGAGCTCAATTTCAACCAGGACATGAACCTCTGGCGGTGAGGGGATCGGAGGATCCGATTTTGGATCTTCTGGCGGATCTCACCGCACAGAGGAAGAAGATGATCTTTCATATTGCGGGCTTGAAAGAAGTGGAAGGTACGTTAACGGAGTCAGAGAGAAAAATAGCGGAGATAGAAGGTGACCCCAGAATATCTCAAGAGGAACAGATCCTCTTGCAGAAAGCGAAACTGACTCTGTTAACAATGAAAAGAGACACAAAGAACCTGACTATCAACCCGGAAGATATTCATAACCTTCTGGGTGATATACAAGGTAGGACAAAAACATTAAGAACTTCACATCAGGAAAGGGAAGTTCCGAAAGAGAAGAAGAAAGAGAAGAAAGAGTCCACTGTGAGGAATATCCGGCCGAGATGGGCGGTCCCTCGTCCGGATGCTCTACTCATCAAGATGAAAGATGTAGCAGATGCCAAGGCGAAAAATGATCTTTATAAAAAGATCAATGACCTTGACACGGATGCAAAAGACATGATTAGGAAGATCAGAAAAACACGTCAGGGAGAAATACTCCTGGAATTGGAAGCCGACGCGAATACAAACGAAATTAAGCGATCGATCTACGATTCATTAGGCTCGGATGAGAGTATAAAAACACTACAGAAGACTTTCGACGTGGAACTGAAGGATATGGATCCCTTTGTCCAACAAGCGGAGGTTTTGAAGGCACTTGAAGTCCATCTGGCCTGTAGTATAGATGACTTTAAGGTGAAAGTGTTCAGGGAATCACGAATGGGAACTAAAATAGCTGTGATCGAGCTACCCATAAAATTCCTGGAGACAGTCATGAACAAGAATAGGATCAAGATTGGGTTCACAAAGGTGTCTATTATACCTGCACCCAGGATCGGTAAATGTTTTAAATGCCATCGCTCAGGGCACTTCAGTGCGAATTGTACTGAGACGATGGAGAATAATATTAGGTGTAGGAAGTGCGGTAATGATGGACACGACATGACCGTATGTCAACAGAAGTTTTCGGTATGCCGCGACTGTTCAACGGCGGGAAAACCTGCAGGTCATTTGATCGGCTCAATGGCTTGTCCAATATATCGGGAAAACTTTAGGAGTAAACAGGCTCAATTCATCAGGTTTCATCAGGAGAAGAAGAAGCGAGATGAGCGTGAGAAAGTAGAAAAGAGGAAAGAAGTAGAGGGGGAGACATCACAAATGGAGATTGATGATGGAAGCCTGACACCGCGAATGAGTTCGACACCCGGAATTACGCCCATCTCCACTCCAGGGGCTACTCCGAGAAGCCTGAAAAGAGCGGCCATCTTTCCGTTAGATCGTAGAAAAAGTAGAATAAGGAATGAATGTACATAGGTTTAATCAAATTGTAAATATTTATCAGTTTATTGTAAATAGTAGAATGTAAGCATGTAAATAGATGTAAATAATCTAACGGTAAAGATAACTGAAGAAAAGTGGGAGAAGCCGAGGGAAGTGGACCAAGAGTAATGCGGCAAGCGGGTCCTTGCATCCACGCAGATCTTCGGCACATCGCAGGCGATGAGGAAGGTCACACGCTCACCTGTGTGTCCTGGGTGTGGAGTTTCTCGCTTCTCCACATCCTTAAAAAAAAAAAAAAAAAAAAAGGATAGGGTTAGGATAGGGTTAGGATTTTAGGGTACTGAATGCAGCCCTCTGGTCGCAATCTTTTGTTCTTAAATAATTTAATTATTTAATTGAATACGATTTCGACTTGTTATCTTACCGCTATATGCACCTTTTGTTCTCTTTCTAAACGCTCGTTCATTCACATTATGAGATATACAACTCATCCTACTACGATTTTGCATATGCCAAAACTTATTGGCGATAATAGTAGTGATAACGGTGACTGCTACGGCGAAATAACTTGTTTGAACAGAATTCTTTCTGAAATTCGTTCTTTTAAGAATTCAAGTCATTCACCTCCACCCGATTTTGTTCTTGATTCAAACCAATATTTACTTTTTATATTTCTATTTGTTGTTCTAATTGGTATATTTGTTATTCTTTTGTTCGCCATATTTTATGTAGCACGCCGTTTCCGTTGTGTACCGTCTGCCTTTCACATGATAAACTCTGATGAGAGTCATCAGTGTGCCTAAGAAGAGGCGTTTTCGGTTTAGAAAGAAGAAACATCAAAAGCCACAAACCGATATAGTGAAGATGGCTCGTAGACGTGTGCGACGACAGAATGGGCGTAGAAGAAGAAGACGGAATGTTGGACCTAACTCAAGGGTCACCCGTCTTTCCGTCCGAAGAATGGTCGACTTTGATTCGACCTGGGGTTCTGAACATCGCTGGTACTACAACGTGAAATTGAGTATTTTGAACGTAGCGTTTTCATCGGTTTTCGATGAATTTAAGATCGTTTCTATAACGGTCAAATATCTCCCTAATGATGCGCAAACTGAGACTGGACTCCTAGTTTTCGTCCTTTTGGACCGATCTGGATTTGGTAGTTATGGCTCATCTACCGCAAAATCATGGTTTCCAACTTTAACAGCCATGCCAGGAGCGAAGGTTGGTCCACGTTATCGACCAATTACTCAGAGATGGCGTCCAACTGAAACATCGGTGCGTGACTGGTTTCGACATTCGGATGATCCAACATTTTGTACTGCCTATGTTTGTAACAACGGAAAGGAAACAGATGTTCTTGGAGGAAGTTTTCTTATTACAGCAGTTTTACTTGCTCGAGGCTTGTACTATAACGCAACAGTGACACATGCACTGCGTGAGATTGGACATATTCCGGAACCAGAACTGTCATGGGAGACAGTCGGTTAATGACTGACTAATTAGAGAGAACAGAGCAGGGACTTTAAAGTCGTGTGATTACCATTTCACATTATGATTGCAGATGTGGTATGTTGGTTCCACGAGTTTTCTGTCCATCCCCCTTAGTATAATGGATAGTACGTGACCATTCTAAGGTCAAGATCCGTGGTTCGTCGTGGTCAGTCCTCCGTAATCCGCTCGCTCGCTTCGCGAGCTCGCGGTTGCAGAAATAGTTATAAACAATATCGAGTAACGTTGCACGAATGTTTATAAACAATCAGAACCTGTAATCTCGCGTGTTACACTATAAATCGAATACTAGTATAGCGATTACAAAATAAATTCGCGCTACAGAAAACACCCCTAAGGTGAATTCAAATATTCTTTTCAAATTGAAAAATTTTCAAGCACGCCAACAAACATACTAGTACGCGCGGAAAATAAGTTGCGCATTGAACTCTCTATGCGCGGACAGTCTTCCGTAGTCCGCTCACTCGCTTCGCGAGCTCGCGGTTGCAGAAATAATTATAAACAATATCGAGCAACGTTGCACGAATGTTTATAAACAATTTAGAACTTGTAAATTCACGCACTGAGCTATAAATCGAATACAAGTACAGCGATTACAAATAAATTCGCGTAACAAAACCACCCTTAAGGTGGATTCAAATTCTCTTTTCAAATTGGAAAAAATTTTAAGCTCGCTGATAAACATACTAGCTGCGCGTTGAACTCTCTATGCGCGGACAGTCTTCCGTAGTCCGCTCACTCGCTTCGCGAGCTCGCGGTTGCAGAAATAATTATAAACAATATCGAGCAACGTTGCACGAATGTTTATAAACAATTTAGAACTTGTAAATTCACGCACTGAGCTATAAATCGAATACAAGTACAGCGATTACAAATAAATTCGCGTAACAAAACCACCCTTAAGGTGGATTCAAATTCTCTTTTCAAATTGGAAAAAATTTTAAGCTCGCTGATAAACATACTAGCTGCGCGTTGAACTCTCTATGCGCGGACAGTCTTCCGTAGTCCGCTCGCTCGCTTCGCGAGCTCGCGGTTGCAGACATAATTATAAACAATATCGAGCAACGTTGCACGAATGTTTATAAACAATTTAGAACTTGTAAATTCACGTACTGAGCTATAAATCGAATACAAGTACAGCGATTACAAATAAATTCGCGTAACAAAACCACCCTTAAGGTGGATTGAAATTTTCTTTTCAAATTGAAAACTTTCAAGCTCGCTGATAAACGTACTAGCTGCGCGTTGAACTCTCTATGCGCGGACAGTCTTCCGTAGTCCGCTCGCTCGCTTCGCGAGCTCGCGGTTGCAGAAATAATTATAAACAATATCGAGTAACGTTGCACGAACGTTTATAAACAATTAGAACCTGTAATCTCGCGTGTTACACTATAAATCGAATACTAGTATAGCGATTACAAAATAAATTCGCGTTACAGAAAACACCCCTAAGGTGAATTCAAATTTTCTTTTCAAATTGAAAAATTTTCAAGCTCACTGATAAACATACTAGAACGCGTGGTAAATAGATTGCGCATTGAACTCTCCACGCGTGAACAGTCCTCCGTAGTCCGCTCGCTCGCTTCGCGAGCTCGCGGCTGCAGAAATGGTTGTGGGCAATATCGAGTAACGCTACACGAACGTTTATAAACAATTAAAATCCATAAATACGCGTAACGAACTATAAACGGAACACTGGTACAGCGACTACAAGTAAACTCGCGTAGCAGAAACCACCCTTCTTCTCGCTATACCCCAACCCAACATAGGCGCCCACCATAACATATCCACACCAACATACCCAAGACAACGACCACCCACCCCAACCAAATAGACACCCACCATAACGCACCCAAACACACAAAACACACACGCACACAAACACACAGCAGTAGTACGAGACAGCAACAAGGAAAAGAAAAAAAAGGGAAACAACGGGTGACTATACCCAAGAAAGGAAAAAAAAAAACACAGAAACAGAACACGGTGCAGTAACACCAACAAGAATCCTAAACGGAAACTCCTCAACTCAAACACACCAAACCCAAAACCCCAACCCACCCTCCCCCCTCCCACCCCTCCCAAAGGAAAAACCCTCCCAATCAACCGGAATTAAATATGTTACAGAAACGGAAACGGAACCAAGTAAAATGGAATTCAAGGGCATCCAACTAGGAGAGGAAGTCCAAATCGTAGAACGAAAGGGAGAAAGGGAGACGCAAGGAAAGGTGCTGAAAACACCCAGGATCACCACCAAGGAGAACAACAGCGGCAGCAAGGCACGAGTTCAGAAGGAGCAACCGGGCACCTCAACAGCCACGGGAGAAAGCGGGGAGGCCAGAGGGAGCAACAAACGACAGGACGAGGCGGACCCAATGGACCCGCTAACCATTGCAATAGTTAAGGAGGGATACCCGGCAAAGGGACTAGACCTAGTACGCGACGAGGTGACGGCTATGTGGGCTAGCGTAGCGGAATACGCGCTCAACAAAAGGAGGCCAATAAAATTTAAACGTTGGGGAATCAAAGCTGGAGGCGTAATAATGACGGCAAGGGACGAGGCAGCGATAGGGAACATTAAAGTTGCGCTTAAAGAACTCGAATTCGAGTTCGTACCCAAAAAACTAACAATAATAAGCGTAGACAAATTAAACGTCACGGTACGAGCTACACTTTACGTAAGCAACAGAATGATGAAACTGGAGGTAATCCTAGGCCACCTGGAGCGAGATTACGAGCCGCTAACAGCCACAAAATGGCAGCAAAAAAGGAAAGAAAGGCTCACAGAAAAAGGAAAGGAATTTACGCTAGAGCTACCGGAAAGCGAGTACAATTATATCAAAAGTAAAGGGGGCAAAATTAGTATTATGGGGGGAGCCATTAATTTAACAGTCACGAAGAAGTCGTAAACACGCCCGCCAGCTCACATAGCCGCACAAAACACACACCCCAATATATGCACACACGACAGAGAATAAAATGTAGCTTCAAAATATGTCACCTGTAAACACACAAATATACCAATGTACACAAATCCTCATAACAAAAATGTCAATCAACCAAACAAGTATTATCATAAATAAAAAGTAATTATATACACCTGAACTCAGAGTCGACAAACAAACAATTTACTACCATCCTCCCCTAGCCATAAGCACAAAAATAAGGTACGAAATATCAAGGGAAGCAAGGCAAAAGGAACGAGAAACGGAACTCTGCATAAGGTATTTACAACACAACACAGCACACATATCACACTCAACCGTCCAACCCACAAAGGACAAATCATGACAAGAGACAGCAAACCCGAACGGTTAAACAGTACGACACAACGACACACACCCCCCCCCCTAAGCGAATAGACCCCTCCATCACAAGAACAACCGAACAACCACACAGGGCGCAAACAGTAGAGTAAAATTAAAATAAAAATTCGAATTTAAATAGACCCAAATTAAAATCGCCGACCAACAATCGCCCACCCACCAACGCGATAAAAACAATAACACGCACAACACAAACTTACCCCAAGCGCAGACTACCGAAAAGAAAGAAGGAAAAAGAGAGGAAAATATATAATAATACTAAAACAAATACATACAACAAATAAATAATTAGACATATAAGTTAACCAACCTCCCAGACCCCAACCAATCCTTCCCACAGCAACACAACACAACGAGGCCACGAAAAGCCAACACGAGTAAGGTATGTGCAATACAAATAACACAACCAGGGTAGTGTCACTCAATGTATTTTTCTGTTGGCACGAAATCGAACACCATCCGATAGTTGTGCTACACAACCAACGGGTCAAAACGCGGGAATCTGAAATCCACACTATCCATTCCACGCTAAATTTGATAAATAAACTAAAACATTTTCATACATTTTAAGAACATTATCTTAAACATTTGTATCAGTAGATGCACAACTTTCTACTTATTAACAAATCTCAAAACGCAATATCAGGCGCGATTACTACTAATATTGCAAGTCACACATCATTTACAAACTTTTTCACACAAACAATGCATCAAATGCATATCACACCAATTGACATCGTGTGACGGGCGGGGAGTACCTCGTGGCGCGCGTCACGTATCGCGGGACACACAGTTCGTTGTGTGTTGCGGGATGTGCGGCGTGTGTTGCATTGTGTCTATGCGAGCAGCCTGTATCGGTGGGAGTTGTGGGATGCGCGGTGTGCATTACGGGATGTTCGATGTATGTTACACGATCTCAGATCGATCACGCATCTCTCTTAAATACATAAATCTTAATTTATATACGGCTAATCTCAAAGCAGACAGCCAAAAACATTGTTGAATTCCCTAATGCTAGCTACAGTCCCACTGCTTTTGCTGTCCGCGAGGAACTCCCCTGTAACATCAATTTCATCTGAAAAGAAATACATTCTTACTTCAATTTCAATTTTTAAATTATAACAAACAGTGGACTGCAATCGCAAGAATAATAAATACGGAATCTTGATCGCAAATGGTAGCAACTACCCGTAAACCTGAAATGATATTGAGTTAAAAAAAAAATAATAATAATCCCTAAACATATACTATGAGGGACCAAAAGTAGGCTTGACTGACTCAAAAACAGTAAAACCTAATGTGAAATAATATACTCATCTACTATCAACTTAACTTAATAGGTCTTTAAATTTCTGCATTTGCGGGACCCTTACTGATTGAATAACACACTGCCTGCCTCGATTCCATTAACCATGACATCCCATATGGAACTGTAATGGATACCTGTGGACAAAACAACTTCGTCAAAAACTACAATACATGATCTACCTATAGGCCTAAAAATATCGACGTCCTCCTAGCTTATTAATACGTATGCGCCAAAATGCTGTCATCAATTCCATCTGGCGGGCACTTTGAGAATTACTCTTGCAAAGTAGTGACATCTTAATGTCTGTGTTACACTGCTAATTCGCGCTAACAGCTCTCCTATGAGAGTGACACTACCCTGCAATACAACGGCCTCCGAAGCGAGATAACCGGTCACCCCACAATCATAGTCCGGCATCTGCCCATTCCACCACCTACCAGCACCGCGCCGGGTAATGAAACGTAAAAGTTCAATACAGTCAACGGTAACAACCGCTACACTGACATAAAAGATCCGGACATCAGAATGCGTAAAGCCCCAACACTCAGACTCCCCAAAACTTCAAAGACCGACCCCCGACACTCTATCAAAAAAGGGGGGAACTACACCGGACGCGAAGTGGACGGGCCGGTATTTAACGAATCACTCAACGAGGGGGTCTCTGATAACGAAAAGGACAACACGGCTAACCCCACTCCACCACAACCCACCACACCGCGTTCGGGACGACCACCGACGACCGAACCCACGGGTGTCAACCGAAACACGTCTTGTCCGATAAAATTCCCGATCAGAGAAAGGCCGAAAACGAGTCAAGGAAACATCCACAAACCATCATCGGAAACAATGGAGGTCAAAATCCTAGAAAACCCCGGAATCGACGCACGAATCCCTAAGCTAGCCGACGAAAAAAGTAACGCTCCGACCACGCGAATCCCACCTCGATCGGCCCTTCCCCACGCTCGGCCCGCCGCCCGGGGCCTCAGCGCGGCAGGGCAGACATAGCCAACAATAATAAAAAAAAAAAAAAAAAAAAAGGAGAACCACCCCAATCCGTCGCGGCACGCCCAGAGCGCGAATAAGGGGATCGCGATCCGAAATCATAGCAACTATTAGAGGAGGGCAAAACCCGTCAACAAAACACCGCAAACCACCAATCGCTCGTGCACGCGGAAAAAACGAATCGAGACAACACATCGCCCCGGCCCCACAATCCACGTCCTAGCGATCAAAAAGGGAGCACATCCCAACGTATATACAACACGGGAAAAAGAGAGGCAACAACAACAAACCGGGCTAAACCGGAAAACAACACCTAACCAAAACACATCATACCCCATCCCAAGACCCAAATAAAAAAAAAAAAAAACCTGAAATGCTCACCATGAATAAAGAATAAAAGGAATGAGCACCCCCACCGACATCCCAAAATCCCACCCCCACACCAACTAACTATCTCCTTCACAGGTTGGTCGTATAGCCTCACCACCGAGCAGCCTAAACGAACAAGGTGGTGACACAACCCTCCCCGTCACCAACACAAGATCGAACGAGAGATCACAACACCAAAAGGGGGGGACCAACCACCACACGCTGAGCACAAACAGAAAAGCACAGCAATCCCGGACCATCGTAAACGCAAAACAAACAAACAAACACACACACACGAACACACAAAGGAAATAAAAGGGAAAAAAAAGGAACTAAAAAGGAAAAAAAAAGAGGAAGAGAAAAAAGGATAGGAAAGAAGGAAAAGAAAAGAGAAAGAGGGAGAACAAGAAGGATGAAGATAATACAAGTAAACCTCCACCACGCGGCCGGGGCAGCAGCCCTACTGGCTAAGAAATTCAGCGAGGAATCTTTTGACGTGGCACTCATCCAGGAACCCTGGATCAGTCGAAAAGGTATCAGAGGAATGAACGGAATTGGAACCATCCACTCAAACAAGATAAACGAGGACACGAGAACCTGCGTAGTAACGAGAAGGAATATAACGGGAACTCTATTGACCCAATTCACGGACAATTCAATCACGACCGTGTCAATACAAGTGGGAAAAGGAAACGAATCCAAAGAAATACTAGTAGTATCATTGTATCTACACCACGAAGGGAAAGACATCCCGGGCAAGAAATGTACGGAAATGGTAGAATGGGCAAACAGGAACGACGTCCCGGTGATAATAGGAACGGACGCGAACGCCAGGAACAGACACTGGGGAAGCACGGATACCAATCCAAGAGGAGTAATCCTAATGGACTACATAGTGAACGCAGGGCTGTTCATAGCCAACTACGGAAACAGACCGACATACGTCACAAAAAGCAGGAAAGAGGTTCTGGACATAACCATATGCTCAGAATCAATAATAGACAAATTCTACAAATGGAAGGTACTGGACGAGATTAACGGCTCAGACCACAACTCAATAGAGTACAGAATAAGATGGGACTGCCAAACGGAGACAGAGGAAAAAAGGAGCGTTAACAATACAGACTGGGACAGATTCAAGGAGTTGAATAAGGAATCAGTAAAAACATTAGAAGGGAAATACGGAAACGCTGCCGAAATAGATGCGTATGCAGGAAGCATAGCGACAACGCTAAGAATGAACTGGGAAGACGCGACGGAGGCAACTCCGGCGACAGGAAGAAGGAAAGTAAGATGGTGGAACAAAAAACTAGAGAAAAAGAAAGAAACGGTAAAAATATGCAAACAAAGATGGAGGAAGGCCAAACCAAGGAATAAGGCTAAGAGATGGGCAGCCTACAAAAAAGAAAGCAAAAACCTCAGGTACGAAATAATGAAAAGCAGGAGAGAATGCTGGAGAAAATTCACCAAGTCGATCGAGAAAACCTCGGTAGCGGCCAGGATCACGCAGACTCTGCTGAAATGCGGAGGCGGCAACATGGGAGCAATAAGAAAAGGAAACACCTTACTCCACAGGAACGACGAGATAATGGAGCAACTGCTGGAGACCCACTTCCCCGGGTTCACCAGAGACACGGAGGCCGAAGCCGAGGAGGAGAACAACGGAACCAACGAGGTACAACCGAACTGGAGGTTGGCGAATCAGATCGCCAACCCCAGCAGAGTCAAATGGGCCCTATCGGTCTTCAGCCCGGACAAGGCTCCTGGGCTGGACAAGCTGAGCCCGCGAATTCTAAAGAAATCGCAAAACCAATATGGACAGGCCATAACCAACCTGATAAAAGCAAGCATTGCTACGGGACACATCCCGAAAGCATGGACGGGAACGAAGGTAGTATTCCTACCCAAACCCGGGAAAACGGATCTAACGGTACCAAAGGCATACCGACCGATATGCCTGACATCGTTTCTGCTGAAAACAGCAGAAAAACTGATCGACAGGCATCTCAAATGCACCACGCTAAGGGAAAGGGAACTGTTCGAAGGGCAACACGCCTATAGAACGGGTCACTCGACGGAAGTCGCCCTACACAGGGTAATAAACGAAGCCGAAAAGGCACGCGTAAAAAAGGAATGCGCCATGGCGTGCTTCATGGACATCGAGGGGGCATTCAACATGACCCCGATCGATGCCATGGACCAAGCGATGGAAGACTTCAATGTGGAACCAAACATCAGAACATGGATAATGAACATGTTGAAGAACAGAAGAATCAAAGCGTACAGAGGGGACGCGGAAGTAGAAGGCAAGGTAAAAAGGGGCACCCCACAGGGGGGAATACTCTCCCCACTGCTCTGGTGCATGGCGCTGGACTCGCTCCTACGCGCACTGGAGGAAACCGGAGCCACGATAGTGGCCTACGCCGACGACGTGGCCATCGTAAGCAGGAACAAGGAAAGGGGAAAATGCGTGGAAACGATACAGACGGCGTTAAACATAACGGAAGTCTGGTGCGAAACGGTAGGTCTATCGGTAAACCCCGAAAAGACGGAAGTGATGGAATTCACCAGAACCACCCTGTACCCGGTGGACAGCGGACTGAGCTACATGGGCACTCCGCTGCCACTAAAAGAGAAGGTAAAATACCTGGGAATAACCATAAACAGGAAACTGATGTGGAGACCACACATCAAAGGCAAAGTAGACGCAGCAAAAGGAAATATAATGATGCTGAGCAGAGCGGTAGGCGCAACCTGGGGACTGACACCCCACATACTAAGATGGATATACAAGGCGATCGTGGTGCCGAGGGTGACGTAC